>OX451740.1:68151037-69351037 GCA_948472305.1 Vicia faba
ATAATCTTTTTTTAAAATAATAAATAATATAAGTAAATGATGTCATCAGAGATTATAAGTAGACTAATAAATTATACTCATTTTACTCAACTAACACATATTAATTGAGCAATTCTAATCACCCAAAAATCATAGTTTAATCTTTTAAATTTCAATAGTTTAAAGGTACATCTCACCACCTACATGGCTTCCTGATCACCCATTTTCTAAATTGATATCCCGTTTACAAAATTTGATGCAATTTCCTTAATATCCCTCTCACTTTATGGATAATTTGATTGAAGTGTTAGGTCATTGGGGACATTGTTTCCTTAGTCCATAATAACACGAAGAAGGAGTCTGAGAAATTACCCACACGTTCTTGAAAAATAGAGGATTAACAAACCCATTCCACACTTGTAGAAGCATTTATTACTTCCCTAGTATATGAAATATTTGCCCAGGAACTCCTATAAATAACTCAACTCTAAGGATTAAAAGATCATTCTCATTTGACACACATACATCATATACAGTTTTTCAGAATTATATGTGAGATAACTCTAACTTTAATACAAATAAAAAAAGATCAGTCAATCTTTAATTATTAGAGGCTCTCAAGTATTGTAATTTAAACGAGTACGATATTGAATTCATAACTATTCGCGGCTTCAGCTTGCCTGTTAGTCTAGGGGTGCTCGACCGAGGTAAAATCCTTCTTAATGCCGAGTTCTACAACGAAGCTTTGGAAACCTTGGTCGGTGAATTATGTGCCGTTGTCTGTGACGAGCGCTTGTGGCATCCCAAACCGAGCGAGCACATTTCGTTTGTAAAAATGGAGAATATTGTGCAACGTGATTTTCGCTATGGCTTCAGCCTCTATCCATTTGGTGAAATAGTCTACGGCCACGATGAGGAATTTGTTTTGGTATGTCCCTTGTACGAACAGTCTGAGGATGTCCATTCCCCACCAGGTAAATAGCCACAGAGATGATATCGTATTTAGCTCGTGCGGGGGAGCGAGGTGCATGTCAGCATGTCTCTGGAACTTGTCGCACCTCTTGACATGCTCTTTGGCATCTCGTTGCATGGCCGGCCAGTAGTATCCTGCTCACAACGCCTTTCAGGCTAGGGACCTTCCGCCCATGTGTTGGGCGTTGATTCCTTCGTGGATTTCCCGTAGTATCTCGGGGGCCACGAATTCTTCACACACTTCAAGAGTGAGATGGAGAATCCACAGCGATACAATTTTTGCTCGAGCACCACATAAGAGCATGCTCGTCATTTGGTCGTGGCTGCCTCCCTTTGATCTAGGGGAAGTTCTCCTTTCATTAGAAAATTGAACATCGGGGTCATCCAGCATGAATCGTCCCCAATGGCATTCACTTCGAGTAGAGTCGTGGATCTTTCAATGCTCAGGAGAGATAGGTATTCTTGTATGACAGATTTGTTTGCTCCCTTCTTCTTCGTACTCATGAGCTTTGAAAGTATGTCGGCCCGTGTGTTTTGTTCGCGTGGTACGTGTATAATTTCTGCTCGGTCAAACTTTTTCATATGTTCTTTGACCAAGTTTAGATATTTAATGAGGCTGTTTTTTTTAGCTTAGTATCCCCCTTGAACTTGAGATGCGACAAGTTGGGAATCAGTGAAAATTTGTACCTCACGAGCGCCCAAATCCTCGGCCAGTCTTAGACCTGTGAGCAGAGCCTCGTATTCTACCTGATTGTTTAAGGTAGGAAAGGAGAGAGTGAGCAAGTGTTCGATCATGACGTATTCCTCGTTTTAGAGGAGGATTCCTGCTCCACTCCCGGTCGATCTAGATGCTTCATCCATAAAGATGGTCCATTTGTGCTTCTTCCCTGCAGGGGAATGGGGGGGGGTTGTGAGCAGTCATATAGGCGATGAAGTCGGCCAGAGCTTGGGCCTTTAGATCCTTCCTGCTTTCATAGTGTATGTCGAATTCCGAAAGCTCCAAGGACCACTTTAACATTCGACCTGCCATGTCTGATCGACCTAAGAGTTTTCTCACGGGTTGGTCTGTTCGTACGATGATCATGTGTGCGAGGAAATAGTGTCTGAGCCTTCTCACTGCATTGACGAGGGCCAAATCTACCTTCTCGATCCGTTGGTATCTAACCTCGGGTCCCTGAAGCGCTTTGCTCGTGAAATACACGGGTTTTTGACCGTCATGAGTCTCACGAATGAGGGCCTCACTGATGGCTTCGAAGGAGACGACCAGATATAGGAATAACGTCTCCCCGTCGAGTGATCGTGATAGTACGGGCGGCTGTGAAAGGCTTTGTTTGAGATGGAGGAGGGCATGTTCACATTCCTCGATCCACTCGAAAGCTGCCTCCTTACGCAGGAGTTTGAAAAAAGGCAGGGTGTGTTGAGCGGATTTCGCGACAAAACTGGAGAGCGAGGCGAGCACACCATTCAGGACTTGTATGGATTTTTTTGAGGTAGGTGTAGGGAGGTCAGAGAATGCCCGAAACTTGTCGGGATTGGCTTCGATTCCTCGTTCTGTTAGGTAAAAACCGAGGAACTTTCCCGCCTTAACCTTGAAGGTGCATTTCTCGGGGTTGAACCTCATTCTACATTGCCTTACTTGGGAAAAGACTTTTCTGAGATGAGCAGCGTGGTCGGTGTCTTCTCGAGAATTGATGATCATGTCCTCTATGTATACCTCGAGCATATCTCAGATCTCGTTGCAGAAGACTTTGTTCATCATCCACTGGTATGTTTCTCCTGCGTTTTTCAGACCGAAGGGCATTACATTGTAGTAATAGTTGCCCGAGTTGGTCATGAAAGCAGTTTAGTGTTTGTCGCTCATTGCCATTGGGATTTGGTTATAGTACGAATAGGCATCGGTGAAAGATAAAATTTTATAGCCGACTGAGTTGTCGACCATCATATCAATATTAGGCAAAGGAAATGCATCTCTGGGGCATGCCCGAATAAGATCGGTATAGTCAACACACATACGCTATTTCCCATTATTCTTTTTAAGGAGTACAACGTTTGACAACCAGGTTGAATACTGGGCTTCAGAAATACAATTTGCCTCTAGGAGGTCTTTTACAGCTTTTTCAGTAGCCTCCGTTTTCTCGGCGGTCTGCCTACGCCTATGTTGTACTACTGCCCTAACGGATGGATCAATAGTGTGTTGATGACATGCGACCTCGGGGACGAGGCCAGGCATCTCCACAGCGCTCCATGCGAACATATCTACATTATCCCTTAAGCAGGCCTTGATCTGCTTCCTCGCCAGGTCGGGGAGTCTGGTTCTGATCTTCACCCCTTTGTTTGGGTCCTCACCGAGAGGGACGACCTCGAAGTCCCCATCCGAAATTGGTCGGAAGAACCCCTTCTCGCCGCTGGGTGATTCGTCTTGGTCGAAGCGGGTATCCAACGGGATTGAGTCGACCTTTGGAGGAGTCCTCTGCGCTTCTGCCTTGATGGGCTGTGGCTCTGACTTCTGTGGCTCTGGTCGCGCTGTTGTAGCTCTCTTGGCGGGTCATTCCAGGGTGTCGATTGTGCTTTGTCCATTGGCCATCACATTGAAGCATCTTCGGGTAGCTGCTAGGTCGCCCTGTTTGGTGGCAACGCGTGCCCTTTTTGTGTAGAACTTCATCTTCAGATGGACTATGGATGGAACCGCGATAAGCTCCGCCAGTGTCGGACTGCCAAGGATGCAGTTTTAGAGAGATGGGAAGTCGATGACCAGGAAGCACACCTTGACCTGCCTGGTGGAGGTATCTTCACCGAAGGTTACCATGAGCTCTATGTATCCCAATAGCTTGGAGGTCGAGCCATTGAATCCCTACATGTCGGACCACGTGTATGGTGAAAGGTGAGAGTCATCGAGCTGTAGGGTTCTGAAAAACTGGTTGTACATCACGTCGACGGAACTTCCCTCGTCGACCAGGATGCGATGAACATCAAAGTTAGACATTCTTGCCCTGATTAGAAGAGGGATGGCTGAATTGGGGGCCCCTCTGAGCAATTCCTCGAGGTAAAAGGTGATTAGTTATGATCTTCCCTTCACCCTCTCGAAGGTCACTGTTTGCGGGAGGATCGTGTCGACCAGCTCATCCAGCTTCCTCTTTGCTGAATGTATGGTTGTCATTAAACCCTCCACCATTTATGACCATGGAGGAGGGGAAGCTTTCCCACCTACTGTGCATGGACAGAGGCTCTTCCATATGTTCGGGGACGTAGAAGTCCTCTGGTCTCGTAACGGAGAATGCAGTTTGGATGGGAACCGACTCGTCAGATGGTCGGGCATCCTCCTCTGTCTCCCTAGTTTTGCGGGCATCTCGATGGGGGGCGTCTCCTCATCGATATTGCCCGAGTCTTCCCCCTTTTATGAGGGTCACAATAGCATCCTTGAGATGGACACAATCTCCGGTTAAGTGTCCATGGCTGCGATGATATTGGAAGTATTTGCTTCTATCTTCCCCAAGCTTAGCAGGAGCGGGGCGAGGACATTTGACGCCGCCATCCTTGAAATCCGTGTTTGCACACTTCGCAAAAATGCGCTCGCGGGAAGCCGTTAGCAGAGTGTACTCAGTAAACCTCCCTGAGGGTCCTCTTTGTCACCGGGATTCCAGGGTTTGTCATCCCTCCTCTTCTCGTTTGTTCATCAAGGAGGGCCGGAGTCTTGTTATCATGGATTATTGGTTGATCCACAATTCCTGGGGTCCCGAGCTCTATTAGCCGCTTCCCTCTCCTCGTAGTCCATGTATGCTCTGGAATTTTCGAGGAGGGCATCGAATGTCTGGAGCGGTTCGATGCCAACGGCCTTTCAGAATTTTGTGCCCGGAAGGAGTCCCCTCTCGAGCAGGTATCTCTTCATATGATCGATACAGAGGACCTGGATGGCTTCCTAGTTGAACCGATCAATAAATTCCATCAGGGTCTCGTCGTGTCCTTGGACGATAGCCTCGAGGGCTACTTCAGTCTTTGGGTGGCGACGTGAAGCAGTGAGCAAACTGATGAATTGGTTCTTTAGATTTTTCCAGGAGGTAATTGACCCCGAGGCGAGACTCTTGTACCAGTCCATCACAGCTTTCCTCAAGGTCGTAGAGAACAGTGGATATTTAATTGGTCCACCGACATTATGATAATGGAGCATTGCTTCGAACCCGTCTATGTGGTCGACCAGGTCGGTAATGCTATCTTCAGATGGGGAGGCTTCTCCATGCCCGAGGGGATGGGTGCTTCCATGATGGCTTACGATAAGAGACCGCATGGGTCGTCTTCATCACTTCCATCAGGAGAGCGAGAAGGAGATCTATTGTAGCGGTGGTTAGGGCGGCCCTGGTGGCGCGGAGCGTTCCTCGGGCAGCACTGTTGTGATCGGTGGATCTGGAACTGACTGTTTAACACTGGTTCGCGAAATGTCGCGGAAGCAAGAGTCGCCACCGTCTTTTATTTTCTCCAAATGGAAAGGACAAAAGCACAGAAAAATTCCTTATAGAGATTGTTCTCGGTTCGGGAGGTAGATTATAGAAAGGGAAGGTGTTAGCACCCTTTCTATCCATGGTTATCCATGGGCTCTTAGATACTTGCTCATTTGTGTTTTCAAAATTGTTTGTTTGCTTTTCAACTGTGGGTTTAAAAAAGTTTCTTTGAAAATTTCAGTTCGACTCTTGTATCAGTCCTCAAGAGTGTTTGAAAAGTTGCTTTCGAAAGCTTTTTGAAAAGTGTCGGTGTGAAAAGTATTTTTTGATTTGTTTTGAAATTAGAGCAAGTATCTAGAGTCGTCTACCTACCCTAAGGAATTCGTCTGTGTAAATGTCCTTGAAGCAGTGCCATCCCACCATTGAGAGGTAGGTAGCACCACCGTTGGAGGTGTTCGGGTCAATTCGAGGGTTCGGGACATGGTGATCACCAGAGCAATAGGAAGACACCTTAGAAGCTACCCTCATGCCATGTTCATGGACATGAGGACTTACTAAAACGTCCTCTACTCGACGACCACCTTTCGAGGGGCAAGGCAACAATGAGGCGTACCCTAGGGGTGGTGTGTGATTTGTGTGTCATGTTCATTTATGTTTATCTTGTTCATACATTGGTGATCTACGCGTTGCTTTTATTTTGGCATTCATTCTTTCATGCAAATTATTAACAGTTTAAAAGATGCGGAATTTAAAAGTCCTACGCTATTACAAAGGCGCGGGTCTACATCGCCAAATTAATCCAAGACCCGATTTGAAATAAAATAAAAATGCGGAAAGATAAATGCCTAATTAATCTATTACATGGCTTTGGGAGAATTACATGAAATTTATAAAAAGGAAATAAAATAAGCGCGCGAAATAGAATTGTGATCGAATGCTAGGGCGTTGGACCCTTTTAAGGAAATTAAATTACAATTAATAAATTAATTAAGTTTAAATGAGAAAAGGAAATTATTTTTTGAGTTTTTTGTATTTATGGATTTTAGTAAGAAACTTAAATGAAATTTAAAAAGAAAAGTTAATTAACCCTAATTCTAAATTGTTTTTTATTTATTTATTAAGAAAATGTTTTTAGTTTGACCTAATTTACATTAATTATTTACATGGAAAATTTTATTTACAAAATAATAATTAATAATTAAATAGGGTAAAAAAGAATAAGGAAAAAAAGTATAAAACCCTAATTCTACATTTTTTAGTTTATTAAGAAAAACATTAGAATTAAACCTAGAATTAAAAACTAAATTAATTAATAGAGTTTATTTACAAAAACAATTAAATAAAATATATTTATATTTTTTGTCTTTTTGTTTTTTTTTGTTGTTATTTTTATATTAAAGAAAAATTAATTTAAAGAATTAAAATAAATAATGTAATTAAAATAAATAAGAGAAAAAATAAAAAGAGAGAAAATGCAAACATGGGGGTTTGTTGGCCCTTTGGAGGTATTTTGCCAGCAATTAGGCCCAAGAAGCTTGGCCCTTTCTGACTTCTCAGTGATCATGTGCGTATGCGTTGACTGAAGCATTCCATAGGCTTTGGATCTGGACCACTGGACTGATGCTATGGGACGTGTGGCAAGCCAAGATATGAGGCTGCATGGTAGGCCTCAGGAAGCAAGCTGCACAGAACCACGTTAGGAAGAAAAATATGAAATAAAGTAGGGGGACCTGGGGTTCGAACCCAGGTCCCAATGCTTGCCAGCGCTACGTTCCACCAACTGTGCCATTTGAACGCGTTGTATATATAACAAAAAACAAATAATATAAATGAAAATTGACGTTAATGACATAGAAACAAAAAACGCACGCTGGAATTCAAATTATCCAATCAGATCTTGCCACATGATCTTCTTCTTCGTTCGTCCCTGAAATAAAAAGAAGTAGCGGGGGTTTTAAACCCCCCCAAAACACAGTCTTTTCCAAAATAGCGAATAGCTCGTGTGGCCATATAAATAGGGCGCGACTAGTGTATTGAATTCGTCCAAACGTCCTGATTCTAACCATGGTACTGGGATGTCCTGATTTTACAGTATATGCAAACGCCCAATTTAAAACTTGAGAAACCCTAAAACATTTCAATGGCATATTTCGCTACAAGCATTGTTAGTCAAATTAAAGGTTACCATTAGTCTCAGAACCTTCATATTAGTCTAAATCAATATTCAAAATGTATCAAAAATGTATGCATATTAGAATACGATTATGGAAAATTTTTGAGAAAGTTTGACATCCATATACCAATTCTTGAGGCGTGGGGACTGGAAAAAGATTCAGAAAGCTTCCTTGATGCTTTGGCAAGCTATCAGAATTGTTACTTTTCTTTGAATCGTGCTAGAATGCAGTTTTCAGTTTTGAGATTTTGGACAAAAATGCAAACTTGGTTTTTGATATGAGGCGCAGCTTCCAAGTTCTTTTGATTAGGTTTGCCTTTGTATATGTATATGGAATGTTTTAGGTCAACAAAACAAGTCCAATATCCATGGAATCAATGCTTTTGATTTTTATGATTTTGCATAATCTTTTCAAATCTTTTTATCATGAAACCTAGCCAATTTGCATGGAATCTTTCTCCTTTGGGCATGCAAGAAATCCTTAGGTTTTATTAGACCTATTAGCTGCATAAAAAGATTTAGAATACATGCTTTTGTATTTTTTTCATATTTTATTTAATTAAATGAATTAATGGTGATTAAAAATTCAAATAATAATAAAAAATGATGAAATAACTCCCTTTTGGGCCAAATGAATTGCAAAGAGCATGCTTCAAAATTCCCCAAGGGTTGCACAGTTTAAGGGCCTCCTAACAGTAAAAAATTAGGGTTTTGGTTCTAACAAAGAAAATGAAGTTTCCAAGGGTCTAAACAAGTCCCACATGCTTATAAACATTGTCAAGTATCCTCATGTCAAGTTTCAAGACTTACAACACAAAATTGCACAGTCAAAAACCCTAATTGCCCTACAGTCAACTGCAGGGGCAAAATGGTCATTTGACAGTCAAAAGTTCAAATTTTTGGTCACCATCTCATTTTGAAGCCACAAACATCATTTTATCAATGCTTGATCATGATTCTCAAAGCTTGGCTCAAAAAGTCTCAAGATGCAAAAGTTTCCATATTTGGACAGTTGAAAAAGTCAACTGTAACTTGACCAAGGCATAACTTCCACATGGATTATCATAAAAATTCCATCCAAATCTCATTTTGAAGATAAAGACATTTCCTACAACTCCTCTTCACACTTCAAGTCCAAGAAATGCTCTCACAAAAAGTTATCAATTTCAACATTATAGGTCATTTTCAAAAGTCAACAAAAAGGGACTTTAAGTCAAAGGCCATAACTTGTTATGGGTAAATCAAAATGACATGGGACCAAAGGCATTGGTTAGAGGACTTCAAGACCTTTCCAAAATGTCCAAGAACATGAGCAAATCTTAGAAATTGAGCAAGATATTCCTTGTGGAAGTTGGGAAATTTTTGGATATTTTGAAAAGTCAACTTTGCTTCAAATGTCTTAAAAATGCTAATGGGCCTCTTTTTCTTCCAAAATTCATCATTCCAAGCATGTGCACGACCATTTCGCCCAAAGGGAAGTTATTCATCATTTTAATTTATTTATTTGAATTTTTAATTGCTAATAATTCATTTAATTAAAATAAATATGTGGAAAATACCAAAACAAACTTTTTAAATCTTTTTATGCATGGAATAAGCTCAAGATTTCGTGCATGATCAGATATAGAAAGAATCAATGTAATTGGACATGATTGGTATCAAATATGCATGAAAAGATTGAAAAATATTTGCCATGAAAATCAAATATCTCTTCATCAATGCAAAGGGTTTTTTGATCCAATTCTCAACCCTAATCATTCCATACATAAGTGCAAAGCTAACCCTAGTGCTGAGAACCACGAAGCTGCGCAGAAACCCCATAACAAAGTTTGAGTTTTTTGTCAAAAAAGTGAAAACTGAAAACCCTATTCTAGCACGATTCAGAGAGAAATAACAATCCCAATAGCTTGCAAAGGTGTCAAGGAAGCTTCCTGCATTGTTTTTTAACCCTTACACGCCCAGAATTGGTATACAAAACTCAAACTGTTTCCAATTTTATGCATATTCGTATTTTAATATTCAAGCATTTCCATCGCATTTTTTTTATGGATTCATGCTAATTGATTAATTCTGAAGCTAACTGCATATTTTGATTGAGTTTTCGTGCACTATTGAAGAATTCACCATGGAAGATGGTTAGGGTTACAGGACTTTCAAATTAGGCGTTTCTGAATACTGTAAAATTAGAACACCTTAATACCATGGTTGAAATCAGGGAGCTTGGACGATTTGAAAACACCCCTCGCGCCTAATTTATGTGGCCATATGGCCTAATCGCTATTTTGGAAAAGTGCATATTTTGGGGGGGTTTAAAACCCCCGCTAACCCTTTTTATATTTCAGGCAAAAGCGCATTAAGGAAGAAGATGATGAAGTGTAAGGCAGCAACTGGTTCATTTAAATTTCGCGCTAAAAAAGGTCCACTAACTCACGTTTTGATTGATATTACTTGTTAGTTACATTATAAACAAAGCGCGCGTTTGGTTCCATTGGCAAGGCATTTGGTTGGTAATCCCTGGGACCTGGGTTCGAATCCCAGGTCCCCCATCCCTTTCCATATTATTTTGCTAATCACGCTTGTGTGTAGTTCGCTTCCAGGGTTCCATCATGCAACTCACAATCCAGGCAGGCCACGCATCTCATGATGGCAATCTGAAGGTGGAGATTTGAGGAACACCCTAGGCGTCAGTCAACGCGCGCACACGCTTCCCAGAAAGGTCAAAAGGGCCTTGAAACAGATGGGCCTAGTTGCTAACAATTCCTCCCAATTGGGGACAGAACCCCCCAAGGTATTATATTTCTTTTCTTTTCTTTATTTTATTTGTTTCAATTATTTCTTTTTTAATTAAATCTTTAAATTAATTTATAAAACATAAAAATAACAATAAAAATCATAAAGTCATAAAAATAAAAATATATTTATTTAATTAATATTTTTGTAAATAAATCTCACTAATTAATTAGATTTAAATTTAGGGTTAATTTTAATATCTTTTCTTAATAAATTACAAACTTGTAGAATTAGGTTAATTATTATAATTACTTTTTCTTTTATCTTTTTTCATCACCATAATTAATTGTTTAATATTATTTTTTATAAATCAAATTGCATTAATTAATTAGGTTTAATTTTAGGTAATTTTCATATTTTCTTAATAAATTAAAAATAGCTAGAATTAGGTTTTAATTTCATTTAATTCATCAAAAAATCATAAATACCAAAAAACCTCAAAAACAATTTCTTTTTTATTTTAATTTCATTAATTTAATAATATAATTTAATTTCATTAAAAAGGGTCCAACACCCTCGCTTTCAATTTTAATTCAATTTGCGCGTTTTATTTCTTTTCTTATAATTCTTATGTAACTCTCCCAAAGCCGTGTAAACTTGATATTTATTTCTCGCACTTTATTTCTTTATTTTATGTCAAATCGGGTCCTGGATTAAATTTGGCGATGTGGACCCGCGCCTTTGTAATAGTTTAGAACTTTTAATTTCCGTATCTTTTTAACTATTAATAAATGCATGCAAGAATGAATGACAAAAATAAAAACAAACGCGTAGATCACCTATGACATGACAAGACAAAATAAATGAAAACGACACACAAATCACACACCACCCCTAGGGTACGCCTCACTGTTGCCTTGCCTTGAAAGGTGATCGTCGAGTAGAGGATGTCTTAGTAACTCCTCATGATCCGGGAACCTGGCATGAGGGTAGCTTCTAAGGTGTCTTCCCATTGCTCTGGTGATCACCATGTCCCGAACCTTCGAATTGACCCGAACACCTCCAACGGTGGTGCTACCTACCTCTCAATGGTGGGATGACACTACTTTAAGGACATCTACACAGACGAATTCCTTAGGGTAGGTAGACGACTCTAGATACTTGCTCTAATTTCAAAACAAATTCAAAAATACTTTTCACAGCAACACATTTTCAAAAAGCTTTCGAAAGCATTTTTTCAAACACTCTTGAGGACCGATACAAGAGTCAAACTGGAATTTTCAAAGAAACTTTTTAAAACCCACAGTTGAAAAGCAAACAAACCATTTTGAAAACACAAGTGAGCAAGTATCTAAGAGCCCATGGATAACCATGGATAGAAAGGGTGCTAACACCTTCCCTTTCTATAATCTACCTCCCGAACCGAGAGCAATCTCTTTAAGGAATTTTTCTGTGCTTTTGTCCTTTCCATTTGGAGAAAATAAAAGACGGTGGCGACTCTTGCTTCCGCGACATTTCGCGAACCAGCGTTAAACAGTCAGTTCCATATCCACCGATCACAGAACTGGCGACTCTGCTGGGGAGATACTTATAAAAGTGAAGTGTACCTTAGGACTAAGATCACTTGTGTTTTCAATTGCTTTGAATTGCTTGCTTTATTATTGTGGGTACTGCCTTGGGAGTTCTATAGATCCTAACCCAGATCTGGGGGGTACCTTCTTAGAAAGTAGCAACAAGGCTGTGAGGGAACTGTGCGGGGTATACCGACATGGTTGAAACAGTCTGCTACGTTGATGTGGCACTTTGGCGTGTACCGTTAACCCTTGAGTTCAGTCAAGGAGAGTACGGGGCCTCCATGTGGTGTCGTGAAGCATCAACAGACCTTAGGAACCTTAATTGAACTATCTTGGCCTCTTTAGGGTAGTGAGATAACTGACTTTGGTGCAGTCCGAGGTTGGTTGATACTCGATACTACACTCAATTGAGGGTTGCTTTCCTGGAATATTTCGGTCGCCAGTTCAGTGGCTAAATCGAAACGATGAACAATGAAAGCAATCCCGTGATATTGGGACCCTTAGAACCCGGTTACTTCTAATAGGACAGGTTGAGCCCACCAACTTCAAGAGGGTACTACCCAGACCCCATGCTGGCCTAAACTCTAAGGGTTTCTCTTGTGTGACTTGTGTGCCTTCGTACTTGACTATTTGCATGTTTGTTGTCTGACACTTGAGCTCCTTGCAGGTTTTGTTTGTAGTCCTTAATTAGGACTCATAACAAGGTTTACCGAGCTTCTTGCAGGTTTTGTTTTTAGTCCTTAATTGGGACTCATGACAGGTTTTACTTGAGTTTCTTGCAGGTTTTGGTTTGCAGTCCTTAATTGGGACTCATAACAGGGTTACTTACATTACCCCATGCATAACATAACATCATACCATTGCATACATCCTAACCCATTTCAAGGATCTCAAGGGCTTGTGATGCAGGTCATGGTGAATCAACTATCCCAGCAAGGGGCAAAGAGGATTTATTTTCCTCTAGACAAAGTTGTCAGAGGCTATGACCCACTTGATATGGTGAGCTCTGACTCTTGAAGAAGGTTCCCCTAACAAAGTTTATTTGGAAACCAAAACTAGACATGATGACTAAAGTCAGGGGATATGACCCACTGGATATGGTGAGCCTTTGACCCTTGAAGAAGGACTCTCAACAATATGCAGTGCCTTCAGTCAAGCTACCGGTTTCAAATTTTAACAATTTTCTTGTTTACCCTGCGAGGTCCTTGAAAACATTACATGCATGTCATACACATCATTGCATAACAGGTATCCTTGTTGCAGGTCACTTACCATCTCCGCTGTTTATTTCAGCAATGGCTCGCCAACAAGATAACCAGGACCTTCTTGCTCAAGAGACTCAGTTCAAGGAGATCTTCCTAAGCCTATCCAAGGGGCAGGAAGAGTTGAGGACACTCCTCATGGGGAATCTGATCAGAAAGAGTCCTGAAGATGACAAGGACGAACAGCTGAAACGTCTACAAGCTGAGGTAGACACATTGAAAACCCAGATGTTGGGGCAAAGGGCCCTCATTCAAGGTTTAGCTCGGGAGCAAGGAGAGCTGAGGGCCATGATCAGTCAGCTTCCTCAAGGCATGAAGCAACCAGCCCAAATCAGGGACCAGGTCATGGAACAGCTTCCAAGGGGGAAAAGGTCGGGTCCAATGAATAGACTTCTCCGAGTTGCTACTACTTCACAGGTCCGACAACGACCTCGCCAAGAACAGCGGGTTGATCAGAACAGGTCGGACGAGCCTAAGAGACAATTCACCAACATCAACATGCCATGGTCACGAGCTTTGCAGCACATGTTAAGGATGAACCTGATTGCGGTGATCAACCCTCCTGCAAATCCAAAGACTTTCTCTCCAAATTACAACCCAGAAGCAAGGTGCGCTTACCATTCTGGTAGCCCGGGGCACGATACTGAGGATTGTTGGGCACTGAAGTACAAGATTCAGAACATGATCGATGCTAAAGAGATCGAGTTCGAGCCCGCCGAGACTCCCAACGTGATCACTGCTCCCTTGCCAAAACATGGCTAGGATTGAGAAATTTTTGTTCATTCGAATGTTCAAGTTGCAATTTTATTTTGCTCAAACATTTACTCATGTTAAACATTGTTATTTCATTAATGTATCGCATATGTCTGTTCTGAAACAATATATTCGTATTCACTAAATGCAAATTATTTTCATATTTTTTCTGATGATCAACTCTTAATTAATAATTCTAAGCCTCTTAAGGGAGGATGACGAAAACGATACCACGATCCTTACAGTATGCTTTTGAACAGACCCCGCTGATGAGGTACAGACATTGCTTCAATCCCTAAACACTAGAGTTATAAGGAAGATAATCCCTCGTCAACCCCTCTGAGCCAAAGAAGTAGGAGTTTTTCTTTTCGAAAATTAAAACCCTTTATCATAACCTGGGGCAGGGTAGTTCTCTCAGTTGATCCAAGTGCATAACAAATGGAACCAAAGAGGTCCTTACAAAAAAAAAAGACAGTGATGATTCCGAATAATCATAAGGATAGGCAGTCATCATCTCTCAAAGAATAAAAACCCAATAAGTCAAAACCTACGAAGGAGACTTACAAAACTGGGGCATCCCGCTGACTGTAACCACAAAGAAACAGTTCAGGCAAAAAAAAAACAGGGATAACAAAATCAAAAAAGAAAGAGGTCCTACAAACCCTCAATAAAAAAGGAAATGACTGCCTATTCAAAATAAACTATCAACATCCGAACCATCACGGGAATATCAGGACAAAAACTCAAATAAGGGCTAACACACGATCAACTGAGTTTAGGTTTGAAGAACATCACGAAGAGCGGGTGGGTACAAATAATTTGAGCCTTTATCCTTTGTTTCTTAAACCATGAACCAGGCCAAGTTATAACCCTTAAAAGTCCTAGCTGAAGCATGGGTTAGTTCGAAAGCATATTGTTACGAAAGGTATCCTGACTCCTTAAGGCCTACGGTAAATACGGAGTTGACATCACGTTTTACAAACAATCACTTGTTTTATGAAAAAATGCATTTTCAAAATCTTCAAGACAGACATAAGCTTTGCATTTTTAACATAACTTTGTTTGCACATGACTTTTTGTTTGAACAGCAGGGAAATTCGCACGATGAATACCTAGTGAACAAAAGCACTTCCAATCAAGGGGCACGACATAATCATGGTCCAGCCATCTGGGGCAATCCAATCAAGATTCGGGGAATCTCTCAAAAGCCAAATAGCCTGGGGCAAATCTCTGCCTGAGTCACTTGGGGCATTCCAACAACGAATCTTGCCTGATCAAACACTTTCTGGTGGCATGACAAAACACTTCTAACAGGGGCAACTCCCTACATTCTGAGAACATGGACATAGTCGAAAAGATACTACGCAAAATTAAAGACCCGCTAGGCTGACATGCCTAGGAAAAAATAAGGGCTTCCCGGCGAACCAAAAGGGTTCGGGCAAAAATAAGGGATGAAAATGAAAAAAATCTGTACACCCGGCAAGTCGAAAACCTGAAAAGGCGTCTTGGGCAAAAATGGGTATCCCGGTGGACTGAAAACCCGAAAGGGCAGTCCAGGAAAAAGTTAGGGATAAAGAGCGTACGACTATGTCCCGGTATCTCGTCACTTGCCTACCAAAAGAAAGTTTGTCCATCAACAACTATCAGCACCTCACAGGTCTTCCTCTCATACCTCAGAAACAGGGGCGGTAATGAGTCGTCCAAGCAATCTAATTGCTCTATCCATAAGATACAAGGTATGATCAGCTGAAGAAGGTAACCAATATCTCTTAATTCCCCAGAGAGTGAACCAGCAAGTCAATGCACTCTCCCCAAGTTACAGTCAACCTTAAGGAAGTTGGGTATCCTCCAGCAGATCTCAACATTCCCCAGCAATATACAGACATTCTTAACAAGCATCCCCGGCAATCTTGGTCTAAAGATTGTTCCCCGGCGGTATATCAAACATTCAGTGGAGTTACTTCCGATACATCTCAAAACTTCCCCAGGAGAGTCCAATCCAAGTTCCCCAGGAAAGTTGGAATCCATCTCCCCAAGCAGTAAGCTTATCCCCAGTAGATTCTGGAAGCTTATCCTCGCATAGCGCGAACGCGTCTCCCGGCTTTATTCAAGAGTTATTTCCCTACCAGGATATAACTGGGTTATGCGCAGCCAAAATCCATGAGAAGAGCGTCCTCGACGAAGTCTTCCTATCCCCAGCGAAGTCTATTAACACTTCCAACACAACAAGGGTATCCCCAGCAAGTTATTATCAACATTTCAGCAAAGTATCTCTCTCCCCACAGAGTATTTCTCCCCAGCAAGATCGTTAGAGTACTTCCCTCCCCGCAAAGTAATCCATTCGCCAAGTTTATTCCCCAACGGAGTTATCTTCTCCTACCGGTATTCTTGCAACTATCATCCCCCAGCGGAAGCAAAAATCTATTCTTCAACATCAGCCCAGGATATGACTTCCCGGCATCCGTCAAGGAACTATTTTCCCAGACGAAGATACATTCATAAACATCACATTGTTAAACATCATGATACATGCATATACGCATCATATCTCACAAATCTCATTTATGTTGAGAACATCATTGCTTGATCCATATCATGCATTGTATATGACTGACCTTTACCTTTCAGGAAAGATTCAGTTAAGTTCTCAACTATATTTCAAGACCTAGACCGGTTCAGTTAAATCGACCCTAAGATTTTTCTGTTTCTTATCCAGTCAAAGGCCTTCTCTGGTTCAGTCAGATCGACCCTAAGATCTCCCTGTTTCTTATCCAGTTGAAGATTTCAAGACCTAGACCGGTTCAGTTAAATCGACCCTAAGATTTTACTGTTTCTTATCCAGTCAAAGGCCTTCTCTGGTTCAGTCAGATCGACCCTAAGATCTCCCTGTTTCTTATCCAGTTGAAGATTTCAAGACCTAGACCGGTTCAGTTAAATCGACCCTAAGATTTTTCTGTTTCTTATCCAGTCAAAGGCCTTCACTGGTTCAGTCAGATCGACCCTAAGATCTCCCTGTTTCTTATCCAGTTGAAGATTTCAAGACCTAGACCGGTTCAGTTAAATCGACCCTAAGATTTTTCTGTTTCTTATCCAGTCCAAGGCCTTCTCTAGTCCAGCTAAATCGACCCCTAATAGATTTTCCTGATGAAGACTCAGTAGAAGATATCCAAGATTCTCTCAATGATACTGTTGACGTTGAAGTCGCCTATGGTTCTCTCCCCGTTACTGCGGAGGTAGTAATCGTCCCCAGATTCTCTTAATGATTACTGTTGAGGTTGAAGTCGCCCAAGATTCTCTCAATGATTACTGTTGAGGTAGAAGTCGCCCAAGATTCTCTCAATGATTACTGTTGAGGTTGAAGTCGCCCAAGATTCTCTCAATGATTACTGTTGAGGTTGAAGTCGCCCAAGATTCTCTCAATGATTACTGTTGAGGTAGAAGTCGCCCAAGATTCTCTCAATGATTACTGTTGAGGTAGAGGTCACCCAAGATTCTCTCAGCGTTACTATTGAGGTAGAAGTCGTCCAAGAGTCTCTCAATGATTACTGTTGAGGTTGAAGTCGCCTATGGTTCTCTCCCCGTCACTGCGGAGGTAGTAATCGCCCCAAGATTCTCTCAGCGTTACTGTTGAAGTAGAAGTCGTCCAAGATTCTCTCAGCATTACTGTTGAGGTTGAAGTCGCCTGTGGTTCTCTCCCCGTTACTGCGGAGGTAGTAATCGCCCCAAGATTCTCTCAGCGTTCCTGTTGAGGTAGTAATCATCCAAGGTTCTCTCACTGTTCCTGTTGAGGTAGTAACCATCCCTGGTTCATTCATCACCTTTTGAAGATCCAGATCCAGCTCCTGTAACCAGTCAGGACATGTCTATACAAAGAATCTGAAGACCAGCTCCTGTAACGGGTCAGGTAATCCTTTTCTTTTGCAGGTACGCATGTTCTCGCTAAGGAATCTCTTACGCGATCAACATCCAGATGGCATCTATAAGCCCATCCACCTTCCATCATCTCTTAGCATGGCATCTATAAGCCCATCATCCTATCCATCAATCTCCAAATGGCATCTGTAAGCCCATTCCCCATCATCACACTACTATGTGAGCGCAAATTTCTGGGCACTCTAGTGTTCAATCATCTTCCACCTTCGGATTACGAAAGGCACGTCAGCCAATCTGCATCCTCAGGTCTAAGAAGATTGAACAGGGGCAACTGTTGTACCCCAAAATTTTCCCTCCCATATTCTTCAAGAATTGCAAAGAGCATGCTTCAAAATTCCCCAAGGGTTGCACAGTTCAAGGGCCTCCTAACAGTCAAAAATTAGGGTTTTGGTTCTAACAAAGAAAATGAAGTTTCCAAGGGTCTAAACAAGTCCCACATGCTTATAAACATTGTCAAGTATCCTCATGTCAAGTTTCAAGACTTACAACACAAAATTGCACAGTCAAAAACCCTAATTGCCCTACAGTCAACTGCAGGGGCAAAATGGTCATTTGACAGTCAAAAGTTCAAATTTTTGGTCAACATCTCATTTTGAAGCCACAAACATCATTTGATCAATGCTTGGCTCAAAAAGTCTCAAGATGCAAAAGTTTCCATATTTGGACAGTTGAAAAAGTCAACTGTAACTTGACCAAGGCATAACTTCCACATGGATTATCATAAAAATTCCATCCAAAGCTCATTTTGAAGATAAAGACATTTCCTACAACTCCTCTTCACACTTCAAGTCCAAGAAATGCTCTCACAAAAAGTTATCAATTTCAACATTATAGGTCATTTTCAAAAGTCAACAAAAAGGGACTTTAAGTCAAAGGCCATAACTTGTTATGGGTAAATCAAAATGACATGGGACCAAAGGCATTGGTTAGAGGACTTCAAGACCTTTCCAAAATGTCCAAGAACATGAGCAAATCTTAGAAATTGAGCAAGATATTCCTTGTGGAAGTTGGGAAATTTTTGGATATTTTGAAAAGTCAACTTTGCTTCAAATGTCTTAAAAATGCTAATGGGCCTCTTTTTCTTCCAAAATTCATCATTCCAAGCATGTGCACGACCATTTGGCCCAAAGGGAAGTTATTCATCATTTTTATTTATTTATTTGAATTTTTAATTGCTAATAATTCATTTAATTAAAATAAATATGTGGAAAATACCAAAACAAACTTTTTAAATCTTTTTATGCATGGAATAAGCTCAAGATTTCGTGCATGATCAGATATAGAAAGAATCAATGTAATTGGACATGATTGGTATCAAATATGCATGAAAAGATTGAAAAATATTTGCCATGAAAATCAAATATATCTTCATCAATGCAAAGGGTTTTTTGATCCAATTCTCAACCCTAATCATTCCATACATAAGTGCAAAGCTAACCCTAGTGCTGAGAACCACGAAGCTGCGCAGAAACCCCATAACAAAGTTTGAGTTTTTTGTCAAAAAAGTGAAAACTGAAAACCCTATTCTAGCACGATTCAGAGAGAAATAACAATCCCAATAGCTTGCAAAGGTGTCAAGGAAGCTTCCTGCATTGTTTTTTAACCCTTACACGCCCAGAATTGGTATACAAAACTCAAACTGTTTCCAATTTTATGCATATTCGTATTTTAATATTCAAGCATTTCCATCGCATTTTTTTATGGATTCATGCTAATTGATTAATTCTGAAGCTAACTGCATATTTTGATTGAGTTTTCGTGCACTATTGAAGAATTCACCATGGAAGATGGTTAGGGTTACAGGACTTTCAAATTAGGCGTTTCTGAATACTATAAAATTAGAACACCTTAATACCATGGTTGAAATCAGGGAGCTTGGACGATTTGAAAACACCCCTCGCGCCTAATTTATGTGGCCATATGGCCTAATCGCTATTTTGGAAAAGTGCATATTTTGGGGGGGTTTAAAACCCCCGCTAACCCTTTTTATATTTCAGGCAAAAGCGCATTAAGGAAGAAGATGATGAAGTGTAAGGCAGCAATTGGTTCATTTAAATTTCGCGCTAAAAAAGGTCCACTAACTCACGTTTTGATTGATATTACTTGTTAGTTACATTATAAACAAAGCGCGCGTTTGGTTCCATTGGCAAGGCATTTGGTTGGTAATCCCTGGGACCTGGGTTCGAATCCCAGGTCCCCCATCCCTTTCCATATTATTTTGCTAATCACGCTTGTGTGTAGTTCGCTTCCAGGGTTCCATCATGCAACTCACAATCCAAGCAGGCCACGCATCTCATGATGGCAATCTGAAGGTGGAGATTTGAGGAACACCCTAGGCGTCAGTCAACGCGCGCACACGCTTCCCAGAAAGGTCAAAAGGGCCTTGAAACATATGGGCCTAGTTGCTAACAATTCCTCCCAATTGGGGACAGAACCCCCCAAGGTATTGTATTTCTTTTCTTTTCTTTATTTTATTTGTTTCAATTATTTCTTTTTTAATTAAATCTTTAAATTAATTTATAAAACATAAAAATAACAATAAAAATCATAAAGTCATAAAAATAAAAATATATTTATTTAATTAATATTTTTGTAAATAAATCTCACTAATTAATTAGATTTAAATTTAGGGTTAATTTTAATATCTTTTCTTAATAAATTACAAACTTGTAGAATTAGGTTAATTATTATAATTACTTTTTCTTTTATCTTTTTTCATCACCATAATTAATTGTTTAATATTATTTTTTATAAATCAAATTGCATTAATTAATTAGGTTTAATTTTAGGTAATTTTCATATTTTCTTAATAAATTAAAAATAGCTAGAATTAGGTTTTAATTTCATTTAATTCATCAAAAAATCATAAGTACCAAAAAACCTCAAAAACAATTTCTTTTTTATTTTAATTTCATTAATTTAATAATATAATTTAATTTCATTAAAAAGGGTCCAACACCCTCGCTTTCAATTTTAATTCAATTCGCGCGTTTTATTTCTTTTCTTATAATTCTTATGTAACTCTCCCAAAGCCGTGTAAACTTGATATTTATTTCTCGCACTTTATTTCTTTATTTTATGTCAAATCGGGTCCTGGATAAAATTTGGCGATGTGGACCCGCGCCTTTGTAATAGTTTAGAACTTTTAATTTCCGCATCTTTTTAACTGTTAATAAATGCATGCAAGAATGAATGACAAAAATAAAAACAAACGCGTAGATCACCTATGACATGACAAGACAAAATAAATGAAAACGACACACAAATCACACACCACCCCTAGGGTACGCCTCACTGTTGCCTTGCCTCGAAAGGTGATCGTCGAGTAGAGGATGTCTTAGTAAGTCCTCATGATCCGGGAACCTGGCATGAGGGTAGCTTCTAAGGTGTCTTCCCATTGCTCTGGTGATCACCATGTCCCGAACCTTCGAATTGACCCGAACACCTCCAACGGTGGTGCTACCTACCTCTCAATGGTGGGATGGCACTACTTTAAGGACATCTACACAGACGAATTCCTTAGGGTAGGTAGACGACTCTAGATACTTGCTCTAATTTCAAAACAAATTCAAAAATACTTTTCACACCAACACATTTTCAAAAAGCTTTCGAAAGCATTTTTTCAAACACTCTTGAGGACCGATACAAGAGTCGAACTGGAATTTTCAAAGAAACTTTTTAAAACCCACAGTTGAAAAGCAAACAAACCATTTTGAAAACACAAGTGAGCAAGTATCTAAGAGCCCATGGATAACCATGGATAGAAAGGGTGTTAACACCTTCCCTTTCTATAATCTACCTCCCGAACCGAGAGCAATCTCTTTAAGGAATTTTTCTGTGCTTTTGTCCTTTCCATTTGGAGAAAATAAAAGACAGTGGCGACTCTTGCTTCCGCGACATTTCGCGAACCAGCGTTAAACAGTCAGTTCCAGATCCACCGATCACAGATGGATAGGATGATGGGCTTATAGATGCCATGCTAAGAGATGATGGAAGGTGGATGGGCTTATAGATGCCATCTGGGTGTTGATCGCATAAGAGATTCCTTAGCGAGAACTTGCGTACCTGAACAGAAAATGATTACCTGGCCTGTTACAGGAGCTGGTCTTCAAACTCTTTGTATAGATGCGCCCTGACTGGTTACAAGAATGGAATCTGGAGCTACAAGTGGTGATGAATGATCCAGGGATGGTTACTATCTCAACGGGACGGTGAGAGAACCTTGGGCGATTACTACCTCAACAGGAACGCTGAGAGAACCTTGGATGATTTCAACCTCAACAGTAACGCTGAGAGAATCTTGGGCGACTTCAACCTCAACAGTAACGCTGAGAGAATCTTGGGCGACTTCAACCTCAACAGTAACGCTGAGAGAATCTTGGGCGACTTCAACCTCAACAGTAACGCTGAGAGAATCTTGGATGTCTTCTACTGAGTCTTCGTCAGGAAAATCTTTTAGGGATCGATTTAACTGGACTAGAGAAGGCCTTTGATTGGATAAGAATCAAGAAAAATCTTAGGGTCGACTTAACTGAACCAAGCAAGGTCTTGGAATAACTTCAACTGGGCAAGAATCAGGGAGATCTTAGGGTCGATCTGACTGAACCAGAGAAGGCCTTTGACTGGATAAGAATCAGGAAAATCTTAAGGTCGATTTAACTGAACCAGACAAGGTCTTGGAATCTTCAACTGGGTAAGAATCAGGGAGATCTTAGGGTCGATCTGACTGAACCAGAGAAGGCCTTTGACTGGATAAGAATCAGGAAAATCTTAGGGTCGATTTAACTGAACCAGACTAAAGTCTTGAAATATAGCTGGGAACTTAACTGGATCTTTTCTGAAAGGTAAAGGTCAGTCATATGTCATGCATGATACGAATCAAGCGATGATGTTCTCAACATAAATGAGATTTGTAGGATATGATGCGTATATGCATGCTATATGAAAATGTGATGTTTATGAATGTATGTTTTCGTCCTAGGAAAATAAATCCTTGACGGATGCCGGGAAGTCATATCCTGGGCTTATGCTGGAGAACAATGCTTTGTTGTTTCCGCTGGGGATGATAGTTGCAAGAATACCGGTAGGAGAAGATAACTCCGTTGGGGGATAAACTTGGCGAATGGATTACTCTGCGGGGAGAAAAGTACTCTAACGATCTTGCTGGGGACCAATACTCTGTGGGGAGAGAGGTACTTTGCTGGAATGTTGATGGTAACTTCGCTGGGGATACCATTGTTATGTTGGAAGTGTTAATAGACTTTGCTGGGGATAAGAAGACTTCGTCGAGAACGATCTTTCCGTGGCTTTTGGCTGAGGATAACCCAGTTATATCCTGGTAGGGAAATAACCTTTAAATAAAGTCGGGGGACGCGTTCGTGCTCTGCGAGGGATAAGCTTCCAGAATCTACTGGGGATAAGCTTCCTGCTTGGGGAGATGGATCCCCACTTTCCTGGGGAAACTGGATTGGACTCTCCTGGGGAAGTTTTGAACTGTATTGGGGAAGTGACTCCATTGAATGTTTGATATACCATCGGGGAACAATCTTTAGGTCAAGACTGCCGGGGATGCTTGTTAAAAATGTTTGTATATCGTGCTGGGGAATGTTGAGATCTGTTAGGGATACCTAATTTCCTTAAGGCTAACATTAACTTTGCTTGGGGTGAGTGCACTGCCTTGCTGACTCACTCTTTGGGGAATTAACATATACTGGTTGTGTTCTTCAGCTGAACCTACCTTGGTACCTTGGTGGACGGAACAATTAGATCGCTTAGACAACTCTTTATTGCCCCTGTTTCTAATGTTACCTGTAATTAATCCTTTATTTCGTATGCAAATATTCATGAGTTAGCAAATTATTGTCAATGCATATATCACAAATTGAACCTTGGACGTTCTTCGCAAAACAAAACAGAAAAGGAAAAACAATTGGCAATTTTAACTGAAAAGTGATTTTTGTATTGATTTTTGAATTTGCCTGTAAAATAGGCGTTTATGTACAAGAGGCTGACGTCCTAGTAAGAGAACGCCGCCGAACAAAAGAGTTTATACAAATTTGTACAAAAGAAAATAAGACAGCTGTGTGAAATGAATGATCCCACTGGGTTCCAACTCTGCTACCGCCTTTATATCTTCGAGCGTCTCATCACTTGATGACCTAGTTGAAGATGAAGTTGATCGATCGATGTTGTTTGAACTTGATGTTGATACCGGATTCTGGATACAAGGTGATCCAATGAGACATAGTATTACGCTTTATCCCTAACTTTTGCCTGGACCGCCCTTTCGGGTTTTCAGTCCACCGGGATACCCATTTTTGCCCAAGCCGCCTTTTCAGGTTTTCGACTTTCCGGGTGTACAGATTTTTTTTTATTTCATCCCTTCATTTTGCCCGTACCCTTTTGGTTCGACGGGAAGCCCTAATTTTTGCCTAGGTATGTCAACCTAGCGGGTCTTTTTTCATGCGTAGTATCTTTTTACTATGTCTGCATTGGCGGGGTGAGGGAGGTCGTCACCATCCATGTTGGTTAGAATCATGGCTCCTCCTGAGAACACATGTTTAACCACAAACGGCCCTTCGTACGTAGGGGTCCATTTTCCCCTTGGATCACTCTGAGGAAGGATGATTCGCTTGATTACCAGATCCCCAACTTGATATTCTTGTGGTCTGACCTTTTTGTTAAATGCTCTGATCATCCGTTTCTGGTACGTCTGACCATGGCAAATAGCAGCAAGTCTTTTCTCGTCAATAAGGTTTAATTGATCAAGTCGTGTCTGGATCCAATCATCTTCGCTCAGATCTGCATCCTTCATTATCCGGAGAGAAGGTATTTGCACTTCGATCGGTAAGACTGCCTCCATACCGTAGACCAAGGAGAAAGGAGTTGCCCCGATTGACGTCCTGGCTGAGGTACGGTACCCATGTAGAGCGAACGGTAACATCTCATGCCAATCTTTATAAGTCACTGTCATCTTCTGCACGATTTTCTTGATATTTTTATTTGCTGCTTCTACAGCCCCATTCATCTTCGGTCGATAAGGAGAAGAGTTATGGTGCTGTATCTTAAACTGCTCGCAGAGCTCAGTGATCATCTTGTTATTGAGATTGGTACCGTTGTCTGTAATGATTCTTTCAGGGACCCCGTATCGACAGATCAGATTATGCCGAATGAACCGTGCCACAACAGTCTTGGTTACTGTGGCGTAGGAAGCTGCTTCAACCCACTTCGTGAAATAATCAATCGCTACCAGGATGAAGCGATGCCCATTGGATGCTGTAGGTTTAATCTTGCTGATCATATCTATGCCCCACATTGCAAACGGCCAAGGTGCAGTCAGGACGTTCAGAGGAACTGGAGGAACATGCACCTTGTCTGCATATATCTGGCATTTGTGGCACATCCGAGAGTGTTGGTAGCAGTCAGCTTCCATTGTGGACCAGAAATACCCCGCCCGAAGGATCTTCTTTGCCATAGTGTGTCCACTGGAATGTGTTCCGAAGGTCCCTTCATGTAGCTCTTCCATGATCCTTTCTGCTTCAGTCTTATCCACACATCGCAGTAAGGTCGAATCATGGTTTCGCTTATACAGGATGCCGTTGCTAAGAAAGAACTTGGCTGCGAACCTTCTCAGAAACTTCTTATCGTTGACATACGCACCTTCAGGGTATTCCTGAGCTTCCAAATATCTCTTCACCTCATGGTACCAAGGCTTCTCAGTCACCAATTCAGTCTCGAGATCACAACAGTATGCCGGTTCGTCCAGTTTCCAGATAATGATCCGGGGAGCCTCATTGTCCCATTTGACCTTGAACATAGAAGACATCGTAGCTAACGCGTCCGCCAACTGATTCTCCTCTCTCGGAAAGTGTTCAAAGGTTATCTCTGTGAAGTGGGGGATCAAGGTCAACACACATTCTCTGTAAGGAATAAGATTCGGATGTTTCGTATCTCACTCTCCTTTGATCTGATTGATTACGAGAGCGGAATCTCCGAAGACACTCAGAAACTTGATCCTTAAGTCGATCGCAGCTTGGAGACCCATGATGCATGCCTCATACTCCGCCATGTTGTTGGTGCAGTTGAAACATAGCCGGGCAGTGAGTGGAGTATGAGTGCCTTGAGGAGATATGATCACAGCACCGATGCCGTTACCCAAAGCATTGGAGGCTCCATCAAAGTGCATAGACCATCGGGATCCTTCCTCAGGTCCTTCATCCGGTCCAGGTACTTCACAATCAGTCACTATCATGATGCTCTCGTCTGGAAACTCGAAGTTCATTGACTGATAGTCGTCTACTGCCTGATGTGCCAAGTGGTCTGCCAATACACTTCCCTTGATGGCTTTCTGGGTCGTGTATTGAATGTCGTATTCTGTCAAGATCATTTGCCATCTTGCTATTCTCCCAGACAGAGCAGGCTTTTCAAATATGTACTTTATAGGATCCATCTTTGAGATCAACAAGGTAGTGTGAGTCAGCATATGCTGTCTCAGCCGACGAGCAGCCCATACCAAAGCGCAGCAAGTTTTCTCGAGCAGTGAGTATCGGGTCTCACAGTCGGTAAACTTTTTGCTAAGGTAATAAATGGCATGCTCTTTTCGGCCAGACTCGTCATGCTGCCCCAGCACACACCCCATTGAGTTGTCGAGTACTGTCAGGTATAGTATCAGAGGTCTCCCCTCAACCGGTGGCATAAGGATGGGTGGTTCTTGGAGATACTCTTTGATTCTGTCAAAAGCGGCCTGACATTCATCATTCCAACGTACTACCTGATCTTTCTTCAGCAGCTTGAAGATTGGTTCACAAGTAGCAGTTAAGTGCGAGATGAATCGGGCAATGTAATTCAGGCGTCCTAAAAAGCCTCTGACTTCTTTCTCTGTCTTAGGAACTGGCATCTCTTGAATGGCTTTAACCTTGGCAGGGTCCACTTGAATACCCTTATCGCTTACAACGAAGCCTAGAAACTTTCCGGATCTTACCCCGAAGGTGCACTTATTCGGGTTCAACCTCAGCTTGTATAACTTCAGACGGTCAAACAATTTCTGCAGATGATCTAGGTGTTCTTCCTCAGTCTAGGACCTTGCGATCATGTCGTCAACATACACTTCTATCTCATGATGGATCATGTCATGAAATAAAGCAACCATGGCACGTTGGTAGGTTGCCCCAGCATTTTTCAGTCCAAAAGGCATGACCTTGTAGCAGAAGGTGCCCCACTGAGTAACAAAGATAGTTTTTTCCATGTCTTCAGGTTCCATCTTGATCTGATTGTAACCTGAAAAACCATCCATGAAAGAGAACACCTTATGTTGAGCAGTATTGTCAACCAGGACATCAATGTGAGGTAGAGGGAAGTCATCTTTGGGGCTGGCCCTAATCAGATCCCTGTAATCGACACACATTCTGACCTTTCCATCTTTCTTAGGTACCGGCACCACATTAGCAACCCACTGAAGGTAAGAAGTCACTGCAAGGAACCCGGCATCAAACTATTTCATAACCTCGGCTTTGATCTTTTCAGACATCTTTGGACGCATACGACAGACCTTTTGCTTGACCGGAGGGCAGTCTTCCTTGGTAGGCAAATGATGGACCACAATATCAGTATCCAAACCGGGCATGTCTTTGTAGGACCAGGCAAAGATCTCCACATAATTATGTAGCATCTGAGTCAACCGTTGCTTCACGCTGAGCTCTAAGTTGGCACCAATCTTAACCTCCTTTCTGTTTGTCTCAGTACCCAGATTTATCGTTTCCACTGGCTCTTCGTGTGGTTGAATTGCCCTCTCTTCCTAGAGTAACAGTCTTGCAAGCTCGCCAGGCACTTCGCAATCATCTTCACCTTCGTCTTCGGCTAAGTTGATCGGATTTTCGAAGTCATAACTGGCAGTAGCAGAGTCGTTACCAGTGAGATCCAGAGTGGATTGAAACCTGTATGAGTGAGTGTGTGTAAATACAGCTGTTTTGTAATATATAAAGGAAGGAAAGAAAGAAAAGGAGCATAAGATTTGAAATGCGAGGAAACGTCCAAGATCTTTATTCATGATATATGAAATGACAATTAATATGCCCTCACAAATGAAGCCACGGTGCCCCGGGTAAGACACCAGGCCATAGAGTTTCAAATGTTTATTACAAATAACAACAACAAAAGAATTCATTACTCAGTAACAAGAGAAACAAGTAGGTTGTCCTTTGCAATCCAATTGCTAGGTTCACTGTCGGTTGCCGGGTAAATCCAGCTGTCGAACTCAGCTTCATCCACTTCATCATCCTCCCTGATAGCATTTACTCCATGGTTAGGCATGGGAGCAGTCACCACATTGGGCTTCTCAGGTGCCTCAAACTGTACCTCCTTGGCGTCAATAAGATCCTGCACTTTATTCCTTAAGGCCCAACAGTCATCAGTGGAATGCCCCGGGCTATCAGAGTGATAAGCACAGCGGGCATTTGGATTGTACTTGGGAGAAGCCGTATTCACAACCTTCGGGGCCTCTCTAACAGTCACCAAATTGGTGGATAGCAACTGCGGCAAGATTTGCGATAGAGTCATACTTAGCCGGGTAAACTCTCTTCTGGGTCTTTCAGCCCTGGGTGGATTGGTTTGCCAAGGAGCGGCAGCAGGTTTGGCAATCATCACCGCGTTGACAGACTGGCGGCGCTCAGGTTTCTCTTGTCTTCTAGACCCATATACAGCGTTGGCCTCCTTCTTAAAGGGTTTCTTCTCAGAGCTTGCAGATGCACCCTTCTGAATTTTACCAGACTTCATTCCAGCCTCTATTCTCTCTCCAGTAAGAATAAGATCAGCAAACCCTGCAGATGAGTTACCGATAAGATGATTGAAAAATGGCCCAGATAGGGTCCCCAAGAACATGTCTACCAACTCCCGGTCAATTAACGGAGGCTGCACCCTGCCAGCCAGATCCCTCCACTTCTGTGCATACTCTTTGAAACCTTCGCTTGATCCTAGCGACATACCCTGGAGTTGGGTACGAGTAGGAGCAAGGTCGGCATTATATTGATACTGCTTGTAAAAAGCAGTAGCCAACTCCTCCCAGTTACGAACTTTGGTCCCATCCAGCTGATAGAACCATTCGAGATGAGTCCCTGAAATACTCTCCTGGAAGAAGTGTATCTACAGGTTCTTGTCCATTGAGTACGGTTGAATCTTCCGCACATAAGATCTGAGGTGTAGCTTGGGACAAGACGCCCCGTCATAATTGGTGAAAGATGGTGCCTTAAACTTGTGAGGAATGATCACACCAGTAGATAAGCCCAAATCTTCGAAATCCAGCCCAGGCACTTGTTGGATCTCCATTGCATTCAGTCTGTCTTCCAACTGCTTATACCGGTCTTCAGCCGGAGGATATTGTTCCTCATTAAAGTCAGTCTCGTTGTCAGAGACTACCGGACTAGGACCTTTTCCCCCTTGGGGACTGCTCTTGCCTATAGAAGAACCAACCTCTTCATTCTGCAGAGTGTTGCCAAACCTTCGGCCCGAGTTGAAAAGAACAGTTCTCTTCTTCTTCTTCTTCTCCTTCTTCAGGAGTAAAGCCTTCAGCTCTTCTTGGCCTTGAGCCAAACCCATGATCAGTTCCTTAAATTGCGCGTTTTGCGCCTGAAGAGCCTTGATAGACATCTCGGTTGATGATGAGTCAGGATTCATGATGCTGAAATAAACAGTGAAGAACAGTAAGCAACCTGAAAAGAAGAAAAACCTGCTATGCACATGATGAATGATATATGTTTATGCAATGCATTCAATGGTTCGAAAGTTCAAATTTGTTGTAGACAAAAAGGAACACACGTTATCATTAAGGAAATAATTGTTCAGTACATCAAAGCCTCATGGGCACATATTACAAAGCAAATCAATCCCAAAAGACACTACGCATCCTCTTTGGAGCTATGTAGGTGTTGAGATTCCTCTCCTCGTGCAATAGGCGGGTGAGCTCCAAGACCTTTTTTTCACTAGCATGTAGACTGGTCTCAAGAGAATTCCGTTCTTCCTTAAGCTGGATCTAGCTCTTCTGCATCTCTTCCCAGGACGTGGGCATGTCAGGATGTTGAATGGTGTAGGACACCTCTCCTTCCAAGACTGGCTCTTTGATCACAGGGAGCACATGAGGATAAGGCATTACTAACTTCTGGGAGCGGGCGCGTACCCACTTGAGATAAGGTTCCAACGGGATGGAGTTCCGGTGCCCCAGTGTCTTGCTGTCTATCCTACTTGGCATCCTCCAAGCTCTGATAAATCTCTGGCGAAGTCCTTGTACATCGTTGTCGAAGTCAAAAACTATGTCAGGAATTAACATGTCATGAGGGCCGTCCCTCTGAGCATAACCAAATTGTCTCCAAGCCAGGCATGGGCTGTAAGTAATACCTCCTCTGATTCCAAGTAAAGGAACATTAGGGTACTCCACGCAACGATCAATGATAGTGACATCCCCTCTGGACCGAGGGCACCAATGTATATATGCGTGTGTAAGAGTCATCAACCGTTGTGACCATCTCAAACCCCGCTCGTTCTTCAAAGCTGATTGTGGAAGGTGCGAAATAAACCACCTTCCCAGGAGAGGAGTGCAACACATAAGGACACCTCTTTTTCTCGTGGTTCGAGTGTAACATGAGTGAAGGATGTCCCCCAGCAACGTAGGTATAGGATTCCTGGACATGAAGATCTGGACAGCACTGATATCTATAAGCTGATCTGGGTTAGGGAACAACACCAAACCATAGACAAGGAGGGCCACAACTTCTTCAAAAGCTTGTAAGTCAAGGGAGTTCCAACATTCATGGGCCTTTTCAAACAGAAACCTGGCTAAGAACCCTTTGATACCACTTCTAACTTCCCAATGTCCCTTGAGGTCAGATGATTGTAGGTGTAAGGCTTTAGCAATCTCTTCAAGCTTGGGTTCCTTTTCCGTATCATTGTAGGGTAGTTGATCAAGGATAGGGATCTTCAGAAGCCAGGAGAACTCCTCTAATGTAGGTACCAGCTGATAATCCAGGAAAGTGAAACAGTGATGCAGAGGGTCAAAGAACTAGAACAGGACCTTTATCATATCTTCCTCAATGTTGGTATTGACCAAGCTGATGAGTCTTCCATGTCTTTCATTGAATGAAGAGCTCTCGGGAATCCTGGATATAAGCTCCTTAAGATGAAGAGGGATCCTTACAAGGCTGATTTGAATTGTCTTTCTGCGAACAGTTTCCATGTCCTACAAAACAAGAACAAAGATGAAGATTCGAACCCCTGAAATGGTTAGCCAATGCATATAATGCTGGATGATGTCATGATGCTATGATTAAACACACCATAAATATTTACAAAGGCAAACATGTAAGGCACACAAGTCACACAAGACAAGCCCTTAGAGTTTAGGCCTGCATGGGGTCTGGGTATTACCCTCTTGAAGTTGGTGGGCTCTACCTGTCCTATTAGAAGTAACCGGGTTCTAAGGGTCCCAATATCACTGGATTGCTTTCATTGTTCATCGTTTCGATTTAGCCACTGAACTGGCGACCGAAATATTCCAGGAAAGCAACCCTCAATCGAGTGTAGTATCGAGTATCAACCAACCTCGGACTGCACCAAAGTCAGTTATCTCACTACCCTAAAGAGGCCAAGATAGTTCAATTAAGGTTCCTAAGGTCAGTTGATGCTTCATGACACCACATGGAGGCCCCGTACTCTCCTTGACTGAACTCAAGGGTTACCGGTACACACCAAAGTGCCACATCAACGTAGCAGACTGCTTCAACCATGTCGGTATACCCCGCACAGTTCCCTCACAGTCTTGTTGCTACTTTCTAAGAAGGTATCCTCAGATCCGGGTTAGGATCTATAGAACTCCCAAGACAGTCCCACAATTTAAAGCAAACAAGTCAAAGCAATTGAAAACACAAGTGATCTTAGTCCTAAGGTACACCTCACTTTAAAAGATGTCCCCAGCAGAGTCGCCATTTCTGTGATCGGTGGATCTGGAACTGACTGTTTAACGCTGGTTCGCGAAATATCGCGTAAGCAAGAGTCGCCACCGTCTTTTATTTTCTCCAAATGGAAAGGACAAAAGCACAGAAAAATTCCTTATAGAGATTGCTCTCGGTTCGGGAGGTAGATTTTAGAAAGGGAAGGTGTTAGCACCCTTTCTATCCATGGTTATCCATGGGCTCTTAGATACTTGCTCATTTGTGTTTTCAAAATTGTTTGTTTGCTTTTCAACTGTGGGTTTAAAAAAGTTTCTTTGAAAATTTCAGTTCGACTCTTGTATCAGTCCTCAAGAGTGTTTGAAAAGTTGCTTTCGAAAGCTTTTTGAAAAGTGTCAGTGTGAAAAGTATTTTTTGATTTGTTTTGAAATTAGAGCAAGTATCTAGAGTCGTCTACCTACCCTAAGGAATTCGTCTGTGTAAATGTCCTTGAAGCAGTGCCATCCCACCATTGAGAGGTAGGTAGCACCACCGTTGGAGGTGTTCGGGTCAATTCGAGGGTTCTGGACATGGTGATCACCAGAGCAATAGGAAGACACCTTAGAAGCTACCCTCATGCCATGTTCATGGACATGAGGACTTACTAAAACGTCCTCTACTCGACGACCACCTTTCGAGGGGCAAGGCAACAATGAGGCGTACCCTAGGGGTGGTGTGTGATTTGTGTGTCATGTTCATTTATGTTTACCTTGTTCATACATTGGTGATCTACGCGTTGCTTTTATTTTGGCATTCATTCTTTCATGCAAATTATTAACAGTTTAAAAGATGCGGAATTTAAAAGTCCTACACTATTACAAAGGCGCGGGTCTACATCGCCAAATTAATCCAAGACCCGATTTGAAATAAAATAAAAATGCGGAAAGATAAATGCCTAATTAATCTATTACATGGCTTTGGGAGAATTACATGAAATTTATAAAAAGGAAATAAAATAAGCGCGCGAAATAGAATTGTGATCGAATGCTAGGGCGTTGGACCCTTTTAAGGAAATTAAATTACAATTAATAAATTAATTAAGTTTAAATGAGAAAAGGAAATTATTTTTTGAGTTTTTTGTATTTATGGATTTTAGTAAGAAACTTAAATGAAATTTAAAAAGAAAAGTTAATTAACCCTAATTCAAAATTGTTTTTATTTATTTATTAAGAAAATGTTTTTAGTTTGACCTAATTTACATTAATTATTTACATGGCAAATTTTATTTACAAAATAATAATTAATAATTAAATAGGGTGAAAAAGAAAAAGGAAAAAAAGTATAAAACCATAATTCTACATTTTTTAGTTTATTAAGAAAAACATTAGAATTAAACCTAGAATTAAAAACTAAATTAATTAATAGAGTTTATTTACAAAAACAATTAAATAAAATATATTTATATTTTTTGTCTTTCTGTTTTTTTTTGTTGTTATTTTTATATTAAAGAAAAATTAATTTAAAGAATTAAAATAAATAATGTAATTAAAATAAATAAGAGAAAAAATAAAAAAAGAGAAAATGCAAACATGGGGTTTTGTTGGCCCTTTGGAGGTATTTTGCCAGCAATTAGGCCCAAGAAGCTTGGCCCTTTCTGACTTCTCAGTGATCATGTGCGTATGCGTTGACTGAAGCATTCCATAGGCTTTGGATCTGGACCACTGGACTGATGCTATGGGACGTGTGGCAAGCCAAGATATGAGGCTGCATGGTAGGCCTCAGGAAGCAAGCTGCACAGAACCACGTTAGGAAGAAAAATATGAAATAAAGTAGGGGGACCTGGGGTTCGAACCCAGGTCCCAATGCTTGCCAGCGCTACGTTCCACCAACTGTGCCATTTGAACGCGTTGTATATATAACAAAAAACAAATAATATAAATGAAAATTGACGTTAATGACATAGAAACAAAAAACGCGCGCTGGAATTCAAATTACCCAATCAGATCTTGCCACATGATCTTCTTCTTCGTTCGTCCCTGAAATAAAAAGAAGTAGCGGGGGTTTTAAACCCCCCCCAAAACACAGTCTTTTCCAAAATAGCGAATAGCTCGTGTGGCCATATAAATAGGGCGCGACTAGTGTATTGAATTCGTCCAAACATCCTGATTCTAACCATGGTACTGGGATGTCCTAATTTTACAGTATATGCAAACGCCCAATTTGAAACTTGAGAAACCCTAAAACATTTCAATGGCATATTTCACTACAAGCATTGTTAGTCAAATTAAAGGTTACCATTAGTCTCAGAACCTTCATATTAGTCTAAATCAATATTCAAAATGTATCAAAAATGTATGCATATTAGAATACGATTATGGAAAAATTTTGAGAAAGTTTGACATCCATATACCAATTCTTGAGGCGTGGGGACTGGAAAAAGATTCAGAAAGCTTCCTTGATGCTTTGGCAAGCTATCAGAATTGTTACTTTTCTTTGAATCATGCTAGAATGCAGTTTTCAGTTTTGAGATTTTGGACAAAAATGCAAACTTGGTTTTTGATATGAGGCGCAGCTTCCAAGTTCTTTTGATTAGGTTTGCCTTTGTATATGTATATGGAATGTTTTAGGTCAACAAAACAAGTCCAATATCCATGGAATCAATGCTTTTGATTTTTATGATTTTGCATAATCTTTTCAAATCTTTTTATCATGAAACCTAGCCAATTTACATGGAATCTTTCTCCTTTGGGCATGCAAGAAATCCTTAGGTTTTATTAGACCTATTAGCTGCATAAAAAGATTTAGAATACATGCTTTTGTATTTTTTTTCATATTTTATTTAATTAAATGAATTAATGGTGATTAAAAATTCAAATAATAATAAAAAATGATGAAATAACTCCCTTTTGGGCCAAACGATCGTGCATCGCCTTTGGATGATGATTCTTGGAAGAAAATATGGCCCATTAGCAATTTTGAGGCATTTGAAGTAAAGTTGACTTTTCAAAATTCCCAAAAATTTCCCAACTTCCACAAGGCATATCTTGCTCAATTTTTACGCTTTGATCATGTTCTTGGACATTTTGGAAAGGTCTTGAAGTCCTTTAACCAATGCCTTTGGTCCCATGTCATTTTGATTTACCAATCTCAAGTTATGGTCTTTGACTTAAAGTCCCTTTTTGTTGACTTTTGAAAATGACCTATAATGTTGAAATTGATAACTTTTTGTGAGAACATTTATTGGACTTGAAGTGTGAAGAGGAGTTGTAGGAAATGTCATTCTCTTCAAAATGAGCTTTGGATGGAATTTTTCTGATGAACCATGTGGAAGTTATGCCTTGGTCAAGTTACAGTTGACTTTTTCAACTGTCCAAATATGGAAACTTTTGCATCTTGAGACTTTTTGAGCCATGCCTTGAAAATCATGATCAAGAATTGATCAAATGATGTTTGTGGCTTCAAAATAAGATGTTGACCAAAAATTTGAACTTTTGACTGTCAAATGACCATTTTGCCCCTGCAGTTGACTGTAGGGCAATTAGGGTTTTTGACTGTGCAATTTTGTGCTGTAAGTCTTGAAACTTGGTATGAGGATGCTTGACCATGTTTATAGGAATGTGGGACTTGATTGGACCCTTGAAAACTTCAATTTCTTTGCCAGAACCAAAACCCTAGTTTTTGACTGTTAGGAGGCCCTTGAACTGTGCAACCCTTGGGGAGATTTTGAAGCATGCTCTTTGCAATTCTTGAAGAATATGGGAGGGCAAATTTTGGGGTACAGGACTTTCAAATTAGGCGTTTCTGAATACTGTAAAATTAGAACACCTTAATACCATGGTTGAAATCAGGGAGCTTGGACGATTTGAAAACACCCCTCGCGCCTAATTTATGTGGCCATATGGCCTAATCGCTATTTTGGAAAAGTGCATATTTTGGGGGGGTTTAAAACCCCCGCTAACCCTTTTTATATTTCAGGCAAAAGCGCATTAAGGAAGAAGATGATGAAGTGTAAGGCAGCAATTGGTTCATTTAAATTTCGCGCTAAAAAAGGTCCACTAACTCACGTTTTGATTAATATTACTTGTTAGTTACATTATAAACAAAACGCGCGTTTGGTTCCATTGGCAAGGCATTTGGTTGGTAATCCCTGGGAGTTCGAATCCCAGGTCCCCCATCCCTTTCCATATTATTTTGCTAATCACGCTTGTGTGTAGTTCGCTTCCAGGGTTCCATCATGCAACTCACAATCCAGACAGGCCACGCATCTCATGATGGCAATCTGAAGGTGGAGATTTGAGGAACACCCTAGGCGTCAGTCAACGCACGCACACGCTTCCCAGAAAGGTCAAAAGGGCCTTGAAACAGATGGGCCTAGTTGCTAACAATTCCTCCCAATTGGGGACAGAACCCCCCAAGGTATTGTATTTCTTTTCTTTTCTTTATTTTATTTGTTTCAATTATTTCTTTTTTAATTAAATCTTTAAATTAATTTATAAAACATAAAAATAACAATAAAAATCATAAAGTCATAAAAATCAAAATATATTTATTTAATTAATATTTTTGTAAATAAATCTCACTAATTAATTAGATTTAAATTTAGGGTTAATTTTAATATCTTTTCTTAATAAATTACAAACTTGTAGAATTAGGTTAATTATTATAATTACTTTTTCTTTTATCTTTTTTCATCACCATAATTAATTGTTTAATATTATTTTTTATAAATCAAATTGCATTAATTAATTAGGTTTAATTTTAGATAATTTTCATATTTTCTTAATAAATTAAAAATAGCTAGAATTAGGTTTTAATTTCATTTATATATATATATATATATATATATATATATATATATATATATATATATATATATATATATATATATATATATATATATATATATATATTATATATATATATATATATATATATATATATATATATATATATATATATATATATATATATATATATATTTATATATATATATATATATATATATATATATATATATATATATATATATATATATATATATATATATATATATATATATATATATATATATATATATATATATATATATATATATATATGATTTATAAGATGTAATTAAATAAAATAAAACAAAATTTATTTTATGAAATTTGTACTAAATATATCTTGATTTATTTTTCCAATTTAATAAATGAGAAGGAATGGATTTTATGAAATTTGTGCTAAGTATATCTTGTTTTATTTTTCTAAATTAATAAATGTTAGTCAAATTCATAAATATTCAAAATTTGAAAATATGAGAAGGAATGGTCGAGATTAAAATATATTTTATTAATTTTATACTAAATATATATTGTTTTATTTTTTAAATCTATCAAAAGTTAGTCGAATTCATGAAAATTTAAAATTAAAATTTTATATTTATCACATTTTAATTGAGCAAACTCAGTCACCTAAAAATTATAGTTTAGTTTTATAAATTTCAAAAGTTTAAAGGTACACCTTACCACCCACCATAGCTTCCTGCTCACCCCATTTTTTAAAATGATTTCCCGTTTACGAAATGTAATGTTATTTCCTTAAAATCCGGCTCACTTAATGGATAATTTGATTGAAGTGTTAGATCATTTGAGGTATTGTTTCCTTAGTCCATAACAATACGAAGACGGAGTCGGGGAAATTATCCACACGTTCTTGACAAATAGAGGATTAAAAATCCCATTCCCCACATGTAGAAGTATTTATTACTTCCCAAGTGTATGAAATCCTTACCCAGGAACTCTTATAAATAACTCAACCCTAAGGGTTAAAAGATCATTCACATTTGACGCACATACATCATATACAGTTTTTCATATTCATATGTGAGGTAACTCTGACTTTACAAAAACAATAAAAGATCTATTGATCTTTAATTATTAGGGGTTGTCAAGTATTATAATTTTAACGAGTACGATATTGAATTCATTATGAAATCTAAACGGAAATTAAATATAACAACACATAGACTGGAAAAATATGACATTATTTTATTTTATTAAATGTCTAATGTTATTACATTTTAGTTCATTATTGAAATGACTATTTTTCACAATTAGAATTTAACAAAACAAGTGAAATACGTTTATTTTGCGCAAGGCCTTAACAAGTACATTGATGAGTCATGTCACTAGTTCTAATTGCGTCATTGACTTCGTCCCAACAAGTTTGAGAATCAATACTGTTTTCTGGCACATTCAAATTTTCAGACAAAAGCGACCAACATCATCTGTGTACTCCAATAAAAAATTTTATAAATAAAATCATTTAAATAGAATTTTAATTTTTATATAGTATGTATACTCTTTTTTAAAATATATATGCATGTTATTTAGAATTGCAAATGTAATAACAATAATAATAATGAGTAATGATATGTGTATGCTTCTAATAGGTGCACAAGATTCTAAAGTATGACTCATTAGAGAAAACAAAGCACACACTATAAGAAGAATTCTTCCTAACTTTGTCAGGATATTTGCTTCAAGAGACACAATCTTCTTAATAGAATTTTTAAATAGTTAAGAAGATAACAACTTAAATGACACACATTGGCGCATATATATATATATATATATATATATATATATATATATATATATATATATATATATATATATATATATATATATATATATATATATATATATATATATATATATATATATATATATATATATATATATATATATATATATATATATATATATGATACTTTATTTATTTATTTTTGAAATAGTTAGATTTTATTTAAAATAAATGATACTATATTTATTAAAGAAACCATAAAATTATAAAAAAAATAATTTAATATTACAAGTTATAAATGATACTACAAATTTTGTGATTTATATATTATAAATGTAATATATATGTCACTCAATTAGTAGTATATTAAGATTTCAAATACTTTCCCTTTGTTTTTCCTTCCCGTATGAAACATCCATATGAAAAATTTATATCAATTATATTTTTTAATAAAAAAATAAAGATAGGGTATTGTTTACTCATTTTATATCAATTATAAGTAGACTAATAAATTATACTCATTTTACTCAACTAACACATATTAATTGAGCAATTCTAGTCATACAAAAATCATAGTTTAGTTTTTTAAATTTCAATAGTTTAAAGGTAGACCTTACCATCCACTGTAGCTTCCTGCTCATTCATTTTCTAAATTGATTTCCCGTTTACTAAACGTGATGCCATTTCCTTAAAATGTCGTCTACTTTATGGATAATTTGATTGAAGTGTTAGATCATTGGAGGTATTGTTTACTTAGTCCATAACAATACGAAGATGGAGTCGGGAAAATTACCCACACGTTCTTGAAAAATAGGGGATTAACAAACCCATTCCACACTTGTAGAAGCCTTTATTACTTCCCGAGTTTATGAAATCCTTGTCCAGGAACTCCTATAAATTACTCAACTCTAAGGATTAAAGGATCATTCTCATTTGACACACATACATCATATACAGTTTTTCACATTCATATGTAAGATAACTATAACTTTAATACAAACAATAAAAGATCAGTCATCCTTTAATTATTAGAGGTTGTGAAGTATTGTAATTTTTACGAGTACCATATTGAATTCATAATTAAAATCTAAATGGACATTTAATTCTGGGACTGGGCCTGCCCTTGGCCCTACTACCAGTGAGGCCCAATCCAAGTGTTTCATCCTGCACCATTGACCGTTCGACCCTCAAACACGGCGGGCAACTACCTACCCTTTCCCCACGAGGAGACAACCTCACCACGCGGGGACAATGCCCCGAGTAGACTGAGGACGGTCATCTCCGACCTTGAAGGCTTCGAGGACATTTCAACTAGCTCGTCGACCGACACTAGTCCCCCATCGATCTCGCATATGGCGGGGATCACCCATGACAAGCAGATGCTCCTCTCGTGCATCCTCCTCATAGGACTGACTACCAACGTCTTCGGATATTACAGGGTCTTGGTAGTCCCGGAAAGATCGCATCCATATCCTCCTGACCTTGCGGAGGACGTCATTCAGGTAGGGGACCACGTGCGGGTCCTCACTACTCATGTAGGACCTGTCAGTCTCTATATTGGGCCTGCTTGACTAGCCTAACGCAAAGACCTTGGCCCAACACTGGGGGCTATAAATACCCTCTCCTTCGAGAGGGTCAGGTATTCAACACTTTCTAAATCTCACGCTTTCTTTCTTATTCCGCAACTTACTTTGGCATCAGAGTGTCTTGCAGGTACCCCCTCCCCCCCATCTCCCTCAACTTCTACTCGAGCTAGCTGTGACGGTCCATTCTAGTCAAGTACGATCAATGGCGCCGTCTGTGGGAAACTTGTTTCCCCGTCTTCCATTTACTCAAGACTAAAGCTAAATCACTCTTCCGACTTTTATGGATGATCAAACAGCGGAAAACAACATGAACATCTGTATCCCCAATGTCAACAACAACATCACCGATAATAATGCCGGTATCGACAATGCTGGTACTGTTGGCCACAACACGGCCCCCACCGTCAATATGCCCGGGCCTTCAGAATATATAGACGGGGGAATTGCCTCTTTGTCATCACTATCTCGATGACTTGAAGACGACCAGCCACCTATTCATAACTACCAACCCAACCAGTTCCTAGAGGTCCATGTTCATGCCGGGGCAGATACCATGACTAGGGCACTGTTCGCGGCGATAAACCAGACAAATTATCTGATATTCTCTCAAGGTGAGAGACTAAGGGCGCTCAAAGATGCTCGGAGAGCCCCTAGAAGACATAGGAGGCCCCATTCTCCTCCTCCTCGCTAAGCAGAGGAACGTCCCCAATCTCCCCCACTAAGACGTAGTCGAGACACCTCTCTAAGTCCCTCTCCCCGCCCCATCGGGAGGCGCCCCGCATTAGAAAGGGACCAGCCCGTTGACACGGGGAGACGCGATCACATCCCATCGTATCAAGAACTAAGACCCCCTGGAGACAGAAGCAGGGGAAATAATGAATGACAGTGCTGCCCGAGGAATGCTCCGCGCCACCAGGGCCGCCCTAACCACCGCTACAATAGATCTCCTTCTCGCTCTCCTGATGGAAGTGATGAAGATGACCCCCGCGGTCTCTTATCGTAAGCCATCATGGAAGCACCCATCCCCCCGGGCATGGAGAAGCCTCCCCATCTGAAGATAGCATTACCGACCTGGTCGACCACATAGACGGGTTCGAAGCAATGCTCCATTATCATAATGTCGGTGGACCAATTAAATATCCACTGTTCTCTACGACCTTGAGGAAAGCTGTGATGGACTGGTACAAGAGTCTCGCCCCGGGGTCAATTACCTCCTGGAAAAATCTAAAGAACCAATTCATCAGTTTGCTCACTGCTTCACGTCGCCACCCAAAGACTGAAGTAGCCCTCGAGGCTATCGTCCAAGGACACGACGAGACCCTGATGGAATTTATTGATCGGTTCAACTAGGAAGCCATCCAGGTCCTCTGTATCGATCACATGAAGAGATACCTTCTCGAGAGGGGACTCCTTCCGGGCACAAAATTCTGAAAGGCCGTTGGCATCGAACCGCTCCAGACATTCGATACCCTCCTCGAAAATGCCAGAGCATACATGGACTACGAGGAGAGGGAAGCGGCTAATAGAGCTCGGGACCCCAGGAATTGTGGATCAACCAATAATCCATGATAATAAGACTCCGGCCCTCCTTGATGAACAAACGAGAAGAGGAGGGATGACAAACCCTGGAATCCCGGTGACAAAGAGGACCCTCGGGGAGGTTTACTGAGTACACTCTGCTAACGGCTTCCCGTGAGCGCATTTTGGCGAAGTGTGCAAACACGGATTTCAAGGACGGCGGCGTCAAATGTCCTCGCCCCGCTCCTGTTAAGCTTGGGGAAGATAGAAGCAAATACTTCCAATATCATCGCAGCCATGGACACTTAACCGAAGATTGTGTCCATCTCAAGGATGCTATTGTGACCCTCATAAAAGGGGGAAGACTCGGGCAATATCGATGAGGAGACGCCCCCCATCGAGATGCCCGCAAAACTAGGGAGACAGAGGAGGATGCCCGACCATCTGACGAGTCGGTTCCCATCCAAACTGCATTCTCCGTTACGAGACCAGAGGACTTCTACGTCCCCGAACATATGGAAGAGCCTCTGTCCATGCACAGTAGGTGGGAAAGCTTCCCCTCCTCCATGGTCATAAATGGTGGAGGGTTTAATGACATAACCATAAATTCAGCAAAGAGGAAGCTGGATGAGCTGGTCGACACGATCCTCCCGCAAACAGTGACCTTCGAGAGGGTGAAGGGAAGATCATAACTAATCACCTTTTACCTCGAGGAATTGCTCAGAGGGGCCCCCAATTCAGCCATCCCTCTTCTAATCAGGGCAAGAATGTCTAACTTTGATGTTCATCGCATCCTGGTCGACGAGGGAAGTTCCGTCGACGTGATGTACAACCAGTTTTTCAGAACCCTGCAGCTCGATGACTCTCACCTTTCACCATACACGTGGTCCGACATGTAGGGATTCAATGGCTCGACCTCCAAGCTATTGGGATACATAGAGCTCATGGTAACCTTCGGTGAAGATACCTCCACCAGGAAGGTCAAGGTGTGCTTCCTGGTCATCGACTTCCCGTCTCTCTAAAACTGCATCCTTGGCAGTCCGACACTGGCGGAGCTTATCGCGGTGCCATCCATAGTCCATCTGAAGATGAAGTTCTACACAAAAAGGGCACCCGTTGCCACCAAACATGGCGACCTAGCAGCTACCCAAAGATGCTTCAATGTGATGGCCAATGGACAAAGCACAATCGACACCCTAGAATGACCCGCCAAGAGAGCTACAACAGCGCGACCAGAGCCACAGAAGTCAGAGCCACAACCCATCAAGGCAGAAGCGCAGAGGACTCCTCCAAAGGTCGACTCAATCCCGTTGGATACCCGCTTCGACCAAGACGAATCACCCAGCGGCGAGAAGGGGTTCTTCCGACCAATTTCGGATGGGGACTTCGAGCTCGTCCCTCTCAGTGAGGACCCAAACAAAGGGGTGAAGATCAGAACCAGACTCCCCGACCTGGCGAGGAAGCAGATCAAGGCCTGCTTAAGGGAGAATGTAGATATGTTCGCATGGAGCGCTGTGGAGATGCCTGGCCTCGTCCCCGAGGTCGCATGTCATCAACACACTATTGATCCAGCCGTTAGGGAAGTAGTACAACATAGGCGTAGGCAGACCGCCGAGAAAACGGAGGCTACTGAAAAAGCTATAAAAGACCTCCTAGAGGCAAATTGTATTTCTGAAGCCCAGTATTCAACCTGGTTGTCAAACGTTGTACTCCTTAAAAAGAATAATGGGAAATAGCGTATGTGTGTTGACTATACCGATCTTATTCGGGCATGCCCCAGAGATGCATTTACTTTGCCTAATATTGATATGATGGTCGACAACTCAGCCGGCTATAAAATTTTATCTTTCACCGATGCCTATTCGGACTATAACCAAATCCCAATGGCAATGAGCGACAAACACTAAACTGCTTTCATGACCAACTCTGGCAACTATTACTACAATGTAATGCCCTTCGGTCTAAAAAACGCAGGAGCAACATACTAGTGGATGATGAACAAAGTCTTCTGCAACGAGATCTGAGATATGCTTGAGGTATACATAGAGGACATGATCATCAATTCTCGAGAAGAAACCGACCATGCTGCTCATCTCAGAAAAGTCTTTGCCCAAGTAAGGCAATGTAGAATGAGGTTCAACCCCGAGAAATGCACCTTCAAGGTTAAGGCGGGAAAGTTCCTCGGTTTTTACCTAACAGAACGAGGAATCGAAGCCAATCCCGACAAGTTTCGGGCATTCTCTGACCTCCCTACACCTACCTCAAAAAAATCCATACAAGTCCTGAATGGTGTGCTCGCCTCGCTCTCCAGTTTCGTCGCGAAATCCGCTCAACACACCCTGCCTTTTTTCAAACTCCTGCGTAAGGAGGCAGCTTTCGAGTGGATCGAGGAATGTGAACATGCCCTCCTCCATCTCAAACAAAGCCTTTCACAGCCGCCCGTACTATCACGATCACTCGACGGGGAGACGTTATTCCTATATCTGGTCGTCTCCTTCGAAGCCATCAGTGAGGCCCTCATTCGTGAGACTCATGACGGTCAAAAACCCGTGTATTTCACGAACAAAGCGCTTCAGGGACCCGAGGTTAGATACCAACGGATCGAGAAGGTAGATTTGGCCCTCGTCAATGCAGTGAGAAGGCTCAGACACTATTTCCTCGCACACATGATCATCGTACGAACAGACCAACCCGTGAGACAACTCTTAGGTCGATCAGACATGGCAGGTCGAATGTTAAAGTGGTCCTTGGAGCTTTCGGAATTCGACATACACTATGAAAGCAGGAAGGATCTAAAGGCCCAAGCTCTGGCCGACTTCATCGCCTATATGACTGCTCACAACCCCCCCCCCCCCCCCATTCCCCTGCAGGGAAGAAGCACAAATGGACCATCTTTATGGACGAAGCATCTAGATCGACCGGGAGTGGAGCAGGAATCCTCCTTTAAAACGAGGAATACGTCATGATCGAACACTTGCTCACTCTCTCCTTTCCTACCTTAAACAATCAGGTAGAATACGAGGCTCTGCTCGCAGGTCTAAGACTGGCCGAGGATTTGGGCGCTCGTGAGGTACAAATTTTCACTGATTCCCAACTTGTCACATCTCAAGTTCAAGGGGGATACTAAGCTAAAAACAACAACCTCATTGAATATCTAAACTTGGTCAAAGAACATATGAAAAAGTTTGACCGAGCAGAAATTATACACGTACCACGCGAACAAAACACACGGGCCCACATACTTTCAAAGCTCGTGAGTACGAAGAAGAAGGGAGCAAACAAATCTGTCATACAAGAATACCTATCTCTCCTGAGCATTGAAAGATCCACGACTCTACTCGAAGTGAATGCCATTGGGGACGATTCATGCTGGATGACCCCGATGTTCAATTTTCTAATGAAAGGAGAACTTCCCCTAGATCAAAGGGAGGCAGCCACGACGAAATGACGAGCATGCTCTTATGTGGTGCTCGAGCAAAAATTGTATCGCTGTGGATTCTCCATCTCACTCTTGAAGTGTGTGAAGAATTTGTGGCCCCCGAGATACTACGGGAAATCCACGAAGGAATCAACGCCCAACACATGGGCGGAAGGTCCCTAGCCTGAAAGGCGCTGTGAGCAGGATACTACTGGCCGGCCATGCAACGAGATTCCAAAGAGCATGTCAAGAGGTGCGACAAGTTCCAGAGACATGCTGACATGCACCTCGCTCCCCCGCACGAGCTAAATACGATATCATCTCTGTGGCTATTTACCTGGTGGGGAATGGACATCCTCAGACTGTTCGTACAAGGGACATACCAAAACAAATTCCTCATCGTGGCCGTAGACTATTTCACCAAATGGATAGAGGCTGAAGCCATAGTGAAAATCACCTTGCACAATATTCTCCATTTTTACAAACGAAATGTGCTCGCTCGGTTTGGGATGCCACAAGCGCTCGTCACAGACAACGACACACAATTCACCGACCAAGGTTTCCAAAGCTTCGTTGTAGAACTCGGCATTAAGAAGGATTTTACCTTGGTCGAGCACCCCTAGACTAACAGGCAAGCTGAAGCCGCGAATAGGGTCATCTTGTGAGGGATCAAACGCAGGTTAGGTGAAGCCAAAAGGGGATGGGTGTTTACGATGATTTCTGGTAAATAACCGCTAGTCCTCCAAACTATCGAATAATCTTACTGACTGTTATTCAATCTCTCTGGTAACTCGCAGGATCGACTAGATTGATCCTAGGATGTATTGGTCATTCGGATAACTCTCATTATAGAACTGGTATTCATGGTTGGTATTTAGAATGTTGTGTAGGTGTTTAACTTACTTCGATTACTCTATTAAAGATCTAAAGGCGTGATCAAGTAAATGTTCGCGAAACTAAATTGCATGAATGAAGTTCAATTGTAAAGACATGTAAAACTGCATAAAAGGCAGGTAAATGACTTCGAAGCATAAAAACATGTAATGTAAAAGATTCTCTGGAATGTAAAAGATTCGAAATATGAAGAAAGCGTTTAAATGCAAGAAAACAGTAAAATGACTTTAAGTGAAAAAAGGCGTTCGAATGATAAAAGCTTGAAGATAAAGGCATGAAATGTACAATAGTTTCTAAAATGTAAAGTATTTGAAATGGAAAGAAAGCATTTAAATGTAAGGCATCAGTAAAAAGACTTCGAATGAAAACATTTTAGTGCAAAAGCTTTTGAATGGTATTGACATGGAGATAAAGGAAAATACTGGAAATGATAAAGAATTTCATTAAATCATAAACACTTGGTGTTATCATACGTACATTGCTCGTGCATTCGTTTCCCTAGCCATGTGGTATTTTGAATGTTTACTGAGTTTTTTGTACAATAGATATGACACACGAAATCCTAATGCTAAGACTTCTATTTATACTACTTAGACCATAACGGTCTTGCTATAAGATTCTGCCACGTTCAGAACATGCAGAGCAATGCCTCTCCCTAGCTTCCACGCGTCTTCGAATGCTCCAGCGCATATATTTTAAATTTCGAATATCCCGCTTGCATTTGAATTTCAAATGTTTTGGCACTTCTTCGCTTCGAACGCATTTCTTGGACACAGCCTTGTTAACATTTCGAGACTTCTTTGAATATATTCTCATAACTGTCACTCGAAGCTCCAAACTTTAACATGCCCATTCGAAGCACTGCTTCTACCATTTCGAAACATGACGTCTTGCTTTATTCCAATTGAAACATCCAATTTGCTTTGCTTCTAATAATATCATCAAAATCTTCAGCCAACAAAATGCCCCTTTAAAATATGTATTTAGATTCCTTTGAGAAATACTTATTTTAAACATATACACAAGATTTTGATGTGACCTTTGAATCATCATAACATTTATTGCATATGACTCCAGTCACGTCAATCACAACGCTTTTCAGATTCTTTAACCGCCTTGAACCATTTCACAGCATGGTGCAGTTACAAAACAATGATTATCTTTAATCACGCCTATTACCAATATTAACTTTACGCCACCTCCTTCTCAAACCAACCCACGACTACCACGTATCACAATCTTACTCAGTGGATGTTTAAACTTCCACACTATAAAAACCCATCAACTTAGTCTTTTCTTTTCTTCCCACTTTCTGAATCTTTTCTTCCTCTTTTCTCACCGAAACCCTAAACTTCCAACATTCTTCCAACAATGTCTTCTTCAACTTCATCTCAACTGAAAAAGGCTTCCAAAAAGAAAGGAAAGACCACAGGAACCATAATGGAAAGCAAGGTTGGCACCTACCAAGGTCAATCTGTTCTTGTTCCCCAGATGATCTCAAAAGAGAAGGAAATGCTTTATGCATCCCAGGTACTAATTCCTACTAACGCCGCTGGCAAGAGGTTAGCTTTAATGGGCCCTCTTACAGTCTTTGAAATCTTAAAAGACACCAGAAAAATTTTCCCTGTTTGGTATAATTTCAAACCTCTGTTTAATAAAATGGATGCCCCTAAGACAATAGAGTCTTCTGATCCAACCACCGTGGAAAATCTAATCATTCCCCCTAAGGACCCTTTTGTGCTAGATTATGTAAAGAGTAACTTCAAACCATTTCGATCTTGCCCCACCTCCGACACAGCTTATCACAACTGGTTTAATAAAGTAGAAGCTAAGAAATCCCAGCAATGGGAAGAATTAGGTATTTACAACTTGATTAAACTATCGAAACCAGGTTTTACTTATAGCCACCCATTGTTATTCGCGTCCCTATATTTTTGGGACAGTACTTACAATACTTTCCACCTCCCTGGTGGAATGATTACACCCACCTTTTTTGACATAGCAGCCATTACCAGGTTATCACCAATAGGAGAAACCTATATTCCTGAAAATGAAGAGCATTCGAGTATTATTGACTTTGAAGTCAAGCTAGCTAGCTTTTCAAAGTTTATCAGCCACTATCACACTGAAGGAGACAGTGTGTCGGATGTGGAACACATTGCTTTCCTTACCTTATGGTTGTCAAGGTATGTCTTTTACAGCAGATCCCTACAGGTAGCCAGTAGGTTTATTCCTCTAGCTAGAGATTTGCATGAGAACCGGAGGGTGTGTTTAAGCGAACTGCTATTAGTTGATCTTTACGAAAGTCTAAGGTCAGCTGTTTCGAGTCTGAAATCTCACACCTCCAAGAACATCCTGCTAGCTGGCCCTTTCTGGTTACTCCAGTTATGGCTCAATGCCATGTTCGAACCTTCACTATCAACTACCAACACTATTGCTGAACAAAACCCAGAAATAGCGGATAGAATCATCGAAGGCACTAGGCTGTGAAGACTTACCCCAAACGATGATAAGGATGACTTCAAAGTTCTCTTCTCAAAATATATCATGATTTTCTCCAAGAGGCATAAATTCGAAGAGACCATGGCGCGTTTTGCTTCAAGGACTCATGGACCCTCATGGTTCACCATGGCTCTCTCAAAAGCTGTCAAAAGCAAAGAAATTCAAGATGTATGGAGAGCCTTTTTGCTACCCAGACTAATCTCTTCACGAATTACTCCTGCTAAGAATCAAATCTTCCTTTTTGCTTATCAACCCAACTTCGTTTCGAGACAATTTGGCTTGTGCCAACTAATTCCTGAACCCCTATTCCAAACAGAAATGCCATCACCTCTGGGCGAACCTTCAAGGCAAGAGAAGCCAAACTACAGCACGAACAATACCAAGGCTTCGCCCACTTTGAACTAATAACTTTCGAACCTACACACCTTACAGCAAAGAGGTTTCTGGAATGGTGGACAAAGTTCTATCATACTTATATGTTCGATACTCTTACTATTCAGCAAAAACTAACTGATGCATTCGATGTGCAGGTACCATCCAAGAAAGGTATGTTCACTCATGCCAAAGAGATTAAGGCTTTTCAAAATTATTTCGAAACTACTTATGATCCCACACACTTGGAATCCACTGTGCATCAAGAGGCTGAGACCTTGAAGGAAAAATTCAAAGAAAAAGTTTCTAAGTTAAAACTTCCTTCAGGGTTGTCACCTGAGGATAGGTATAGGTTGGCATTCGAAATGCATCCACCTAAATTTCCTAGATTACCTACCTCAGAACTGGCTCTGGCTTGGTTTCCTCCATACCCTTGGTGGTTCACTTGCAAAGAAATGTTCAAATATCTTCAAAAGAAACCAAAGCCATCTGAGACTGTGACATGGGCTCGACATTGGCTCCACGATTTCCCAGGACATCTTCGCTATGACCTTTCTGCCATGTCAATTAAATCTGATCAAGGCACAGGTGTGAATGCTTGGGAAAATCCCAATTGTTTCTCATTTTCTGCATTTTTAACTTTTGCCTTAATTGTTCCGATTTTCAGCCATCAGGATAAAGACTGCTGCTTCAAAGTCAAAAGAAGGGAGCGCCTCTCAGGCCTCTATCGAAACCATTGATAATGTAACTCTATCCAAACCAACAACAATTGCTGCAACAACAACAACAACAACAACTACACCAGTAATAACCAGTGCTCCAACTCCACAGGTAATCACTTAGCCTTGATGTTTCGAATACACTAATGTTTCATGATTTGCATCTAACTTATTGTTTAAATCTTTTTAGACTAACAAACTCCCGCCAACAACTCCAAAGAAACGAAAAACAAATACTATTGGGGAAGACCCCACTGCTGGAGAGAATTTACCAGCTGCTTCGAAGAAGAAGCAGAAGAAGGAAATTTCAAAAAGTGGTGTACCAACAAGTGTCTCTGGACTCGATTCCAGGGATGCTGCTCCCTCACCTAAATCCAAAATTCCATCTTCGACCTCCAACGTAATGTTGGAACGCATAGCTAGCAACCTCTCTTCTGAGAGTCCACAGGTAAATTGAACTTTAAATCTTTGACAAAATAATCATTCATTACCTTGGTGCATGCTTTTAATATTCTTTTGCCTCTGCAGGACATTTTGAATCCAGCTCTTACCACTTCGACTTCACCATCGAAAACTGCTGATCCGATCAACTCTTCTCCTCAAGGGGATTCCAACAATCTTGTACAGAACAAAGGTTCCTCCAATATGGCGATTCTGGCTGGGGCTTCTGAGCAGCAAGATGATCAGAGTACTTCTCCTCCTCTAAAAGAAACAAATGAAGCAACGCTTCATGAATCTGCAGAGACTTTACAAAGAACTTCTCTTCAAAAGTCCCCTCTTGAAACCCTTCAAGAGGATCCAAAGGACACTCACGCTGAAGGAGAGAAAGCTGATTCTGATCAAAGAAACGAAGAATCTGCAGAAGAAGGGTCTGAGGAAGGAGATGCCAACGATGGTTCGACCGCTGGGACAGAGTCAGATGCAAATAGCAGCGAGAACGAAGATATCGAAGTGGTGGATTTGGATGATAATGAAGAAGACGACGAGCATGAAACGAATGAAGGTGACGGTGACGCGACCAATAAATCCATGGAAGTCAAAATGGATGTGACTCCCCTGCGCGTGGAACTCCCTCAACTGTCTCTGTCCCGAATGACTGAAGAGGAGCTTGCTCTCCTGAGACAAAATGACCCTATTGGGTACATGAAGGCGAAGCTGGCTCAAAGGGATATTCCACCTGCTAGGGCTGGCACAAGTTCGACTAGCCATCCGTTGCCCACAGATGACAGAATTGTACTTCTTAACAGGATCAGGAGAACAATTCTTGATGTGGATTTGTTTGAAGTGCTCAAACAAGATAGCACAGCTTGCTACACTATGAAGGAGTTACTTACAAAAGTCAACCTTGCTACCTGCTCCTTGCCAGTTAGCACTATCTTGTTCGATCTTCAATCTTTGCTGGACAACGTGACTGGGTACCTTCTCCAAGATGAATTTGCTGCCAGAAAGGTTCAAGAAAAACGAACTGCAATGGATGCTGCTTATGAGCATGCTTCGAAACTCTCTCAAGAAGCTGAGGATCAAGCCATGCATCTAAAGCAAGCAAAAACTGATTATGAGGCTCGAGCTGAGTCCATCCTTCTCTGGGAAAGGCAAATTCAGGAACTTCAACAGAAGGTTAAAGAGGCTCAAGAACAACAATTAGCCTACGAAACCAATACTGCTGGTAACTAATTCGAAGAGCTCCTCAACAAGGGGCTTGTAGAAATGGAAACTGCAGAACAACTCAAAGGAGAAGTGGCTACCTTAGAGGGAGCAAGACGTTTTGCTCAACAAAGGCTTGAGTCTTTTCGAAGTACCTTTAACAGATTGAAGAATAATTCCTATTTCTAAATCTTAGTGTTGATTTGGTTAAAATTTCACTTTTTTGTATGTAACATTTGAACAACGCCATTTTGGCAACCCCATATTGCCATTTTGGCATTTTTATGATATTCTGATTACGTTGTTACTATTCGAATCTCCTACAGGCGTGGCTTATATTTCTTTAAATATTTCCCATTTGCCTTTAGGATACGTTTATCATCTATCAGCTCTTCGATTTCATATGCATTGTTTGAGAATACCTTTATTATTCGAAAAGGCCCTTCCCAATGAGGTGACCATTTACCTAACGTTTTATTTTTCTTGTCCATGGGCAATATGACTTTCCAGACTAAGTCATTAATAGTGAATGCTTTTCCTTTCACCCTTTTGTTATATGTCCCGGCCACTCTTTCTTTTTGTCTCATCAAGATTTCCAATGCATGTAATCTAACTTCGTCCAACTCAACTAACTCATTCATCATCATCTCCCAATATAATGCAGCTGGAATTTCGTTTTGTCTTTGAATTCGAACTGATTGTAGATGAATTTCTACTGGCAGAACTGCATCATGACCAAATGTGAGTTGGAAAGGCGTGGTGTTAGTAGCTTATTTAGGAGATGTTCTACAGGCCCATAATATTTGGTCCAGAGTTTTGTGCCAGTTCCTTGGCTTTTTACCAATATGTTTCTTAATTAATCCTATTATCACTTTATTAGCTGCTTCGACCTGACCATTTGCTTGAGCATAATATGGCATTGATGTTAGTAATCTAAACCCCATTTCTTGAGCAAATTCTTGCATCTTTCTACCAGTAAACACAGAACCTTGGTTTGTGGTTATGCTCTCTGGCAATCCGAACCTATAGATAATTTGTTTATGTATAAACTCAATAATAGCCTCTTGATCAGCAACTATTAATGGTATTGCTTCGATCCACTTGGTAAAATAATCTATTCCTACCAAGATATATTTTTGTCCTTTAGACGAAGCAGGATTTATTTCTCCTATTAAATCCAATGCCCATCCTCTAAATGGCCATGGTTTAATAATTGAATGCAACTCACTTGCAGGGGCATGTTGAATCCCTGCATGTTTCTGACATTCTTCACAACCTTTAGCAAAGTCTATACAATCTTTGAGCATGCTGGGCCAATACATGCCATATCGAAATAACAGCCATTTCATCTTATGACCTGCTTGATGTGCCCTACATGCCCCATTGTGGACTTCTGACAATGCTAAGTATGCCTCACTTTCTCCTAGGCACTTCAGTAATACGCCTTCTTGGGTCTTTTTGAACAATTTGTTTCCCATGAGGACATATGACAATGCTCTATATTTTATCTTCCTATCAACATTCAGAGTTGGGTTTGTTAAATAACTCACCAGTGGACTTCGCCAATCTGCATCTGATAAAGTGTTTATGGCTAATATTTTGAATCCCTGTTTCTCAGCATAACCCAATTTCATACTCTCTAGATCTGATGGTGTGAATCTAGTAGCCATAACTCTACCCCTTAATTCAACTAAGTCCTCAAAGTTTCTGGCAGAAACTTTATAACCTGAAGCCAACTGTGCTAAGTCATTTTCTTCTTGGTTTTCTATTCTTGGTATATGTTGAATATCCATGTATTCAAATTTACTAAGTAGCCTGTTAACTATGACGAAGTATATAATCGGGTTTTCCTTTATGCATTTATACTCCTTTGTTATTTGCTTGACCACTAATTCTGAGTCTCCTTTAATTTCGACTCTAGTTGCCCCCAATTCCAACAAAGCTTCAAGTCCAACAATGAACGCTTCATACTCAGCTTCGTTGTTCGAGCAACGAGGACCATCTAATTTATACTTGAATTTTGTTGGAATTCCTTCAGGAGAAATTATAAGGACTCCAACACCACTTCCATTCATGTGGGTCGAACCATCAAAGTATAATTTCCATGGTTGCATTTCGACGTAACTCATGACAGTCTGCTCAACCAATGAATGGTCCACAATGAAATCAGAAATCACTTGGCCTTTCACAGCTTTTAAAGGCATGAAAGTCAAAGAATATTCTGTTAAGGCTAAAGCCCATTTACCAACTCTGCTATGCATTATTGGTTTCGAAAGCATGTGTTTAATGACATCGAAATGAGATGAAACATAAACATCAACAGGCTTTATATAATACTTGAGTTTCATACAAGAGAAGTACAAACAGAGACATAGCTTTTCTAAATTGCTATATCTGGTCTATGCATCATTCAATACTCTACTTAAATAGTATATGGCTCTTTCGATGCCATTGCTATCTTCTTGTGCTAACATACTACCTATACTAACTTCAGAGGCAGATATGTACAATCTCATGGGCTTTCCCCATGAAGGTGGAGACAAGATGGGAGGCTGAGAGAGGTATCTTTTTATCTTGTCAAATGCCTCCTGATGGGCTTCGTTCCATTCGAAGGCTTGGCCTTGCTTTAAACGAAGCAACGGAGATAAAGCTTGGGTTCTTCCACTCAGATTCGAAATGAACCTTCTGAGAAAGTTAATCTTCCCTAGCAAAGATTGCAGCTCCCTTTTTGACGTAGGTGCTTTCGTCTCCATTATGGCTTTGGTTTTGTTTTGGTTGATCTCAATTCCTTTCTTGTGAACCACAAAGCCAAAGAAATCTCCAGCCTGCACAAAAAATGCACATTTAAGGGGATTCATCTTTAAGCCATGTTTTCTCATTCGTTCGAATGATTGGCTCAAATGATGCAAATGGGTTTCTGCAGATATAGATTTGATGACTATATCATCAATATACACCTGCATAATGGTTTCAATGAAATCATGGAAAATCGAATTCATTGCCCTTTGATAAGTTGCCCCAGCGTTTTTTAAACCAAAAGGCATCACCACCCATTCGTAGGTGCCTAAGGCTCCTGGGCAACGAAATGCTGTCTTGGCAACATCTTCTTCAGCAATAAAAATCTGATTATACCCAGAGTATCCATCTAACATACTCAAATATTCGAATCCTGCAGCATAGTCTACTAGCATTTCTGCCACAGGCATGGAGTACTCATCCTTAGGGGTTGCAGTGTTTAAATCCCTAAAATCTATGCAGATTCTCAAAGAACTATTTTTCTTAATAACAGGTACTATATTTGCTAACCATTCGACATACCTTGTGGTTCTGATGAATCTGCAACGTAGCAACCTTTCGATCTCAGCTTTAATCTTTGTGAGAACCGCTGGCGCGAATCTTCTAGGAGTTTGCTTGATGGGCTTCTTGCCATCTTTGATTGGAAGTCTGTGTTCGACTAACTCCCTCTTTAAACCAGGCATTTCGTCATAATCCCATGCGAAGCAATCTTTGTTTTTCTTGAGGACTTCGATCACTTCCTGCTTGAGGCCTGGGCTAAGTTTTGCACTTATGTAGGTTATTCTTTTCGTGTTTTCATCCCCTAAGTTCACTTCTTCGAGTGGATCCTGCGCCAACATTTTGGCACCTGAGTCTATGGGGTCCCTTTCGAAGCCTAAGGGTTCTTTATCATAGATGGCGTCCAGCCTTTGATCTATCTCAAGTTCTTTAAAGGATGAGCCTTTCGAGCTATCCCCATTTATTTCGTTCATCTTTACAGCCAGTTTATTCATTTCATCCTCTAAGGCCGCCTTTGATTCGTTCTCAGCCATATAGGCGGAAATCCTTTCGAAAAAGGAGGACTCCGTCATGGGTAAGGTTGTCGAATTCCCAGCCTGCTGGCCTTCTTTGTATAGTACTTTCGACCCCTTCATCTTCACTGATTATTCTTCTATCCCAGTATAGGCCATCATGGCGAAGGGTCATATAGTAGTGGGCGTTTCTGGTTTCGTTGATTTCATCATTTGGGACACAAGGAGCGATCTTTGCCAGATGTTTGTCATAATTCCTCTTGTCAACTAAGTTGACTGTTGACATGAAGTAACTCTGGTCTGCTTCAATGTTTTCCACGATCCCATCTTCTCTCCATAAAACTAATCGCTGGTGCATTGACGAAGGAACTGCCCCTACGCCATGGATCCACTCCCTTCCCAGCAACAAGTTGTAGTTGGCCTTGGCTTCGATCACCATGAACATGGTGGGCCTACAGCTTGATCTTATTGTCAAGTCCAATTGAACCACCCCCAGTGTTTTGCCTACTTTCCCTTCATAATTGGACAGAACCATGTTGTGTGGCTTAATGTCCCCTTCGCGTATTTCTAACCTTTTCAGCATGAAGTGGGGTATTAAGTTGACTGCAGCGCCCCCATCCACTAAAACCTTATTCACGCCATGGGCACCAACCTTTGCCCGAATAAATAGTGGCTTAAGGTGGTTCTTCATAGCTGGTTCTGGACGCTCGAAGAACGCATTCTGCTCCTCGACGGCTCCATTATCCATCACATAGTAGCACACAGGCCTATGCTTCATCAGGTCTATGGTATCTTCTTCCTCATATTCATCAATTTCAGTTTCCTGTCCAAACTCACAAGGGAGCACAGATACCACGTTGCAATTGAGGTTGAACGAAGACTCCCCCTCTGACTCGAAGTTGTCCGTTATCATGTCTTCGTCTTCTTCTGGACCTGGAGTGTATTCCTTTGGTTCATCTAGTTGTACTTCAGAAAAGAGCCTCATATTAACTGGGGGTTTGTCTTCAGTTTGATTTTTTGGTGTGGGTTTATTGGTGCTAGATTCACCTTGGTTCTTTGTTGAAGTTTCCCCTTTATTTGCCACAGCTTCCCTCTCAGCCTTTCGAATCCTTTGTTGCCTTCTCCACTGAGATCTTGACAGGGGGTTTCTTCCTTTGTAGTTCTCTAATCTCACCTCTTCCCTCTTCGCTATGTTGAATTTCCTTCTATATGTCATAGCATGGTGTGCATTTCGTTCGATGTTTCTCCATTTGTCTTTGCCTTTGTCATTTCTGACTTGCAGCCATCTGTCTGTTGGCACTTCAGCAGGGAGTTTGAACGCCACTCTTCGAGCACCCTTGGGATGAGGACTATCAGGCCTTCATTGTTTGTATTTGTTATCGAAACGTGGGCCCATCTGAACAGTTTCTTGGTGGTTCCAGCAAGGGGCGAAGGGAATTGTTTCGAAGGCTCTGGCCATGCTTTGATCATACACAGCGGAACACCTTGGGCATATCAAGCACTTGGTTGCCCCTTTGTAGTAGCGAAACACAAATTCCAACAAACTTTCTCCAGCCTCAGGATAACACCTGAATAACTGGTTATCCTGGCGCCAGTTATTGCCAGTTCGCGCCCTTTGTACCCTCTCGAAGTTTGCGGCGATTCTCTGGTTGCAGAGGATGCTGCACCTAGGGCATAATATCATTCCTGTATCTCCTTTGTGGCACATCATGAGGTAATCCTTGAGACTAGCATCTCCAGCATGATTATCCTCCATTTTATATTTCTCTTTTTCTAAGTATCTCTCTACCTCCTCCATCTCAGAGCGAGGTCCCTCCATATCCACCATGTTTACCTCAACATCCTCCCCCTTAGCGTCATCATCTCCCCATCCTGTGGGTTTTAAATCTTCAATGTGGACCTTTGAACTCTCTGGGGCAGAATATTTGACCAAGTAGTCAAACTTTCCACTGGGTTCCCCTAGAGTATCCCATATTTCTTTCTGAGGGGAGGTTGGCTTCGTGATTTGGACTTTCTCCAATTCTAGCCTCAGGCCTTCAGTAACCTGTGTCAATTCTTGGTTTTGGTTTTCCTGGCCTTTAGTAGCCTGGATTTCTTCTGCAACAGCTAGAGGTGCTGCTTCAATCGAAGTCCCTGGTTGCTTGTGGACGTCTTCAGTGACCTCCTTATTGACTTCGACTATCACCCAACTTTCATTTTCAGTACCTTTCTCTCCTATTGGGGCGTCACTCTGGTCAGCTTCCACCATGTTAATTTCTCCAATGCATGCAGGCTCGGAGTAATTGGTGTCTGCGACGTCCAAAGGGTCTTCGTCCACTTTCATTTTTGTCTTATCAGCAAACTTCAGTCTGCCATCTTTAATTGCATTCTGAATTAGGTCCCTGAAAAGAAAACAATGTGAGGTTTTGTGGCCTAGGAAACTATGATATTTGCAAAATCCTCTTTTCTTTCTTTGATCTAAAGGAGGTATTTTGACATTTGATGGCACAATGAGTTGGCCATCTTTGACAAGTAAATCAAAAATCTCGTCACATTTAGTGACATCGAAGGTATAAACCTTCTTTGGGAATTTGTCACTTTTCTTATTTTCAACAGTTTCTTTCCCTTTTGTGGGAACTAATAATTTGCAGGAGTAAGGTGGTGCCTGTTTTAATTCAGCGAGGTCGATTTCGACCTCTTCGAATTCGAATTCAGGATAATCTTCTGCTTCCTCAGTTCCAACATAGGAGATCCTTTCCTTCTTGTTATTTTTAAAGACTCTGGCCTTTTCGGCCTTTAGCCTTTCGACCTGTCGAACCCTATCGGCTAATTGAGCCATATCCCTCAAGTATTGAGTGTCTAATTTCTTTCGAATAGAGTAATTCAGGCCGCCAGCAGCCATTTCGACTAACTCATGTTCAGGCACTACTGTAAAGCATCTAGATTTCAAGAGCCTGAATCTATTCAGATAATCATCTATGGCTTCAGTGAACTTTCTCTTGACACTGGCTAGTTCCTTCAGACTTATTTTTGATTGTCCCATGTAGAACTGTTCATGGAATAATCTCTCCAAAATAGCCCAAGTATCAATGGACCCAGGAGGCAAAGTGGTGAACCATGTGAAAGCGTTCTTAGTCAGGGAACTTGGGAAATATTTGATCCTGAGGTCTTCATTATTGGCTATATCTCCCGCTTCGGTTAGATACCTGGCTATATGTTCGACTGTTGACTCATTGGTATCCCCAGCAAACTTTGTAAACTTAGGGACTTTATATCCCCTTGGTAAATCAGTGTGCATTATGTAATCTAATATAGGGGAGGCATAATTTGGCCTTCTAATTCCTGTGTTGAGGCCATTCTGGGCCATGATTCTCTCTATCATGGTGGTTAAATTATTTTCTGCCAAGATGTTATCGTTTTGAATTCTATGAACGACTGCATCAGCATCTTGATTTCGACCTACCATGACAACCCCTCTAGGTTGTTCTTCTCAAAACTCTGGGACTTCCAGCCTTTCGACCCTTGCCCCTGGTTCCATAATTTCCCTTTGTGGGCCTTGGATCATTGGGGCTTCTAGCCTTTGTGCCCTTGCCCCCAAGTTAACCTCCTCTCTGGCTGGCCTATAGGGTGGGTCGTTAGCAACTTGTTCTATAATAGGTACGTTCGCTCGAACTCCCGCCTGATTCTGCCTACGCCTCTCTGGGGGAGCAAAGAAATCTGCTATTCGACTCATGTTATCTGCATTTTCTCTGTTTGTCAGTCACATTTTGTACTATTGGGGCAAATATTTTCTACATAGTTTGTGCTAATACCCCTATCATATTATGGTTACTGTCATCTATTAATTGCCTAAAAGCCAACTGGTTTTCTGTGGTTAAAATAGGCATTGCACTATAACCCACTGACCCTTGGTTATTTTTCATAAACTGATTTTCCCCAGACCCAGACCCTAATTATGGTGATGAATTCGATGTGGAATTGTGTAAGCCTGCCATAAAAGATGTTGGCATTCCATAAGAGGAATTTTTGGTTCTATTACCATCGAAACCGGGTGGTCTAGTTAGTGGGGTGGAGAAATGGGTTTGTGTCCCTGATGATGGGACGAATCCCCCAGGATAACCAATGGTTACAGTATTTCCTAGGATCGAATTATTAGTTGATATGCCACTTATTCCATTAGTGGCTATATTACTGGTAGAGGATGCAACAGACTGTGCATTCGAAGGGATCACATTAGATGTTCCCATCGAAGCAGACATATTAGTGCCTGTTGTATGTGGGGCATTTTGTTCCCCTTGTTGATTGTCAGAATTAGACATCTTGTTCAAACGTTTTCTTCTGGATAAGGGTTGGTTGCTATTGGTTATTCTACCACTTCTAAGGTTCATAAAACAACAAAACTTATCACTCAGAGGGTATTTTTACAATGGTTACGTCTTAACAAATTTTTATTTTGTTCTAAATTCCGTAATGTCCAATGACGCGTCCCACCGGGTGTGCCAATTTGTTTACAGTGATTTCTGGTAAACAACCGCTAGTCCTCCAAACTATCGAATAATCTTACTGACTGTTATTCAATCTCTCTGGTAACTCGCAGGATCGACTAGATTGATCCTAGGATGTATTGGTCATTCGGATAACTCTCATTATAGAACTGGTATTCATGGTTGGTATTTAGAATGTTGTGTAGGTGTTTAACTTACTTCGATTAATCTATTAAAGATCTAAAGGCGTGATCAAGTAAATGTGCGCGAAACTAAATTGCATGAATGAAGTTCAATTGTAAAGACATGTAAAACTGCATAAAAGGCAGGTAAATGACTTCGAAGCATAAAAACATGTAATGTAAAAGATTCTCTGGAATGTAAAAGATTCGAAATATGAAGAAAGCGTTTAAGTGCAAGAAAACAGTAAAATGACTTTAAGTTAAAAAAGGCGTTCGAATGATAAAAGCTTGAAGATAAAGGCATGAAATGTACAATAGTTTCTAAAATGTAAAGTATTTGAAATGGAAAGAAAGCATTTAAATGTAAGGCATCAGTAAAAAGACTTCGAATGAAAACATTTTAGTGCAAAAGCTTTTGAATGGTATTGACATGGAGATAAAGGAAAATACTGGAAATGATAAAGAGTTTCATTAAATCATAAACAGTTGGTGTTATCATACGTACATTGCTCGTGCATTCGTTTCCCTAGCCATGTGGTATTTTGAATGTTTACTGAGTTTTTTGTACAATAGATATGACACACGAAATCCTAATGCTAAGACTTCTATTTATACTACTTCGACCATAACGGTCTTGCTATAAGATTCTGCCACGTTCAGAACATGCAGAGCAATGCCTCTCCCTAGCTTCCACGCGTCTTCGAATGCTCCAGCGCATATATTTTAAATTTCGAATATCCCGCTTGCATTTGAATTTCAAATGTTTTGGCACTTCTTCGCTTCGAACGCATTTCTTGGACACAGCCTTGTTAACATTTCGAGACTTCTTTGAATATATTCTCATAACTGTCACTCGAAGCTCCAAACTTTAACATGCCCATTCGAAGCACTGCTTCTACCATTTCGAAACATGACGTCTTGCTTTATTCCAATCGAAACGTCCAATTTGCTTTGCTTCTAATAATACCATCAAAATCTTCAGCCAACAATGGGTCGAAGAACTACACAGTGTTCTATGGGCTTACCAAACAACGCCCTATTCGACGACTGGAGAGACGCCATTCTGACTGACCTACATAACCGAGGCCGTCATCCCGGTAGAAATCATGGAACCATCTAGGAGAACTGAAATGCCCCTCGACGATGAGATGAACGACGAGGACCTCAGAGATGAGCTCGACCTAGTCGAAGAAATCCGATTAGGAGCAGATCTTCACGAAGTCACACTAAAACAGCAGGTAGCCCTACGCCACGACAACAATGTCATAAAGCACGAATTTCAGGTCGGCAGCCTAGTCTTGCAAAGAAACCAGAAGGATTCTCGCAAAGGGAAGTTGGCCGCAAACTGGGAGGGGCCTAACCGCATCCAAGGAGCTACGGGCACCAGATCATATTACCTCGAGCAATTGAATAGAGAACCACTACCTCGACCCTGGAATGCTGCGAAGCTAAAACAATATTATAGATAAGTCCCTCACCTGCTGAGAACTTTTACCGTCGAATATTCCTCTTCAACCAATGAAGGGAAAAGCTCGACCATGTAGGAGTTTCGAGGTACGGACACGACCTACAAACTAAACAAAAGCATGATGTCGTTCATTTTGGCGAGCAGTATCCTAGCCCGACAGGGACACCTCGATCGAGCTTTGCTGTCGAAGTACCCCAACATGGAAGAACACCCAGCTCGCGATGGGCAGTTCATGCCACGAGTGTAGGATCCTGACCGCGATCATACTCTCGTCCCATAGATCCCCACTCTGCGCCCTCGACACATTTCAACATGTGTCGAACTAATATTAGGGTCGAGCACATGTCTCCACACGGAAAACACGAAGTTCGTGGAAAATTCATAACGACCACAAACAATGGTCGAGCATGCAGGATATACAAGTATTCATGAAATAACCAAGTCAAAAACAATAACAAACAAAAATAACAATAAGTTGGCAATAGCAAAGATAAGCATCAAAACAAAGCGAAATAAGTATCAATGGCGACCACTTGGGTCGAAGATGTATGAATATTACAAAGATTACGGGCACGCAGGCCCAAATACAAATAATATGAAAAAAAATGTTAATCGCTCCCCGGAGTACTGACTTCAACCTCGGGAGAGTCAGGAGGGGGAACCACCCGACCATCAATCACTGGGACAAAACCCCGGTTCCTTAAGTGTTTAACCCCGGGTTCAGCATAAACAACTGATTCACGGCGAATTCAAAACCATCGGCCAAGACGTCAACACAGTCCGACTCTAGGAGTTGAATCCCAGCAATAAAGTCAACACACATGCATAAATCGGCTACCCCCTCAGGATCACCCTCCGCGGGCATCATAACAGCCTTCAGATCTGCAACCTCCCTCGTCATCCGTTTGTTATCACTCTTCAGTAGTTCCTTATCAAGCTGGAGGCAGTCTTTAACTTCGAGGGCTTTCTCAACCCTCTCCTTCTCCCCCTCCAGCATGTCGGACTGCTCACGAAACATCTCCTCGCTTTGTTCAAGAGCGGTTTTCAGCTTGCCGGTTTTTGTCACAAGAGTCGCCTTCTCCGACTTAAGTTCCTTGACCCGATCGGAGGAGTCCGACCCTTATCCCGTCAGAACAACAGCCATCTCTGCCATTTTCACCACCCTGACCATGCTGGTAGCGAGGTGCTTCCTTCGACCTTCCTTGTCGAGCCGCCTGATGATGTCAGACTCAGTATCAGACACGGTCAAGGGAAAACCCTCGAAGAAGTCTTTTTCCACGAAGCAGGGTGGTAGGCTGAAGGCCCAGACACCCGCCCCTCCGTCAGTTACATCAGCATGTCCACCTTCTGGACGACTCTGCTTCTTGCTCAACAACACGGCTTTGCGCTCGGCGTCACGAGAACCCCAGGACCCACTAGATCCTTCCATGATCGGCTCGGGGACTGTACCCATGCGTGTAGCTTGCTGCGGTTTCACCAAACTCTTGTTTCTCTTGTTCTCCTGGGTCAACTTCAGCAATCTCTCATGGAGCTCCGCCATGTGACCTGCAAAAACAAAGAAAATGTTCCTGAGTCAGCTTCATCGAAGAAAAAAAAGAAGGCAAGCAATATAGTAAAAGTAAGCAGGAAACCAAAGAGATCTACAGCCTGCCCGTAAGATTGAAACTCGACGAGCGCCTTGGTATTGATCGGAAGTGCCTCAAACGTTGGCTCTCCGTCTTCATCAAGGAAGTCTTGTCCTTCCCTCGTAACCCACTTGGTAGAGAAGAAACCGTCTACGAATCGATTAAGGACGCCATATGCCTCCTCGTCCTCGATGCTCATACCGCTGGCAGAAGTGTGGTAATATTTGGGACTGTGGTCGTAGTGCGCCGAGCACCAGTGGATGGGAAACTTTGAGATTCTCCCAATCTCAGGATTACCCTCAGCGTCCAAGCACGACTCCCTATCCTCGTCCACAATGGTAGCCGGGTCGAATAGAGAATCCAAGGTTGTTTGGGTTGATGGTTGCAAGATATACCACTTGTCTTTAAAGTCCCGGACAGAATCCATGTACATACTAAACAACCTCTTCGACTATTTAAGGGATACCCAACTATGTTTCCCTCCTCGGGACTTCCATTGCAAGTGAAAAACCCTGAAGAACAGGAGAATGGTCGCCCTGATCCTTAGGAACCGACATGTAAGTTAGAATGCCCAGATAAAGGCAATCACGTTCGGATGAAGCTGGGAGGGCGCCAAGTTTAAATGATTGAAAACCCCCATCTGGAAGTCGTTAAAAGGAATTTGAAGTCCAAGGTCTTTTAACACGACCTCATACATAGGGAAGGCATCATGGGTGAACTCCGAGTATATGCGAGCATCTTGTGTCAGCCTCATGATTTTGAAATTTCTTCGAAAACCATCCTGGTCGCCGCCATACTCGAAGACTGTATAGGCTTGCCTCCCGGTGTAACTATAGATCGAGGCTATCCCTCAGGGTTCCGCACCAACCCAATCCAGAGTAGGATCGTCGACTGTATCAACCATATTGACGCTCTCCTCAACTGCGCTGGTTCCTTCGGTGTCCATATGCTCCGATGACTCGGGAGTGTCGGCCATTTACCTGTAAAGCACAGGAAACCAGTGAATTCGATAGCAAATCCACCTTTCCGCGACGCAGATGAAGAGGCTAAGCAACGCCCAGACCAAGTCGATGGTCATTCACACAAAAAGGGGAAATACGTGGACCTCGACCGGCCAATGAAAATCATGTCGATCCTCTAAGATCACGCAACAATCCTAGCGAAGAACGCCTATTTTTTTCATAAATATATCGGGCACAAGAAGAATATGGAGAGCAGACTATGAATCTCACGACCAAGTTCATAAATGTGTTATCCAAACACATGGAGATCACGGGGAAGACTAACCTAATTACTGACAAAAGGATGAATTTCACGGGCATAATCATAAATCATACGCCTAAACGCATGAATATCACAGGCATAATCATAAATCATACGCCTAAACACATGAATTCCCCGGGTAGAACCCCCCAGATGCGAAATCCTGCTACTAAACATCATAAAAATCTATCTACACACAAGATATCAAGGAAAAATAACGCTTACTTTAAGAATAGATGAAGAATGACAGGGGTTGAGAAAGAGTACGTGGCGGACTGTGCAGCGGTTTCAAGGATTCTGGAAAAAGGCACGGTGTTGACAGCGGAGAAAGTGGAGAACATGAAAATGTGAAAGTAAATTATGAGCCCTAGAGCCCTATTTATAGAGCTGACGTAGAATGTGAAACGTCGCATCGGGCAGCTCACAAGCCGCCTTTCTCCTCGACACCTACATGTACAGGCAATGATAGCCCATACTCCATAGGTCATCATTACTGTTCCCAAGAGCCATGCCACGTGTCTGACAAGTGTATCATCTTCTCCCCACGAGTCCTCCTCGAACCCACTTCGACCGCTGCTCGGGGAAAAATCATGAACCAACGACGTTCTCCGTCCACGGTATAAAAAATTCGTGTCGAGCAGCTCAACTCGCAAAAGTACAAACTAGAACTAAGTCATGAATCCTTCATCAGGAGCAACGAATTGGGAGGCTCCTGTTCTGGACTGGGCCTTCCCTTGGCCCAACTCCCAGTGAGGCCTAATCCAAGTGTGTCAACCTGCACCACTGACCGGTTATACCCTCAAACACGGCGGGTAACTACCACCCTTTCCCTACGACGAGACAATCTCACCACGCGGGGACAACACCCCGAGTAGACTGAAGACGGTCACCTTTAACCATGAAGGCTTCGAGGACATCTCAACTAGCTCGTCGACCAAGACTGGTCCCCCATAGACCTCGCGTATGGCGGGGATCACCCACGACAAGCAGATGCTCCCCTCGAGCATCCTCCTCATAGGGCTGACTACCAACGTCTCAGATATTAAAGAGTCTTCATGGTCCCCGGAAAGATCGCATCCATATACTGCTGACCTTGCGGAGGATGTCATCCAGGTAAGGGACCACGTGCGGGCCCCACTACTCACGTAGGACCTGTCAGTCTCTATATTGAGACTACTTGACCAGCCCAACGTAGAGACCTTGGTCCAACGCTGGGGGTTATAAATACCCTCTCCTTCGAGAGAGCCAGGTATTCAAGACTTTCTAAATCTCACGCTTGCTTGGTCATTCCGCAACATACTTTGACATCAGAGTGTCTTGCAGGTATCCCCCCCCCCACACATCTCACCCAACTTCTGCTCGAGTTAGCTGTGACAGTCCATTCTGGTCAGGTATGATCAACATTAAATATAAAAACACATAGTTTGAAATAATATGGCATTATTTGATTTTATTAAGTGTATAATGTTAAAACATTTTAGTTCATTATTAAAATCACTATTTTTCATAATTAACATTTAACTAAACAAGTGCAAAGACGTTTATTTTGCACAAGGCCTTGACAAGTACTTTGATGAGTCATCCTACTAGTTCCAACTAAATCATTGACTTCGTCCCAACAAGTTCGTGAATCACTACACTTTCTTGACACATTCAAACTTTTTGGACAAAAGCGTTTATGTAGTATGTACTCCAATAAATAAAAAATTTAAATGAAATCATTTAAATATAATTTAAATTTTATGTAGTATGTATACTCTTTTTTAAAATATTTATGCATGCTATTTATAATTGCAAATGTAATAACAATAATAATAATGAGTTATGTTATGTGTATACCTCTAATTGGTGTACAAGATCCCAAAGCGTGACTCATTAGAGAAAATAAAACACACACTATAAGAATAATTTTAACTAACTTTATCATGATATTTTCTTTAAGAGACACAATCTTCTTAATAGAATTTTTAAATCGTTGGGAAGATAATAACTTAAGAGACACCAATTTATATATATATAATATATATATAATATATATATATATATATATATATATATATATATATATATATATATATATATATATATATATATATATATATATATATATATATATTATATATATATATATATATATATATATATATATATATATATATATATATATATATATATCAAATTTGTAGTATCATTTAATAATTTATAATATTAAAGTATTTTAATTTAAAATTTTTATAGATTTTTAAATAAATATAGTATCATCTATTTATTGAAAACCTAACTGTTTCCAAAATAAATAAATAAAATACCATATATACTATATATATATATATATATATATATATATATATATATATATATATATATATATATATATATATATATATATATATATATATATATATATATATATATATATATATATATATATATATATATATATATATATATATATTATAATATATATATATATATATATAATCAAGTTTGATTTTAAATTAGTTTATATATATAATACCATTTATATATAAATTAGTTTATATTTGAATATTCATGAAATATTCAAATTAATAGTTTATAAATTAGTTTTTAAATATAAATGATACTATATTCACAAGCAATTTAAAAATGAGTAAGTACCTAAGAGCCCATGAAAAAACCATGAATAGAAAGGGTGCTAACACCTTCCCTTTCTATAATCTACCCTCCGTACTCATAATCTCGAAAAAGGATTTTTTTCTGTACTTTTTTCCTTTCCGATTGGATGAAATAAAAGTCGGTGGCGACTCTTGCTTACCGCGACATTTTGCGAACAAAAAACGCAAAATACAAACCAGTATAACAGTCGGTTCTGCCACCGTATCACACAGTCTGATAAGCTACTTCACCTACCTTCTCTAATATCTGATAAGGACCAATAAAACGCGATGTCAACTTACGCAACTTCAACGCTCAACTACACTCGTTACTAGCGTAACTTAAAGAAACATGTATCTCCCTTATCAAACTCAAGTACTTTCCTCCTTTTATTATGATAACTTTTATGACAACTCTGAGAAGCCTTCATTTTCTCCTGAATCATCTTAATCTTATCAGTAGTCTGCAGAACTATCTCAAGTCCAACCATAACACTCTATCTTGACTCATACACCCACAATGACGTCCTACACCTTTTACCATACAAAGCCCCAAACGGTATCATTCCAATAATCGAATGGAAAATGTTGTTATAAGTAAAATCAATCAAAGGGAAGTTGATATCCCAAGCACCTCCTTATTCTAACACACAAGCTCTCAAAATATCCTTAAGTGACTGAATCGTCCTCTCAGTCTTGTCCACTGAGTACGGCTGAATCTTCCGCACATAAGACCTGAGGTGTAGCTTGGGACAAGACGCCCCGTCATACTTGGTAAAAGATGGTGCTTTGAACTTATGAGGAATGATCACACCAGTAGACAAACCCAAATCTCCAAAATCCATCCCAGGCACTTGTTGGATCTCCATAGCGTTCAGTCTGTCCTCCAACTGCTTATATCTGTCTTCTGCAGGAGGATACTGTTCCTCATCAAAATCAGTCTCGTTGTCAGAGACTACCGGACTAGGACCTTTTCCCCCTTGGGGACTGCTCTTGCTTATAGAAGAACCAGCCTCTTCATTCTGCAGAGTGTTGCCAAACCTTCGGCCCGAGTTGAAAAGAACAGTTCTCCTCTTCTTCTTCTTCTCTTTCTTCAGGAGCAAAGCCTTCAGCTCTTCTTGGCCCTTGAGCCAAACCCATGATTAGTTCCTGAAATTGCGCATTCTGCGCCTGAATAGCCTTGATGGACATCTCGGTTGATGATGAGTCAGGATTCATGATGCTGAAATAAACAGCGAAGAACTGTAAGCAATCTGAAAAGAAGAAAACCTGTTATGCACATGATGAATGATATGTGTTTATGCAATGCATTCAAGGGCTCGAAAGTTCAAATTTGTTGTAGACAAAAAAGAACACACGTTATCATTAAGGAAATAATTGTTCAGTACATCAAAGCCTCATGGGCACAGATTACAAAGCAAATCAATCCCAAAAGACACTACACATCCTCTTTGGAGCTATGTAAGTGTTGAGATTCCTCTCCTCATGCAATAGGCGGGTGAGCTCCAAGACCTTCTTTTCACTAGCACGTAGACTGGTCTCAAGAGAATTCCATTCTTCCTTAAGCTGGATCCAGCTCTTCTGCATCTCTTCCCAGGATGTGGGCATGTCAGGGTGCTGAATGGTGTAGGACACTTCTCCTTCCAAGACTGGCTCTTTGATCACAGGGAGCATATGAGGATAAGGCATTACTAACTTCTGGGAGCGGGCCCGTACCCACTTGAGATAAGGTTCCAATGGGATGGAATTCCTGTGCCCCAGTGTCTTGCTGTCTATCCTACTTGGCATCCTCCAAGCTCTGATAAATCTCTGGCGAAGTCCTTGTGCATCGTTGTCGAAGTCAAAAACTATGTCAGGGATTAACATGTCATGGGGGCCATCCCTCCGAGCATAACCAAACTGTCTCCAAGCCAGGCATGGGTTATAAGTAATACCTCCTCTGATTCCAAGTAAAGGAACATTAGGGTACTCTCCGCAACGATCAATGATAGTGACATCCTCTCTGGACCGAGGGCACCAATGTATATCTGCATGTGTAAGAGTCATCAACCGTTGTGACCATCTCAAACCCCGCTCATTCTTCAAAACTGATTGTGGAAGGTGTGAAATAAACCACCTTCCCAGGAGAGGAGTGCAACACATAAGGACACCTCTTTTTCTCATGGTTCGAGTGTAACATGAGTGAAGGATGTCCCCCAACAACGTAGGTATAGGATTCCTGGACATGAAGATCTGGACAACACTGATATCTATAAGCTGATCTGGGTTAGGGAACAACACCAAACCATAGACAAGGAGGGCCACAACTTCTTCAAAAGCTTGTAAGTCAAGGGAGTTCCAACATTCACGGGCCTTTTCAAACAGAAACCTGGCTAAGAACCCTTTGATACCACTTCTAACTTCCCAATGTCCCTTGAGGTCAGATGATTGTAAGTGTAAGGCTTTAGCAATCTCTTCAAGCTTGGGTTCATTTTTCGTACCATTGTAGGGTAGTTGATCAAGGATAGGGATCTTCAGGAGCCGGGAGAACTCCTCCAATGTAGGTACCAGCTGATAATCCAAGAAGGTGAAACAGTGATGCAGAGGGTCAAAGAACTGGAACATGACCTTTATCATATCTTCCTCAATGTTGGTATTGACCAAGCTGATGAGTCTTCCATGTCTTTCACTGAATGAAGAGCTCTCGGGAATCCTGGATATAAGTTCCTTAAGCTGAGGAGGGACCCTTACAAGGCTGATTTGAATTGTCTTTCTGCGAACAATTTCCATGTCCTACAAAACAAAGAACAAAGATGAAGATTTGAACCCCTGAAATGGTTAGTCAATGCATATGATGCTGGATGATGTCATGATGCTATGATTAAACACACCACAGATATTTACAAAGGCAAACATGGTAAGGCACACAAGTCACACAAGACAAGCCCCTAAAGTTTAGGCCAACATGGGGTCTGGGTAGTACCCTCTTGAAGTTGGTGGGTTCAACCTGTCCTATTAGAAGTAACCGGGTTCTAAGGGTCCCAATATCACGGGATTGCTTTCATTGTTCATCGTTTCGATTTAGCCACTGAACTGGCGACCGAAATATTCCAGGAAAGCAACCCTCAATTGAGTGTAGTATCGAGTATCAACCAACCTCGGACTGCACCAAAGTCAGTTATCTCACTACCCTAAAGAGGCCAAGATAGTTCAATTAAGGTTCCTAAGGTCTGTTGATGCTTCATGACACCACGCGGAGGCCCCGTACTCTCCTTGACTGAACTCAAGGGTTACCAGTACACACCAAAGTGCCACATCAACGTAGCAGACTGTTTCAACCATGTCGGTATACCCCGCACAGTTCCCTCACAGCCTTGTTGCTACTTTCTAAGAAGGTATCCCCAGATCCGGGTTAGGATCTATAGAACTCCCAAGACAGTCCCACAATTTAAAGCACACAAGTCAAAGCAATTGAAAACACAGTGATCTTAGTCCTAAGGTACACCTCACTTTAAGTTTAAGTCCCCAGCAGAGTCTCCAGTTCTGTGATCGGTGGATCTGGAACTGGCTGTTTAACGCTGGTTCGCGAAATGTCGCGGTAAGCAAGAGTCGCCATCGTCTTTTATTTTCTCCAACATGGACAGGACAAAAGCACAACAAAATTCCTTATGAGATTGTTTCTCGGTTCGGGAGGTAGAGTTATAGAAAGGGAAGGTGTTAGCACCCTTTCTATCCATGGTTATCCATGGGCTCTTAGATACTTGCTCATTGTGTTTTCAAAATGTTTGTTTGCTTTTCAAGTGTGAGTGGGTTTTAAAAAAAGTTTCTTTGAAAATTTCAGTTCGACTCTTGTATCGGTCCTCAAGAGTGTTTGAAAAATTGCTTTCGAAAGCTTTTTGAAAAGGTGTCGGTGTGAAAAGTATTTTTGATTTGTTTTGAAATTTAGAGCAAGTATCTAGAGTCGTCTACCTACCCTAAGGAATTCGTCTGTGTAAATGTCCTTAAAGTAGTGCCATCCCACCATTGAGAGGTAGGTAGCACCACCGTTGGAGGTGTTCGGGTCAATTCGAAGGTTCGGGACATGGTGATCACCGGAGCAATAGGAAGATACCTTAGAAGCTACCCTCATGCCAGGTTCCCGGATCATGAGGACTTACTAAAACATCCTCTACTCGACGATCACCTTTCGAGAGGCAAGGCAACAGTGAGGCGTACCCTAGGGGTGGTGTGTGATTTGTGTGTCATGTTTATTTATATTTATCTTGTTCATGTCGGGGGTGATCTACGCGTTGCTTTTATTTTGACATTAATTCTTGCATGCAATTATTAACAGTTTAAAAGTTGCGAGAAATATAAAGTTCCTAAACTATTACAAAGGCACGGGTCCACATCGCCAAATTTAATCCGGGACCCGATTTGACATAAAATAAAGATGCGAGAAATAAAACGTCCAATTTACACGGCCTTGGGAGAATTACATTAATATTTAAAAGAAGGAATAAGAATAAAATGCGCGAAGAGAATAAAAATCGGGAATGCGAGGGCGTTGGACCCTTTTTAATGAAATTAAATTATATTAAAAAATTAATTAAATTAAAATAAAAAGAAAAGATTTTTTTTTTTGAGTTTTTGTATTTATGGATAAGAAAAATTAAATTGGAATTAAAACCTAGTTCTAGCTATTTTTAATTATTAAGAAGAAATATTAAAATTGAACCTAAAATTAAACCTAATTAATTAATGCAATTTTATTAAAATAAATAATTAATTATTAATAATGAGAAAAGAAAAGGATAAAAGTCTTTGAAAACCCTAATTCTACCAATTTTTAAGTTTATTGAAAAATACTAAAATTAATCCTAGAATTTGAAACTAAGTTAATTGATACAATTTATTTACAAAGATATTAAAATAAAATATATTTGTCTTTTTGGTTTTTCTGGTTTTTATATTATTTTTATATTTTATGAAAATAAATTAATTTAAAGATTTAAATAAAAATTAACCAAAACAAATAAAATAGAAAAATATGAAAAAGAATGCAAAAAAACAAACCCATGGGGGGTTCTGTCCCCAAACTGGAGGTTTTGTCCCAGCAATTTAGGCCCAATGACCATGGCCTTGTTTGACTTTTATGCTGGCGTGTGGCTTCGTTGACTGATGCTTATGCTACTCTTCAAATCTGGACCTTTGGATGGGGATCATGGGGCGCGTGGCACGTTTGGATCAGGGGTTGTATGGTAAGCCCCTGGAATATATGCTGCATGGTGTTGTACCCCAAAATTTGCCCTCCCATATTCTTCAAGAAATTGCCAAGCCAAGTCACAAAATTCCCCAAGGGTTGCACAATGCAAAGATCTCCTATACAGTCAAAACTAGGGTTTGTATTCTGATCAAGAAAATGGAGTTTTCAAAGGCCCAATCAAGTCTCACATGCCTACAAATATGGTCAAGTATCCTCATATCAAGTTTCAAGGCATTTAGCTCAAAATTGCACAGTCAAAACCCTAAATTGCACTACAGTCAACTGTAGGGGCAAAATGGTCATTTGGCAGTCAAAAGTTCAAATTTTTGGTCAACATATCATTTTGAAGCTACAAACATCATTTGATCAATGCTTGATCATGATTCTCAAAATTTGGCTCAGAAAATCATCAAGATACAAAAGTTTCCTTATTTGGACAGTTGAAAAAGTCAACTGAAATTGACCAGGGCATAACTTTCACATGGATTATCAGAAAAATTCCATCCAAAGCTCATTTTGAAGAGAAAGACATTTCCTACAACTCATCTTCATACTTCAAGTCCAAGAAATTCTTTCACAAAAAGTTATCAATTTCAACATTATAGGTCATTTTCAAAAGTCAACAAAAAGGGACTTTAAGTCAAAGGCCATAACTTGAGATTGGTAAATCAAAATGACATGGGACCAAAGGCATTGGTTAGAGGACTCAAAGACCTTTCCAAAATGTCCAAGAACATGATAAAAGCTTAAAAATTGAGCAAGTTATGCCTTGTGGAAGTTGGGAAATTTTTGGATATTTTGAAAAGTCAACTTTGATCCAAATGACCTAAAAATGCTAAATGGGCCCATTTTTCTTCCATGATTCATCATTCCAAGCATATGCACGACCACTTGGCCCAAAGGGAAGTATTTTCTCATTTTTTATTTATTTATTTGAATTATTATTTATATTAATTCATTTAAATTATTTAAATACATGAAAAATATCTAACTTGCCTTAACAAATCTTTTTATACATGTTTTGCCATCAAGATTTCGTGCACATGCTAATTAGGAAAGAATTGGATTGATTGGCATAATTTTGACACAAAGAACCCTTGAAAAAGATTGAAAAAAGATCCTTAAAATCAAATTTCCAAAAATCATTATGGCAAGAGATTTGATTGAATTTTGTTAACCTAATAGCCTCACTACATATGCCTAATGAGAAACCTAATGCAAGGGGACTAGAAGCTGCGCTAAAGAACACATTGCAAACTTGAAATTTTCTCCATAAAACTCAAAACTGAAATCATTGTTAGAGGTTGATTCAAGGCACAAAAACTATTTCAATAGCTTCCTCAAGGATTGCTGATCACGTTCCAATCAAAAACCTCCACTCAAACGCCAAGAATCGGTACCTAGGACTCAAACTGTGTCAAGAAATTTTCAGAATCGTGCATCATGATTTGTGCATACTTTGCAATTTTTATTCATTGATTAATGTTTGTTATGAGTTTCTGAAACTAACCATGCAAATTAATTGCGTTTTTGTGCTATATACGTGATGTTGCCATTGATGCAGTCTAGGGTTTCTTGAGCTCCCAATTAGGGGTTTCCTAATAACGTAAAATTCGACCACCACAATGCCATGTATGGATTCAGGGAGCTTGGACGAAGAGATTAACGTACTCGCGCTCAATTTATAGGCCTTCAGGGTCTAATCGCTATTATTGAATTAAGCCTGTTTTAAGGGGGTTCAAAACCCCCGTTAAATGTTTATTATTTTTCAGGAAGAATGAAACAATGGAGAAGACGATGCCATGTCAAGCGAGGATAGGCCAATTCAAAATTTCGCGCGTTGGATGCATTAAGGGATTGTTTTCCTTTATTATATTTATTCGCTTATTATATATCAAATACGTTTGGTTGGCACAGCTGGTCAGAGAAAACATTGGCAAGGCATATGACCTGGGTTCGAGTCCCAGGTCTTCAATATTCCCATTTATTTTTCTTCAATTAACGTTCACGTGCAGTGCTGAGGTGAGGGACCACAATGCACTCTTACAAACCAAGCGTACACGCGTCTAGCATATCCAGATCAAGGGCTGAAAATTGATGGACACCATGAGGGTGAGTCAGCGCGCGTATACGTGTCATGCAAAGTCAACAAGGCCATGATACAAATGGGCCTAAATTGCTAAGGCCATACCTCACAATTGGGGCCTGAACCCTCCCCCTGGTTTGCAATTCTTTTTATTTTTTCTTCATATTTTATTTTTTTTTCAATTATTGTTTATTTACTTTATTGTTTTAATTCAATTAATTATTTTTACCAAATATAAAATACATAAAAAAAATCAGAAAAGACAAAAATATAATAAGTATTTTATTTTGATATTTTCTTGTAAATAAATTAGCATGTAATTAATTAGTTTTAAATTAGGTTTTAATATTAATTCTTTTCATAATAAATAACTTAAAAATAATTAGAATTAGGTTTAGCATTTTATTTTAATTTTAATTAACTTCTTTTTTCATTAAAATTCTAAAATACATAAAAATACCAAAAACATTTTCTTTTTTTTTATTTTAATGTTAATCTCTTATTAATTTAATTTTTGCAAAAGGGTCCAACGCCCTCCTTTCGACTTAATTGTTTAATTTCGCGTATTTACTTTATTTCGCTTAAATAAATCATGTATCTGTCCCAAAGCTTTGTAACAATTACTTCTCGCACTTTGCTTTATTTGCTTTATTTATTTTTCCGTCAAATCGGGTCCGGTTTAATTTTGGCGATGTGGACCCGCGCCATTTGTAATAGTTTAGAATTTACTTTTCCCGCAAATATTAACTGTTAAACAAAGCATGCAAGAATGAATGACCATAAATAAAATCAAGCGTAGAACACTAATAAACATGACAAGACAAATGCAAATGAAAACGACACACGAATCGCGCACACCACCCCTAGGGTACGCCTCACTGTTGCCTTGCCTCGAAAGGTGATCGTCGAGTAGAGGATGTCTTAGTAAGTCCTCATGATCCGGGAACCTGGCATGAGGGTAGCTTCTAAGGTGTCTTCCCATTGCTCTAGTGATCACCATGTCCCGAACCTCGAATTGACCCGAATACCTCCAACGGTGGTGCTACTTACCTCTCAATGGTGAGATGACACTACTTTAAAGGACATTTACACAGACGAATTCCTTAGGGTAGGTAGGTTCTCGTAGATACTTGCTCTCTTCAAAAAAAAACAAACAAAAGACTTTTCACACTGACACCTTTTCAAAAAGCTTTCGAAAGCAATTTTTCAAACACTCTTGAGGACCGATACAAGAGTCGAACTGGAATTTTCAAAGAAACTTTTTTAAAACCCACATTGAAAAGCAAACAAACCATTTTTGAAAACACAAATGAGCAAGTATCTAAGAGCCCATGGATAACCATGGATAGAAAGGGTGCTAACACCTTCCCTTTCTATAATCTACCTCCCGAACCGAGAGCAATCTCTTCAAGGAATTTTTCTGTGCTTTTGTCCTTTCCATTTGGAGAAAATAAAAGACGGTGGCGACTCTTGCTTCCGCGACATTTCGCGAACCAGCGTTAAACAGTCAGTTCCAGATCCACCGATCACAGAACTGGCGACTCTGCTGGGGAAGCGTTTTAAAGTGAGGTGTACCTTAGGACTAAGATCACTGTGTTTTCAATTGTATTGACTTGTCTGCTTTAAATTTGTGGGTTGCATGGGAGTTACATAGATCCTAACCCGGATCTGGGGATACCCTGTTTAGGTAGCATAAGCTGTGAGGGACCTGTCCGGCGTATACCGACATGGGTGAAGCAGTGGCTACGTTGGTGTGGCGCCTTGGTCTGTACCGATATCCCTCGTGTTGAAACGGGGAGAATATGGGTCTTCCAAGGAGTCATTAAGCACCAACAGACCTTAGAACCTTAAATGACCCAACTTGGCCATTAGAACAGTAGCAGTATGCTACGCCCATTGAGGCTAAACTCTCGTGATGGTTCTGGCCGTAAGAAAAGATTGCGATGCTGGAGTTATGACCGATTGAGGGTAGTCAATGATATTGGGATCCTCTAAGAACCCGGTTACTTTGATAGGACAGGTATGAACCAACAAACTGAAAGAGGGTAATACCTAGACCTCATGCTGGCCTAAACTCTAAGGGCTTCTCTTGTGTGACTTGTGTGCCTTCCAACTTGATTACTGGCATGCTTGCTATCTGACACATGGACTACTTGCAGGTTTTGTTCATAGTCCTTAATTGGGACTCATAACAGGGTTTGCTAAGTTTCTTGCAGGTTTTGTTAATAGTCCTTAATTGGGACTCATGACAGGTTTTACTTGAGTTTCTTGCAGGTTTTGGTTTGCAGTCCTTAATTGGGACTCATAACAGGGTTACCTGCATTACCCCATGCATAACATAACATCATACCATTGCATACATCCTAACCCATTTTAAGGATCTCAAGGGCTTGTGATGCAGGTCATGGTGAATCAACTATCCCAGCAAGGGGCAAAGAGGATTTATTTTCCTCTAGACAAAGTTATCAGAGGCTATGACCCACTTGATATGGTGAGCTCTGACTCTTGAAGAAGGTTCCCTTAACCAAGGTTGTTTGGAAATCAAAACCAGACATGATGACTAAAGTCAGGGGCTATGACCCACTTGATATGGTGAGCCTTTGACCCTTGAAGAAGAATTCTCAACAACATGGGTTTCCTTCAATCAAGCTACCGGATCCAAATGCTAACAAATTTTCTTGTTTACCCCGCGAGGTCCTTGAAAACATTACATGCATGTCATACTCATCATTGCATAACAGGTATCCTTGTTGCAGTTCACTTACCTTTCTCGCTGTTTATTTCAGCCATGGCTTCACAACAAGATAACCAGGACCTTCACGCTCAAGAGACTCGGTTCAGGGAAATCCTCCTGAATTTATCCAAGGGGCAGGAGGAGCTAAGGACACTTCTCATGGAGACCTTAGTCAGGAACATTGCTGAGGATGAAAGGTTGAAACACCTACAAGCTGAGATGGATGCAATGAAAGCCCAAATGCTGGGGCAGAGGAATGCCATTCAAGGCTTAGCTCAAAGACAAGATGAGCTCCGGTTTCTCGTCAACCAACTGCTTCAGGGTAACCAACTGGGGCAAACATCTAAGGGTAAAAAGCCAGTCATCGTTCGACCATCTTTGAGACAAAGAGGCAAGGAGAAAGATCCTCATATGGCTCCAGTATCACCAATTCAGTATCAACCTCACCAGCTTCAACCAGACAAGCCCCAAAGGCAATTCACCGAGCTTAACTTGTCGCTGCCTCAAGCCTTACAACAACTGCTGAGGTTGAACTTGGTAACTCGAAAGAATCCTCCTAAGAATCCCAACAGGACACCTTCGAGGTATAACCCCAATGCTCACTGCGCTTATCATTCTGACAGCCCGGGGCATGCTACAGAGGATTGTTGGACTTTGAAGAATAAAATCCAGGACCTGATCGAGGAAGGAGCTGTGGAATTCACCCAAGATGGCTAGGCTGAATGCTTCTACCATCCCTACAGGAGGCACCATTTGAAGTAACAAGCCCTGAGATGAGAAGACTTTTGTTCGTTAGGATTTTCAAGTTGTAATTTCTTTCTGTTCAAACATTTACTCATGTTAAACATTGTTATTTAATTAATGCATCGCATATGTCTATTTTGAATCAATATATTCGTATTCACTCTATGCAAATTATTTTCATATTTTTTTCTGATGTCAACTCTTGATCTAAAATTCTAAGCCTCTTGAGGGAGGATGACGAAAACGATACCGCAATCATTACAGTATGCTTTTGAACGGACCCCGCTTATGAGGTACAGGCATTGTTTCAATTCCTAAACACTGGAGTAATAAGGAAGATAATCCCTCGTCAACCCCTCTGAGCCAAAGAAGTAGGAGTTTTTCTTTTCGAAATTTAAAACCCTTAATCATAACCTGGGGCAGGGTAGTCTCTCAGTTGATCCAAGTGCATAACGAATGGCACCGAAGAAGTCATTACGAGACAAAAGACAGTGATGGTTCAGAACAATCATAAAGAAAGGCAGTCATTATCTCAAAAATAAATAAATAAATGAAAAGCCCAAGAAGTCTAAACCTCCAAAGGGGACTTACGAAACTAGGGCATCCCGCTGACTGTAATCACAAAAAAAACAGTTCAGGCAAAAAAGAAAGGGATAACAAAATCAAAAAAGAAAGAGGTCCTACAAACCCTCGACAAAAAATGATGACTGCCTATTCAGAATAAATCATCAATGACTGAACCATCGCCGGAAAATCAGAGCAAAGACTCAAACGAGGTCTAACGTATGATCAACTGAGTTTAAATTTGAAGAACATCACGAAGAGCGGGTGGGTACAAATAAAATTTGAGCCTTTATCCTTTGTTTCTTAAACCATGAACCAGGCCACGTTATAACCCTTAAAAGTCCTAGCTGAAGCATGGGTTAGTTCGAAAGCATACTGTTACGAAAGGTATCCTGACTCCTTAAGGCCTACGGTAAATACGGTGTTGGCATCACGTTTTACAAACAATCACTTGTTTTATGAAAAAATGCATTTTCAAAAATCTTCAAGACAGACATAGGCTTTGCATTTTTAACATAACTTTGTTTGAATATGACTTTTTGTTTGAACAGCAGAAGTTCGCACGACGAATGCCTAATGAACAGAAGTACCTCCAATCAAGGGGAAGACATGACCATTGTCCATCATCTGGGGCAGTTAAGTCAAGATTCGGAGAATCTCTCAAAGGACAAATAGCCTGGGGCAAGTCTCCGCCTGAGTCACTTGGGGCATCCCAACGACGAATCTTGCACGGTCAGACACCTTCTGGCGGCATGGCAAAACACTTCTAAACAGGGGCAACTCCCTACATTCTGAGAACATGGACATAGCCGAAAAATACTACGCAAAATCAAAGACCCGCTAGGTTGACATACCTAGGCAAAAATCAGGGCTTCCCGGCGAACCAAAAGGGTTCGGGCAAAAATAAGGGATGAAAATGAAAAATCTGTACACCCGGCAAGTCGAAAACCTGAAAAGGCGGCTTGGGCAAAAATGGGTATCCCGGTGGACTGAAAACCCGAAAGGGCGGTCCAGGCAAAAGTTAGGGATCAAAGCGTACGACTATGTCCTGTCATCTTATCACCTGCCTACCAGAAGAAGGTTTGTCCATCAACAAGCTATCAGCACCTCTCAGGTCTTCCTCTCCCACCTCAGAAACAGGGGCAATAAGGGGTTGTCTAAGAGCAATCTAATTGTTCTGTCCTCCAAGGTATCAAAACAGGTTCAGCTAAAGAACATAACCGACATATCTTAATTCCCCAGAGAGTATGTCAGCAAGTCGATACACTCTCCTCAAGCGAAGCTACTATCAAACTTAAGGAAGTTGAGTATCCTCCAGCAGATCTCAACATTCCCCAGCAGCACATATATTCTTAACAAGCATCCCCGGCAGTCTTGGTCTAAAGATCGTTCCCCGGCAGTGTACCAACATTCAAAGGAATCACTTCCCCGACGCAGTTCAAACTTCCCCAAGAGAGTCCAATCCAGTTTCCCCAGGAAAATTGGAATTCATCTCCCAAAGCAGTAAGCTTATCCCCAGTAGATTCTGGAAGCTTATCCCCTCGCAGAGCAAGAACGCGTCGCCCGTCTTTATTTAAAGAGTTATTTCCTTAACAGGATATAACTGGGTTATCCTCATCCAAGAGCCACGGAAAGGTCGTCGTCAACACAGTTCCTTCTTATCCCCAGCGAAGTCTATTCATACTTCCAATACAATAAGGGTATCCTCAGCAAGTTACTATCAACAATTCAGCAAAAGCATCCTTCTCCCCACAGAGTATTGCTTCCCAGCATGGTCGCTAGAGTATCTTTTCTCCCCGCAGAATCTTCCATTTGCCAAGTTTATTCCGCAACGGAGTCATCTTCTCCTACCGGTATTCTTGCAGTTATCATTCCCAGCGGAAGCAAAATCTATTCTTCAACATCAGCCCAGGATATGACTTCCCGGCACCCGTCAAGGATTTACTTTCCTAGACGTAAAACACATTTATAAAACATCACATACATCATTATAGCATGCATAGACGCATCATATCATACAAATCTCATTTATGTTGAGAACATCATTGCTTGATCCATATCATGCATTGCATGACTGACCTTTACTTTTCAGGAAAGATGCAGTTAAAATTCTCAAACATATTTCAAGGCCTTCTCTAGTCCAGCTAAATCGACTCCCAACAGATTTTTCTGATGAAGACTTGGTAGAAGTTATCCCAGATGGTTCCCTCTCCGACGGTGAGTGAGGTGGTAAGTCCTTTTCAGATGTTCCCCTCTCCGACGGTGAGTGAGGTGATAGTCTCCTACGGTTCCCTCTCCGACGGTGAGTGAGGTGGTAAGTCCTTTTCAGATGTTTCCCTCTCCGACGGTGAGTGAGGTGATAGTCTCCTATGGTTCCCTCTCCGACGGTGAGTGAGGCGATCATTCCTTTTCAAACGGTTCCCTCTCCGACGGTGAGTGAGGTGGTAAGTCCTTTTCAGATGTTTCCCTCTCCGACGGTGAGTGAGGTGATAGTCTCCTATGGTTCCCTCTCCGACGGTGAGTGAGGTGGTAAGTCCTTTTCAGATGTTTCCCTCTCCGACGGTGAGTGAGGTGATAGTCTCCTATGGTCCCCTCTCCAATGGTGAGTGAGGTGGTAATTCCTTTTCAGATGTTTCCCTCTCCGACGGTGAGTGTGAGGTGATAGTCTCTTATGGTCCCCTCTCCAACGGTGAGTGAGGTGGTAATTCCTTCTTCAGATGTTTCCCTCTCCGACGGTGAGTGTGAGGTGATAGTCTCTTATGGTCCCCTCTCCAACGGTGAGTGAGGTGGTAATTCCTTCTTCAGATGTTTCCCTCTCCGACGGTGAGTGTGAGGTGATAGTCTCCTATGGTCCCCTCTCCAACAGTGAGTGAGGTGGTAATTCCTTTTCAGATGTTTCCCTCTCCGACGGTGAGTGTGAGGTGATAGTCTCCTATGGTCCCCTCTCCAACGGTGAGTGAGGTGGTAATTCCTTTTCAGATGTTTCCCTCTCCGACGGTGAGTGTGAGGTGATAATCTCCTATGGTCTCCTCTCCAACGGTGAGTGAGGTGGTAATTCCTTTTCAGATGTTTCCCTCTCCGACGGTGAGTGTGAGGTGATAATCTCCTATGGTCCCCTCTCCAACGGTGAGTGAGGTGGTAATTCCTTTTCATATGTTTCCCTCTCCGACGGTGAGTGAGGTGATAGTCTCCTATGGTCCCCTCTCCAACGGTGAGTGAGGTGGTAATTCCTTTTCAGATGTTTCCCTCTCCGACGGTGAGTGTGAGGTGATAGTCTCCTATGGTCCCCTCTCCAACGGTGAGTGAGGTGGTAATTCCTTTTCAGATGTTTCCCTCTCCGACGGTGAGTGTGAGGTGATAGTCTCCTATGGTCCCCTCTCCAACGGTGAGTGAGGTGGTAATTCATTTTCAGATGTTTCCCTCTCCGACGGTGAGTGTGAGGTGATAATCTCCTATGGTCCCCTCTCCGACGGTGAGTGAGGTGACAATTCCTTTTCCTATGATTCCCTCTCTGACGGCGAGTGAGGTGATTCCCTTTCAGATTATAATGGCCTATGGTTCTCGTTCCGATCCTGCGAAGATGGTATTTCCCACCAAGATTTTCTCAACGAGCGTTGTTGAAGTTAAAGTCGCCCAAGGTTCTCTTACCATTCAGGCTAAGGCAGTAACCATCCCTGGTTCATTCATCATCATGTGAAGACTCCAGACTCCAGCTCCTGTAACCAGTCAGAACACATCTATACCAAGCATCTGAAAAATCAGCTCCTGTAACGTGTCAGGTACTCATTTTTTCTTTTGCAGGTATGCAGGTTCTCGCTAAGGAATCTCCTACGCGATCAACATTCAGATGGCATCTATAAGCCCATCATCCTATCCAGCAATCTCCAAATGGCACCCATAAGCCCATTCCCCTCATCACACTGCCACTATGCGAGCGCAAATTTCTGGGCACTCTAGTGTCCAATCATCTTCTACCCTCGGATTACGAAAGGCACGTCAGCCAATCTGCATCCTCAGGTCTAAGAAGATTGAACAGGGGCAACTGTTGTACCCCAAAATTTGCCCTCCCATATTCTTCAAGAAATTGCCAAGCCAAGTCACAAAATTCCCCAAGGGTTGCACAATGCAAAGATCTCCTATACAGTCAAAACTAGGGTTTGTGTTCTGATCAAGAAAATGGAGTTTTCAAAGGCCCAATCAAGTCTCACATGCCTACAAATATGGTCAAGTATCCTCATATCAAGTTTCAAGGCATTTAGCTCAAAATTGCACAGTCAAAACCCTAAATTGCACTACAGTCAACTGTAGGGGCAAAATGGTCATTTGGCAGTCAAAAGTTCAAATTTTTGGTCAACATATCATTTTGAAGCCACAAACATCATTTGATCAATGCTTGATCATGATTCTCAAAATTTGGCTCAGAAAATCATCAAGATGCAAAAGTTTCCTTATTTGGACAGCTGAAAAAGTCAACTGAAATTGACCAGGGCATAACTTTCACATGGATTATCAGAAAAATTCTATCCAAAGCTCATTTTGAAGAGAAAGACATTTCCTACAACTCATCTTCATACTTCAAGTCCAAGAAATGCTTTCACAAAAAGTTATCAATTTCAACATTATAGGTCATTTTCAAAAGTCAACAAAAAGGGACTTTAAGTCAAAGGCCATAACTTGAGATTGGTAAATCAAAATGACATGGGACCAAAGGCATTGGTTAGAGGACTCAAATACCTTTCCAAAATGTCCAAGAACATGAGAAAATCTTAAAAATTGAGCAAGTTATGCCTTGTGGAAGTTGGGAAATTTTTGGATATTTTGAAAAGTCAACTTTGATCCAAATGACCTAAAAATGCTAAATGGGCCCATTTTTCTTCCATGATTCATCATTCCAAGCATATGCACGACCACTTGGCCCAAAGGGAAGTATTTTCTCATTTTTTATTTATTTATTTGAATTATTATTTATATTAATTCATTTAAATTATTTAAATACATGAAAAATATCTAACTTGCCTTAACAAATCTTTTTATACATGTTTTGCCATCAAGATTTCGTGCACATGCTAATTAGGAAAGAATTGGATTGATTGGCATAATTTTGACACAAAGAACCCTTGAAAAAGATTGAAAAAAGATCCTTAAAATCAAATTTCCAAAAATCATTATGGCAAGAGATTTGATTGAATTTTGTTAACCTAATAGCCTCACTACATATGCCTAATGAGAAACCTAATGCAAGGGGACTAGAAGCTGCGCTAAAGAACACATTGCAAACTTGAAATTTTCTCCATAAAACTCAAAACTGAAATAATTGTTAGAGGTTGATTCAAGGCACAAAAACTATTTCAATAGCTTCCTCAAGGATTGCTGATCACGTTCCAATCAAAAACCTCCACTCAAACGCCAAGAATCGGTACCTAGGACTCAAATTGTGTCAAGAAATTTTCAGAATCGTGCATCATGATTTGTGCATACTTTGCAATTTTTATTCATTGATTAATGTTTGTTATGAGTTTCTGAAACTAACCATGCAAATTAATTGCATTTTTGTGCTATATACGTGATGTTGCCATTGATGCAGTCTAGGGTTTCTTGAGCTCCCAATTAGGGGTTTCCTAATAACGTAAAATTCGACCACCACAATGCCATGTATGGATTCAGGGAGCTTGGACGAAGAGATTAACGTACTCGCGCTCAATTTATAGGCCTTCAGGGTCTAATCGCTATTATTGAATTAAGCCTGTTTTGAGGGGGTTCAAAACCCCCGTTAAATGTTTATTATTTTTCAGGAAGAATGAAACAATGGAGAAGACGATGCCATGTCAAGCGAGGATAGGCCAATTCAAAATTTCGCGCGTTGGATGCATTAAGGGATTGTTTTCCTTTATTATATTTATTCGCTTATTATATATCAAATACGTTTGGTTGGCACAGCTGGTCAGAGAAAACATTGGCAAGGCATATGACCTGGGTTCGAGTCCCAGGTCTTCAATATTCCCATTTATTTTTCTTCAATTAACGTTCACGTGCAGTGCTGAGGTGAGGGACCACAATGCACTCTTACAAACCAAGCGTACACGCGTCTAGCATATCCAGATCAAGGGCTGAGAATTGATGGACACCATGAGGATGAGTCAGCGCGCGTATACGTGTCATGCAAAGTCAACAAGGCCATGATACAAATGGGCCTGAATTGCTAAGGCCATACCTCACAATTGGGGCCTGAACCCTCCCCCTGGTTTGCAATTCTTTTTATTTTTTCTTCATATTTTATTTTTTTTTCAATTATTGTTTATTTACTTTATTGTTTTAATTCAATTAATTATTTTTACCAAATATAAAATACATAAAAAAAATCAGAAAAGACAAAAATATAATAAGTATTTTATTTTGATATTTTCTTGTAAATAAATTAGCATGTAATTAATTAGTTTTAAATTAGGTTTTAATATTAATTCTTTTCATAATAAATAACTTAAAAATAATTAGAATTAGGTTTAGCATTTTATTTTAATTTTAATTAACTTCTTTTTTCATTAAAATTCTAAAATACATAAAAATACCAAAAACATTTTCTTTTTTTTATTTTAATGTTAATCTCTTATTAATTTAATTTTTGCAAAAGGGTCCAACGCCCTCCTTTCGACTTAATTGTTTAATTTCGCGTATTTACTTTATTTCGCTTAAATAAATCATGTATCTGTCCCAAAGCTTTGTAACAATTACTTCTCGCACTTTGCTTTATTTGCTTTATTTATTTTTCCGTCAAATCGGGTCCGGTTTAATTTTGGCGATGTGGACCCGCGCCATTTGTAATAGTTTAGAATTTACTTTTCCCGCAAATATTAACTGTTAAACAAAGCATGCAAGAATGAATGACCATAAATAAAATCAAGCGTAGAACACTAATAAACATGACAAGACAAATGCAAATGAAAACGACACACGAATCGCGCACACCACCCCAAGGGTACGCCTCACTGTTGCCTTGCCTCGAAAGGTGATCGTCGAGTAGAGGATGTCTTAGTAAGTCCTCATGATCCGGGAACCTGGCATGAGGGTAGCTTCTAAGGTGTCTTCCCATTGCTCTGGTGATCACCATGTCCCGAACCTCGAATTGACCCGAATACCTCCAACGGTGGTGCTACTTACCTCTCAATGGTGAGATGGCACTACTTTAAAGGACATTTACACAGACGAATTCCTTAGGGTAGGTAGGTTCTCGTAGATACTTGCTCTCTTCAAAGAAAAACAAACAAAAGACTTTTCACACTGACACCTTTTCAAAAAGCTTTCGAAAGCAATTTTTCAAACACTCTTGAGGACCGATACAAGAGTCGAACTGGAATTTTCAAAGAAACTTTTTTAAAACCCACATTGAAAAGCAAACAAACCATTTTTGAAAACACAAATGAGCAAGTATCTAAGAGCCCATGGATAACCATGGATAGAAAGGGTGCTAACACCTTCCCTTTCTATAATCTACCTCCCGAACCGAGAGCAATCTCTTCAAGGAATTTTTCTGTGCTTTTGTCCTTTCCATTTGGAGAAAATAAAAGACGGTGGCGACTCTTGCTTCCGCGACATTTCGCGAACCAGCGTTAAACAGTCAGTTCCAGATCCACCGATCACACATGGGAATATAGAAAAGAAAATAATATGGGAAAGGGAGGGGACCTGGGAATCGAACCCAGGTCCCAGAGGTTACCAATCCCACGCCTGACCAGTGGAGCTGTTAATACGCGTTGTACATAGAATAGCAAATAAATAATATAAGAGAAAATTGGTTAGTGGCCTAGAAAAATACAAAAAACGCGCGCTGAATTCAAATTGCTCAATCAGATGATGCCACATAATCTTCTTCTCCACTCGTTCGCGTTTTACCTGAAAAACAACAGTTAGATAGCGGGGGTTTTGAACCCCCACTAAACAGTGCATATGAAAATAGCGAATAGAATATGGTGGCTCATAAATTGAGCGCGAGGTATGGAAACGATTGGCCATGAGTTTCTGATTCTGATGGTGTGGGTCTCAGGTCTTAATTTTTCCATAGAAGTAAACCCCCAATTTCACAGTTTTGTAACCCTAGCAATCTTCCATGGTGATTCTTCATACGATGCGTGAAAACTCAATTAAAACACATGGTTAGCTTTAGAATGGTTAACTGAATATAAATCAAACATTAAAAATTAACAATAATGCGTGAATCATGATGCAAGAACGTGGAAAAAAGTATGAACAGGACGGGGTTATTCTACCAATTCTTCGCGTTAGGGATGATGGTTTTGATTCAGGCACGTTCCTTGAAGCCTCATGAACACAATAGGATGGTTTTCTTGCCTTGAAAAGCCTTAGAATCACGTTTTCAGTTTTAGAATTTTTGACAAAAAACACCAACTTTGTTCTTGTTTTCTGGCGCAGCTTTTTGGTTTCTAGCACTAGGGTTTGCATTAGTATAAGTATGGGAACTGATTAGGGTTGAAAATTGGATCCAAAACCCTTTGCATTGATGTACAAGATATTTGATTTTTATGCATATTCTTTCAAATCTTTTCCATGCATATTTGATACCAATCATGTCCAATCAACTTGATTCTTTCCATATCAGATAATGCACGAAAATCTAAAGTTATTCCATGCATAAAAAGATTTGAAAGGCTTGCTTTGGTATTTTTCACATATTTTATTTTATTAAATGAATTAATAGCAATTAAAAATTCAAATAAATAAATAAAAATGATGAATAAATTCCCTTTGGGCCAAATGGTCGTGCACATGCTTTGGATGATGAATTTTGGAATAAAATGTGGCCCATTAGCAATTTTAAGGCATTTGAAGCAAAGTTGACTTTTCAAAATACCCAAAAATTTCCCAACTTCCACAAGGCATATCTTGCTCAATTTTTAAGCTTTGCTCATGTTCTTGGACATTTTGGAAAGGTATTGAAGTTCTCTAACCAATTCCTTTGGTCCCATGTCATTTTGATTTACCAATCTCAAGTTATGGCCTTTGACTTAAAGTCCCTTTTTGTTGACTTTTGAAAATGACCTATAATGTTGAAATTGATAACTTTTTGTGAGAGCATTTCTTGGACTTGAAGTATGAAGAGGAGTTGTAGGAAATGTCTTTCTCTTCAAAATGAGCTTTGGATGGAATTTTTCTGATAAACCATGTGGAAGTTATGCCTTGGTCAAGTTACAGTTGACTTTTTCAACTGTCTAAATATGGAAACTTTTGCATCTTGAGACTTTTTGAGCCATACCTTGAAAATCATGATCAAGATTTTATCAAATGATGTTTATGGCTTCAAAATGAGATGTTGACCAAAAATTTGAACTTTTGACTGCCAAATGACCATTTTGCACCTGCAGTTGACTGTAGGGCAATTAGGGTTTTTGACTGTGCAATTTTGTGCTGTGAGTCTTGAAACTTGGTATGTGGATGCTTGACCATGTTTATAGGCATGTGGGACTTGATTAGACCCTTGGAAACTTCATTTTCTTTGTCAGAACCAAAACCCTAGTTTTTGACTGTTAGGAGGCCCTTGAACTGTGCCACCCTTGGGGAGATTTTGAAGCATGTTCTTTGCAATTCTTGAAGAATATGGGAGGGCAAATTTTGGGGTACAACACATGGTTATGTTGAGCATTCAACTTTACATGCATGAACTGAAATTTCTTCTTAATAAGATCCACACTAATCACTTCTTCAATCCAAGCTATACTAATACCACCAACGTAGCCCATGTTATCAGTTGCTACAAAGCCATCAAAACCAAGCTTGCAAATTGTTTTCTAGATTCTAATTGGATCGCAAAAAGTCTCAACAATCACAACCATTTTCGGCTTATGACTATCAATGTATTGCTTACAAACTCTATAAAAGCTAGTGTTAGAAGAACCAGGACAATTGCACACAAAAATGTCACTTGGTGTATTCATCATGAAAATAAATTGAATGTCATGACTTCAACAATACACAACACTTATTATGGGGTTTCACCCACAACTTCAATATTATTCTCCTATATTGGCTGGAAATTCTGGGTGCTCTCCTCCATAGTTTAGCTTTAAATAGTAACTTTTAAAGTTTCATTTCGATCATTATTAATGATAGCATCATGGAAATTTCCATGTTCATCAGGAGGTCGTGGATTGTTAGGAACTTTCGTGCATAACACATTTTCATTACTTCCTTTCAAGTCCGACCAAGTATCATATTTTCCCGTGAAATTCCTATTACGCCCTATCACTGAAGTTGTTCCCGCTATGTTAACATTAGCTAAAGAAGCTATTAATTCTTCTGTTGTGTTGTCCCCCAAATTCTCCACCGAATTCTCGTTAATTAGCCTTGGGTTTCCCGCAGTTTTAAAATTTGTCCTCTTAACACCAACCATGTTGTGATCCTTGTTATTTTTCCTATCAGTACTTTGCTTTTTCTGTTATTATTATTTACCATTATGCCCTCATTTATTCAAGGTATTACATTGTTATTTCTTTTTTTGACAACCTGCTGACCTTTACTGATGTCTTCAGATCTATCTTCCACCAAGTGTTTCCTTATTTGATTTCCCAATAAGGTAACAACAATATATAATTTTTGTCGGTTTCCAATAACTATTTCATTATTACCAATCATTAAAATCCGATTACCATTATTTTGTCCCATGATATTATCATTATGACCATTATTATTCATGATTTCATCATTAACATTGTCATTTAATGCAAAAAAATCTAGATCCTGACACGCCTGAGCCTGCACTCGCCTTCACTGGTGCTTTACTGTTGCCGGATTTAAACACGTTGTTATCTCCAGTTGAAGGATTTTTATGATTTACTCCACTTCCAGTTGGTGTCCTCACTCTTCTTGTTTTCTAGACCACCGTCCATGGACTATCAACCTTAGGTATAACCAGACTTTGTTGTTGGCCATTATCAAGTGTCGAGGATGTAGCGCTCTGAATATTCTTTTCCAGATAACCTTCCTTGTAATGGCCAAAACGACCGCTGTTGATACACAATCGATGCAATCCTTCATAATCGACTTTATACTTCATTTCCTTAACTTTGAACATATAAATCATGGGCTTAGATAAATGAACCTCAATGCACAGCAGTGCATACTTCCCTCACTCCTGTATCATGATGTTTTTTCCACCTTAACCATTTCCCAGCTTATTTCCCATGAAAGTTAGAATTCTAGGGTCATAATATTCAATTGGTAACCCTGAGATTTTAACCCAAACAACAACTTTTTCAATGGTGTCACTACATGGATGGAAATCTGGACTCCATTCTATTACAATGAGATAATGGTCATATATGAACCAAGGTCCATTAGATAACGCCATATTATGATCATCCACATTCGTAGCTCCTCTTCCATTCGGATTCAGGTTTGACCTTCATTGTGTTCTATCAGGGAGCTGCTAGCCATGATTTAGAACACTTCTATGCACTGAAGGTTAGAGTTCAAGACTTGGTCAGAGTATAGAAAATAAATTTCGAAGCTCTTACTCCAAATATTGTCAAAAATCCCTTTCCAGGGCATGAAAAGTGAATCTTCAATCATAGCCAGGCTATCTTTCTAAAAGCCAATGTTTCAGACATGACAACTCATCCTTGTTACTGATTTATCATTAGGCCATGTTTCTTATTGTTTTCATTTTCATTTAATTGTATTAAATTGTTTGTTTTCAAACTTTGTTTGTACCTTCATGTTAATTTTAATGAAATGAGCATTGCATGTTTTGATTAAATTCATTTTCACTTACTGCTTTCAAATATATATCTCTTGCTTATGCAAATATTTGAGGATGGATGATGAAAACGAGATACCCATAACTGTTATTGGTATTCTTTAAAATAAAACTCTGCTGATGATGTACATGTATTATTTCAATTTCCATACACTGGATAAATAATGATGTTAATCCCTTGTCAACCCCATTGAGCCAAGAAGTTGGAGTTTCTTTCAGTATAGAAAAACCCACAATCTTAACCTGAGGATGGGTAGTTCTCAGTTAATTTGGCTGTGCATTCAATTACAATAGAAATCATTCAAGACACCTTTCAATAAAGGTTACAATTCAGTTTTCCTTCGTACACATCAAATAAGTGTCGAAGATGTCTCCCAAATCAAAAGTGGTGATGATGGTTCTCCGTAATCATTAAGCAAGGCAGTCACCATCTTTCCAAAAAGAAAAAGAATGAAAAAAAACAAAATAAAAAGCCCGCTAAATTAAAACCTATGAAGGAGACTTAGGCAAAAACTGGGGCATCTCGATGACTATAGTCTCAAATGAAACAGTTCAGGAAAAAGTTAGGGATAACAAAAATCAAAGAGAGATGATCAAAATCCTCAACAAAATTCTCCACCCGAATTGACAGAAGTCCTCAACAAAAACAACAAAATGTTGTAAGAATATGTGACTTCCATCTCAAAGAATCCCTTGGTTTCTGAGCCATTGTTATTCCTATCATCAGTGCAATTCCAAAATCTCTTGGAACCTGAATGGATAGTCTGAATTAACTGAACGTAGGACTGAATAACACCATGAAGATTGGGTTGGGTACAAATAAAATTTGAGCCTCTATCCTTTGTCTCATAAACCATGAACCAGACCATGCTACAACCCTCAAAAGACCTAATTGAAGTCAGATTTATTTTGAAAGCATACTACAACAAGGTTGCGTAAACTGACTCCTAAGATCTTTTGTAAATCATTTTTCTTGGTATCATACCTTTGCTTTCTCTTTGACTTAAAATATCTAAGCCGCCGTGTTTTGACAAGTGAATTATTTGCTATACATCAATAACATAATTCGATAATTGATTTTGATTTAAGAAGAATTCATGATTATGGTTAGGGTAAAATTCAAAGTTGTTGATTCAAGAACATCCTAATTTTCTCAAAGGGTTTGATTCAAAGAAATTCAAATTCATCTATGAGAATTTCTCAAAAGGAAGTTAAAGCATTCTTATTCAATCAAATTACAAATTCAAGACTATTGGTTTCAGGTGGTCAAAAGTTCAATGATCACTCAAGAAATTACAAGGAAATTTCAATTTCAATTTCAAGTTTCTTTTCCAAACTCAAAATCTTAAGATTCAATTTGGATTTCATTTTTAAAATCAATAAGAACTAAAGTCCATGTAAAGGACTCATGTGAGATTTTCCCAAGATTTGTTCTTCACTCAAAACAACGTTTCTCATCATTCCTATGAAAACACTTTTCAAGTTCCTTCAAGAAGCCAAATTTCATCCAAGTCCTAATTTGTTCTATGTTGTACCCCAAAATTTTCCCTCCCTTTTCTTCAAGACATTCTCCTAGGGTTCTCAAATGCTCAAGGATGCTCAAGAATTGAGCAGACAAATTCTCCTCCTAAATAGTGGGTCCATAACTAGGCTTTCATCTTTCATAACGAAGTTTAGGATTATAAGGTCTCAAGTGGATTTCATGGTTTCTAATATGTCCCCAAGAATTCTTATACCTAGTTTCATGCCATGCATAACAAGTTTACTCAGACAATTGCTCAGATGACTAAAAATCAATTGTAATGAGTAAGAAGTCAACTGTGGTCAACATACAATCAAAATTCAAAATTTTTGGTCAACATCAATATTTTGAAGTAACATTCATCATTTGATCAAGGTTTGATCATGATTCTTCAAGGAAAACTCTCAAGCCATAAAAAAATCAAAAGTTGCCAAATTAGGGTTTTCTTGAGAGAAGTTATTTGAACTTTGACCAAGCATAAATTTCACACGCTTCATCACTTTTCCCCCAATCAAAGCTCATTTTTAAGAAAATTCAATTCTCTACAACTTTGTTTTTCTAAGCTAAAGTCCAAAAAATGCTTCAGTTGAGAGATATGGGTCAATACATTATAGGTCATTTCAAAAGTCAACAAAAAGACACTTTTTGTCAAGGCAATTCAAATCAAGATAAATATCCAAATGTAAAAATGATAAAAAGAGTAACTGTAGAGGATATATTAAGCTTTCCAAAAAGTAAAAGATCACCTTAAAAAGATAAAAATTGAGACAGTTATGGCCAGTGCAAGTTGGAAAATTTTTAGCAAATGCATAAAGTTCAAATTTAGCAAACTTGATATTTTGGGCTCTTGGGCCATCGCTTTAAAGTCCAAGCATGTATTACACTCCTTATACACCTCAAATCTTATTCATGTACCCCTTGATATTTTTTATTTTAATTATTTTTTATTTATTCATTAATAATTCAAAATAAATAAGATAAAAATACAAGGGTTGTCAACAAAGGTCAAAACCCATATCTTTGACCTAATTCCACGCTAATTAACCACACTCATTTAGACACATAAGGGACAAAACCCTTATCTCAAGAATCTCCTCCAAAAAACTCAAAATTGTTCAAGCTTAGGACAACCTTCAAATCCTTATCACAACTGTTTCCAAGGAAAATAAACCATCTCATCCACTTCCAACAATCCTACAGAGTAAGAATGGATCAAATCTATTGATCCAAAACGCATGAAACACCATCACATACATCTCCGATCTCATACTTTTGCAAAATTATATTTTTGATTTTTTTTTCTTTAAGACATACTAATGAGATCATTGTGTTTCTGAGGTTTAATAGTGAAAGATAGGACCATCGTGGAGGTCCCATGCTGGCAAAATCGTAAAACACCTTAACAACACCGATCCATGCAGTTTTCATAATAACTCTCAAACCAAGCCTTTTCAGTCCAAAATAACTATCCTATTAAACTCGCAACCCTTGATTTATGCGGGTAAGGTTCCTTTGGTTTACTAAAATCTTTTATTTTGCAGAAAAAATAAATTGGCTCACCGGAGAAGACGACCGGAGCTAGGGCTCTGGCGTCTCTCCAGTCAATGTGTTTGAGTTTCATATTTCTTTTAATTGTTTCACATAAGTTAACTGATGTATTACCACCCCAACAGTTGAAACACGCGCACTAGGCATTACCCTTTCAAGGCGTGGGTTCGGTCCCTGCCTTTTGCTGTTTTTTTCATAATTTTTTATATTTTCCAGGACTGAATAAAAAGTGCATTGGCTTCTATCCTTTAACACAGACACGCACCTGGCCTTGTTGTGAATGTGCTGATTGAAAGGATAGAGGGAGTTGGTTCAACACCCAGCCATGGTAACTTTTTTTAAAACCCTTATTTCTTACTATTTTCACTTATAAACCCTAAATTCATCAAACTAAAACCATTTCTTATCAGTTAATTTTTTCACAAACCCTAATCAACAATAGAGTTTAGTTTTTTTGTTTAATTAATAAATTTTCTTATTTTTTTTCAAATTAAATTTAATTATGGGTTTTAGGTTCTATTTAATTAAAATCAATTTATGTTTTAGGTTAATAATCAAATCTTTTATCAAAAAATCACCAAAACAATTTCCTTCCTCTTTTCTTTATTTTACATCTTCGCGTAGTTTACTCTTTTCACGTTGTTCACAATTATGTAACTGCTCATGGTTTATAATAGTCAATTAGGGTTTTACTTTTACCCCGCATTTTATTACTTGTACCCCCATTCTCGAAGCCTTGTAATAGCGCATAATTTTATTTTCCGTACATTTATCGCTTTTTTATATTTTTTACTATTGCTTAGTAATTAGGGTTTGCATGAAAAGACTAATAACAATCGTTAGCTAACCCTAATTTCAAAGATTAAAAATAACTGAAACACAAATCATTTGCACACGCGTACCTCTTGGGTAACCTCCCTTGTTGCCTTCGATAAACACAGTCATGTCCCTCAAACGTGGGGACGCTTTAGAATACACCCTTGAAATAAAATATTGTAGTCCCTCGATGACCCTTTCGATGCTGCCTTCGGTAAATGATCTAGTCCTTTAACGAAAACTACTAAAGCGTCTCTACAAGTTGCCTTCGATGACTTTATGATGACCTGCGCTTGTACCTTAACATCTAAAGATAGGGCTTCCTACTAACTAATTGTAGGGTAACACTATCTAAAGGAGGAGGAAAAGTATAATAAAGACCTTAAGTCGGTAGATAGTTCCTAATCGCTTGCTCATGAACAAAACAAAAATATCCTTTTCACAAACACTTTCAGAAATATTTTCTAAACTCATTGTACACATTATCGAAGACAGATACGAGAATCGTTACAAATTTCAACTTTTCAACAATATTTTTCAAACACACAACACAAAGAATTTTCAAAGAAAGTGGGCTAAGCGATTAAGATCCCGTAGATAACTACAGATGAAAAGGGTGATGACACCTTCCATTTTCATAACCTACCCCCCAAACTTAATAAATCTCAAAGGTCTTTCATAATATTTTTACCCTTTCCTTTTTGGATAAAAGAAAAGTCAGTGGCGACTATTGCTATCTGTACATTTGCGATAAAATGCAAAACCAAGTCAGTTCTCCCACCGTATTACAGCACTGGCGACTCTACTAGAGAATATACTAAAAAGAGGGGTTACCTCTAGAGTTAGATCACTTTTAAATGCTATCCTTATTTGCCTTGTATGCTTTACATTTGAGGGTTGCTCGGGTTTAATTTTCTTACAAAGATCCTACACCCGGATCTGGGGGCATTTTAGGTAAGTAGAAATAGATCATGGAAATTATACGGCATATACCGATCAGGTTGAAGTGATGGCTATGTTAGTGCGGCACATTGGTTTGTATTGGTGTCCCTCGATTCAGTCAGGGATACTACTAGGCTATCGCGTGGTGTCATAAGCCCTAACTGACCTTTAGAACCTTAATTGACCTAACTCAGCGATTAGAAGGTAGTGAGATAGCCGGCTTTGGTGGAGTCCGAAGTTGGTTGATAGTCGATGCTAAGCTAATTGAGATTCGACTCTCAGGTTTTGTTTGGTGGCAAGTCAATTGTCGTGTTAGATAAAATAAGTGAGGAAAAATCAGTGATATTAAGATCCCTAGAACCAGGTTACTTCTTTAGGACGAGTTGAGCCAACTAAACTTCAAGAGGGTACTTACTTACGAACTCGATGTAAGCCTTAAACCTAAGGCTCTTGTGTTCTTTTTTTTTTTGTTCATTATGTATTTACACATGACATCATAACATCATATTATGACTAACCATTTCAAGGATCTAAGGGACTTATCTTTGTTCTGTATTGCAGGGTCATGGCTTCCAGTCGCAAGAATCCCATCCGAATCAACTTCGTATGGGTGCCTTCCAAACTTGAGGAATTAGTCTCAAAGGTTCCCGACAATTCTCAATTCACTAAGTGACATGGTCATCAACTCAGTTTGGTTACCACTGGTTTCCAGGAAGACATGATGAGTGTTCTGTTCCAATTCTTTGATCCTAAGCATCACTTTTTTACATTCCCGGATTATCAGTTGGTGCATACAATGGAAGAATTCCGTAAGTTTCTCGAATGGCATATTCTTGATCAGAAACCCTTCACCGGTCTAGAGCAAGTTCTGAAACCTGAAGACATTGCATTAGCCTTACATTTAAAACGATTGAACATTGTATCTAATTGGGAAACAAGGAATGAAGTCAAGGGTTTTCTCTCCTAAATTTCTGATAGAGAAGTGTTGTAACCAAAAATTTGCCCTCTAATTTCTCAAAGGATCACCCTGCATAATCAGGTTTGCTCCCCTCTAATTTCAAGCCTGGATTTACAAATTTTCCAAGAAAGTCATTCACGAGGGTAAAATGGTCATTTGCACATTGAAAAGTCAAACTTTGACTTTTGATCAAAATCAAGTTTCAAGAGTCATATTTCATCAATACATGTTGAGATATGAAGTATGTTTCATCTAGAAATTCAAAAGTAAAAAGTTACTTTGGAAAAGTCAAACTTCTAAATACTTAGAATTTTTCTAAGTGTTTAAGAAATATGACAAGCTCAGAACTTCTGATTAAATTATCACCATGATGCAAGCTGATTCTGGAATAATTTCTAACTCAAGAGTTTTAGATTTAAATAAGATCTAAAACATTATAGAACAGAACTTCTCCTGGAAATGTTGGAATTTCAAGTTATAAATGTTCAAAGACACGTCCATGAAACTAAAGCACTTAGTAAATTTTGGACACCTTCAAGACAGAGTTTGGTCAGAACTTCCGGGCTAGTTTTCACAAAGGATCAGTCACAGTTTGCAAGGGTAATTCAAAGAAAGTTACAAAGCATGCTGCAAGCTTCTTGGAAAATCTGAGAGCTCTTCCAGAACATCTTAGAGCAAGGAGATACAAAGATCAAAAGTTGGATGTCTATTCTAAGTCACGCTGAAGTTGAACTTCTGATCCAGAACTAAGCAATGATGCAGAATATAACGTTGCAGGATTTCTGGCTTGATCAATCTCATCTTCATTTAATGCTCACAACCACTTCTGGGTCTTTGTTCAAAGGATTTCTCCACGTGTGGCATAGAAGTACCTTTACTGTCTTGGAAAAGAAAACTCTTGTACAAAAGTGTGTTGGGCCCATGCGTTTCTTTTTCTTTTGAAGTTACCTTTCCTTAATTCCTGCTTATAATTCCAGCTTAGGCGCTACTAAGGCTACTAACCACCATACTTGCTTCAACAGCAAGGCAGCACCCTAGCATGTGATGGCTGTACTCTCCAAGCTACAAGATCTTTGCCTATAAATTGAAAGCCATTGGCAACTGTAAAAGGGTCAGAAATTTGAGAAAGAAAAGCCCTGAACCCCTGCTAAAATTCCAAGAGTCCAAAAACTGCAAACACAAAATACAAAACCTTTTAGCTTTTGATTCTTGCATTCAAATTCCATTTTTCCTCAAGTGTTTCTCGACCAAAACCACCCATACAGTTTTTGATATACATTCAAAAGCCATCCTAACTTCTGTAGTCAAACTGTGACACACTAACCATCAATATCCACCTCAAAGAAGTAAGAACTTTGCTCCTTGGCTGTTCCAGAATTTTCTAAATCACTCACAACCCAAATTGAAAGTTTCCAGCCTACTGAACACGAGAGGAAGCTGTTCAGAACATCACAAGCGGTCAGAGCCAGACTCCAGCTCACAGAACATTTTCCAGCTGCAAGGTAAGCTTCTGCTGACTCTCATCATATTACTTAGGCATTGTCAGGAAACTTTGTTCAAAAATACAATGTAGACATCCTATTTCTGATGTTGTACACATTCTAAGGATTCATATATTTGCCTTCCTAAGTAGAGAGAATTTCAGTTTAGAACTTCTTGAAGAAATTAGAACTCAGAATTAGAATTAGCAAATTCATGCTTTGCTTCTGATTTATAGTTCTGATATCTCTTGTTTCTGAAACATTATGAAACCTGCCATAATTGTTATATGCGCATCTTCTATTTTGTTGAGAAATGACAAAGTTGCAGATGCTCTGACTAGCATGGAGAGGGAGACTAAGTTCTACCAGTGGTATCAGAACTTTTGAGATCTTCTTTGTTCCCAGCGGACCCAGAACTTCTGACTTTACTTATTTCTACTAATGTGATTTCTGTATTTGCAGCACGCCAAAGTCATAACTTCTGATCTCATTTAGTCAGCAATATGCTGATTCTATTTTATTTTTCCTCACTATTTTTCCTATCACTTCTTATTTCATTAATCAAAAACACCAAAAAAACATTTTTTTTTCATTTTTTACATGCTTTATCTTACTTCTTAAAACAAAAAGATGAAAAATATTTTCTTAAACAAAACTTATCTCTGTTCTTAAACAAAACAATGTTTATTTTATGTTTCTTATACATTCTTATCCATTCAATATGGTTGTAATAGTAACTTAGGACTTGATTTAATTTGCAATTCCCATTTGTGAATTTGATCCTCCTCCAACACCGAAAGTAATTACCGCTCTAATGCTGAAGCATGACAGGTGTTAATGCTATAGAAGATACAATTTTTATTGCCTCTGTTAAAGAATTGACTACCCTGCTGAATATAATCAAGAACAATCTGTTAAAAGCTGGGATTTTCCTTGGCTGTGATAAAGACCGTGTGTGTTGTACGAGACAATACAATGGTTGTGAAAGGCTGAAGAAAGGCATACAACACCTGATGGATAGCCACGAAATTCTGTTTGAAAAGACTCCAATTACCAAAAGATTGATTAACAAATGTGAAGACCTCTCCATCATTACCATCTCAAACAAAACTATTAGGATCACCTCCAAAGGCCCTATTAGGATTTCAAATGAACCCATTGTTGCTCCCTTAATCATAACCAATCCCGAGCCGATTCCTTACTCTTCAAATAAAGCGGTACCATGGAATTACGGAGCTGAAGTATTCTATCATGGGATTAAACAAGATGGCTGGATCAAAGAAGAAAAAGATGACAACGTTGGTAACATAGCTGGCTCAATCAAAGTAACTAGAACTGGGAGACTATTTTCACCCAATATCTCACCTCTAGTAGTTACAAAGACTCCCATCCGCATTACTGCTGCCAAGCTAGGTACCGATGCAAGAGGAAAAGAGAAGGTTGTTGAGCCTGTTATGATTTAGGTACCTTCCAAAGATGTAGCTGATGAAGAACTCTCCGCACATGAAATGGACGAAATTTTGAAGATCATCAAGAGAAGCGACTTCAAAATTGTAGAACAATTGGGGCAAACCCACTCTAAGATTTCAATGTTGTCATTGTTGCTTTGCTCTGATGCCCATGCTCGGACATTAATCAAGTTCCTGAAAAGGGCTCATGTCCCATGAGACAACAACGGACCAATTTGAGAATTGCGTGGCTAGACTAACAGTTGACAATGGCTTGGGGTTTTCAGATGTTAACTTAACACCTCTCGGGAAGAATCACAATAAAGCTTTACATTTTTCTATCGAGTGCAAAGAGACTTCCTTAGCACATGTGCTAATCGACACTGGTTCTTCTCTGAATGTATTACCCAAGGGGCGTTAAACCGTCTTGACTGTGAAGATTTAATCTTGAAGCCAAGTGATATCATTGTAAGGGCGTTTGACGGATCAAACAGGACTGTTCACGGGGAAGTGGATCTTCCAATCAAAGTGGGATCCCAAATCTTCAACTCCACCTTATATATTATGGATATTCGTCCGGCCTATTCTTGTCTGTTAGGTATCCCGTGGATCCATAAAGTTGGGGCAGTAACCTCAACCCTCCACCAGAAACTCAAATATTCAGTCAAGGGAAGAATAGTCATCGTCTATGGAGAAGAAGAGTTTATGGTAAGCCACCTTAATTCTTTCAAGTACGTAGAGATGGATGGAGAATTCATTGAAACCCCATGTCAAGCCTTTGAGTTTGTACCACCAATGATTGCTGCTACTAAATGTTTTTCTGATGAGTCTAAAGTTGTTAAGGCCACGCCAAAGATGGTTTCAGTCAAGGATGCTCGTGCGGCAATAGAAGAAGGAAATTGTGATACTTGGGGGAAAATCCTCGATATCCCATTTAAAGAAGACAAGTTTGGTTTGGGATTCACCGTTAAAAATCAGAAGGAAATGAGGCATGCTCGTGCTGGAAAGCCACCTCTCTACATTGGAAGCCATGGAGTCAACGTCGTGGGTGATTCTGAAGAAGATACTGCATTTGAGGAGTGGGTGTATCCAACTACTACCGAGCTGAAGAATTGGCATACAAAGGACTTTGTACCAGTCTCCTTCGTTGAGGAGTAATCTACTTGTTTCTGCTTTTCTTTCAATTCAAGAACTTGTTGTATGTAATATTCAAACAATGACTTTTAAGCCATGTGCCTGGCCCGGAGCATTTTGGTCCATTTGTCAAGGGTTTTATTTATGTTCATATAATCATATGATCATTTAGTACATTGGACTCTTTTGCATTCAAATATTTGTGTTCATATCTTTCCTTTCTTTCAAATACATTTTTCAAAAAAATATAGCCATGTATCTTACATGCCCACACACACACTCATGCAGGTCCATATCCACTCTGGATCCTTTTTCCAATAACTCTACTATTGCCGACTATGACTTTGAATGTCCTATCAACCAATACAAAGATGAAGTCGGGGAAGATTGTGACATACCGGGAGAACTAGCCAGACTTCTATTGCAAGAGGAAAAAGTTATTCAACCGCACAAGGAGTCAGTTGAAGTTGTCAACTTGGGTACTGAGGCAGATAAGAAGGAAATCAGGATCGGCGGTAACTTGGAAAGCAGTGTCAGGAGCAGGTTGATTCAGATGTTGCATGTTTATGTCGAAGTATTTGCTTGGTCTTATGAAGATATTCCAAGGTTGGATACCGACATCGTAGTTCATCGTCTGCTAACTAAAGAAAACTGCCCTCCTGTTAAACAAAAGGTTCGTCGCATGAGGTCTGATATGTCTGAAAAGATCAAAGCCGAGGTGATGAAACAATTTGATGCGAGGTTCCTAGCTGTGACATCCTATCCTCAATGGGTTTCCAATGTGGTGCCAGTGCCAAAGAAAGACGGGAAAGTTCGCATGTGCGTAGACTATAGGGATCTGAATAGGGCAAGCCCCAAGGATGATTTCCCTATACCACACATTGACGTCTTAGTTAATAATACCTCTCAACATAAATTCTTCTCATTCATGGATGGCTTCTCAGGCTATAATCAAATAAGGATGGCTCCAGAACATATGGAAAAGACTACTTTCGTTACGCAATGGGGCACCTTCTGCTACAAGGTCATGCCGTTCGGATTAAAGAATGTAGGGGAAACATATCAAAGTGCCATGGTAGCTTTATTTCATGACATGATTCATCATGAGATAGAGGTATATGTAGATGATATGATTTCTAGATCAAAACCGAAGAAGAACATCTCGATCACCTGCACAAGTTATTCGAGAGGCTGAAAAAGTACAAGCTGAGGTTAAACCCTAATAAGTGCACGTTTGGAGTACGATCTGGAAAGCTTCTAGGTTTTGTCGTCAGCAATAAAGGCATTGAAGTTGATCCCGCCAAGATAAAGGCCATCCAATAAATGCTAGTCCCTCATTCTGAAAAAGAAGTCAGAGGATTCTTGGGTCATCTCAATTACATTTCCCGTTTCATATCTCACTTGACTGCTACTTGTGAGCCACTCTTCAAACTCTTGAAGAAAGATCAAGTAGTCAGATGGAACGATGATTGCCAGATTGCCTTTGACAAAATCAAATAATACCTACAAGAACCTCCTATTCTCATGCCTCCAGTTGAAGGAAGACCCTTGATCATGTACTTGAAGTTATTAGAGAATTCTATGGGGTATGTTTTGGGCCAACATGACGAGTCTAGCCGAAAAGAGCATGTTATTTATTACCTGAGCAAAAAGTTTACTGACTGTGAAACCAGATATTCACTGCTCGAGAAAACATGCTACACTCTGGCATGGGCTGCTCGCCGGCTAAGACAGTATATGTTGATGCATACCACTCTGTTGATTTCTAAGATGGACCCAATCAAGTACATCTTCGAGAAACCCGCCCTTTCCGGACGGATAGCCAGATGGCAAATGATCTTGACTGAGTACGACATTCAATTCACGACTCAAAAAGCCATCAAAGTAAGTGTACTAGCAGATCATTTGGCCCATCAAGCCGTGGATGATTATCAGTCAATGAACTTTGACTTCCCTGACGAGGACATCATGCTAGTAACCGACTGTGCGAAATCTGGACCATATGATGGACCTGAACCAGGATCCCGATGGACTATGGTATTCGATGGGGCTTCTAACGCCTTAGGTAACGGAATTGGTGTTGTGATTATCTCTCCTGAAGGTTGCCACGCTCCTTTCACTGGCGGACTATGTTTCGATTGCACAAACAATATGGCCGAGTATGAAGCATGCATCTTAGGTCTGAAAGCTGCTATTGATTTAAGGATCAAGCATTTGAATGTGTTCGGGGATTCCGCCCTAGTGATCAGCTAAGTAAAAGGATATTGGGACACTAAACACCCTAATCTCATCCCTTACAAGGAAATTATGATATCCCTAATTCCTCACTTCGAATAGATCGCTTTTGAGCACTTCCCTAGGGAAGAAAACCAGTTGGATGATGCTTTGGAAACCATGTCTTCGATCTTCAAGGTCAGATGGGACAACGAAGCACCTATGATAACAATTGAAAGATTCGATAAACCTGAACATTGCTATGAGCTTGACACCAATGCGGAAAAGCCATGGTACCATAAGGTGATGAGATACCTTGAAGCACAAGAATATCCAGAGGGTGCATCTATCAACGACAAAAAGTTCTTACGAAGATTTGCAGCCAAATTCTTCCTAAGTAACGGGATATTGTATAAGCACAACCATGATTCAACTCTAATCCGATGTGTGGACAAGAAGGAGGCTTAGGAAATTATGGAAGACATGTACGATGGTCTCTTCGATACTCACTCAAGCGGACATACGATGGCTAAGAAAATCTTAAGAGCCGATTACTATTGGTCAACGATGGAAACCGATTGCCATCAACATTCAAGGACTTGTCACAAATGCCAAATCTACGCTGACAATGTTCATGTGCCTCCTATCCCTCTGAATGACATGACTGCTCTGTGGCCATTTGCAATGTGGGGAATTGATATGATTGGAGAGATCAAGCCTATAGCTTCTAAGGGACATCGCTTCATTCTTGTTGCTATCGACTATTTTACCAAATGGGTCGAAGCCGCCTCGTTTACCTCAGTCACCAAGAATGTCGTAGCCAGATTCATCATACACAATCTCATCTTCCGTTATTGTATTCCTAAAAGGATTATCACCGATAATGGGACTAGCCTCAACAATGCTATGATCACTGAGCTTTGCACCTAGTTTAAGATCAAGCATCATAATTCTTCTCCGTATAGACAAAAAATGAATGGCGTCGTCGAAGCGGCTAACAAAAATATCAAGAAAATTATGAAGAAAATGGTAGTAACCTGTAAGGATTGGCATGAGATGTTGCCATTTTCTCTACATGGCTATCGCACTTCAGCTAGAACATCAACGGGGGCAACTCCCTTTTCCTTAATATATGGCATGGAAGCTGTTCTGCCAGTGGAAGTTCAGAATCCCTTGCTAAGGATTATGATTAAGGCAGGCTTAGGCGAAAACGAGTGGATTCAAACGAGATTGGATCAGCTGAACTTGGTTGATGAAAAATGATTAGCTGTTATTTTCCAAGGTTAGACGTATCAAAAACGGATGATCAAGACTTTCAACAAAAAGGTCAAGCCTCGAGTATATCAAGTTGGCAACTTGGTGATAAAGCGCATCATTTTACCACAAGGCAACCCCAGAGGTAAATGGAATCCCACCTATAAAGGGCCATTTGTTGTCAAGAGAGTTTTCTCTGGCGGTGCCATGATGCTGACTACCATGGATGGTGAAGATTTCCCACATCCTATAAACGCGGACATAGTTAAAAAATACTACGCATAAGAGACCCACTAGGTTGACACACCTAGGAAAAATAAGGGTATCTCGGCAAACCAAAAGGATTGGGCAAAAATTAGGGACATATCCAAAAGATTGTATACCCGGCAAGTTGAAAACCCAAAAGAGCGACTTGGGAAAAAAAGGGTATCCTGGTGGGCTGAAAACCCGAAAGGGTGGTCCAGGCAAAAGTTAAGGATTAAAAGCGTATGACTATGTCTCATGCAATCAACACAGTCAATTCTATCACCAAGGTCCAAGTTCAATAGATCCAAGATCAATCAAATAAATTTCTATTAACAACAAGGGACATTTGAAGACATTGGGGAAATAGTAGAATTGGAAGGTGATAAGATCATTTCACATGGCTATTTGTTTTCATTCTAAATTTTTGTTTTCCTTTCGACGATTTCCTCTTACTAGGATCTTCGTCTCTCTGTATAAAAACGCCTATTCATGGGAAAGATATCAATACAAATATACTTTGAAGTGAAAAATTTCTGTCTTTGTTTTGAATGCAAATTTGTCCAATGACTAAAATTGAATGAACATATGCATATGAATATAATTAAAACTGTTTGGCACATGTGTCCTGCTATGAAGCAGCAAGCATCTCTTTAATATATATCCCCACAGAATTATCATTATCATTATGCCCACAAGGACGGCTACGATAAACCTTTCCCCAACGGAGTTGCCCACAAAGTCTCTTTGCATAGGATAATCCCCGACCAGAGTCTCAACCTCTTGGCCGCTTTCTCTCCAGCTAAGTCAATTTTTACAAATTGAAGCCTCGTGGGTATCTTCCTAAAGAAAAGTCACCTCCTGAACAGGGTTATTTCCCCAGCCGAGTTCAAATTTCCTCAACATACAACCATCAAGACACCATGAATTTCCCAGCTGAGCCTGTCTTCCCCAGCTGAGCCTGTCTTCCCAAGCTAAGTGTATTTTCCCTGTTGAGTATATCTTCCCCAGCTGAGTGTATTTCCCCCGCTGAGTATATCTTCCCCATCTAAGTCTATTATCCCCAAGTAGAGTTTATCCTCCCCAGTTGAGTGTATCCTCCCCAAGTTGAGTCTGTCCTACCCGAATGAGTCTACACTCTCTAGTTTGAATTTTCTTTCAGATTATTGCTAATCATAGAGCCACAACCCCTGATCCCCAGTAAAGTCGTCAGCAAAGCCATTACTATTTATAAAAGATACTATGAAACCTGGATCCGACCAGATATTGGCACAATTTTCAAGTTATTACTGAAGCCTGGACTCGACTAGATAACAATTAATCTCAATTTCAAGATGCTATGAAACCTGGACCCGGCCAGATAGTAGTCTCACTCCTCGAAGATATAGAAGAACATAGACTCAACCCGACCAAGGTTTAGCTTCTTTTCCCTAGTAAAGTTTACCTCCATATCCCCAATAAATTACCGAGAAACCTGGACCCGACCAGATATCAGTTTTCAATTCCATCTTTTCAAGCAAGTTGTTGTGAAGCCTGGATCCGACCAGATAACAATCACCCTCAGATATTCGTTGTGAAACCTAGAAACTGACCAGATAACAACTATATCCCCAATTAGTTTATTGTGAAACCTGGACCCGACCAGACAGCAATTGACCTCATCAACCTCAAAAATATGCAAAGCCTGGACCCGACCAGATAATAGTTTTTCCAAACAGTTTATTGTGAAACCTGGAGCCCGACCAGATAACAATTAAATATGATCCCTAGAGAGACACTATGAAGCCTGGACCCGACCAGATAATAGTACAACTTCCCAAAAGCCATGAAACCTGGACCCGACCAGATAGTAGTTATCACTTCAAGTTTACTGCGAAGCCTGGATCCGACCAGATAACAGTTAACTTCTGTATCCCCAGTAAATTATGGTGAAGCCTGGATCTGACCAGATGACTATTCAATTTCAAGAAATCTTCTATGAAGCCTGGATCCGACCAGATAACAGTTAACTTCTGTATCCCCAACAAATTATGGTGAAGCCTGGATCCGACCAGATGACCTTTCAATTTCAAGAAATCTTCTACAAAGCCTGGAATCCGACCAGATAACGGTTATTTTGTCTCTTCCTCCAGTAAGTTACCGTGAAGCCTGGATCCGACCAGATAGCAGTCGACTACTTCATCCTCAGCAACTGTGAAGCCTGGATCCGACTAGATAATAGCTGACATTCGAGCGATATTCCCTAGCGAAAGCATCCTTTCAACAAAATTGAAGATTTGCATATTTTTCATCTCCAATGGCAATCAGGGATTCAATCTCCCAGAATTTCCTCAGTAGTAGTCAGGGATTTATTTTCTCGGACAAAAACATACATCTGACATTCATACATCATAGCATGTACATACCATATACGTTTAACATAATACCACATCGAGTGAACATCATGCAAGCATCTGCATTTTACTAATTTCTTTTCTCACAGGTAAAACATCAAGTTTAGCATAAATCAACAAGAAATCTATGCTGATACTTCTTCCAGTAACTATCCATGATCTCCCCAAATGGCATCTTTAAGCCCATTCCCTACATAATCAACTAACACATCTTCGAGTTCGAATTCCTGGGCACTCTAGTGTTCAATCATCTTCCACCTTCAAGTCACGAATGGCAGATCCGCCAATCTAACTCTTCAGGTTTAAGAAGATTGAACAGAGGCAGCTGTTGTACCCTAAAATTTGCCTTCTCATTTCTCAAAGGATCACCCTGAATCATCAGGTTTTCTCCCCTCCAATTTCAAGCCTGGATTTACAAATTTTCCAAGAAAGTCATTCACGAAGGTAAAATGGTCATTTGCACATTGAAAAGTCAAACTTTGACTTTTGATCAAAATCAAGTTTCAAGAGTCATATTTCATCAAGACATGTTGAGATATGAAGTTTGTTTCATCTAGAAATTCAAAAGTCAAAAGTTACTTTGGAAAAGTCAAACTTCTAAATACTTAGAATTTTTCTAAGTGTTTAAGAAATGTGACAAGCTCAGAACTTCTGATCAGATTATCACCATGATGCAAGCTGATTATGGAATAATTTCTAACTCAATAGTTTTATATTTCAATAAGATCTAAAACATAACAGAACAAAACTTCTCCTGAAAATGCTGGAATTTCAAGTTATAAATCTTCAAAGACACGTCCATGAAACTAAAGCACTCAGCAAATTCTAGACACCTTCAAGACAGAGTTTGGTCAGAACTTCTGGGCCAGTTTTCACAAAGGATCAGTGAGAGTTAGCAAGGGTAATTCAAAGAAAGTTACAAAGCATGCTGTAAGCTTCCTGGAAAGTCTTAGAGCTCCTTCAGAATATCTTGGAGCAAGGAGATACAAAGAGCAGAAGTTGGATGTCTATTCAAAGTCACGCTGAAGCTGAACTTCTGATCCAGAACTAAGCAATGATGCAGAATATCACGTTGTAGGATTTCTGGTTTGATCAATCTCATCATCATTTAATGCTCACAACCACTTTTGGGTATTTGTTCAAAGGATTTCTCCACGTGTGGCATAGAAGTACCTTTACTGTCTTGGAAAAGCAAACTCTTATACAAAAGTGTGTTGGGCCCATACGTTGCTTTTGCTTTTGAAGTTACCTTTCCTTAATTCCTACTTACAATTCCAGCTTAGGTGCGACTAAGGCTACTAACCACCATACTTGCTTCAACAACAAGGCAACAACTTAGCATGTGATGGTTGTACTCTCCAAGCTACAAGATCTTTGCCTATAAATTGAAAGCCATTGGCAACTGTAAAAGGGTCAGAAATTTGAGAAAGAAAATCCCTGCACCCATGCTAAAATTCCAAGAGTCCAAAAACTACAAACACAAAATACAAAACATGTTAGCTTTTGATTCTTGCATTCAAATTCCATTTTTCCTCAAGTGTTTCTCGACCAAAACCACCCATACAGTTTTTGATATACATTCAAAATCCCTCCTAACTTCTGTAGTCAAACTGTGACACACTAACCATTAATATCCACCTCAAAGAAGTCAGAACTTTGCTCCTTGGCTGTTCCAGAATTTTCTAAATCACTCACAACCCAAATTGAAAGTTTCCAGCCTACTGAACACGAGAGAAAGCTGTTCAGAACATCAAAAGCGGTCAGAGCCAGACTCCAGCTCACAGAACATTTTCCAGCTGCAAGGTAAGCTTCTGCTGACTCTTATCATGTTACTTAGGCATTGTCAGGAAACTTTGTTCAAAAATACAATGTAGACATCCTGATTCTGATGTTGTACACATTCTGAGGTTTCATATACTTTCCTGCCTAAGTAGAGATAATTTCAGTTCAGAACTTCTTGAAGAAATTAGAACTCAGAATTAGGATTAGCAAATTCATGATTTTCTGATTTATAGTTCTGATATCTCTTGTTTTTGAAACATTATGAAACCTGCCATAACTGTTATATGCACATCTTTTATTTTGTTGAGAAATGACCAACTTGCAGATGCTCTGACTAGCATGGAGAGGGAGACTAAGTTCTTCCAGTGGTATCAGAACTTCTGAAATCTTCTTTGTTCCCAACGGATCCATAACTTCTGACTTTACTTATTTCTACTAATGTGATTTCTATTTTTGCAGCACGCCAAAGTAAGAACTTCTGATCTTATTTAGTCAGCAATACGCTGATTCTATTTTCTTTTTCCTCACTATTTTTTCTATCACTTCTTATTTCATTAATCAAAAACACTAAAAAAACATTTTTTTTTCATTTTTTACACGCTTTATCTTACTTCTTAAAACAAAAAGATCAAAAATATTTTCTTAAACAAAACTTATCTCTGTTATTAAACAAAACAAAGTTCATTTTATGTTTCTTGTACATTCTTATCCATTCAATATGGTTGTAATAGTAATTTAGGACTTGATTTAATTTGCAATCCCCATTTGTGAATTTGTACACCCCATCCCCCTAATGTTTGTATTGGCGTAGGACTTGATTTTATTGCTTTCATGTATTATTAGTAATTATGGTGTGCATGATGAGATAAAAACAACAAATATACAACCCATATTTAAGTAAAAAACAAAGCATGAAAATAACACATTTGCACACAAGCACCCCTAGGGTTATTCCACTTGGTTGCCTTATACAAAATGGCCATATTACGCATGCGAGGTATCTTAGTAAAAAAACAAGCAAATACAAGATCATAGTCCCTCGATAACTCTCTCTAAGTTGCCTTACAAATGATCTTAGTCCCTCAAAAAGAATGCTAAGATACCCTGCAACATTGCTAATCATAGTTATACGATGACCCGCACCCGTCCCGTTTATATCCAAAGATAGGGTTGCTTACCAAATCCGTGGCAAGACAACAATGTCAAAGGAAAATAAAATGAACAAGAAAGACATTTGAGTAGATAAATTGCTCCTAATTACTTGCTCCATTTCAAAATAAACATCCTTGCTACTGTCAAAAATAATCACCTACACTTTCAAAAACACCTTTCAAACTTGAAATCATTTTCAAAATATCAACACTTTGTATACATTCTTACGAACGAGAATCATTACAAAGTTTGCCTAAATGATGGCGCCTTTTCAAAATTCTTTCAAAAAACCGCACAAAGCATAATTTCAAACAAAAGCAAGTGATCTAGCAAGTAACTAAGAGCCCATGGAAAACCATGGATGAAAAGGGTGCTAATACCTTCCATTTTCATAATCTACTCCCCGAACTCAAGAAATAATCTCAAAGGTCTTTCCTGTGCTTTTTCACCTTTCCTTTTGGATAAAAGAAAAGTCAATGGTGACTCTTGCTAACCGCAACATTTGCGATCAAACGCAAAACCCTCAAGTCAGTTCTCCCACCGAACCACAAGAACGTTCAGTGGTTTCTAGATGCCATGAACTTTTGTGCTTTGAGGATGTTTTGGCTTTGCTGATCTATGGTTTGATACTATTCCCTAATCTAGACCAATTCATAGATGTGAATGCCATCAAAATATTTCTCACCCATAATATGGTGCCTACTTTGCTTGGAGATGTCCTGCATTTCCTCCACACTCGTACTATGAAGAAACGAGGAACTCTTATATGTTTCATACCTCTATTATCCAGATGGTTTATTTCACACCTGCCTCGATCAGTGATAAAGAACGAACAAGGTTTGAGGTGGTCTCAAAGGTTGATGTCAGTCACTCATGCAGATATCCATTGGTGTTCTCGATCTCGGATAGATGTCACTATTATTGATCGTTGTGGGGAATTATCTAATGCACCACTCCTTGGTATAAGAGGGGGCCTCACTTACAACCCTTATCTCACTCTACATTAGTTTGGTTATGCTTGAAAGGACGGTCCTCATGATATGGTCATCCAGGGTATTATGTTCGACTATGAGAACGATCCTCAAAATTACCATCAAAGGTTTATACGTACTTGGGGCACGACCAACAAGATTGATAGCAAGACTTTGGGACACAAGAACTCTATTCCTCTAGAGCCTTACCTCAAATGGGTGCTGTCTCGTGCTCATAATATTAAAATGCCATATCTTGCTATCCTACCAGTGATCATAGATCCTGTTGTTGAAGGAGATGTTTCTCATACTATTCTTCATCCCGATATGCCTACAGACTTCGAAGAACTACAGGATTCCCGGATTCAGCTCAAGGAAGAAAGAGATACCTTTGAGGCTCAGTTCTATGCTAGTAAGAAGAAAGTACTGGAGCTAACAAAATGACTCCACGAAGAACAAAGCCCTAATGCACATGTCAACACCAAGAGGAAGCGTCCATGGGAGACTTGAATTCATATTTTTCTTCTTTATAACTCTTTTTATTGTCATTATAAGCCTAAAAGGCAATTCTAATTTGAGCTTGTTACTAAAATTTCTTTCGTTTCCTTTTGTTTAAACAAATTTAAATCCCGTAAAGGTCCTTGAAAACATTGCACTTGCATATCATGCATATCATCACATAATAGGTACTTTCTAGACAGGTTTTCTCATCTTCTTGTTGTTTATTTCAATAAAAGATGGAACTCGAGCAAACTATGAAAGAACTTCAAGCTCAAAACATTCAATTTTAGCAGATGTTCTTTGACTTAGCTAAGGGTCAAGATGAGTTGAAGACCCTCATACCAAAGGGTAATAAGAAGAAAACTAAAAATCCAACAATCTTTCTTAATATGGGAAGAAGATTCAAGGGTCCCTTCAGAAGGGCTCTAGATTTTGAGGTCCCCCTGAATAAAGATGATAACCAAGAGAAAGATGACGGGAGTGTGAAAGCTAAAGAGAATAAAAACCTTGGTATGGATAATATTCTGATGAAGACTATTCTACCTAACAATACCCTTCTACTGATGACAGCTACAAGCAGCTCGAAGATTGTCTTAATGTTATGGATATTTAGAAAGTGCTCGGGGTGGATTTTAAAGAGTTGGGTCTTATCTCGGTGGTTGTTATCCGTCACAAGTTCAAGGTTCCTACCTTTTGCAAGTATGATGGTGTGTCCTATCCAAAGCTTCATATGCGGTTTTATGTTTGGAAGATCCAACCCTATACTATTGACAGAAAGTTATAGGTTCACTTCTTTCAAGAAAGTTTATCCAAGACACAACTTGAATGGTTCTATCAGCTGGAGGGAACCAACACCCACACTTAGAAAGACCTAGATGCCGCTTTTTACAAGAAGTATCAATACAATGCTGATCTTGCACCGACTCATGTGCAGTTACAAAGTATGACCACGGGCTCTCATGAAGGGTTTAAAGAGTATGCCCAAAAGTGAAGAGATATGGATGGAAGAGTGAAACCTCCTTTATCTGACAGAGAGCTAGTTGATATGTTTATGGGTACTTTAACAGGTCCTTTCTTTAACCATCTGATCAAAAGTTCCTCATATGGTTTTACCGAGCTGATTCTTACTGGGGAACATGTCGAAAGTGGTATCAAGAGTGGAAAGATTCAGGTGGCTGCATCTTCGAGTGCTATAAATAAGACATTTAGCGGAAAGAAAGAAGTTAATGATGTTTATGGCCATAAGGGTCGTGTTAGAAGTAACTGCAATAATTTTCTAAGAGCGGTGCTAATCCCTAATCCAGCGCTTGTTCAACAACAACAACAACAACAACAGGGAAATCAATGTAGGTCAGACGCACTGAGAAGATAGTTTACCAAGATCAGTATGCCACTGTTCCAGGAATTACAACATTTACTGAAAGAAGAGCTGATTATATTAAGGGGTCCTTCTCAGAATCCCAACACCTCATCTCCTTGCTACAATCCAAATGTGAAATGAGCCTATCATTCCAATAGTCCCAAACATAACACAAATAACTGCTGGGCCGTGAAGAATAAAATAACTGATGAGTTTGATCCTCCTGAGACCCTTAACGTGATTAGTGCACACATGCCTAAGCATGACAAGGGCGTGAATGCTATTGATGTTGTTTCTTCTATAGAATATAATGACAGTGACTACGATCTAGATAGCTGGATCTTTCTCACCATTGGCAACAGGCTCAACAACTAGAAGACTGAAGACCATATCTCAACCTCCTTTATTCAGGAGTAATTGCTACTTTATATTTTATTGCTTTCAAAGTTTTGGTTATGTAATCTTTAAACAATGACTTTAAGCCTTGTGTCTTACCCGTGGCACAACTGTTCATTTGTTAAGGGTTATCATTTCATAAACATGTTTTCATTTAATAAAGCATTGGACGTTTTGCATTAAAATTTTGTTCTCTCTGTATTTATTTTTACTTTTATCACTTTCAAATAGATATGTGTTCTTACACACACCCACACAATACATTGCAGATCCAAATCCACTATGGATCTCGTTGATAATGACTCTGTCATTTCCACTTATGACTTTGAAAATATGATCTACCAAGTCGAGGAAGAAGGTGAGCAAGATTGTGAAATACCTGGAGAACTTTCCAGACTGTTAGTGCAAGAGGAAAAGGCTATCCAACCATATGTAGAGCCAATTGAAGTTGTAAACTTGGGTACTAAAGCAGACAGAAAAGAATTCAAGATGGGGGCTAACCTAGAGGACAATGTCAAGAACAAATTGATTCAGATGTTGCATGAATATGTTGAGATCTTCGCTTGGTCGTATGAAGACATGCCAGGGCTCGATACTGATATTGTGGTTCACCATCTACTGATGAAAGAGGGTTGTTTTCCAATCAAATAGAAAGTTCGTCGCATGCGTCCCAAGATGTCAGAGAAGATCAAGGCTAAGGTTATGAAACAATTCAATACGGGCTTCTTGGCTGTTACCTTATATCCTTAATGGGTAGCAAATGTGGTTCTAGTAATGAAGAAAGACGGCAAGGTACGTATGTGTGTAGACTAAAGGGATCTGAATAGGGAGAGACACAAAGATGACTTCCCACTTCCACATATTGATGTTCTGGTTGACTACACCGCTCAACACAAGGTATTCTCCTTCATGGACAGTTTCTCGGGCTATAATCAGATCAAGATGGCACTTGAAGATATGGAGAAAACAACCTTCATCACACAGTGGGGAACTTTTGGTTACAAGGTTATGCCTTTTGGGTTGAAGAATGTCGATGCAACTTATCAGCATGCTATGGTAGCTCTGTTCCATGATATGATCCATCACGAGATAGAGGTCTACGTCGACGACATGATAGCCAGGTCCCAGACTGAGGAGGAACATATTGACCATCTAGAAAAGTTGTTTGAAAGGCTGGAAAAATACAAATTAAGGCTGAATCCAAACAAATGCACCTTTGGGGTAAGATCCGGTAAACTATTAGGTTTTGTTGTCAGTGGTAAAGGTATAGAAGTTGACTCCTCCAAGGTCAAAGTTATTTAAGAAATTCCCGCGCCCCGTATTAAGAAGGAAGTCAGAGGTTTCTTGGGAAAACTGAATTACATTGGTCGACTCATTTCTCATTTGACGGCTACTTGTGAGTAAATCTTCAAGCTACTGAAGAAATATTAGGTAATAAAGTGGAATGACGACTGTCATATAGACTTTGACAAGATCAAGGAGGACCTACAAGAACCTCCAATTCTGATGCCACCAGTTGAAGGAAGACCTCTGATTATGTACCTAACAGTGTTGGAGAACTCAATGGAGTGTGTATTGGGCCAGCATGACGAGTCTGGTCGAAAAGGGCATGCAATATACTACCTTAGCAAGAAGTTTACCGACTGTGAAACAAGATACTCGCTACTTGAGAAAACTTGTTGTGCTTTGGCATGGGCTGCTCGCGACTAAGACAGTATATGTTGACCCATACTACTTTATTAATCTCTAAAATGGATCCCATCAAATACATATTCGAGAAGCCCGTTCTCTCCGCAAGGATAGCATGATGGAAAATGGTCTTGACAGAATACGACATTCAATACACCACTCAGAAAGCAATCAAAGGAAGCGTACTGGTAGATCATTTGGCTCATCAAGCTATAGACGACTACCGGTCTATGAATTTCGAGTTCCTAGACGAGAATATCATGCTAGTTATAGATTTCGAAGTACCTGGATTGTATGAAGGACTTGAGCTAGGATCCTGATGGATTATGGTTTTCGATGGAGCCTTTAACGCACTTGGCAACATAGTCGGTGTTGTGATTATCTCTCCAAAGGGTTTCCATACGCCATTCACTACCAGATTATGCTTTGACTGTACCAATAACATGGCTGAATACGAAGCGTGCATCATGGGTATCAAAGCTGCCATTGACCTTAGAATCAAGTTCTTGAATGTATATAGGGACTCAGCCCTAGTAATCAGTCAAGTTAAGGGAGAATGGGGAACAAAGCATCCGAATCTCATTTCTTATTGAGAGCATGTATTGGCATTAATTTTGTACTTCGAGGAAATCAATTTGAGCATATCCCACGAGAAGAGAATCAGTTGGTAGATGCATTGGTGACCATGTCATCCATGTTAAAATTCAGATGGGACAACGAAGCTCCTCGAATTACCATTACGATATTAGACGAACAGGCACATTGCTACGAAGTTGACACTGACAGAGTAGAAGAGAAGCCTTGGTTTCATGAAGTGAAAAGATACCTTAAGGCCCAAGAATATCCCGAGGGGGCATCCGTTAATGACAAGAAATTCCTGTGGAGGTTCTCTACTAATTTCTTCCTGAGCAACATAATTTTGTACAAGCGCAACCATGATTTAACTTTGCTTCGTTGTATGGACAAGAAGAAAAGCTGAGAAAATTATGGAGGATATGCACGAAGGTGTCTTTGGTACTCACTTCAGCGAACATACGATGGCTAAGAAGATCCTGAGAGCGCGTTACTATTGGTCGACTATGGAAACTGATTTCCATCATCACTCCAGAACTTGCCACAAATGCCAAATCTATGCTGAAAAAGTACACATACCTCTGGTTCCTTTAAATGCCTTGACTGCTCCTTGGCCATTAATAATCTGGGACATTGATATGATTGGAGAGATCAAGCCTACCACTTATAACGGACATTATTTGATCCTCGTCGCCATCGATTATTTCACAAAGTGGGTTGAATCGGTCTCATTTGCCTTTGTCACCAAGAATGTTGTGGCCCAGTTCATTAAGCATAACCTCATCTATCGGTATGGAATCCCCGAAAGGATTATCATGGACAATGGTACTAATCTTAACAATACTATGATCATGGAACTCTGCAAGCAGTTCAAGATCAAGCACCACAACTCTTCTCCGTATCGACCGAAGATGAACGGTATAGTGGAAGTTGCCAATAAGAAAATTAAGAAAATTATACAGAAGATGATTGTGACGTATAAAGACTGGCATGAGATGTTACTATTTTCTCTTCATGGCTATCGTACCTCATTTTGTACATCAACTGGGGTAACCCCATTCTCTCTAGTCTACGGTATGGAAGTTGTTCTACCTATTGAAGTCCAGATCCCATCTCTAAGGATTATGAAAGATGCGGATTTAGACGAAGATAAATGGGTTCATACTAGGCTATACCATATAAGTTTGATTGACGAGAAAAGGCTTGCGGTTGTTTGCCATGGTAAGATGTACCAAAAGTGCATAATCAAAGCCTTCAACAAAAAGGTCAAGCATCGAGTATATCATCCTGGTGACTTGGTAATAAAGCGCATCATCCTACCGCAAGGCGATCCTAGGGGTAAGTGGAATCCCACATACGAAGGGCCATTTGTAGTTAAGAAGATATTTTTCGGCGGTGCTATGATACTTACCACCATGGATGGTGAAGACTTTCCACACCCTGTGAACACGGATATAGTCAAAAGGTACTACGCATGAAAGAGACCCGCTAGGTTGATTGACCTATGAAAAAATAAGGGCATCCCAGCGAACCAAAAAGGTTTGGGCCAAAGTTAGGGATATATATATATATATATATATATATATATATATATATATATATATATATATATATATATATATATATATATATATATATATATATATATATATATATATATATATATATATATATATATATATATATATATATATATATATATATATATATATATATATATATATATATATATATATATATATATATATATATTAAATAAAGATTGTACACCCGGTAAGTTGAAAACCTGAAAAGGCGGCTTGGGCAAAAAAAAGGTATCCCGTTGGGCTGAAAACTCGAAAGGGGGGTCCAGGAAAAAGTTAGGGATTAAAGCATACGACTATGTCCCATTGGATCACTTACAACCAGCTTTATTACCAACTTCAAGTTCAAATGGTGCAGATCAATTCAGTCAACTTCTTCCGACAACAAGGGGTGAGATGCTCGAAGACATAAGGGCAATAGCAGAGTTGAAACTCGATGAGATTATTTCCACATACTCTTTTCATTTCACGAAGATTTCCTCTTACTAGGATTTCTGTCTCTTTGTATAAATCCGCCTGTTTATAGGAAAATTATCAATACAAATACCATTTCAAAATTAAACTTTTGTTTTACTTTTTTCTGTTTTGTTCGCAAAAACGTCCAATGACTAAATTGAATGAACATATGCATATGAATATGATTCCTATTAATAAAGATATGCATAAAAAGAGAAATAATCTTTTGCTAAAGACTCTAGGAGTTGGGATAGCGCCAAAGTCATCCACAAATCTCCACAAAGAAATCCCCACGAAGCTATCTTCACAAGCTCATTCTCGACAAAGATACATTTCCCGCAAGTCCAATATTCCTTAAGACAAGAATTAGGGTATCTTCCAGCAATCGACCTAATCATACTCCCCAACAGATCCCTCTAGCGGATAGAGGAGTATGATCTTTTCCTCGGTAATGTTGCCAACTTACGGAGTCCCAATCCTCATCAGAGATTATGTCATCAGCATAGTTCATATAAATTCTCTACCCCAGCCGAGTTTATTTCTCCAAAACTATAAAATCCGCTGCAGAATTCTCTTCTCCAGCAAGGTTCATTTCAATAGAAGAGTGTATTTATTCAGCATGGTTTATTTCCCCAACAGAATTCAGTCTCCCTAACTTGAGTCTATTTCTTTAACTACTACAAATCATCGGCAAAATTCCTATCTCCAGCGAAGGACAGTCCAAACTGCTATCCCTAGAGAGTTGCTACGGAATCTGAAACCGGACTTGATATCGTTTAAACTTGTCCTCTCTAGACGAGTCGGGATCCATATCGGAAACTCGGTCAAACATCACCTCAGGAGGCGATCCATCTTTTTTATCCCCCAATCAGGGTATATAAGAATTAAATTCCCCAGTAGAGCGATGAACGGACAATGTTCTTGACTCTCCTCCTCGAACAGAAGTCAACATTCCCAAGCAGAGTATCCTCAAACAGAAAGCATGAATTCCCAACAGAGACATTCTAGACAAGATTGAAGATCACACATATTCTTCATCCCCAGCAGCAGTCATGGATTTATTTTCCCAATCAGAGATGTTATACGAAGTAACCAATACGCTTCAATAACACCTCACATCTATACATCATTTACAAGTATCATAGCATATGCATATGATAGGTAAATTACGCTCTCATTTACTTTGAGAACATTATTACGCAGTGCATTACATACATCATGACATTACATACAACTTTTTATCTTTTCAGGTAAAAGTCTACAAACAGACAGATAACATCAACAATTCTCGAACAGGTCGCAGATTAATTCCTGAAAAAATATGGGGCAACTATTTGTGTGACCAGGTCCAAGATTAATTCCTGAAATAAGACGGGGAAACTCTCTGTACGACCAGACAGTATGAATTCCCAAAACAGGACGGGTTCGCCAATATAAAGCAGGTTGAAGATTAACTCCCGAAACAAGACATGGAAACTATCTATACGAACGAGTAAAGATTAACTCCCGAAACAAGACGGGAAAACTATATATACGACCGAGAAAAGATTAACTCCTGAAATAAGACGGGGAAACTACTGACACGACCAGGTGGTATGAACTCCCGAAATAAGACGAGTTTACCAACAAAAGCAGATTGTAGATCAATTCCTGAAACAGGACAAGGCGACTATCTACATGACAAACATCCCCTCAAAGGCTAAATCTGACAAGCAGCTACTTAAGGATCTTCCCCAGAGGTTCATTCTGGAAAGCATTCTTCAGATACAGTCAATCGTAGACTCACTCTGATACTTCTATCCGGTTACTTTGGACGGAATCCATAAGCCCATCTCCGACGAATCTCTGTCACCTCTCCTAATGGAATCTTTAATCCCATTCAAGAAATATCATCCACAACTTCACTTCCGGCACACGCGAGTGCAAATTTTTGGGCACTTAAGTGCTCAATCCTCTTCTACCTTCAAATCACAAATGGAGAACATGCCAATATAACTCCACAGGTTTAAGAAGATTGAACAGGGGCAACTGTTGTACCCTAAAATTTCCCCCCTTTTCTTCAAGACATTCTCCGAGGGTTCTCAAATGCTCAAGGATGCTCAAGAATTGATCAGACAAATTCTCCTCCTAAGTAGTGGGTCCACAACTAGGATTTCATCTTTCATAAGGAAGTTTGGGCTTCTAAGATCTCAAGTGGATTTCATGGTTTCTCATGTGTCCTCAAGAAGGCTCATACCATGTTTCATGTCTTGCATCACAAGTTTTCTCAGTCAATTGATCAGATGATTAAAAATCAACTATATAAGGTAAAAAGTCAACTATGGTCAACATACAGTCAAACTTCAAGATTTTTGGTCAACATAAATATTTTGAAGTCACATTCATCATTTTATCAAGGGTTGATCATGATTCTTCAAGGAAAACTCTCAAGTCATCAAAAGTAAAAAGTTGCCAAATTAGGGTTTTCTTAGGAGAAGTCAACTGAACTTTGACCAAGCATAACTTTCACATTCTTCATCTATTTTTCCCCAATCCAAGCTCATTTTACAAAAAAATCAATTTTCTACAACTTTGTCTCTCTAAGCTCAAGTACAAAAAACACTTCATTTGAGAGATATGGGTCAATACATTATAGGTCATTTCAAAAGTCAACAAAAAGACACTTTTTATCAAGGCAATTCACATCAAGATAAAATGTCCAAATGTAAAAATGATAAAAAGAGGAATTGTAGAAGATGTCTTGAGCTTTCCAAAAAGTCACATATCACCTTCCAAAGATGAAAATTGAGAGAGTTATGGCTAGTGCAAGTTGGAAAATTTTGAGCAAATGCATAAAGTTCAAATTGAGCAAACTTGATATTTTAGGTTATTGGGCCATTTCTTTAAAGTCCAAACATGTATTACACTCTTTATACACCTCATATATTGTTCATGTACCCCTTGATCTATTTTATTTTTATTATTTTTATTTATTCATTAATAATTCAAAATAAATAAGATAAAAATACAAGGTTTGTCAACGAAGGTCCAAGCCCATATCTTTGACCTAATTCCATGCTATCTAACCACACTCATTCAGACACAAAAGGGACGAAACCCTTATCTCAAGAATCACCTCCAAAAAAATTTAAATTGTTCAAGCTTAGGACAACCTTCAAATCCTTATCACAGTTATTTCCAAGGAAAATAAACCATCTCATCTACTTGCAGCAATCCTACAGAGTAAGAATGGATCAAACCTAATGATCCAAAATGCATGAAACACCATTGCATACATCTCCAGTCTCATACTTTTGCAAAATTTTATTTTTGAGTTTTTCTTTTGCTTTAAGACATACTAATGATATCATTGTGTTTCTGAGGTTTGATAGTGCATGATAGAACCATCGTGGAGGTCTTGTGCTGGCTAAATCGTAAAACACCATACTTGCACCGATCCATGCAACTTTCACCATAGCTCTAAAATCAGGCCTTTTTAGTCCAAAATAACTATCCTACTGAACTTGCATCCCTTGATTTAAGGGGGTAGGGCACCTTTGGTTTTCTAAAATAATTTATTTTGAAGGAATAATAAATTGGCTCACCGGAGAAGACGACCAGAGCTAGGACTCCGCCGTCTCTCTAGTCAATGTGTTTGAGTTTCATATTTCTTTTAATTATTTCACATAAGTTAACAGATGTTTTACTGCCCCAGCAGTTGAAACGCGCGCGCCAAGGTATTACCCTATCAAGGCGTGGGTTCGATACCTGCCTTTTGTTGTTTTTTTCATAATTTTTCATATTTTGCAGGATTGAATACAAAGCGTGTTGGCTTCTATCCTTTGACACAAGCGCATGCTTGGACTGGTGGTGATGGTGTTGATTCAAAGGGTAGAGGGTGTGGGTTCAACACCCAGCCCTGGTAACTTTTTTTAAAACCATTATTTTCTTACTATTTTCACTTATGAACCCTAAATTCATCAAACTAACACCTTTTTTATCAATTAATTTTTTCACAAACCCTAATCAACATTAGGGTTTAGTTTTTTTTAATTAATAAATTTTCTTTTTTTTTTCAAACTAAAATTAATTAGGGGTTTTAGGTTTTAATTAATTAAAATCAATTTAGGTTTAGGTTAATCATCAAATATTTTATCAAAAAATCACCAAAACAATTTCCTTCCTCTTTTCTTTATTTTACATCTTCACGCAGTTTACTCTTTTCGCGTTGTTTACAATTATATAACTGCTCATGGTTTGTAATACTCAATTAGGGTTTTACTTTTTACCTACATTTTATTACTTGTACTCCCATTCCCGAAGCCTATTAATAACATAGAATTTTATTTTCCGTACATTTATCACTTTATTATATTTGTTACTATTGCTTAGTAATTAGGGTTTGCGTGAAAAAACTAATGACAGTCGTTAGCTAACCCTAATTTCAAAGATTAAAAATAACTGAAACACAAATCATTTGACCATGCGCACCTCTTAGGTAACCTCCCTTGTTGCCTTCGATAAACACAGTCATGCCCCTCAAACGTGGGGACACTTTAGCATAAACCCTTGATATTAAAGATAGTAGTCCCTCGATGAACCTTTCGATGTTGCCTTCGGTAAACGATCTATTTCCTTAATGAAAACTGCTAAAGGGCCTCTACAAGTTCCCTTTGATGACTGTACGATGACCCGCGCCTGTCCCTTCACATCCAACGATAGGGATTCCTAATAACTAATGTAGGGTAGCACTATCTAAAGGAGGAGTAAAAGTACAATAAAGACCTTGAGTAGGTAGATTGTTCCTAATCTCTTTCTCACAAACAAAACAAAAATATCTTTTTCACAAACAATTTCATAAATATTTTTTAAACACTTTGTACACATTCTCGAGGACGGATACGAGAATCATTACAAATTTCAACTTTTCAAAAAAAAAATTTCAAACACACAACACAGAGCATTTTCAAAGAAAGTGAGTTAAGCGATTAAGAGCCAGTAGAAAACTACGGATGAAAAGGGTGCTAATACCTTCCCTTTTTATAACCTACCCTCAAACTCAATAAATCTCAAAGGTCTTTCCTGTTCTTTTCACACTCTTCTTTTTGGATAAAAGAAAAGTCGGTGGTGACTCTTGCTATTCGCACATTTGCGATAAAATGCAAAACCAAGTCAGTTCTCCCACCGTATTATATACTACAATTTAGAATTTTTGAGAATTTGAATTCAAATGTAACAAAATACCAAGTTTAAACCAAGTTCTACAAGATATATGTTTCAACCTAAGCTTCCTATTTCCTAAAGATTTCAACAAAAAAAAGATACATTCAACTTTCATGGCCATCTAAACTCATACTTCCGAACTTCTCCATTGCTAACATCATCCTCCAGACTTCAAGTTTTCATCTCCTACTAAGCTTCATACTAAACCACAAATATCTCCTCTTCAATCTCCATGCACTCACCATTGTGTATTTTCCTTAACGTTTAATAATGTGTATAGTTTCTACCTTTCCTTTAGAGTATCCTTGATCTATCAAGAAATTGCTAAGTCGGTCATACCATGCCCTGGGGGCTTGTTTAAAACCATACAAAGCACATTTTAGCTTGAAAATAAGATTAGTAAACTCATTATTTTCAAAATCGGGAGGTTGTGAAACATACACTTCTTCACTTATGTATTTGTTAAGGAACACACTTTTAACATCCATTTCATATAATTTGTAGTTCTTAAAGCATGCATGCGCTAATAAAAGGCGTATAGCCTCAAGTAGGAAAATCAGAGCATGAGTCTCCATATAATCAATGCCTTCCTTTTTGTTATACCATTGAGCCACAAGACGTGCTTAATTTATTGTTATCACACCGTGTTCCTCAAGTTTATTCCTAAATACCCATCGAGTGCATATAACTTGATGATTTTGTGGACGGGGGACAATGTCCCAAACATCATTTCTTTTAAATTGATTCAATTCTTCTTGCATAGCCATAAGCCAATGCTCATAAAGCAAGACTTTCTTATAATTTTTTAGGTTTAACTTGTGATACGTACGTGTGGTGATAACAAAAATTACTTATCTTAGAATGTGTTGTTACCACTTTTGTGATATCACCAATAATGTTGTCGATAGGATGATCCTTGGAGGTTCTCCAGTCCAATGGAACACCATCATATTCTTGTTGACTTTGGTCACCATACTTCTTTTCTTGGTTTTCATCTTCCTCCTTATTAATGTCCACCGTCTTAGGTTGATTAACTTATTTATCGGTGTCTAAGTATGTCTTCCATAGATGCACCTGCACCATGAAAAGAAATACCTTTCCCAACACTATTTAGTCAAGTCTCATCAAAATTAACATGAACCGAATCATCAAAAATAAGTAATCTTTTGTTATAAACTCTACATGCTTTACTAGATTATGAGTATCCAAGAAAGATACCTCCATTGGCTTTCGCATCAAATTATCCAAGATTATCTTTTCCATTATTTAAAACAAAACATTTACATCCAAAGACATGAAGATGCGATAAATTTAGTTTTCTACCTTTTAAAAGTTCATAAGGAGTTTTGTCAAGTATAGGATGATAAGTATCCTATTCAAGACATAATAAGTTGTGCTAACAGCATCGACCCAAAAATATTTTGGTAGGTCATAATCATTGAGCATTGATCTTGCCAACTCCGCTAAAACACGATTTTTCCGTTCCACAACACCTTTTTGTTATGGAGTGCTAGGAGCTGAAAAGTTATGCTCAATACCAAATTCATCACAATCTTCTTCAAAGAGGTGGTTTTCAAATTCACCTCCATGATCACTTCGAATGGAAACTATTATTGAATTCAATTTATTTTGAGATAACTTGACAAAACGTGTGAAAGTCAAGAATATTTCATCTTTACTACATAAGAAAATAGTTCAACAAAATGTTTAGTAATTGTATACAATATAAAACCATAATTATTACCACCTATTCTTTTGGTCCATGAAGGTCCAACAAAATCCATGTGGAGGAGCTCAAGAGGTCTCTATGTTAAAACACCATTTTTCGATTTAAACAAGACTCTTGTTTGCTTACCATTTTGACATGCATCACATATGTGATCTTTTGAAAACTTTACTTTATTTAGACCAATTACTAAATATTTTGAAACTATTTTATTAAGTAGATCAAAACTAACATGTGCCAAATGTCTAGCCATAGCCTAGAGTCTTCACACATGGTAACAAGTATTGAGAATTATTCAAGGAAACTTCTCATAAGTGAAGCATATAGATATTATTAACCCTCACACCATTAAACATACAATCCTTCTTTTTGTTATGTTGTATTATGCAATAATCTTTGACAAAAGTCACTTTATACCCATTGTCAAATAATTGACTAATGCTAAGAAGACTATGTCTAAAGCATTCAACTAACATAACATTTGAGATAGTAATAGTTTAAGGATTACCTATACTAACTTTTCCGAGTATTGCACCTTTTATGTGATCATCGTAGGATACAAAACCGTTATTCTTCTCCACAAATTCGGAGAATAGAGATATTGTTAGAACATAGTTTGGTTCTACATCTTAGTAATAGTTTTCATGATATCAAATACATGATATATATATATATATATATATATATATATATATATATATATATATATATATATATATATATATATATATATATATATATATATATATATATATATATATATATATATATATATATATATATATATATATATATATATATATATATATATATATATATATATATATATATAACAAATACACTCTCTAATAATTTATTTAAATATGCAGAGAAGTTTTGATAAAGAAGCATAGAAGTTGGCGAATAAAACTGCGCTAAGAAGATCTGATAAGAATTTCTATACAACTAAATTGATGTATCAAGCTCAACAGAAGAAGTTTTAATGTTATAACTTCTGAAAACACCAAAGTTGCAAGCTAAACTCTTATGATCTAAAGTCTCAACATTAATATTCTTCTTCCGATTAGATTTCAAAGAAGCAACTTCTGATGTGTTACATTTCAATCATTACAAATCAAAAAAGTAACAGTTGGTACCAGACAAGATTTGTATTTTTGGAAACTACATTAACAACATTTTATCAACCTTCCAAAAACATCTTATGTCTCAAACGCTTCGCCTATGTAAAGGAGTTTTGAAGGGTGATTGTGATACGGTGGGAGAACTGACTTGAGGTTTGCGTTTGTATTCGCAAATGTTGCGGTTAGCAAGAGTCGCCACCGACTTTTTATTTTATCCTAAGGAAAGGTTAAAAAGCACAGCAAAAACCTTTTGAGATGTTTTCTTGGGTTCGGGGAGTAGATTATAGAAAGGGAAGGTATTAGCACCCTTTCTATCCATGGTTATCCATGGGCTCTTAGTTACTTGCTTAGATGACTTGCCTTTTGTTTTCAATTGTTTTAAATGGTGCTTGAGTGTGTGGGTTTGAAAATGTTTTGAAAAGGGGCCAATGTGGTGGCAACCTTTGTAATGATCCATGTGGGGATGTATACAAAGATGTATGTCTTTTGAAAAAGTTTTCATTTGTTTTTGAAAGTTGTTTTGAAAGTGTAGTGATGTGTGATTTTGAAATTAGGCAAGTGTTTTGTTTTGCAAGTTGATTCAAGTAACTAAGAGGTTATCTACTCCTAAATTTCTCAAAAGATCATTGCTATACTTTAACCCTTTTAACAAGTTTGCTCCACCATTGTATTTGGTGGGCAACCTTGTGTTAGGATGTGAAAGGGACAGGCGCGGGTCATCGTTTTAGACCATAATTGTAACGACGTTAAATGTCTTTGGGCAATTTCTTTAAGGGACTTGATCATTTATTTTTGTTTGTTTTGAAAAGTTTTGTCGAGGGACTATGATCATTCAAATTGTTTGCTTTGCCCAAAGAAGTTCAACATACAATATGGCCCATTTATTTGAAGGCAACAAGTGGAATACCCTAGGGGGTGCAAGTGTGATTTGTGTGTTCATTTTCATGCTTGTTTATCTTGTATTAGGTCAAACTATTTTTTTTATCGTTTTTTCGCATACAAACCCTAATTCTAACATGTTATCATTAGAAAGCAATAAAGTGCGAAATTAAAATTACTAAGCTATTACAAAACCAAATATGGGAAGGGGGGTACAAATGTTCAAATGGGGGATATTGACAAGAATTTAAATCTAAATTATTACATCATTTTGAATATTTGCAAGGTAAATAAATTGCATAATTAAATGGAAATTAAATAAATATGTGAAATGCAAAAAGAAAGTTTTTATATGCATGAGAAAATATTTTTTATGTAAAAGAGAAAAGAAAATAAAAATGTATTATTTTTTTTGGGGGTATTTTGAACTTAGGGTAAAAACCCTAATTTTTAAAGAAAAAAAAAGGTATTATTTTCTAATTTAATACAACTATTTATTCATTATTTATAAAAATAAAATAAAATGAAGTGTATTATGGAAAAAGGTATTTTTATATCAAATATTAATAAAAATGAAAAAAAATCAAGTATGTTTATATTTTGTCTTAAATATATTAATAATCACATATATATATATATATATTAAACCCTAAATATGTATTATACACAAAATAAATATTTATTTAATATTTTAATAAAATAAATAAAAGAGTATTTTTTATGTGAAATATTTTCAGAAAGTAAATAAAAATAAAAATTGTATTTACATCATTTTTATATTTATTCTAATAATAGTACATATATATATTTTATATACAAACAAAAGAAATAAACAAATAAATATGCAAATAAATACAAAAATGATGGAAAAAAATATTTTTAATTTTTAAATGTCATGAGAAAAAATAAACAAAGTTAATCAAAAAAGAAAAAGTCAAAAATGTTAAAATATGAGCAAATGGGCCCAGGGGGTGTGAATCAAAAAAGGTGGTGTGAAAAGTGAAATAACACAGGCCCAGCCCAATGATCATTGTCTTCAACCTCCAGCTTCAAACATTTGAAAAACGCGCGCCCCTGTTCCTCAATGTCTAACTCTTGATTCTTGGCTTTTCAGCAAAAACTCATAACACAAGAAATGTTCAGCATGAAGAGACGGTTTCAACCATATAAATAACTTGACCTATCTCTCTAAGATGAGGGAGAATTTCTCCTCCCCCCAATTTCTGACCTAACTTTTCATCAGTGTTCAGACATGAAATTCTCTAAGCACACGAAACATAAATGAAATCTAATCATATGAGCATGTTCAGGGCTATGATTGTGACATGTTTTCTTCAAAAACCTAAAGCTAACAATGCCTAATAAGAGAGATAGAACTCCATGAATATACCTGTTCAGTTGGAATCGAGCTTGGCAATGGAGGATGTTTCAGAGTGAAATGATGACTTGTACAGCTTCCTTGAAGTGTAAGGATGCTTTTCCAATCCCTACTTTGTCTTGAAACTCCCTGAATCGAGCTAGTGAACTCCAACTGCAAAACAGAAAATGAAAAATGGTGAAGTGGCTTGGAGGTGTTACAGGTCTGATTTTAGGACATGGTTAGCTTGCACATGTTGTAGGGAAGGTAGAGGAAAAGGTTTGGATCAAAATGCTCGAAGGGATTGGGAGTTTGCACTCAAACTGCAGGGGCTCCCCTGTTTGTACAGTTTTGAGGTGATTAGAGCAATGGGAGTGTTTCAGATGGCAAGGGCTCATGTGTTAGCTTGGATTTGGTCTATGGAATGTGTTTGATAGCTTTTGTGTTGTGTGTCTAAGCTGATATGAGAGATGGCATAAGTTATGGACTTTTCTTCTATCTTAAGCAACAAAAGCAAGTTGGTGGTTTTAGGTTAGTAGGGGGCCTTCTAATGTGCTGCATAAACATCTCTTGATCAGTGTGTTATGCACATAATCTTGTGCAAAGCAGATCTTTTATGTACTTGTTGGATTACAAACTTGACATAAAGCTAATCTTTTCAAAAATGGAAATTTCACTTTATCTAGTTTAGGATTAATCTTGCATACAATGCTTGCACTCAAAGAACAACACCTTAACACATTGAATATGCGTTAAATTATTGAGTATGGAATGGTTCAAGGACCTGTAATCAAGCATAAAGCAAACTGATTTCAAATTGGCAAGATTATGAACATGTCTTGATGAAGAACAAAAAGTGAATTTTTGCCAACTTGTGAAATTCGAATCTCTCAAGTTATGAGGTTGTTTGATGAGTTCTTGGACATTTTGGAAAGCTTGGAATGTGTACTACAATCCATCTTTGAAATGAAAATCAAAATTCCAAGTGGAAGGGTATGAAAAGTGTCCTTGAAGTAGGGTAGAAAACCTTGTCAAAATAGGTCAAATTTCACTAAGTTAAAAGATGGTTTAGTGCCCTTATTCAAAAAATTATAACTTGAGATACAAGCTTCAAATGAGAAAACTTTGTGAATCAAAGTTGTAGATTATGCAACAAGCTACAACTTTCATGTTTTGACTTTTGTTTGAATCCAAATGGATCATGGTGAAAAGATGGGGCAAAGTTGGGAAAAAATTAGGGTTTTTCATAACTTAGAAAAATTCTAAGTTATGAAAAATTCCATTTTCAAACCCTAATTTGCATTTTGAGATTTCTTGGTGAACAAGTTTCATGATTTGGCATGTTTTGATGAAAAATGAATCTTGACTCTTGATTTTGACCAAAAAGTCAAAGTTTGACTTTTCAGTATACAGTCAAAATTGATCAATTGACTGGGAAATTCAACTGTCAACCTTGTGTACTTGGGATCTTTTGAGCTTGATGAATGTGTCAAGATAATTCCATGGGGTCCTTGAGTCCATATGTGAGCTTGGTTTGCCATTGGCTAGGTCAAACAGTCAAAAATTGCCTTTGTGCAGTCAAAACCCTAAAAATGACCATTTTGCCCTTTTGGTGATCTGATCAAATTTCTTGTGGAATTGTGATCCAAACTTGATCAAATGGTCCATATGAGTTCATAATGTTGATGTGGATCAAATTTCATGAGGTTTGACTGTCAATTGGCCACAGTTGACTTTTTCCCCAATACAGCTGATTTCTAGGTCAACTGTCCAATTGACTGGGTAAAACTTGGAATCAAGACTTGAAACTTGGCATGGGTAAACTTGGGAGTCCAACATGAAGCATGAAAGTCATCTTAGGCTTTTCAGGTCAAAACATCCTTGGGCAAACACAAACCCTAATTTGAGTCCACAGTGCAAGGAGAAGTCTTGAGCAGAGGAAACCCTAACTGTATCTTGATCTTCAAAGGTCTTGTGATGAGAAAATGTTGAGGAGATGGGAGGGCAAATTTTGGGGTACAACAGTTGCCCCTGTTCAATCTTCTTGGACCTGAAGAGTTAGATTGGCAAGTTTGCCTTTCGTGACTCGAGGGTAAAAGGAGATTGGACACTAGAGTGCCCGGAAATTTGCACTCGCATGCTGGAGTCTCAACAATGTGGTGTCGGGAATGGGCTTATAGATGCCATTTGGAGAGGTGACAGAACCTTGTTAGGAATGGGCTTATAGATGCCATTTGGAAGTGTCGGTCGCATAAGAGATTCCTTTGCGAGAACTTGTGTATTTGAGAAAGACGGATGTTTTCCTGGCTTGTTACAGGTGTTTGATCCTCAGTCTCCTGATGCAGATATGCCCTGGCTGGATACAGGTATTGAATCTACAATTGGTTGCTCACAGATATGCCCTGGCTGGATACAGGAGTCGAATCTGGAAATAGTTGTTTAATAGATGTGCCCTGGCTGGATACAGGGATCGAATCTTCGAACTCTTTAGACGTGCCCTGGCTAGATACAGGAGTCGAGTCTGGAAACGTGGTTAACAGATATGCCCTGGCTGGATACAGGAATCGAATCTGGAGCTGTTGTAGTTGATAGATGTGCCCTGGCTGGATACAGGAATCGAATCTTCGAACTCTTCAGACGTGCCCTGGCTAGATACAGGAATCGAGTCTAGAAACTGATCACTCTCAGATGTGCCCTGGCTAGATACAGGTATCGAATCTGGAATTGTGACAGTTGAAGGTAGTCGTTTTTGAGATTGTCTTTTTCCTGAAAAGGCAAAAAACGTAAGTTGTATGCAATGTCATGATGTATGATATGCATGTTGTCATGATACTCAACATGAGATGTTGTATGCGTTCCATCATGTATGTAAGCAAGATGTATGAAAATGTAAAATGTTTATGAATGTAATTTCGTCTTGGGGAAAATAAATCCTTGACGAACGGCCGGAGAATTGCTCTGTGGAAGAGATATTTGGCCGAAGTTTTGATGAGAGGCCTGCTGAGGACTTTAACGATGGATTCCGCTGAGGATAATGATGATAAACTCCGCTGGGGAACTTCAAAGATAAACTCTGTTTGGGAATACCAAAGATAGACTCCGCTGGGGATTGAAGGAATTTTGCCGAGAGCAGTCTTCCGTGGTTTTTAGCTGAGGATAACCCAGTTATAAGTCCTTGTGAGGAAATAACTCTAAATAAAACTCGGGAGAGACGTCCGTACTCCGCAGGGGATAAGCTTGCAGAATCTACTGGGGATGAGTTTTAAGATCTGCCAGGGAATGCTGTGCCTCTTCAGGATCGACGGGGAACCAACTCCGCTTGGGGAAAGTATTGTCGCGTCCTGTTTTACTCTGCGGGGAATTGAGATGATTTGGCCACAATCTTCAGTTGAACCTACCTTGGTGCCTTGGCGGACAAAACAACCAGACTGCAATAGACAACTCCACATTTCCCCTGTCTTTGATGTCACCTGTAATTAATCTCTGGTTTTATATGTAAATATTTATGAATCAACCATTTAATGTCAAATGCATATATCAACAATGAACATTGGACGTTCTTCGCAAGACAAAACAAAAAAGGAAAACAATGGTAATTTGTATGGACAAGTGAATTTGTATTGATTTAAACTTTGCCTGTGAATAGGCGTTTTTGTACAAGAGGCTGACATCCTAGTAAGAGGACATCGCCAAATAGTATAGAGTTTACAATTTGAAAAAGGAAACAAAACAGCTATGTGAACAATCCCACTGGGTTCCAACTCTGCTATCGCCTTTATGTCTTCGAACATCTCATCGCTTTGCTGCCTAATTTGAAGATGAAGCTGATTGGTCAATGCCGAAATCTGGAGCCAGATAGTTGATGCCGAGTTCCGGATGCGAAGTGATCCAATGAGACATAGTGTTACACTTTTATCCCTAACTTTTGCCTGGACCGCCCTTTCGGGTTTTCAGTCCACCGGGATACCCATTTTTGCCCAAGCCGCCCTTTCAGGTTTTCGACTTGCCGGGTGTACAGATTTTTTTTATTCATTTCATCCCTTACTTTTGCCCGAACCCTTTTGGTTCGCCGGGAAGCCCTTATTTTGCCTAGGTATGTCAACCTAGCGGGTCTTTTATTTATGCGTAGTATTTTTTCACTATGTCTGCATTGGCGGGGTGAGGAAGGTCGTCACCATCCATGGTGGTTAGGATCATGGCTCCTCCTGAGAACACGCGTTTAACCACAAATGGCCCTTCGTATGTAGGGGTTCATTTGCCCCTGGGATCACTTTGAGGAAGGATGATGCGTTTGATTACCAGGTCCCCAACTTGATACTCTTGCGGTCTGACTTTCTTGTTAAATGCCCTGATCATCCGTTTCTGGTACGTTTGACCATGACAGATAGAAGTGAGCCTCTTTTCGTCAATCAGATTTAATTGATCAAGTCGAGTCTGGATCCAATCATCTTCATTCAAGTCTGCATCCTTCATTATCCGGAAAGAGGGTATCTGGATTTCGATTGGCAAGACTGCCTCCATGCCATAGACCAAGGAGAAGGGAGTTGCCCCGGTTGATGTCCTTGCTGAGGTGCGGTACCCATGAAGAGCGAACGGTAACATCTCGTGCCAATCTTTATAGGTCACTGTCATCTTCTGCACAATTTTCTTGATATTTTTATTGGCTGCCTCTACAGCCCCATTCATCTTCGGCCGGTAGGGAGAAGAATTGTGGTGCTGTATCTTGAATTGTTCACAGAGTTCAGTGATCATTTTGTTATTGAGATTGGTACCATTATCCGTAATGATTCTTTCTGGGACGCCATACCGACAGATCAGATTATGCCGGATGAAACGTGCCACGACGCTCTTGGTCACTGTGGCATAGGAAGCTGCCTCAACCCACTTTGTGAAGTAGTCGATTGCCACCAAGATGAAGCGATGCCCGTTGGATGCCGTTGGTCGGATCTCACCGATCATATCGATGCCCCACATTGCGAAAGGCCAAGGTGCCGTCAGGACATTCAAAGGGACCGGAGGGATATGCACCTTGTCAGCATAGATCTGGCATTTATGACAAGTTCGGGAGTGTTGGTAACAATCGGCTTCCATTGTGGACCAGAAATATCCTGCCCGAAGGATTTTCTTAGCCATGGTGTGTCCACTGGAATGTGTTCCAAATGTACCTTCATGCAGTTCCATCATGATTTTCTCCGCTTCAGCCTTATCCACACAACACAGCAGAGTCGAATCATGATTCCGTTTGTAGAGAATGCCGTTGCTGAGGAAGAATTTTGCAGCAAACCTTCTCATGAACTTCTTATCATTGACAGATGCACCTTCAGGGTATTCCTGAGCTTCCAAGTACCTCTTCACCTCATGATACCAAGGTTTTTCAGTCACCTTCTCAGCCTCCAGCTCGCAGCAGTACGCCGGTTCATCCAACTTCCAGATAGTGATTCGGGGAGCCTCATTGTCCCATTTAACTTTGAACATTGAAGACATCGTGGCTAGTGCGTCCACTAGCTGATTCTCCTCTCTGGGGAAATGCTCAAAAGTTATCTCTTCAAAGTGAGGGAGCAAGGTCGACACATACTCCTTGTAAGGAATAAGATTCGGGTGTTTCGTATCCCACTCGCCTTTGATCTGATTGATCACGAGAGCGGAATCTCCGAAGACACTTAGAAATTTTATCCTTAAGTCGATTGCAGCTTGTAAACCCATGATACATGCCTCATATTCTGCCATATTGTTGGTGCAGCTGAAACATAATCGGGCGGTGAGGGGAGTATGAGTTCCTTTGGGAGATATGATTACAGCGCCGACGCTGTTACCCAAAGCATTGGAGGCTCCATCAAAATGCATAGACCATCGGGATCCTTCCTCAGGTCCTTCATCCGGTCCAGGCACTTCACAGTCAGTTACCACCATGATGTCTTCATCCGGAAAATCAAAGTTTAATGATTGGTAATCATCCACAGGTTGGTGTTCCAAATGATCTGCCAGTACACTTCCCTTAATTGCTTTCTGAGTTGTATACTGGATATCATATTCTGTCAAGATCATTTGCCATCTCGCTATTCTCCCAGACAGAGCGGGCTTTTCAAATATGTACTTGATGGGATCCATCTTTGAAATCAATAAGGTAGTGTGAGTCAGCATATACTGTCTCAGCCGGCGAGCAGCCCATACAAGAGCGCAGCAAGTTTTCTCAAGCAGTGAGTAACGAGACTCACAGTCGGTAAACTTTTTGCTCAAGTAATAAATAGCGTGCTCTTTTCGGCCAGATTCGTCATGCTGCCCCAGCACACACCCCATTGAATTATCAAGCACTGTCAAGTATAGTATCAGAGGTCTTCCTTCCACCGGTGGCATAAGAATGGGTGGCTCTTGGAGATATTCCTTTATCCTTTCAAAGGCGGCCTGACATTCATCATTCCAGCGTACTACTTGATCTTTCTTCAGCAATTTGAAGATTGGCTCACAAGTAGCAGTCAGATGCGAGATGAATCGAGCAATGTAATTCAGTCGTCCTAGGAAACCTCTGACTTCTTTCTCTGTTTTTGGAGTCGGCATCTCTTGTATGGCTTTTACCTTGGCAGGATCCACCTGAATACCTTTATCACTTACAATGAAACCTAGCAACTTTCCGGATCTTACCCCAAAGGTGCATTTGTTGGGATTCAACCTCAGCTTGTACAACTTGAGTCGGTCAAATAACTTCCTCAGATGGTCAAGGTGCTCCTCCTCAGTTTGAGACCTTGCAATCATGTCATCAACGTATACTTCAATCTCATGATGGATCATATCATGGAACAAAGCAACCATGGCACGTTGATAGGTTACCCCAGCATTTTTCAATCCGAATGGCATGACCTTATAACAGAAGGTCCCCCACTGAGTCACAAAGGTAGTCTTCTCCATGTCCTCTGGAGCCATCTTGATCTGATTATACCCTGAAAAACCATCCATGAAGGAGAACACCTTGTGTTGAGCTGTATTGTCAACAAGGACATCAATGTGAGGTAGGGGGAAGTCATCCTTGGGGCTGGCCCTGTTCAAATCCCTGTAGTCGACACACATTCTGACTTTACCGTCCTTCTTTGGTACTGGCACCACATTGGAAACCCACTGGGGGTAAGAAGTTACTGCAAGGAATCTGGCATCAAACTGCTTCATAACCTCGGCCTTGATCTTTTCAGACATCTCTGGACGCATCCGTCGAACTTTTTGCTTTACCGGAGGGCAATCTTCCTTGGTTGGCAGATGGTGAACTACAATGTCGGCATCCAAACCAGGCATATCTTCATAGGACCAAGCAAAAATCTCCATGTAGTCTTGTAGCATCTGGATCAATCGTTGCTTCACGCTGAGCTCTAGATTGGCACCAATCTTGACCTTTTTCCTATCTGTCTCAGTACCCAAGTTAATTGTCTCCACAGGCTCTTCATGTGGTTGAATAGCCCTCTCTTCCTGGAGTAGCAGTCTTGCGAGTTCACCAGGCACTTCGCAATCATCTTCACCTTCGTCTTCGGCCAAGTTGATCGGATTTTCGAAGTCATAACTGGCGGTAGCAGAGCTGTTACCAGTGAGATCCAGAGTGGATTGAAACCTGTATAAGTGAGTGTGTGTAAATACAGCTGTTTTGCAATATATATAACACAGAAAGGAAAAGAGCAAAAGATTTGAAATGCAACAAACGTCCAATGTTTTGATTGATGATATATGAAAATGTCATACAAAAAGCCCTCACAAATGGAGCTACGATGCCCCGGGTAGGACACCGAGCCAACAAAGTTTTAACATATTGTTTGTTACAAATTTGGAAATCAAAAGAAATTAATTACTGCGTGACAAATGTGATAGGGGTAAAATCCTTTGCCGTCCAGTTGCTCGGTCCGTCGCTGGAAGTCGGGTAGATCCAACTGTCAAACTCTTCTTCCTCTACATCCTCCTCGATAGCATTCACCCTTGAGCTGGAAATAAACACCGGAGCCTTTCCGATCTTCTCTTTGCGCACCGCCTTCTGAGCCTCTACAGTAAAGCCTAGCCCAAACTTGTCGTTCTTCTGAGTGAAGTCAGGAAGCTGACCCCAGTGTGCACAATTGCCTTTCTGAACCACAGCCCGGGCATCCCTTAGGGAAGCCATCTTCAGGGAATCATTCTCTTCGGCTATTGTCTCTGCAGCGGCTGAAATTGGATGCACCTTCTCGAAATGCTGGAAGGGGGTTTCAATGAACTCTCCGTCCATCTCAATGTACCTGAAGGAATTCAAATGGCTCACCATATACTCCTCTTCTCCTTGCACAGTGACGATCTTCCCCCTGACGGGATACTTCAGCTTCTGGTGCAAGGTGGAGGTCACTGCCCCAGCTTTATGGATCCAAGGTCGACCCAACAGACAAGAGTACGATGGACGTATATCCATCACATAAAAGGTAGAGTCAAACACTTGGGAGCCCACACGAATAGGGATGTTAACCTCTCCATGAACCATCCTTTTGGAACCGTCAAAGGCCCTGACGATGATATTACTGGGTTTCAACTCCAGGCCTTCATAATCCAGACGGTCTAAAGCCTTTTTCGGTAGAACATTCAAGGAAGAACCAGTATCCACCAATACATGTGCCAGAGTAGTGCCCCTGCATTCAATAGAGACATGCAGGGCATCATTGTGGTCTCTCCCTTTCGCGGTCAGGTCAGCATCTGAAAATCCCAAGCCATTGTCCGCCGTTAGATTCGCTATGCAATCAGTGAACTAGACTGCAGACGTCTCCTGCGGCACATGGGCCGTCTTGAGAAATGAGATCAAGGCCTTAGCATGGGCCTCGGAGCATAGCAATAAGGAGAGCAGGGAGATCTTGGAGGGCGTATGCCCCAACTGCTCGACAACATTAAAATCACTCTTCTTTATTATTTTCAGAATCTCCTCCATTTCTTGTCGGGAGGCCTCAGCATTTACGGGTATTGGTGCCTCCATCCGGGCAGGCTCTTCTTCAATCCCTTTGCCCCGAGCATTTGATGACTCGGCAGCAGGGGAAACAACTTGATCAGCAACAGTAACAGGTATACTTGTAGGTTTTATGAGGAGGGGTCTTCGAATAGCGGGCGGTGCAATGTCAGGCGAGAAGAGCCTGCCACTGCGGGTAACTTTGGCTGGACCAGTGATATCGCAGATACTGGCACTAGCGTCGAATTCTTGTTTGATTCCATTTACATACACGTCCGCCCCATAATGCCAGGGGACAGCTTTATCAGACACGTAGGAGAGGGGCCCCGGAACAGTAATGATCACAGGCGCAACTGTCATGATTTGAATAGGCTTCTTCGGGGGAGCCTTGATTGGATTTTTGAAGATGGTAATCACAGAAACTTCTTTCATTGGAACCAATTGAACAACAGTCTTTTTGAATAGAATTTCCTTGCTATCCATTAGGCCTTGGATGCCTAACCTCAGCAAGGGACAATCAGATAGGGAAATAGCACAGAACAGGCAACCTTCTCCGCAACCCGGAAATAAACCGGCCCGCAGCAGGTTCTTCTTAACAGTCTTCAGAGGGGTGACAACTTCATCTATCGAAACAGCATATGTTTCTTCCTCAATGGCATTTACCCTATGCTGGGGCATAGGAGCCGTTACAACATTTGGTCTTTCTGGCGCTTCAAACTGAATTTCCTTTGCGTCGATCAGATCTTGCACTTTGTTTCTCAAGGCCCAGCAATCATCAGTAGTGTGCCCGGGACTATCAGAATGATAAGCACACCGGGCATTTGGGTTATACTTAGGAGACGCAGTGTTGACGACCTTAGGAGCTTCTTTGAGGGTCACTAGGTTGGTGGATAACAGTTGGGGTAAAATTTGAGATAATGTCATACTCAGTCGCGTATACTGCCTCTTGGGCCTTTCACTTCTTTGTTGATTGTACTGCTGAGGAGCAGCAACAGGTTTGGAGATGACCAAAGCATTGACGGCTTGGCGACTTTCGGGTTTGACTTGTCTTCTAGGACCATAGACGGCACTTGCTTCTTTCTTAAACGGCCTCTTCTCAGCACTTGTAGAGGCAGCCTTCTGTATCTTGCCTGACCTGATGCCAGCTTCAATTCTTTCTCCCGTTAATATCAAATCTGTGAACCCAGCGGAGGAGTTACCAACCAAATGATTGAAAAACGGACCAGACAAAGTCCCAAGGAACATATCAACCAGCTCTCGGTCAGTTAATGGAGGCTGCACCCTGCCAGCCAAATCTCTCCATTTTTGAGCGTACTCTTTGAACCCTTCACCCGTTCCTAGAGACATACCCTGAAGTTGGGTACGCGTGGGAGCGAGATCAGAATTGTATTGGTATTGTCTGTAGAATGCGGTTGCCAAATCTTCCCAGTGCCGGATGCTGGCTCCATCTAATTGGTAGAACCATTCAAGCTGTGACCCTGAGAGGCTATCTTGGAAGAAGTGAATCCAGAGGTTCTTATCTGCCGTGTAAGGTTGGATTTTCCTTACGTACGACCTCAGATGCAGCTTTGGGCAGGAGACCCCATCATACTTGGCGAAGGCAGGCGCCTTAAACTTGTGTGGAATGACTACCCCAGAAGATAACCCCAAATCTCCGAAATCCAGTCCCGGCACATTCTGAATTTCCATGGCGCTCAAGCGGTCCTCCAATTGCTTGTATCTGTCAGCAGCAGGTGGGTATTGTTCGTCGTTATAGTCCGTCTCGTTGTCAGAGACTGCGGGACTAGGAGCTCCTCCCTCTTTTTCTTCTTCTTCTTCAGGAGTAGAGTCTTCAACTCTTGCTGACCTTGGGCTAGGCTTAGGACCATTTCTTGAAACTGTGCACTTTGGGCCTGAAGGGCCTTGATTGCTTGCTCACTGGAGGAGTCTGGATTCATGATGACTGTTCACACAAACAGCGAAGAAAATTAAGCAACCTGCGAAATAGGGTACCTGCTATGCATATGGTGCAATGGAATGCGTATGTATGCAATGCATTCAAGGATTTAGAATATTCAAAATTTGTTGTAGACAAAAAGGAACGCACATTATATTAATAAGGAGAAATTTGTTAATACATAAATGCCCCATGGGCCAAATACTACAAAATAACTCCTTAAGGTAAAAAGACATTGCGCATCCTCTTTGGCGCGATGTAGGTGTTGAGATTCCTTTCCTCGTGCAGCAGGCGGGTGAGTTCCAGGACCTTCTTTTCACTAGCATGTAGACTGGTCTCAAGAGAATTCCGTTCTTCCTTAAGCTGGACCCAGCTCTTCTGCATTTCTTCCCAGGAGGTGGGCATGTCGGGATGTTGAATGGTGTAGGATGCCTCTCCTTCCAAGACTGGTTCTTTGATCACAGGGAGCATATGAGGATAAGGCATCACTAACTTCTGGGAGCGGGCTCGTACCCACTTGAGGTAAGGTTCCAACGGGATGGAGTTCCGGTGCCCCAATGTCTTGCTGTCTATCCTACTTGGCATCCTCCAAGCTCTGATAAATTTCTGACGAAGTCCTTGAGTATCGTTGTCGAAGTCAAAAACTATGTTAGGGATTAACATGTCATGAGGGCCATCCCTCCGAGCATAACCAAACTGTCTCCAAGCCAGGCATGGGTTGTAAGTAATACCCCATTTGATTCCAAATAAAGGAACATTGGGGTACTCCCCACATCGATCAATGATAGTGATGTCTTCCCTAGACCTAGGGCACCAATGTATATCCGCATGCGTGAGAGTCATTAACCGTTGTGACCATCTCAAACCCCGCTCGTTCTTTAAAACTGTTTGTGGAAGGTGCGAAATAAAACACCTTCCCAGGAGAGGAGTGCAACACATAAGGACACCCCTTCTTCTCATGGTTCGAGTGTAACATGAGTGAAGGATGTCCCCCAGCAACATAGGTATAGGATTCTTGGTCATGAAGATCTGGACCGCACTGATATCAATAAGCTGATCGGGATTAGGGAACAATACCAAACCATAGACAAGGAGGGCCATAACTTCTTCAAAAGCTCGTAGGTCAAGAGAGTTCCAACATTCTTGGGCCTTTTCAAACAGAAACCTGGCTAAGAACCCTTTGATACCACTTCTAACTTCCCAATGTCCTTTGAGGTCAGATGTCTGTAGGTGCAAGGCTTTAGCAATCTCTTCAAGCTTGGGCTCCTCTTCCGTACCGTTGTAGGGTAGTCGATCAAGGATAGGGACCTTCAGAAGTCGGGAGAACTCTTCCAATGTAGGCACCAACTGATAATCCGGGAAGGTGAAGCAGTGATGCAGAGGGTCAAAGAATTGGAACAGGACCTTTATCAAGTCCTCCTCAATGTTGGTGTTAACCAAGTTGATGAGTCTTCCATGTCTCTCACTGAATGAAGAACCCTCGGGAATCCTGGACAGAAGTTCCTTAAGCTGAGGAGGGATCTTTACAAGGCTAATCTGAATTGTCTTTCTGCGAGCAGTTTCCATGTCCTATAAAACAAGAACAAAGATGAAGATTCGAAACCCTTGAAATGGTTAGTCAATGCTCATGATGTTTGTATGATGTAATGATGTGATGATTAAATACACTATAAACATTCACAAAGGCAAACATGGTAAGGCACACAAGTCACACAAGCCCTTAGAGTTTAGGCCTGCATGGGGTCTGGGTATTACCCTCTTGAAGTTTGGTGGGCTCAACCTGTCCTATCAAAAGTAATCGGGTTCTAAAGGTCCCAATATAACTGGATTGCTTTCATTGTTCATCGTTTTGATTTAGCCACTGAACTGGCGACCGAAATATTCCAGGAAAGCAACCCTCAATTGAGTGTAGTATCGAGTATCAACCAACCTCGGACTGCACCAAAGTCAGTTATCTCACTACCCTAAAAAGGCCAAGATGGTTCAATTAAGGTTCCTAAGGTCAGTTGATGCTTCACGACACCACGCGGCGGCCCCGTACTCTCCTTGACTGAACTCAAGGGTTACCGGTACACACCAAAGTGCCACATCAACGTAGCAGACTGTTTCAACCATGTCGGTATACCCCGCACAGTTCCCTCACAGCCTTGTTGCTACTTTCTAAGAAGGTATCCCCAGATCCGGGTTAGGATCTATAAAGCTCCGATACAAAGCCCACAAAATATAAAAGCAAACAAAGCAAGCAATTGAAAACAAAGGTGATCTAAACCCTAAGGTTACTCCACTTTAAAAGTATATCCCCAGCAGAGTCGCCAGTTCTGTGATACGGTGGGAGAACTGACTTGAGGTTTGCGTTTGTATTCGCAAATGTTGCGGTTAGCAAGAGTCGCCACCGACTTTTTATTTTATCCTAAGGAAAGGTTAAAAAGCACAGCAAAAACCTTTTGAGATGTTTTCTTGGGTTCGGGGAGTAGATTATAGAAAGGGAAGGTATTAGCACCCTTTCTATCCATGGTTATCCATGGGCTCTTAGTTACTTGCTTAGATCACTTGCCTTTTGTTTTCAATTGTTTTAAATGGTGCTTTAGTGTGTGGGTTTGAAAATGTTTTGAAAAGGGGCCAATGTGGTGGCAACCTTTGTAATGATCCATGTGGGGATGTATACAAAGATGTATGTCTTTTGAAAAAGTTTTCATTTGTTTTTGAAAGTTGTTTTGAAAGTGTAGTGATGTGTGATTTTGAAATTAGGCAAGTGTTTTGTTTTGCAAGTTGATTCAAGTAACTAAGAGGTTATCTACTCCTAAATTTCTCAAAAGATCATTGCTATACTTTAACCCTTTTAACAAGTTTGCTCCACCATTGTATTTGGTGGGCAACCTTGTGTTAGGATGTGAAAGGGACAGGCGCGGGTCATCGTTTTAGACCATAATTGTAACGACGTTAAATGTCTTTGGGCAATTTCTTTAAGGGACTTGATCATTTGTTTTTGTTTGTTTTGAAAAGTTTTGTCGAGGGACTATGATCATTCAAATTGTTTGCTTTGCCCAAAGAAGTTCAACATACAATATGGCCCATTTATTTGAAGGCAACAAGTGGAATACCCTAGGGGGTGCAAGTGTGATTTGTGTGTTCATTTTCATGCTTGTTTATCTTGTATTAGGTCAAACTATTTTTTTATCGTTTTTTCGCATACAAACCCTAATTCTAACATGTTATCATTAGAAAGCAATAAAGTGCGAAATTAAAATTACTAAGCTATTACAAAACCAAATATGGGAAGGGGGGGTACAAATGTTCAAATGGGGGATATTGACAAGAATTTAAATCTAAATTATTACATCATTTTGAATATTTGCAAGGTAAATAAATTGCATAATTAAATGGAAATTAAATAAATATGTGAAATGCAAAAAGAAAGTTTTTATATGCATGAGAAAATATTTTTTATGTAAAAGAGAAAAGAAAATAAAAATGTATTATTTTTTTTTGGGTATTTTGAACTTAGGGTAAAAACCCTAATTTTTAAAGAAAAAAAAAGGTATTATTTTCTAATTTAATACAACTATTTATTCATTATTTATAAAAATAAAATAAAATGAAGTGTATTATGGAAAAAGGTATTTTTATATCAAATATTAATAAAAATGAAAAAAAATCAAGTATGTTTATATTTTGTCTTAAATATATTAATAATCACATATATATATATATATATATATATTAAACCCTAAATATGTATTATACACAAAATAAATATTTATTTAATATTTTAATAAAATAAATAAAAGAGTATTTTTTGTGTGAAATATTTTCAGAAAGTAAATAAAAATAAAAATTGTATTTACATCATTTTTATATTTATTCTAATAATAGTACATATATATATTTTATATACAAACAAAAGAAATAAACAAATAAATATGCAAATAAATACAAAAATGATGGAAAAAAATATTTTTAATTTTTAAATGTCATGAGAAAAAATAAACAAAGTTAATCAAAAAAGAAAAAGTCAAAAATGTTAAAATATGAGCAAATGGGCCCAGGGGGGTGTGAATCAAAAAAGGTGGTGTGAAAAGTGAAATAACACAGGCCCAGCCCACTGATCATTGTCTTCAACCTCCAGCTTCAAACATTTGAAAAACGCGCGCCCCTATTCCTCAATGTCTAACTCCTGATTCTTGGCTTTTCAGCAAAAACTCATAACACAAGAAATGTTCAGCATGAAGAGACGGTTTCAACCATATAAATAACTTGACCTATCTCTCTAAGATGAGGGAGAATTTCTCCTCCCCCCAATTTCTGACCTAACTTTTCATCAATGTTCAGACATGAAATTCTCTAAGCACACGAAACATAAATGAAATCTAATCATATGAGCATGTTCAGGGCTATGATTGTGACATGTTTTCTTCAAAAACCTAAAGCTAACAATGCCTAATAAGAGAGATAGAACTCCATGAATATACCTGTTCAGTTGGAATCGAGCTTGGCAATGGAGGATGTTTCAGAGTGAAATGATGACTTGTACAGCTTCCTTGAAGTGTAAGGATGCTTTTCCAATCCCTACTTTGTCTTGAAACTCCCTGAATCGAGCTAGTGAACTCCAACTGCAAAACAGAAAATGAAAAATGGTGAAGTGGCTTGGAGGTGTTACAGGTCTGATTTTAGGACATGGTTAGCTTGCACATGTTGTAGGGAAGGTAGAGGAAAAGGTTTGGATCAAAATGCTCGAAGGGATTGGGAGTTTGCACTCAAACTGCAGGGGCTCCCCTGTTTGTACAGTTTTGAGGTGATTAGAGCAATGGGAGTGTTTCAGATGGCAAGGGCTCGTGTGTTAGCTTGGATTTGGTCTATGGAATGTGTTTGATAGCTTTTGTGTTGTGTGTCTAAGCTGATATGAGAGATGGCATAAGTTATGGACTTTTCTTCTATCTTAAGCAACAAAAGCAAGTTGGTGGTTTTAGGTTAGTAGGGGGCCTCCTAATGTGCTGCATAAACATCTCTTGATCAGTGTGTTATGCACATAATCTTGTGCAAAGCAGATCTTTTATGTACTTGTTGGATTACAAACTTGACATAAAGCTAATCTTTTCAAAAATGGAAATTTCACTTTATCTAGTTTAGGATTAATCTTGCATACAATGCTTGCACTCAAAGAACAACACCTTAACACATTGAATATGCATTAAATTATTGAGTATGGAATGGTTCAAGGACCTGTAATCAAGCATAAAGCAAACTGATTTCAAATTGGCAAGATTATGAACATGTCTTGATGAAGAACAAAAAGTGAATTTTTGCCAACTTGTGAAATTCGAATCTCTCAAGTTATGAGGTTGTTTGATGAGTTCTTGGACATTTTGGAAAGCTTGGAATGTGTACTACAATCCATCTTTGAAATGCAAATCAAAATTCCAAGTGGAAGGGTATGAAAAGTGGCCTTGAAGTAGGGTAGAAAACCTTGTCAAAATAGGTCAAATTTCACTAAGTTAAAAGATGGTTTAGTGCCCTTATTCAAAAAATTATAACTTGAGATACAAGCTTCAAATGAGAAAACTTTGTGAATAAAAGTTGTAGATTATGCAACAAGCTACAACTTTCATGTTTTGACTTTTGTTTGAATCCAAATGGATCATGGTGAAAAGATGGGGCAAAGTTGGGAAAAAATTAGGGTTTTTCATAACTTAGAAAAATTCTAAGTTATGAAAAATTCCATTTTCAAACCCTAATTTGCATTTTGAGATTTCTTGGTGAACAAGTTTCATGATTTGGCATGTTTTGATGAAAAATGAATCTTGACTCTTGATTTTGACCAAAAAGTCAAAGTTTGACTTTTCAGTATACAGTCAAAATTGATCAATTGACTGGGAAATTCAACTGTCAACCTTGTGTACTTGGGATCTTTTGAGCTTGATGAATGTGTCAAGATAATTCCATGGGGTCCTTGAGTCCATATGTGAGCTTGGTTTGCCATTGGCTAGGTCAAACAGTCAAAAATTGCCTTTGTGCAGTCAAAACCCTAAAAATGACCATTTTGCCCTTTTGGTGATCTGATCAAATTTCTTGTGGAATTGTGATCCAAACTTGATCAAATGGTCCATATGAGTTCATAATGTTGATGTGGATCAAATTTCATGAGGTTTGACTGTCAATTGGCCACAGTTGACTTTTTCCCCAATACAGCTGATTTCTAGGTCAACTGTCCAATTGACTGGGTAAAACTTGGAATCAAGACTTGAAACTTGGCATGGGTAAACTTGGGAGTCCAACATGAAGCATGAAAGTCATCTTAGGCTTTTCAGGTCAAAACATCCTTGGGCAAACACAAACCCTAATTTGAGTCCACAGTGCAAGGAGAAGTCTTGAGCAGAGGAAACCCTAACTGTATCTTGATCTTCAAAGGTCTTGTGATGAGAAAATGTTGAGGAGATGGGAGGGCAAATTTTGGGGTACAACAGTGATCAAAATAGAACTTGCGCATACAAAGAAATATTCATAAAGCTCCTCTATCTATTTAATGTGCCTTAATATTGTGTGAACATCACAGTTGTGATATAGTTTTCTAGAAACATTCTTGTACACATTTTGGTGCACATTTGTGTAATTTCTTGAGAAACCAAGTTATGGTTTATCCTCAAGAAAACATTGACGACAGTCTTTATAAATTGTAATCAATGTTTTGATTAGTGGATTAAGACCTCGATTGAGAGAGGCGAAATAACCTTGGCATGTGGATTGGAGTAGTTTGAGTTCAAACGAACCAGGATAACTAAACGTGTAATACTGTTTTTAATTTTGAAAACCCCAATTAACATCCCCTTTCTTGTGTTTTTCTATCCTTCAATTGGTATCAGAGCGCCTGGTTCTGGGTGCTAACACTTAACTGTGTAAGAAAAAGATCCTAACAAGAAAAACACTATGTTGGGACCAAGTCAGAATAAAAACAATTATAACTATGATGAGAAAGAAAAAATCAACGACAAACCTCCAATCTTTGATGGTGAGAAATTCGATTATTGGAAAGGCAGAATCGAATGTTTTTTTCTAGCTCATGACGCTAATCTCTAGGATAATGTAACTGATGGCTACATTTATCTAGTTGATGTAAGCGATCACAAGATCGACAAAAATAAAATGATAGATCAAAAAAAGAAAGAATTCAGAAATCATCACAAGGCAAGAACAATCCTCTTGAGTGCTATCTTGTACACCGAGTATGAGAAGATCACGAACATAGATTCAGCTAAGAACATGTTTGACTCTATGAGAATGACACATGAAGGCAACACACAAGTCAAAGAGACCAAAGCTCTTGCACTTATCCAGAAGTATGTGGCCTTCAAAATGGAAGAAGATGAAACAATTGAGACAATGTTCTCAAGGTTTCAAATTCTGGTTGTTGGGCTAAAAGTTCTTGACAAATAGTACTCAACAGCAGATCGTGTAAAGAAAATCATCAGAAGCTTACCCTAGAAATGGAGACCCATGGTCACAACCTTAAAACTAGCCTAAGATTTAAACAAAATATCTCTTGAAGAACTTATCAGCTCTTTGAGAAGTCATGAATAAAACTAGAAGAAGATGAGCCCTAGAAGAAAAGTAAGTCTCTTGCTCTTAAATATAATAAAAAATATTGAAACTAAAGCTTTTCAGGAATAAGAAGAAAACTCTAGTGGATCCTCATCAGAAGAAGACGAATTATCTCTTCTATCCAGAAGAGTCCATCAACTATGAAAGCACAGACATAGAAATTCAGAAACCCCAGAAAAATAGGAAATCACTCAGAATCATCCTCTGGAAACAGAAAGTCTAGCAACACAGATTTTCTATGCTACGAATGCAAAGAGGCAGGTCACTACAAAAGCGACTTCATAAATATTCAAAAAGAAATGCCTAAAAAGAAGTACTCCAAAGAAAGAAGAAAAGTCTTATGGAATTGTGGGATGATTCAAAATTTTCTAAAGCTAAAACAAAATCAGAAGATGAACGGGCCAATATAGCTTTAATGGCCAACATATCAGAAGACACAGATACATCAGAATCTGAATCAAATTTAGAAGAGGTATTTTAAAAATTCTCTAGATCTCAAATACAAGAACCAGAAACTCGTTCTTGTATCTGAAACTGAAGAAACTAGGAAACAAAAAATAGAAAACTCTGGGCTAAAAGAAATTAATTCTAAACTTAAAAATAAATTACAAAAAGCTCATAAAGAATCTGTTTCAGAAGTTTCAAATAGTTCTGATAACATCATAAAAGAATATGATCACAACTTTCAAAAAAATTTAGATAGAAACATAGATAGAAGCAAGATGGCCTCAATAATCTATGGAGTTAGCATAAACGATAGAAAAGGCATAGCATATGTGGAACCAAAAGGAGAAGAACCATATGTACCAAATAAATTGATGATATGATCATAAAACACACACCCTTAAACTCACACTTCACATATGGAAACACACATGATATAAAATATACTAGTAAATCTTACTCTGCAAATTCTCTTGAAAAACCAAAATTCAATCAGAGTTTTAGAAAGTCTAACAAACAAGGACCCAAAAGATATGGGCACCTAAGGATAAAATAATTTATGTTGCAGATATCTTTAACAGCAAGATTGAAACACCAATCTTGGTACCTGGACTTTAGATGCTCTTGACACATGACGGGAAGAAAGCATATGTTCCAAAGTATGGAACTTAAATCTGGAGGATGCATAGGTTTCAGAGGAAATCAGAAAGGAAAGATTATTGGCTCTGGAACCATTGGTAACAATACACTTCCCTCTATAACTAATATTCTGTTAGTATATGGATTAATGCATAACCTGTTGTTCATAAGTCAATTAAGTGATAACGGTTATGATACAATCTTTAATCAATAGTCTTGTAAAGAAGTTAGTAGGAAGATGGAACAATCCTCTTTAATGGAAAGAGAAAGAACAACATTTATAAAATAAAAATTTATGAACTAAAAAGTCAGAATGTAAAACTCCTTATGTCTATTATCGATGATCAACGGGTCTGGAATAGAAGATTTGGGCATGCTAGTATGAGAAGAATATCTCAGATTAATAAACTCAATCTGTTCAGAGGACTTCCTAACTTGAAGTTCAACTCAAATGCTCTGTGCGAAGCATGTCAAAAAGGCAAGTTTGCAAAACCCTCTTTCAAATTAAAAAAATGTTGTTTCTACCTCTAGACTATTAGAACTTCCACATATAAATCTCTTTGGACTAGTGAAAACTGCATCCATCAACAGAAAAAAGTATGGATTAGTGACCGTAGACGACTATAGCAGATGGACATGGGTAAAGTTCTTAACACACAAGGACGAGTCACACTCCGTGTTCTCTACTTTCCGTAACCAAGTTTAAAACAAAAAAAAAGAGTTTAGAATTGTAAAAGTCAAAAGTGATCGTAGTGGGGAATTAGAAAACTAAAGTTTTGAAATTTTTTTTAATGAAAATGGAATTTCTCATGATTTCTCTTGTTCTAGAACTCCTCAAAAAACAGAGTTGTAGAACGAAAGAATAGAACCTTACAAGAAATGGCCAGAACCATGATCAACGAGACTAACATTGCTAAACACTTATGGGCAGAAGTAATTAACACAGCGTGTTACATTCAGAATAGAATCTCAATAAGACCTATTCTGAAAAATACTCCATATGAACTGTGGAAGTACAGAAATCCCAACATCTCTTATTTCTATACATTTGGATGTACTTGTTTCATATTGAACACCAAAGATCATCTGAAAAGGTTTGATTCTAAGGAACAAAATTATTCATGTTAGGATATTGTGAATGTTCAAAAGGTTATAGAGTATATAACACAGAAACATAAATTGTGGAAGAATCTATTAGTGTCAGATTTGATGATAAGCTTGGATCTCAAAAGTCAAAGCACAGCAAATCTTTTGCAGATATAAAAGTTCAAATCAAAGGTACTAAAGATAGATCTTCAGAAAATAAAAGTTCAGAACATCACCCAAATACAGAAGAAGACATCACAAATATTACAGGAACTTCTGAAGAACCCATCCATAAAAGACAATCTAGAAGTAGCTTAGCCCATCCTGAAAACATGATTTTGGGAAAGAAAGATGATCTAATCAGAACAAGATCCACATTCAGAAATACTGAAGAGTCTCCCATGGGATTAATGTCTCTAATCGAACCTAATTCTATTAACGAAACACTTCTAGACAATGATTGGATTCTTGAAATGCAGGAAGAACTAAATCAATTTAATAGAAATAATGTATCGGATCTAGTGCTTAAACCAAAAGGCTTCAACATCATTGGAACTAAATGGGTCTTCAGAAACAAGCTTAGTGAACAAGGAGAAGTTGTTAGAAACAAAGCAAAACTAGTTGCATAAGGTTATAGTCAGCAAGAAGGGATAGACTATACATAAACCTTTGCTTTAGTCTCCAGGTTAGAATCTATAAGACCCTTAGTTTCATTTTCTGTAAATAATGACATCACTCTTTATCAGATGGATGTCAAAAGTACCTTTTTAAATGGTTACATTGATGAAGAAGTTTGTATGCACCAACCCCCTAGTTTTGAAAATACAAAACATCCAGAATATGTTTATAAACTTAAGAAATCGTTATATGGTCTGAAACAAGCTCCTAGAGCTTGGTATGAAAGACTAAGTAACTTTCTCTTAGAAAATGATTTTACCATAGGGAAGGTGGACGCAACTCTATTATGTAAACCATTTAAAAATAACATTCTGGTTTGTCAAATTTACGTAGATGATATAATTTTTGGATCTACTAAAGTCTCCTTGAGAAAGAATTTGCTAAGACTTTGCAGGCAGAATTTGAAATTAGCTTGATGGGTGAACTCAAGTTCTTTTTGGGAATTCAAATCAATCAAACTCTAGAAGGAACCTACATACATCAAAGCAAGTATGTTTAAGAACTTATAAAGGAATTTGATATGTTAGAAAGTAAGCCATCTGAAACTCCTATGCATCCTACATCATTATGGAAAAGGAAGAGGTAAGTAAGAAAGTAGAACAGAAGCTCTACAGAGGTATGATTGGTTCTCTCTTATATTTAACAGCTTCAAGATCTGATATTCTATATAGCATTTGTCTTTGTTCCAGATTCCAATTAGATCCTAGAGAATCTCACTTAACATCGGTTAAGCAAATTTTCAAATATCTGAAACATACTACTAATCTTGGTCTTTGTTATAGAAAATCCAGGGAATATCAATTAGTAGGGTACCGTGATGCTGACTTTCCTGGAGATAGAATAGAAAGAAAAAGTACGTCTGGAAGCTGCCAGTTTTTGGGAGATAACCTAATCTCTTGGTCCAATACAAGATAGTCCATTATTGCACTATAAACTGCTGAGGCTAAATATATAGATGCAACTGGATGCAGTACTCAGATGCTCTGGATGAAGAGTTAACTTGAAGATTTTCATATTTATGAGAGTAACATTCATATCCTCTGTGATAATACTTCTGTTATCTGTCTTTCTAAAAATCCTATTTTACATTATAGGGCTAAACATATAGAAATTAAACACCATTTTATTAGGGACTATATTCAGAAGGGAATTCTTTGTTTAAAATTTATAGACATTGACCATCAATGGGCTGACGTTTTCACAAAACCCCTTACCGAAGATAGATTTAATTTCATTCTGAAACACCTCAGTATGGAATTATGCCTAGAATAAAAGTGTAGTTTCTGTATATTTAATCCTTGAAACTTTTTTATTTGTTTTTGTGAACATCTGAAAAATAGTTTTTCAGAAGTGAGAAGGGAAATTGTATCTGAAACTATCCAGAAAGATTTGAATGTGTTCCAAAAATGCTTCATTTCTAAGATAGATGCAAGAAGTTCACCATATCGACATTTGTCAACCTTAAATGCTAAGTCACTCTCTAAGGCTGAACACGTGTTCAAAATCCGAAGAGGTGAAATAGTTGAGTCGATGCATTGAGGCGCGAGTCACATCGGTAATTGTTCACAAAATCTTCACGCTATCCCCCTTTTTGAGAAATCATTAATGTTGTTAATCATTTTGATTATTTTATTAATTGAAATTAATTTCATGTTTTTCTCTCTGTTGGCTATTTATATCTCACTTTCACCAATTCACTTTCACACCTTCACTCTCACTCACCCTATTTTTCTCTGAATTTTCCTTTCCCCATTGTGTGCTCTCAAACCCTAAGTATATGAACAATGGATTCTTTTCAACAACAACAAAAGTCTCAAGATTCTTAAATAAACATTTTTGGTTCATCCTCTACTCCAAACAAAGAAAGGTATGTTGAACCTATAAGAACTCTCCTCACACCAGTTAATTCTGTGGAAGTTCTCTGTGAACTCATAGTTGATTTTGAAAGCATGAAAGAAAATGGGTATGACCATACACCTGATGTTTAGTTTTAAGGGTGGACAAAATATTTTGATTGATTAATTGGTCCAGTTTTTCCCAAACTGGTTAAAGAATTTCGGAGTCATGCTACTGCATCAAATTATCAAGTAACTTCTTATGTAATGGGAAAGAAGATCACCATCACCGAAGATCTCATTAGAAAGCTTATTGGTCACGATGGAAGCGGCATAAGATGCTTTGAAATGGAAGAAAAAGGTTTTGACCTGACCATCATATCCAAAGAAATATTCTCTTCTAGACAACCCTGAAACAAGATCAAAGATCTGAAGTACTATCTCAGCATTTGGTCTAGAATAATTCTGGGGTGCATCAATCATAGAAAACCAACTAGTTCTCCTGACTACATCAATATTGATCAATAGTACATGTTGTACTTCATCAAAACTAAGGCTAAAGTCCACCTCCCTCATATTTTATTCAATCATTTGAAGACCATGGTTAAGGAAACAAGGTAAGAAGAGAGAACCAAAAGAGATTGGATTCAGTTGGGAAGGCTTATCTCAGATATTCTAACAGAGAATAAACTGATAGAACATCTGAATGAGGCTCAACAAGCGAGTGTTTTGGAACCATGTGCTGGAAAGCCCCTCAACACCAAGACTCTAAAGAAGACGAGGATTATAGAAACTATTAAGAAGGATTCTACTCTTACTGCAAAGGAAGTCATCACCACCATAAGAGTCCCTCTGAAGGATTTTCCTCTCTTCACTCAAGCAGACTCTTCTCCAAACATTATCCTCAGATATCTGGAAGCTTGCAAAAGTAACGGTACAATTCCAGATGTAAATATCCTAGATCTCAAGAAACAACCTCTAGAAGTGTCTAGCAGAAAGTCAAAGAAAAGGAAAGTTGTTGGAGAAGGAACTTCTCAGAAAACTCCTAAAGATGCCAAAAAGAAAGGTAAATCTTCTTTTATCTCTGCTATCAAATCAATTTTCTTATCAACATATGAACCCTCCTCATCTCCAAAACCTGCTAATAATCCCTCACAATAAAACTATTGATGACTTTGACATTGACATTGATACCACCATACCCACTGATCATCCTCTGATTAATTCCCCTTCTAACCAATTTGCTCAAACTCAGTCAAAACATGCACAAGTTCTATCTAATATTGATCATTTTGATCCATTTTTTGAAGCTTCCCAAACAAAAAATCGAAATAATGCCTCTGAACAAATGCACAAAACCACAACAACCATTCTAGGAATCAGCTTCCCTCTCAACACCTTTCAACCACCAAATATCTCCACTAATGCATCACAAATTTTTCCCTTCCAGATCTTCCATCTCCTTATGATTCAAAGCCTCCTAACACTTTTATCTTCATCTTTTACTCTCCAACTCCAACTGACTATCCAGAAGATTCTCTCAAAACCATAATTAATAGAGAAGCCTGGGACAAACTTGTCAAATCTTCTCAGAAAATAGTCGTTCCAGAACCAACACCAAAACCATCCAAATCAGATGTTGCCAAATCCCTGTTGGTTTTCAAAACAAAAATACTAGAATGGGTTAACTCTTTGAAGCAAGCTTGTATGGATAATCTTAATCCAGCTACTTATAATTATCTTTGAACTTAGTTCAGAAAATGGTTCAATTCTAAATCTCTGAAGATGAAGGAACTCAGTTATGAAATTGCTCAATAGAAATTATGCGATCTCCTGAATATCTTCAAGGATCAAGTTCTACATTTATGGGTAAGGAAACCTCTTCGCCTTTTGGACAACACTCCTTGGGAAGCTCCATAGAACTTCAGGAACCATCTCCTGAACCTCAACCTCTACCTCTGGTTGTTTTTAAAAACAAATGCAAGTCAATTGAATAATCTCATGAGAAAGAATCTACTGCGGTAACTTTTGAGAATATAGCTTCTCCTGTGAAACATCTTCATCTTCTCTTGTGTTGACAATCTGGACGAGTTGAAGAAAAATAATGTAGCTGTTAAGGAAATGTTGGACAAACAAGATGAAACAAACAAAGAAATTAAGGGGATGCTATAGAAGAAAGAAGAATTAAACAATCAGATCAAAAGTCTTTTGGAAGCTTTGTTCACACGACTTCCACCTCCTCCACAACCTTAGTTCTGATCTTTTTCTTGTTTCTTCTATTTTTGTTTCTTGTTTGAACTTCTGTTTATCTACTTTTTTCTGTATTATTCTTTGTTGAATGCATAACATTTTTGTTCTCTTTAAGTGTTTTTACTGCTTTTTTTATTAATGAAAAAAATATGGAGAATGTAAGATATTTTGAATATAACATTGTCGGGACTTAGTCTCAAGCATTTTGAATACCATAACCTATGTTTCACTTTTTGAAAGCAAACAAGAAAAGCCTCTTGAAAGTAACTTCTGTCAAATCGACTTATCAGAACCTTCATCAAAAGCTATGATCAAAAATCTTCAAGGAAGTATCTAATTTTTTCTTTATTTGAGTATTCAACTCAGGGGGAGACCCTAATACTTTATTTTCTTACATGATTCATCAAAAAATACAAGTTTTTGTCTTCATAAAAAAATGGGAGATTGTTAGAATATAGTTTGGTTCTACATCTTAGTAATAGTTTTGATGATAACAAATACATGATATATATATATATATATATATATATATATATATATATATATATATATATATATATATATATATATATATATATATATATATATATATATATATATATATATATATATATATATATATATACTATCTGATAATTTATTTCAATATGCAGAGAAGTTCTGATAAAGAAGCATAGAAGTTGGCGAACAAAACTGCGCTAAAAATATCTGATAAGAATTTTTTTACAACTAAATTGAAGTATCACACTCAACAGAAGAAGTTCTATTGTTATAACTTCTGAAAGCATCAAATCTGCAAGCTAAACACTAATGATCTAAAGTCTCAACATTAATATTCTTCCTCCGTTCAGATTTCAAAGAAGCAAGTTCTGATGCGTTACATTTCAATCATTACAAATCAAAAAAGTAACGGCTAGTACCAGACAAGATATGTATTTTTAGAAAGTACATTAACAACATTTTATCAACCTTCCACAATCATCTTCTTATGTCTCAAATGCTTCACCTTTATAAAGGAGTTTTGAAGGGTGATCAAAACAACACTTGCACATACAAAGAAATATTCATAAAGCTATTCTATTTATTTACATTGCCATAATATTATGTGAACATCACAGTTGTGATTTAGTTTTCTAGAAAAATTCTTGTACACATTTTGATTTATATTTTTGTAATTCATTGATAAGCCAATTTACGGTTTATTCTCAAGAAGATATTGACAGTAGTCTTTGTGAATTGTAATCAAAGTTTTGATTAGTGGATTAAGACCTGGATTAAGAGAGACGAAATCACCTTGGCGGATGGACTGGAGTAGTTTGACTTCAAACAAACCAGGATAACCAAATGTGTCATACTATTTTTAATTTTGAAAACCCAATTCAAACCCCCTTTCATGTGTTTTTCTATCCTTAAGATATGTCTCCTATCATGTGTCTTGAACATCCACTATCAAGAACCCATTTTCCTGTCATAGTGCTAAGACACTCCACCTACAAAAATCAAACAAAAGTGGCAGGTACCAAATTCTCATTGCATCCTTGGGAGTGAGAAAAATAATTTTTTCTTTTGAGAAACCATTAGAAATTTCCTTTAGGAACTAAAAAGCACCTAAAATTTCATTTTTCAATAGTATGGCCTTGCAACAATTGTAACAAATTATGATGATGTTTACTTTTGCTATTTGCATCTCTCTTTATTAAATTATAAATTTTGTGAGGATTTTTAACCTTTGTAGAATTAATAGAAAAAATATCATGAGGTTGTGATGCCTTGTCAACTTGGGCTTCAAGAGTACTCACCTCTTGTTGCAGATTTTGACAAGTTTCACAACTGAACCGACTAGGTTCCTCATCCTCATTTTCATAATTTTTACCATCCATAATAAATCGCTTTAATGCTTCAAATTTATAATTGTTTTCTTTATCCTTTGCTTCCAAATATGTAAAATTTTTTTCATTGGAAGCAAGTTTCTTTTTGTAGATTATCAAAAACAATTTTTAACTCTATAATAGAAAACATATCAACATTTTCATATTTATAATGACTTACATTATTTTTCTTGCTTTGACGTTAATTTTACATGAAAAAATAGTTTTCCTCTTCATTGCTATCACTTGAGATTTCGTCACTTGAGACATTGTTATCACTATCCCAAGTGCCATAGGCTTTTCTAGAATTTTTAGAGTTGCTTCTTTGGCCCTTTATTTTCTTATTGGCAAGAGATAAACACTCTGGTCTATAATGGCCTGGCTTTCTGCATTCATAGCATATACTTTTTCCATTATACTTTTTGTTGTCTTCATCTTTATAGGATGTGGATTGTCTTCTAAAAATTTCACAAGATTATTGTCGGAGTGTTTGACACTATTCTTTTGAATGTATCCATTGTATCTCCTCATAAATAATCCCATTTGTTCATCATTCGAGTAATCTTCATCACAAGAATCATTATCATTTGCGTGATCATCCTTTGAGGACTTTGAACTTGAAGACTTAAGAGTTTTAGACTTCAATACTTCCTCCTTATTGGTGTATTTATAACTTTTCTTCTTTTTCTCAAACTTTTTTTCATTTCCAAGCAATTGAGTTATTACTTGTGTTCTTCTAACTTTCCAAACAAAGCGGTGAGATCAATTGTTTCAAGATTATTAGCTTCCTTGATCATAGTGACCTTTGGTTTGAAATTCCTAGTAAGACATCTCAAAACCTTGTTAGTAGCAATATCATTGGAAATAGGATTACCTTGCAAATTTAAACAATTAATAAGATGCAAGAATCGCTTTTGCATTTGAGAAATGGTTTCACCATGCTTCATGCGAAAGAGTTCAAACTCTTGAATAAGTGTATTAATCCTAGCTTCATAGGTAACTTGTAGAGTGTGATTGGTGGAAATAGAACTGACTGTTTTTGAATGCTGGTTCGCGTTTGCGTTTAGCAAAATGTCGCGGTAAGCAAGAGTCGCCACCATCTTTTATTTTCTCCAACAAGGAAAGGACAAAAGCACAGCAAAATTCCTTTTCGAGATGTTTCTCGGTTCGGGAGGTAGATTATAGAAAGGGAAGGTGTTAGCACCCTTTCTATCTGTGGTTATCCACGGGCTCTTAGGTACTTGCTCACTATGTTTTCAAAAATGTTTTTCTTTTCTTGTGTTTGTGGGTTTTGAAAAAGTTCGTTAGAAAACTTCGATTTAACTCTTGTATCTGTCCTCAAGAGTGTATGAAGTATTGTTTGAAAACTTTTGTTTGAAAAGTGTCAATGCGAAAAGTTATTTTTGTTTTGAAAGACCAAGTATCTAAGAACCTCTACCTACTCAAAAGAAATTAAGCTGTGTAAATGTCCTTTAGACAGTAGCATCCCACTATTGAGAAGTAGGTAGCACCGTCGTTGGAGTTTGTTGGGTCAATTCGATTATAGGGACATGTGATCACCAAAGCAATAGTAGGATGCCTTAGCGGTAACCCTAATGTCTTAGATCATTTTTTATCGAGGCAACCGTTTCGAGGCAACTTTGATCTTTAGACAGGAGGGCGACCTCTAAAACACCCTATACACAATGACCACGTCGAGGCAACCAAGTGAGGCGTACCCTAAGAGTGGCATGTGCGAGTGTGTCAGGTTTCAGTTATGTTATCTTTGTACATGTTATGGTGAGCTACGGGTTGATTTTAATTTCAGAGATAAGTCTTGTCATGCATAGCCTAGTTAACATACATCTAACAATTAATAGTTTGCGGAAAATAAATCTACGCTATTACAAGGCGTCGAGTATTTACATCACCAAAAACAAACCCTTGAAAAAGTAAATTGCGGGAAATTAAAGAAAAGCGATAAAAAAGGTCCTAATTAAAGCTATTACATCCTCGGAACAATTACATAATTATGATAAAAAATTAATAAAACAAACATACGCGCGAGAGAAAATTGAATCGGAGAAGTTCCTAAGGTTTTGACCCTTTTTTTGAGAAAGAAAGAGTTTTTTGTTATTTGGTATTTAATTGAATTAAACCTAATTAATTAATTAATTAAAAGAAAGGTTTTATAATGTCTCAAGGAAATGAATAAAAAAAGGATTAAAATCGTCAAAAAAACCTAATTTCTACATTGATTTTAAATTATTGAAAAAAAGGTAAAATTAACCTAATTAACTAAATTAATTTATGTTAGTATTTATTTACAAAAATAATAAATTAAATTTAATAAATAAAAATATTATTATTTTTTATGTTTTCTGGATTTATTAGGAAAAAATTAATTTGTTTAATTAAGTGATAATAATAATAATTAATGGTAAAATAATTAAATGAAGAAAATATAAAAAAGAAGAATAAACCAAGGGGGTGCTGGCCCAATTAGGAGGTGTGCCTGGCAATTCTGAAGCCCAATTGTTTCCAGCCTCTTTGACTTTCCTGATCAACCACACGCCTGTTGACTGGGGAGTATGGTGATCTTCTACTCAGGACCATTGGATCCAAGCTTAGAGACACATGGCGTGCTGAGATTTTAAACATATTGTGGGTCTCTTTTGGAAAGCTGCACAAGAATATGTTAAGAAAAAATAGAATAAGCGTTTTGGGGGGACCTGGGATTCGAACCCAGGTCCCAAGGCTTCCAGATCAGCATGCTAACCACTCCACTAAGTTGTATCAATTGTTAGTAAAATACAGAGCAATTATTATATTGGGAAATTAATCCCTATGTTGTAAAACAAAATCAAACGCGCACTTTTTCAAATTATCCAACCACGTGATAACACATCATCATCTTCTTCATTTGTACCTGCAAAAGTAATATCAGATAGCGGGGGTTTTTAACCCCCACAAAATAGTTGCACAAATAATAGCGATTAGAGATACAGGACATATAAATATTTCATGAGGGGTCCTTTGTGTTCGTCTTGGTTCAACGATTCCAACCATATGTATCACTGGTCCTAATTTTTCTTGGTTCAAAAAGCCCTAATTCAAAGCTTGGAAACCCTTGAAAATCGTTCATGGCATTCTTCGATTCAGTGCATTATAATTCAATTAGGTGATACCGTTAGCTTCATACGGTTCCTAGCAATGCAAAACAATCAAGAAATCATGTTAAATGCTCATGAATTAGGCTGTACGATTCTGAAATAAAAAAGCAAACCGTGAAACTGTGTGGGATGATTCTGTGAGCTTTAGTGCGTGAATTCAATTGTAAATCACTCCTGACACTTCCAGCAATGTGTTTGAATCAATAGAATGCCTTGGATCGGCTTGGAACGCAAGAATCAGTTTTCAATATTTCTTGAATTTTATTGAATTGGCTATGGTCTTTCTGCAGCTTTCTCATGTTCATGAGGTTAGGATTTGCTTGCATATATATAGAGCAACTGAATTAGGTCAAAAACTTGGGCAAGAATCCATTGCATTGATGTTTTAATCCTTGATTGAAAATCAAATCTTTTTGATTTTTCATGATTGGAAAAGGTTGCCAATTTTGGAGATTTTGCATCTTTGACTTTGAGCACGAAATTTCCAGCATATCTTGACCACATTTGCTTCACAAATTGATTGAAAAAATCAAATCTTGTATTTTCCTACAATTTAAATGAATTAAATGAATTAATATTAATTAAAAATCCAATTAATCAATAAAAATAAAGGAAATAAATTCCATTAAGCTTGATGGGTCGTGCATAGGTCATGGATGAAGTTTCAAGAAGAGATTTGAGGCCCATTAGCAAAAATAAGGTGTTTTGAGCAAAGTTGACTTTTGCAAATTCATGAAAATTTCCCAACTTCTCCAATGCATATCTTGCTCAATTTTAATCATATGACCATAATCTCTGACATTTTGGAAAGGTATTGAAGTCCTCTAACCAATTCCTTTGGTCCCATGTAATTTGGATGTACCAATCTCAAGTTATCTCCTTTGACTTAAAGTGTACATTTGTTGACTTTTGAATTTGGCCTATAATGTGGAAATTGATAACTTTTTGTGAGAGCATTTCTTGAACTTGGAGTGTGAATATGGATTGTAGGAAATTGCATCCCCTTCAAAATGAGCATTGGATGGGATTTTTCTGATGAACCATGAAAACGTTATGCCCTGGTCAAGATACAATTGACTTTTCTACTGTCCAAAAATAGTAACTTCTTGCACCTTGATGATTTTTGAGCTATCCTTTTGGAATCATGATCAAGACTTGATCAAATGATGATTGTGAAGTCAAAATAAGATGTTGAACAAAAATTCTGACTTTTGACTGCAAAATGACCATTTTGCCCTTGCAGTTGACTGTAGGTCAAATGGAGCTTTTGACTGTGCAAATTGGCACTGTGAGTCTTGAAACTTAGCATGTAGGTGCTTGAGGATGTATGTAGGCATATTAGACTTGATTGAACCATTGAAAACCCCAAATTCCTTGAGAGAACTAAAACCCTAATTTCAGCTGCCTTAGAAGGTGTTTTGATTGTATAACCCTTGAGCAATCTTGAACAATTTGAAGATCATTCTTGACAAATATTGAGGAATATGGGAGGGCAAATTTTGGGGTACAACAGTTGCCCCTATTCAATCTTCTTAAACCTGAGGATATAGATTGGCTTGCGTGCCTTTCGTGATCCGAAGGTGGAAGATAATTGAACACTAAAGTGCCCAGAAATTTGCACTCGCATGGTGTAGTATCAGCAATGTGATGTCGGGAATGGGCTTACAGATTCCATTTGGAAAGATGATGGATAGGAGGATGGGCTTATAAATGCCATCTGGAGATTGTTGGTAGTTGTAACTTGGTAGGTTGAGAGAAGGAACCTGTGTAGGATTGCCTGATGATGGGTTGTCTTCACTGACGGATTTGAGAGAGTGACAGAATGACATCCGAATCTGGATCGTATCTGAACTGTATTTGAAATTGAGATCTGTATGAGTAGCAGAATGATTTCCATGTCTGGAGCGTATTTGTGTTGTAACTGGGATCTGGATAAGTGACATAATGACTTCCGTGTCTGGAGTGTATCTGCACTTGAAGTTGATAGTTGAATCTGAATGAGAAATAGAACGGCTTCTGGAGCGCATCTAGTCCGTATCTGATTGTTGACGTCTGAATGGGTAGTAGAATGACCGTCGTGTCTGGGGTGTATCCATACTGTATCTGAATGAGTGACAGAATGACATCCGAATCTAGATCGTATCTTGACTGCCTCTTGAATGAATCTGGAATAAGTATCAGAATTTCGCCATGTCTGGGTCGCATCTGAACTGTATCTGGAAGGAATCTGGAATAAGAGATAGAATAGCTTCCGTGTCTGGGGCATCTCTAAGTTGTCTTTAGAAGTTTGAATCTGAATAAGCAATAGAATAGCATCCGGGTCTGGAGCATCTCTAAGTTGTCTCTGAAAGGAAATCTGAATAAGCAATAGAATAGCATTCGGGTCTGGAGCATCTCTAAGCTGTCTCAGAAAGGAAATCTGAATAAGCAATAGAATAGCATCCGGATCTGGAGCATCTCTAAGCTGTCTCTGAAAGGAAATCGGAATAAGCAATAGAATAGCATCCGGGTCTGGAGCATCACTAAGCTGTCTCTGAAAGGAAATCTGAATAAGCAATAGAATAGCATCCGGGTCTGGAGCATCTCTAAGCTGTCTCTGAAAGGAAATCTGGAATAAGTATCGGAATATCGCCAAATCTGGGTCACATCTGAACTATCTCTAGAAGGAAATCTGGAATAAGTATCAGAATGTCGCCAAATCTGGGTCACATCTGAACTATCTCTAGAAGGAAATCTGGAATAAGTATCGGAATGTCGCAAAATCTGGGTCACATCTGAACTATCTCTAGAAGGAAATCTGGAATAAGTATCAGAATGTCACCAAATCTCGGTCACATCTGAACTATCTCTAGAAGGAATCTGGAATAAGTATCGGAATGTCGCCAAATCTGGGTCACATCTGAACTATCTCTAGAAGGAATCTGGAATAAGTATCAGAATGTCGCCATATCTGGGTCACATTTGAACCATCTCTAGAAGGAATCTGGAATAAATATTGGAATGTCGCCAAATCTGGGTCACATCTGAACCATCTCTAGAAGGAATCTGGAATAAGTATCAGAATGTCGCCATGCCTGGGTCACATCTGAACTATCTCTTGCTCAATGGAGTAAACCGCTGAGGTTATAGAACTGATCCGTACTATGACGGAGGAGAACATCAAGATCTAGGAACTGACTCGTGCTCAATGGAGTATACCGTTGAGGTTATAGTACTTGTCCACCCTATGATGTAGAGAAATTGTCGAGATTGAGAACCTTATCTTAACTTCAACCGAGGATAATCCGATTGAGATTTAAGAACTGGTCAGATCTTGGACTAAGCTGAGAACTTAACTGCATCTTTCCTGAAAGGTAAAGGTCAGTCACATGCAATGCATGAGATGGATCAAGCAATGATGTTCTCAATATAAATGAGATCGTGTGATATGATGCGTATATGCATGTATCATGATGTATGGAAATGTGTTGTTTTTAGCTGGGGAAGATAAATCCCGGAGCTGCTGGAGAATGATGTTGAATTCTTCGTTTCCGCTGGGGATGATGAACAAAGATGATTGCGAGAATAAACCTGCAGGAGAAAAGGACTCCGCTGGGGAATAAACTTGATGAAAGAGATTACTCCGAGGGGAAATACTCTATGGGGGAGAGATGTTCTAATGAGAGTTTAACGATAACTCCACTGGGGATTCCGTTGATAAGCTTTGTTGGGGATTTTGACGATGAAATCCGCTGGGGATAGAAAGAACTTCGCTGGGGATGATCTTTCCGTTGCAACTTGCTGAGGATAACCTAGTTAGACTCTGGTGGGGGATAACCTTTGAATTTGGCTGGGGTGATGCATTTGTACTCTGCAGGGGACAAGCTTCCAGAATCTACTGGGGAAGATGATTCAACTTTGACGGGGAAACCCTTTTAGACCGCGCTGGGAAATGGCTCCACTAGGGATATCCTGTATTCCGCCGGGGAACATTCTTATACTCTGTTGAGGAATATTAAGACTGCCGGGGATGCTTGCTGAGGAATATCTGTATACTCCGCTGGGGAATATTAAGACCTACTGGGGATACCCAACCTTTGGGGTTGATGGTAGACCAACTCTGCTTGGGGGAGAGTATTACTGATTCGTCCATGGCTACAAGTCTCAGTGGAGAGAGCTTCCCTTACTATCTTACTCTGCGGGGAGTGAAGGTATCTCGGTCATGTTCTTCAGCTGAACCTACCTTGGTACCTGGTGGACAGAGCATCTTGTACAGTTCAGACAATTCTTATTGCCCCAGTTTCTGCGGGAGAAGAAAGTCTATGAGGTGCTTGATAACTTCCGATTGACCAATCTTCTTCTGGTAGGCAAGTGACGAGATGAAGGGACATAGTCGTACGCTTTTGATCCCTAACTTTTTCCTGGACCGCCCTTTCGAGTTTTCAGTCCATCGGGATACCCCTTTTTTGCCCAAGCCGCCTTTTCAGGTTTTCGACTTGCCGGGTGTACATATTTTTTCATTTTCGTCCCTTATTTTTGCCTAGGCCAGTCGACCTAGCGGGTCTTTGATTATGCGTAATATTTTTTCCGACTATGTCCACGTTCTCAGAGCGCAGGGAGTTTTCATTGTCGGTAGTATTGTGTCGCCATACTACCAGAAGATGTTTGATCATTCAAGATTCGTTGCTGGAATTCATGTCCAATGCCCCAAGTGACTCAGGCGGAGATTTGCCCCTGGGTGTTTGGCATCTTGAGATTCCTTGAATCTTGACTTTACTACCCCAGATGATGGACAATGCTCATGTCGTGCCCCTGGATTGGAAGTGTTTTTCCACTTGAGGTGATCCTTGAGAAGATTTTTTTTTGTTCACTAGATATTCGTCGTGCGAATTTCTCTGCTGTTTGAACAAATAGTCATATGCAAACAATGTCATTTTAAGAATGCAAAGCTTATGTCTGTTTTGAAGTTCTTTGAAAATGCAGTTTTCAATAAACAAGCGAATTTTTTATTTTTTATTTGTAAAATGTGATGTCAACTTAGGATTTTACAGCAAGCCCTACAAGAGTCAGGATACCTTTTGTAACAGTATGCTTTCGAACTAACCCATGCTTTAGCTAGGACTTTTAAGGGTTATAACGTGGTCTGGTTCACGGTTTAAGAAACAAAGGATAAAGGCTCAACATTTATTTGTACCCACCCGCTCTTCGTGATGTTCTTCGATCCTAAACTCAGCTAATCGTGCATTAGATCTTGTTTGAGTCTTTGCTTTGATATACCAGTAATGGTTTGGATACTGACAGTTTATTTTGAACAGGCCGTCATTTTGTCGAGAGTTTGCAGGACCTCTTTCTTTTTGATTTTATTGTCCCTGTCTTTTTGCCTGAACTGTTTCTTTTGTATTTACAGTCAGCGGGATGCCCGAGTTTTGTAAGTCTCCTTCATAGGTTTCGACTTAGTGGGCTTTTTTTTTTGAGAGATAATGACTACCTGTCCTGACGGTTATAGGGAACCATCATTGTCTTTTTGTTTTGGAAGAACTCCTTTGATGCCGTTCATTGTGCACCTGGATCAACTGAGAAAACTACCCAGTCCCAGGTTATAATTAAGGGTTTTAATTCATGAAAAGAAAAACTCCAACTCCTTTGGCTCAAAGGGGTTGACTAGGGATTATCTTCCTTATAACTCCACTGTTTAGGATTTGAAACAATGCCTGTACCTCATCAGCGGGGTCTGTTCAAAAGCATACTGTAAAGATCGTGGTATCGTTTTCGTCATCCTCCCTCAAAAGGCTTGTAACTTTTAGCAAGAGTTAAACGTCACAAAAATGAAAGCAATTTGAATATAGTGAATACGAATGGATTGATTCAAAACAGACATATGCAATGCATTAATAAAGTAACAAAGTTTGACATGAATAAATGTTCGAACAATCAAAAGAAAAGTACAACTTGAAAATTCCAATGAACAAAAGACATTCTCAATGATTTGGTGATGGATCAGTGATCAAACTTGATCTCCTTGGCATCAATAAAGTCTTGGATCTTGTTCTTCAAACTCCAACAGTCGTCGGTGTCATGTCCAGGACTGTCAGAATGGTAGGCACATCTCACACTCGGGTTATACTTGGAAGAGGAAGTATCAGGATTTTGAGGGGGATCCTTTAGCGTGATCAGTTTCACCTTCAGCAATTGTTGTAACGCTTGAGACAAAGGCATGTTGATGTCAGTATACTGCCTTTCTTGATATCTTACCCTACGCCTATTGCTCTGTCTTTGTTGAACAGGCGTGGGATCGGAGGTCTGGGTTGCCCCTACATGTTGATCATGACGACTCTTTTTACCATACACAGCATTGGACTCTTTTTTTCCATTGTAGGACTTTTTCTGAGTATCAGAAGGTGTAGCTTCTTGAATCTTCCCACTTTTGATGCCAGCTTCAATTCTTTCACCAGTCAAGATAAGGTCTGTGAACCCGGCTGAAGAGTTTCCAATCAAATGGTTGAAGAACGGACCAGACAGGGTCCCCAAGAACATATCAACAAGTTCACGATCAGTTAAAGGTGGTTGCACTCTTCCGGCAAGGTCTCTCCACTTTTGAGCATACTCTTTAAATCCTTCACACGTCCCCATTGACATACCCTGGAGTTGGGTACGCGTAGGAGCGAGGTCGGAATTATATTGATACTGCTTATAGAATGCAGTAGCCAAATCTTCCCAGTTGCGGATACTGGCCCCATCCAGCTGATAGAACCATTCGAGTTGAATCCCTAAAAGACTGTCCTGAAAGAAATGGATCCACAAATTCTTGTCAGCAGTGTAAGGTTGGATCTTCCTTACATAAGATCGGAGGTGCAGCTTTGGGCAGGAGGCTCCGTCATATTTGGCAAAAGCATGAGCCTTGAACTTATGTGGAATCACCACCCCAGAGGATAAGCCTAGGTCTCCAAAGTCCAACCCGGGCACATTTTGTATCTCCATGGCACTCAAGCGGTCCTCCAACAGTTTGTACCTATCCTCAGTAGGAGGGTACTGTTCCTCATCATAATCCGTCTCGTTGTCGGAGACCACGGGACTAGGAACCCTTCTCTCTTGTGGGATGTCTTTGCCTACAGATGAGGTAGTCAGCTCAACCTCATTTTGCAGTCCATTCCCAAATCTGCGTCCAGTGTTGAATAATACGGTCCTCCTCTTCTTCTTCTTCTTCTTCTTCCTCCTCTCTTTCAGAATCAGAGTCTTCAAATCATGTTGACCCTGGGCTAGGCTCATAACCAACTCCTAGAACTGGGCATTCTGGGCCTGGAGGGCCTTGATAGCTTGTTCAGTGGAAGGTTCGGTGGATATGATGATTGCTGAAATAAACAGTAAAGAAGATAAGAGACCTGTAATGGTACCTGTAATGCAATGATATGTATGATATATGTATGCAATGTTTTCAAGGATCTCGTGGGGTAAACAAAGAAACTTGTTAGAATTTGAATTTTGCAGCTTGATTGAAGGAACTTCATGTTGCTGAGAGTCCTTCTTCAAGAGTCAAAGCTCACCATATCGAGTGGGTCATAGCCCCTGACCCAAGTTATCATGCTTGGATTTCTGGACAACCTTGGCTAGAGGAAAATAAATCCCCTTTGCCCCTTGCTAGACTTTTGGTTCATCCTGACCTGCATCACAAACCCTTGAGATCCTTGAAATGGTTAAGTCCTTATGCAGGATGTATGCAATGTTATGATGTTATGATGTTATGATAAAGGCACACCACAAGTATTCACAAAAGGAAAACATGGTAAAGGCACACAAGTCACACAAAAGAGCCCTTAGATTTCAGGTTGGCATGAAGTTTAGGTACTACCCTCTTTCAGTTTCAGTTGGTTAAGACATGTCCTAGAAAATAGTAACCGGGTTCTAGAGGATCTCAATATCACTGACTACCCTCAATCGGTCATAACTCCAGCTTAGCAACCTTTTCTTGCAGCCGGAACCATCGCGAGAGTTTAGCCTCAATGAGTGTAGCATACTGCTACTGTTCTATGGCCAAGTTGGTCAATTTAAGGTTCTAAGGTCAGTTGGTGCTTAATGACTCCTCAGAAGACCCATATTCTCCTTGTTCCAACACAAGGGATATCGGTACAGACCAAGGTGTCACACCAACGTAGCTACTGCTTCACCCGTGTCGGTCTACGCCGGACAGGTCCCTCACAGTTTACTGCTACTTATCTAAAGGGTATTCCCCAGATCTGGGTTAGGGTCTATGAAACTTCGATACAAGCCTACAATATTAAAGCATATAAGGCATACAATTGAAAACATAGAATGATCTAATCCTAAGTTACACCTCACTTATAATATTCCCCAGCAGAGTCGCCAGTTCTGTGATCGGTGGAAATAGAACTGACTGTTTTTGAATGCTGGTTCGCGTTTGCGTTTAGCAAAATGTCGCGGTAAGCAAGAGTCGCCACCGTCTTTTATTTTCTCCAACAAGGAAAAGACAAAAGCACAGCAAAATTCCTTTTCGAGATGTTTCTCAATTCGGGAGGTAGATTATAGAAAGGGAAGGTGTTAGCACCCTTTCTATCCGTGGTTATCCACGGGCTCTTAGGTACTTGCTCACCATGTTTTCAAAAATGTTTTGCTTTTCTTGTGTTTGTGGGTTTTGAAAAAGTTCATTGGAAAACTTCGATTTAACTCTTGTATCTGTCCTCAAGAGTGTATGAAGTATTGTTTGAAAACTTTTGTTTGAAAAGTGTCAGTGCGAAAAGTTGTTTTTGTTTTGAAAGAGAAAGTATCTAAGAACCTCTACCTACTCAAAAGAAATTAAGCTGTGTAAATGTCCTTTAGACAGTACCATCCCACTATTGAGAAGTAGGTAGCATCGTCGTTGGAGTTTGTCGGGTCAATTCGATTATAGGGACATGTGATCACCAAAGCAATAGTAGGACGCCTTAGCGGTAACCCTAATGTCTTAGATCATTTTTTATCGAGGCAACCATTTCGAGGAAACTTTGATCTTTAGACAGGAGGGCGACCTCTAAAACACCCTATACTCAATGACCACGTCGAGGCAACCAAGTGAGGCATAACATAAGAGTGGCATGTGCGAGTGTGTCAGGTTTCAGTTATGTTATCTTTGTACATGTTATGGTGAGCTACGGGTTGATTTTAATTTTAGAGATAAGTCTTGTCATGCATAGCCTAGTTAACATACATCTAACAGTTAATAGTTTGCGGAAAATAAATCTACGCTATTACAAGGCGTCGGGTATTTACATCGCCAAAAACAAACCCTTGAAAAAGTAAATTGCGGGAAATTAAAGAAAATCGATAAAAAGGGTCATAATTAAAGCTATTACATCCTCGGAACAATTACATAATTATGATCAAAAATTAATAAAACAAACATACGCGCGAGAGAAAATTGAATCGGAGAAGTTCCTAGGGTTTTGACCCTTTTTTTTGAGAAAGAAAGAGTTTTTTGTTATTTGGTATTTAATTGAATTAAACCTAATTAATTAATTAATTAAAATAAAGGTTTTTTAATGTCTCAAGGAAATGAATAAAAAAAGGATTAAAATCGTCAAAAAAACCTAATTTCTACATTGATTTTAAATTATTGAAAAAAAGGTAAAATTAACCTAATTAACTAAATTAATTTATGTTAGTATTTATTTACAAAAATAATAAATTAAATTTAATAAATAAAAATATTATTATTTTTTATGTTTTCTGGATTTATTAGGAAAAAATTAATTTGTTTAATTAAGTGATAATAATAATAATTAATGGTAAAATAATTAAATGAAGAAAATATAAAAAAGAAGAATAAACCAAGGGGGTGTTGGCCCAATTAGGAGGTGTGCCTGGCAATTCTGAAGCCCAATTGTTTCCAGCCTCTTTGACTTTCCTGATCAACCACACGCCTGTTGACTGGGGAGTATGGTGATCTTCTACTCAGGACCATTGGATCCAAGCTTAGAGACACATGGCGTGCTGAGATTTTAAACATATGGTGGGTCTCTTTTGGAAAGCTGCACAAGAATATGTTAAGAAAAAATAGAATAAGCGTTTTGGGGGGACCTGGGATTCGAACCCAGGTCCCAAGGCTTCCAGATCAGCACGCTAACCACTCCACTAAGCTGTATCAATTGTTAGTAAAATACAGAGCAATTATTATATTGGGAAATTAATCCCTATGCTGTAAAACAAAATCAAACGCGCACTTTTTCAAATTATCCAACCACGTGATAACACATCATCATCTTCTTCATTTGTACCTGCAAAAGTAATATCAGATAGCGGGGGTTTTTAACCCCCACAAAATAGTTGCACGAATAATAGCGATTAGAGATACAGGACATATAAATATTTCGCGAGGGGTCCTTTGTGTTCGTCTTGGTTCAACGATTCCAACCATGTGTATCACTGGTCCTAATTTTTCTTGGTTCAAAAAGCCCTAATTCAAAGCTTGGAAACCCTTGAAAATCGTTCATGGCATTCTTCGATTCAGTGCATTATAATTCAATTAGGTGATACCGTTAGCTTCATACGGTTCCTAGCAATGCAAAACAATCAAGAAATCATGTTAAATGCTCATGAATTAGGCTGTACGATTCTGAAATAAAAAAGCAAATCGTGAAACTGTGTGGGATGATTCTGTGAGCTTTAGTGCGTGAATTCAATTGTAAATCACTCCTGACACTTCCAGCAATGTGTTTGAATCAATAGAATGCCTTGGATCGGCTTGGAACGCAAGAATCAGTTTTCAATATTTCTTGAATTTTCTTGAATTGGCTATGGTCTTTCTGCAGCTTTCTCATGTTCATGAGGTTAGGATTTGCTTGCATATATATAGAGCAACTGAATTAGGTCAAAAACTTGGGCAAGAATCCATTGCATTGATGTTTTAATCCTTGATTGAAAATCAAATCTTTTTGATTTTTCATGATTGGAAAAGGTTGCCAATTTTGGAGATTTTGCATCTTTGACTTTGAGCACGAAATTTCCAGCATATCTTGACCACATTTGCTTCACAAATTGATTGAAAAAATCAAATCTTGTATTTTCCTACAATTTAAATGAATTAAATGAATTAATATTAATTAAAAATCCAATTAATCAATAAAAATAAAGGAAATAAATTCCATTAAGCTTGATGGGTCGTGCATAGGTCATGGATGAAGTTTCAAGAAGAGATTTGAGGCCCATTAGCAAAAATAAGGTGTTTTGAGCAAAGTTGACTTTTGCAAATTCATGAAAATTTCCCAACTTCTCCAATGCATATCTTGCTCAATTTTAATCATATGACCCTGTTATTGGACATTTTGGAAAGGTCTTGAAGTCCACTAACCAATTCCTTTGGTCCCATGTCATTTGGATTTACCAATCTCAAGTTATGGCCTTTGACTTAAAGTGTACATTTGTTGACTTTTGAATTTGGCCTATAATGTGGAAATTGATAACTTTTTGTGAGAGAATTTCTTGAACTTGGAGTGTGAAGATGGATTGTTGGAAATTGCATCTCCTTCAAAATGAGCATTGGATGGGATTTTTCTAATGAACCATGAAAAAGTTATGCCCTGGTCAAGATACAATTGACTTTTCTGCTGTCCAAAAATAGTAACTTCTTGCACCTTGATGATTTTTGAGCTATCCTTGTGGAATCATGATCAAGACTTGATCAAATGATGATTGTGAACTCAAAATAAGATGTTGACCAAAAATTCTGACTTTTGAATGCAAAATGACCATTTTGCCCTTGCAGTTGACTGTAGGTCAAATGGAGCTTTTGACTGTGCAAATTGGCACTGTGAGTCTTGAAACTTGGCATGTAGGTGCTTGAGGATGTATGTAGGCATATGAGACTTGATTGAACCATTTAAAAGCCCAAATTCCTTGAGAGAACTAAAACCCTAATTTCAGCTGCCTCAGGAGGTGTTTTGATTGTATAACCCTTGAGTAATCTTGAACAATTTGAAGATCATTCTTGACAAATCTTGAGGAATATGGGAGGGAAAATTTTGGGGTACAACATAGAGCATCCCACATAGCTTTAGTGGTATCACAATGGGAAATGCGATAAAATCATCAACACCAAGAGCGAATATGATAATATTTTTCGCTTTCCAATTATGTGCCCACTTCTTATTATCATCCTCATTCATAATTTTTTCGGATTTGGTACGGTATCACCATCAACAATATATGTCACCGGTGTTAGACCATTTTGAATGGGTTCCCAAACACCTTTGTCATATGAGTTGACATATAAGTTTTCTCGTAACTATAGATTTCTCCTGTGAAAATTGGGGATCATTTATAATCCCCTTTAGGTTCGTACGCCATTTTCTAATAAGTTTCGAAGCCGGAATGAATCGGGCTCTTGATGCCACTTGTTAGAAGACAACTCTTTATCTAGATGGGGTGTGAAAAGATCACCAATCCAAAATTTCAGAAAAATTTTGGTTTTAAAAATTTGTTTAATAAAAGATTGCAAGCGGAGGTTTTTGAAATTGATTCATCTATACAAACAAAATTATTAGAAGTCGGATATGGAAATATTAAAATTCAATATGGAATGACATCAATAAATTGGAATTGATATACTTGAATCAAATAAAAACTTATTTAACATTTATAGCAAGTTACTAGCATTATTATTTCCAATGATAACAAGCTAAAGAATAAGCTGAACAATTTGTCGAACACTTGGTGTACAACAAAATTTTCAGATTGTTCCTTTGAATTAAACAAGCTAAACAATTTGTCAAACACTTGGTGTGCAATCAGAGTTTCAGAATTTTCCTTTATATTGTGTTGATATGAAAATGCAATTATAATCAAAAGTGACTATAAGCAATCCAACAAACAATTCAAAACAAAAATAGTTTCGGAAAATTCCTACGCGTCAATTGATTATTCAATGTTATTTGACAAATTGATATATGAAAGTTAAAGCGAGTAAAGTAATAAAAGAAAGGGTTAATATCCATTTAACCCCCTGAAATATAGGGGAATTTTGATTTACCCCCCTTTAAAAAAATGTATACATCCCTTAAAATATTAAAATTCTAAGTCTTTTTCCCCCTAGGGGCAAATATTATCCCCTGTAAAAAAAAATTTATTTACCTCCCTCATATTTACAAACTTAGGGGGTACCCATAAAATTAAAGGGGGGTAATCAAAAAAACTTAAAGGGGGGTAATAACAAACTCGCCTATATTATAGGGGGTAAATGACTATTAACCCTAAAAGGAAAGAGACACAAGGATCTGTCTTCACAGTTCTCCACTTTCGTCCTAGTGTGTGGGTACGTCTGCACCTAATTCCATTGGAATTAGGATAATTCTTACTATGCAAAAAGTTTGATACAAGATAAGTGTTCCAAGAGAACCTCCACAAACCCTAACGTTTGTTGTTGATTCAACCCCTTTTCTTCCTTTGATCTTGAGAAATACCAGACACAATAGCTGCAAATTGATTATTTGGATCTTGCTACTCCTTTGTGTACTTTATCTCCAAAGCTTCTGCGCACCACCAATTTGAACTATTTCAACACAAGACTTCTATTTTGATTATACGTTCTCGCGCTACATCCTTTGCATTATTTAACTCCAAAGGATCCTTTGCGTTCTTTATATCCAAAGCTTTTCACTAGGCCGCAATTCTCTTATGAATGTCTTGCACGAAAACCCCCAAATCACTCAATGGTATTGGAGGACAAACCCACATTTTTTCTAGATGAAAACCCCTACAAATCTCTACCAAATATTATCGGCTACACATTGTTGTACCCCAATTTTTTCCCCTAAGATCCCTTCATCATACCATGTTGATTCAATCACAACAAGATCACATTAGGGCTTTTGGTTCTCCCCCTATCTTTAGCTTTGCTCTTTGAGGAATCACCAAACACCTTGACTTGTTTTCTTTTGTGATCATGAATATTTTGTCTTGATTTTTATTTTAATTAATAAAATTCAATGTTGGTTTGTCTTACTTGTTATTAATGTAGGTAAAGGCAATGAGGCTTAGCAAGTTGCTCCTTGGGTTCATGAGTTTATTTCCATGCCCTAGTCAATAAGGCTTGAGAATTTCAAACCTCACCATTGAAGTTGTTTTGGAAGGGATGGCATGGAAAGGTTATTTTGGTTCACTATATTTCCAATTAATCAAGATTGATTCAAAATTATAAGGGGTTGATTGAAGAAGTTGTCATGGTTGGACAAGGCCTTGTTCCCATTGATCACAAGTGCATATTTCTCTAAATTCTCAAGACATGGAAGTGGTTTTGGTGGCTATGAATTCTCACTTTCATCCTCAATAACTTATATTTACAAAGCAAGAGTGTTGGTACAAGAAGGTGGTTCAAAATTGTCAAGGTTCCTCAAAGCATTTTCTTGATCTAGGAGCTAGGGTTTTGAACTTCAAATAAGTATATCTTGCACATATTTTGGTATTTTTGAGTGATTCCAAAGACATCCTTCTCTTCAAAGGGTTATTAACAAAAAACTTCAAAAGTTTCAAGGATTTTTCATATGGAAGAAACTTGACGATGAAGAAAGATTACAAGTCCTCCAGATGAACCCCCAATCTCTCATGTGTGAATTCAAATGATCATAACTTTGTCAATGTTTATCACCTTGGGCGCACTCTTTTTCCATAATGATATTAAGGATGTGAACTTTATCCCTTATTTTATATGCAAAGTGAGAAAATGGATGGAAGATGCCCTAAGGATACAAAAGATTATTGGTCATTTCATGCTTTTTTGCAAACTTCAACAATTCATAGCTCTCTCAATTTTTGGATATTTTGAATGGTTCAAGTTTCAAAGTTTCATTTAAGAGGTCTATTTCGTGCCATCTTCTTTGGTCAAGATAAAATTCCAAGTGGAAGGCCATGTTTGGATGCAAAACATTATAGGTCACTTTTGAAGAAAAATTTGAAATATTTCTAAGTATGGAAAGTCAACCCTTTTTCTCCAACTTTGACTCAATACAACTTTCAGCTCAAGTAGCCATTTGATTTCATTCTTTTTCCATTGTAAAGATTGTAACATCATATTTCTAAAGCATCAAGAATCATGTCCTAAGACCCCTTGAGCTGAGAATGCCATTGATTTGAACTTGGCAACTTAAAACTGAAGTTTCTTCAAAAGTCAGAATTTGAAATCATTGATTTAGCTTCTAAACATTTTGTTTCTGCGCATTTTTTCTTCTAAACATGTTTAGTGAACTTCCAGAAGTGATTGGCACAACAAAACGCGCGTTTTGGATGAGTTTTGATCAAATTAGAAGTCACACTTTTCTTGTTTGCAACTTCACACGATTTCCCTCCAAACATCATCATTTCACACGCTTGGACATTCCATTTGATTCCCTATTAATAGAGGGTCATCCCTCATTCATTTTCTCATGCTTGGATATCCAGAATCACCCTACCAAACTTGTTCCATAACTCAAATTTCTGCAACTTCGAAATCTGTTTTCAAGCCTTTTTCAATCCAATTTTTATATCAATTTACCTTCCTTGATCTTCCTTGAAGTTAACCATATAATTACCTTCAAGAATTGTGCCCTATATTTCTCCATAGAAGTCTAGTTTTAGAGCTCTGCAACTCAACTTCAATAGGTAGATTTCTCCATCAATTCTTCAAAACTTTGATATCATTGTGATGCTCTCATTTCCCTGGTTCTAGTTGCAACACTTACTTTTATCTGGAAACATGTTTTGACCATGAAATTTCAAATCCCTTTTCAAAACATTCCTTCCAAATTGCTTGAGCTACGGTTTATATAAATTTGTTGCGAAGGTGTGGTTGTCTTCGTCTTGAAGAGACGAAGCGAATGGCATAGGTCAGAGCTTCTGATTTTACAGTTTGAGAGACCTGCAATTCACGTTTGCTGGAGGTTCAAGATGACCAACGTGTCATCTTCCAACCAATGAAGGCGCACAATCTGTTTTTTAAAAAATCTGGTTTAATTAATGATTCTATGCTTTATTCACTAATGACAATGATATGCACAACGTGCCAGATCCCTTGGATTTGATTACTAACGCATTTTGACTCTCATCCAATGGTCCACTTATTTTTGACTTTATTTTTCTTTTCTGATTTTTATAATTAATTGTTTTAAAATTCAAAAAATCATAGAAAATTCATTTTTAGTCCAAAAAATCTAAAAAAATTATGAAAAATATTTTTGAATTTTCTCTTTCTGATTTTAATTTTTTCACAATTTTATTTTGTGTTTCGGTATTTTTTATAAATTTTCACTTTATTTGATTTGTTTTAAATGTTTAAAAATACTTTTATGCATTTTTTAATTCTGAAAAAATTATAGAATGATCCAATGATATTGTGACAAATATTGGTGACTTCATTCATTTTTTATTTTTGACTTTGGTATTTTTTTTATCATTTTTGGTTCATTTTACTCATTTCTTTTAATTTTAAAAATAGTTTCTGACTTTAAAAAATTACCAAAATTTTTATAAAATTATTTTAGTTCATTTCAGATTTTTCTATGGTCTTACTTTTTATTTCTTGATTAATTTGAACATAGTTGATATTTTTCTCTTTTATTTCTATTTTAAAAACATTTTAAAACTTTTTTAATGTATATATTAAATGCAATAATATTTTGTGATTATTTTCTGGCTGATCTTGGGTTGAATTTTTTATTATGAACTTTGTTAACATCATTGGATCCATGGTGTTGAGTTTAACTCCATAAAAATGGATGAATGATTTTAATAATAGTTTAATTAAAATTTAATTCAAATGTGGTTTCTATATTCCTTCCCACCCCTCTTCATCTTATCCCTTTCTCATTGTACTAAGTGTTATTGGAGCATGATCTCTATATCATGTCTCAAAACAATTGGTGCATAGATTGCTATTGACCGGCCTCAAAATAGTTGCGACTTCTACATAAGTCCACTTACGATTGCTTAACATAGCGCTAAATTTTGTCCCAATTCGAATAAATGATAATTTGTGGCCCAAACCTATGTTTGCAAGGCCAAGTGTGTTAATTTGATCTCTTTGATCCAATAACCTTGAGATTCATTGTGTGGAGGCTTTGGTTCTACAAATCCTCTAATGGATGTACAAAACTTGTGGTCAACGTGAATCACTTAAACATCGTTGATCATTAAATGGTACTTTTGAGGATCCCAAATGGATGATATACTTGACAAAAAGAAAATGCAACTTGTTGTGTGGAGGCTTTGGTTCTACCAATCCTCTAATGAGTTCCAAATGCAAGTTTCAAGATGGTCATCCAACTAACCACTAATTATTAAATTGTTTTTACTTTATGCCTTTTATTTTTTATGCTTTATGTACCATTTACTTTAAGCATTACATTTCATGTTATTTTTTTTGCTCACTTGAGCTTTTCTTTTTCTATTCTAAGACACTTAATAATCAACATGAACCATAAAAAACCCTTTAATGATACTTGGAATACTTTGTTACTATCCTTGGCATTATGGAGCATTGGACTTATTGGACTTAGGACTAGAAACCTTGGTCTATGTTGGAGACCTTGTGACCTTGATGGATATTTTGTCTGGAGTTCTTGAGGTTTACCTCAAGACATTGGGTTGTTTGTTTGTTTTGTATGCAGGTTATTGTGATTACATCCTTTGTTTGTAATCTGGAATTCACCCGTATACAACCGTTACTCTGCCCAATTTTTGTGAAGACTTAATACACTTGAAGTTTGGTTCTCACAAGAGGTCTAGTATCTTTGCTTGCTTGGTTTCAATCCAAATAATGGGAATTCTATCTTGGCTCATAATGTCAAGTATTGGCTTCTTTTTGGTTAGATGGTTCTTTTCCCTAGCTTTTACCTTATGCTTTAGGATAGCCTTTTCTTCTCCTCCCATCTTATTTAATTCCAAAAATCTTCTCTCTCCTTTTGAAAATTCTTCTTGTTTCTTTTGAACTTGAACCACTTTTCATAATAAACTTGGACTTAGTTCCATGCATTTTCAAAACCTTTTCATAAATAAACTTCAATCAACTTAATGATACCTTGACATTTTTGGTGAGAAGACTAAAAGTCAATCAATCTCATTTCAAGACATTTTTCCACTTTGTCTTTTAAAACCTTTTTCAAAAGATTAGACTCTTGTCAATCCTTGTAGTGATGCAAACAACTATACTTTTACAATATTTAGTGAAGGGAGATATTTTCCACTTGGGTGTTGAGTGAGGCATTGTTGATTTTAAATCCAAGCCATATCCTCCACTTTGAGATGATGCAAATTCTCCTTTCTCATGATTGTGGGTAGTAAGTATGTTTTTCCACACAGACAATGATGATGATGTCTTATCTCATAAAATTAACCAACACACTTGTGTTTTAAAATTTTCAAAGGTGAACTACGTGTACCCCGATCCCCTATTGCACGAAAGGTGGTACGTAGACACTAAAGGTTCACAACCGCGGCGGGTGAAAATATCATAAAAAATATATTTCTTCTCTCATCTCCACCATCTATTTTACATACAACATTTTATAGCTAAAATATACAGTTTTTTCAAAGAGGTTCCTGCAGAGTATCGTAGATGTTTAGGGTGCTAATACCTTCCCTTTGCATAACCAACCTTCTTACCTTGAATCTTTCCCCCTCTTTTTGGGTTACTGGCTCTTTTCCCATTACTTTGGAAACAATAAAGTGCGGTGGTGATTTTTATTTTGATCTGTGTAAGTCTAGTAAATCCAATGGCTTAGTCTTAAACATTTCTACCGCTACAGAAAAAATGGCGACTTCACTGGGGAAATAATGACCTCTTGTTGGTCCATCCCCAAGTGGGTTGAACTTATCTTTGTTTATATCTGTATATGTGCTATTGTTGTTTATGTGTTATATGTTGTATATATGTTTGTCTGGATTTTCCTGGTTTTCAGGGTGCTTGGTGATTACTTATAAGTCTTATACCCGAACTTGGGAAAACTTTAAGATATGAAGGGCGATATAGTCATGTTAACTTTGAGGGAGTAATCCCAAAAAAGGAAGCATGAGATTCCCCACTCAGTGGAGGCCCCTTTGACTGTAGTATCATTTACCGAGTAATAGGGAAGACGTACTGCTTTCAACCTGAGAGCCTGCTGAAGCTGAGGACTGTAAAATACCTAACCCATCTTGGCCTTTTAGGTGTAGTGCGGAAGCTGTGACGGAGTAATCCAAAAATAGTTGTCACGCGATACTACGCTCGGACGAGTTTTTCTTGAGTATATTACTAATTACCGAGTTAATAAAAAAGTTGGTAATATCCGAAGGAATGATGTAGACTCTGGGAACCTCTAGAACCTTGTCCGACAGGTGATAACTTTTAGACCAACACCTTATGGGTAGTACCTTTGACCTCATGCTCGTGACGTTGAACCTATGAACCCTATATGTGTGATCTTGTGTGTGATTGTTGCATCATGCATCCATGCACTCATAAGCATCTTTTGAAGAAATTTTCGAGGGACTTAAAAGTTGACCATTTGTGAATATCTCAGGTACTTTTGACCATGGATTCGAGAAAAAGAAAGACTGGAAAGTACAGTTTCAAGGATCCCAAGATATATTAGTTGATCAGTCTAATTCCCGAGATTGAGTGCTCTGCAAATTTTTGGAAGAAGTATGGATCCATCATTCCTCTTATGAAGCTTAGGATGAAGGAGGGTATTCTCTCAACCTTGGTCCAGTTCTATGATCTGATGTATCATTTCTTTACTTTCCCCGATTATCAGTTGATGCCTACACTAGAGGAGTATTCTTATCTACTGGATTTACCTGTTACCGATCATGTTCATTTTACTGGTTTGGAGTGTGAGCCAAAACCACAAGAGATTGCTGCTTTGATCCATCTGGGGATGTCCTAGGTGGAAGCCCATATGACTACTAAAGGAGGGATTAGAGGATTACCAACCCAGTTCTTATTAGAGAAAGCCCGTTACTTTTCACGGATGAAGAGTACAGTCGCTGTTGAGGCCATCTTTGCTCTACTTGCTTACAGGTTGTATTTATTTCCTAATGTGGGTAAGTTTATTGACATTAATGCTATCAGGATCTTCATGATTGGAAACCTAGTTCCTACATTGTTGGGTGATGCTTATTATTCTATTCATCTTCGGAATTCTTATCATGGGGGAATGATTCTCTGTTGCACGCCTTTGTTGTACCAGTGGTTTATCTCTCATATGCCTCAATCTGATGCTTTTGGGGATGTCAGGAAGGAACCCCAATGAGATCCCAAGATAATGGCACTTACTCACTCGAATATTGATTGGTATCATCGAGCTTACCAAGATGTAGAGATTGTTGACACTTGTGGTAGTTTTCCCAATGTTCCTCTTCTTGGTACAAAGGGAGGAATTAACTATAACCCTGTTCTTGCACGACGATAGCTTGATTATTCGATGAGGGATAAACCAAATAGTATTCATTTGAGTAGTTTCTTTCTTAAGGAGGGAGAAGACCTTAAGGAATCTAGGGAGCAGATTGTGAAGGCCTGGCATCACATTCATAAGAAGAGTAGGAAAGATTTGGGACCAAGAGGGGATGTTTCTTTGGAACCTTATCTTCAGTGGGTACAAACGAGATCTATTCAGTTGAAGATGTCGTATTCTCGGGAAACACCTATGCCTGATTTGTTTGCAAAGACCACTCCTCCCTTATTGGATGATATAGAAGAGCTACAACTTTCTTTGGTCAGGATGCAGCAGGAAAAGTATGCTTGGAAGAATAAGTGTCAAACTTGAGAGATTTCCTATAGAGCAGACTTGAAGGAGAAAGACGACTTGATTGAGATCCTTGAGAGTCGAGCGGTAGAGACCACAGAGAGGTAAGGAGATTTATTTTCTCCTAAGCTTTAGTCAGATTCTAATTGCTCACTTCCTAATTCTGGAGATTAGAAGGAGGTTTCCACTAGGTATGCGGAAGAAAACCAGAGGTTGAAGGCTCAGATTGCCAGGCTTACAGGGAAGCGCCAGGGTATAGAGTGATCTCCGACAGCTTTACTTCTCAAGGTTTTAGACTTTATTTTCATCTTGTACTTGGGATTGCTGAGACTTGTAACCTATTTTAAAGTTATTATAATAAGAATTTTCAGTACTTCAAATGTGTTGTTACTTTGATATTTGCAATGTGTCTATAAATCTTTAAGTCCCTTGAATATTAATAATAAAAATAAATCATGTGCACCATATATCATGCATCATATTATACATATTTCTTGCATTTGATATGCATATCCATGTGTCTTACCAAGAATCTTTACTTCGTTCAGCAAGCTGACTCACCACTACAACACTCAGGCTAATTTCAGAAGGAAGATGGATAACTTAGAACAAGAGAATCGCGAGCTGCGCGAGGAAGTTTTTGCTTTGAAGGCCAGAATGGCCAATCTTACTGCTCTTATGGAATCTCTGGGGGCTGCTCAGTATCAGCCACTGAGTGTTCAACCTCAACCAACAAGGGCTACTTCTGAAGCTCTGACTGTTCCTGTGTCTGCTACTCCAGCTGTTGTTCAGAATCGCATGCCTCAAGGTTTTCCATGGGGAATACTAGAGAATTTTGCACCTGAAAGTTTCAATCTTGGTCCTCAAGAATCTCCAGTTGTTCAGACTAATGTTACTCCTGCACTTCCTGTGGTGCATGTTCCTGCTGCACCTCCTTCGGTGAATTTGGTTCCATTTGTTAATGATGATGTGTGTCGTCCTTTTCCTCCACCAAGTGAACACTTGGGTCTTTATGACAGAATGGACGATTTTCATGAGCAGTTTGACAAGATGAAGAGGGAGATGAAGGCCCTTATAGGAAAAAAGTTATTCGAGCAGAATGTGAATGAATTATGCTTGGTCCCGAATGTTAAGATACATGAAAAGTTTAAAGTCCAGGAGTTCGAGAAGTACAAGGGCAACACTTGCCCCGCGCTCATCTGGTGATGTATATAAGAAGAATGTATACCTATACTGATGATCAGCGTCTGCTGATTCACTTTTTTCAAGATAGTTTGACTTGTGCTGCGTTGAAATGATATATGAGTTTGGACAATGTCAATATCCATACTTTCAATGACTTGGGAGAAGAATTTATCATACAATACAAATACAATATGGACATGGCGCCTGACCGTGATCAACTCAGGGTCATGGTTCAGAAAGACAGGGAATCATTCAAAGAATATGCACAGAGATGGCATGAGGTAGCCGCCTAAGTGATTCCTCCCATGGAAGAGAAGGAGATGACTAATATTTTCTTGAAAACTCTGGGTGCTTTCTACTATGAAAGGATGTTAGCAAGTGCGCCAAGTTACTTTACTGAAATGGTAGGCATGGGTATCCGTTTAGAAGATCCTGTAAGAGAGGGCCATTTAACAAAGTGTGAAGGATCTGGAGGTGCGAAGAATCCATCTTATGGGTTTACCAAGAAAAAGGAAGGGTTTACAAATATTGTTATGCAAGAGAGAAGGGTTAATCCTCCTAGAATAAATTATCAGCATCATCAGCAAGTCGCCTCAGTTACTCCAGTTGTTGGTGTAGCTTAAACCGCCGTTGCTTATCAGAGACCATCCCAGCAGGGGAATCAAGGGTATAATCAGAGAAGGGAGAGTTATGACCTTATTCCTATGAGTTATACATAGTTACTACTGGAATTAATTTAGAAGAAGTTGGTTCATACCCGACCATCTCCCGCTGTACCATCACCATTGCCTTGGTATTACGAAGCAGACCGAACATGTGTTTTTCATCAGGGAGCACCAGGGCATAATGTTGAGAATTGTTATCCTTTGAAGACTGAGGTGCAGAAATTGGTGAAGTCTGGTATTCTATCATTCAAGGATGTGGGCCCTAATGTGAAAGACAATCCTCTACCCAAGCATGGAGGAGCGAATATTGTGAACTTGGTGGCCGGTTGTCCAGGCGACTTCTAGATTTTTGATATTAATCTGGTTAGAGGAGATTTGGTGAAAATGCATGTAGACCTCTGTGAATTTAGCTACTATACGCATGACCATTCTGGTTGTGCTATTTACAGTACAGACATACAGGGTTGCAACAAGATAAAGGCTGATTTGTAGGAGATGATGGATGAGGGCCTCATCCACATAATCAGGCCTATGGAAAAGTATGAAGAGGAAGTGAACATGGTTTCTGGATTTCCTGGAGAGTTCAGAATTTTTGATGTGGAACATATGAATGAGGATCTTGTACAATTGCATGCTACTTTCTGCCACATGGCTGGTCAGGTGGAACATCAGTATGGATCTTGCCGAATTTGCTGCCAAGACTCCCGAGGATGTTCAATTATGAGAAACGGTATTCAATTGTTGTTGGATAATGGAACTATCAAGGTTACAAGTCAAAGGGATGATTACCATGAAGTTAATATGATTGAGGTTTGTTTGGCTGATGAAGAGTCGGATGATGAATATGCCTCTGCAGATGAGTTCTTTTCCTCGAATGAAGATTTGTTTTCTTGAGATGACTCCATAATGAATGATTTTGTTGTAGAAGGGGTAAACATCATTGTGCCTTGTTTGGGTGCACACGACCATTTTGAAGTTGAGTATCATAGCAAGCCGGCTATTACTCCATTGGTGATTAGCTTGCCGGGTCCCGTCCCGTACAAGTCAGATAAGGTTGTACCCTACAAATATAATGCTACAATCTTAGAGAATGGTGTGGAAGTTCCCATCCAGCCAATGCCTGGTTTTGGAAATATTACTGAGACTAGAAAAGTGACCCGCATCGGTCGTGTATTTGTACCATTTATTCGTGGAGATGTTAGCGCTAGAAAGAATTTTGCTAAGAATGTTGAACCCAAGAAGGCAACGGGTGAATCTAGTGGAATTACGTTAGAGATAGAAGTGGATGATATTTTAAAGATAATCAAGATGAGTGACTACAGAATTGTAGATCAGCTACTGCAGACTCCTTCAAAAAAATCTATCTTGGCTTTATTGATGAACTCCTCTGCTCACAGAGAATCTCTGATGAGGGTATTGGACCAAGATTTTATGGAAAGTGACATGACTATAGACTAATTCACCTGTGTAGTAGGGAACATTACATCATGTAATAACCTGAGTTTCTACGACAATGAATTTCCATGTGAAGGAATCACAACCTGGCCCTCCACATCTCTATGAACTGCAAGAATGATTCAATATCCAATGTGCTGATTGATAATGGATCCGCTTTGAACGTTATACCAAGGATCACACTTATGAAGTTGAACTATCAAGGAACGCCCATGCGCCCCCAAGTGGCATTATTGTGAAAGAGTTTGATGGATCAAGGAAATATGTTCTTGGTGAAGTGGACTTGCCCATTCATATAGGCCCATATTTGTTTCAGATTACTTTCCAGGTCATGGATATTGTACCCGGTTATAGATGCTTGCTGGGACGGCCGTGGATAAATGAGGCAGGGGCTGTCACTTCAACTTTACACCAAAAGCTGAAGTTTGTACGTGAAGGAAAAGTAGTGATTATAAATGAGAACATGCATTATTGATATCTCATTTGTCCTATTTCAGAATTGTGGAGGCAGATGAAGCTGCTGTCGGAACTTAGTTCCAAGCTTTATCCATTGATAACATAAGGGGAAATAAGAATTTCATGGTTCCCCTTAAGGATGCGCAACATGTTGTGCGTAATGGTCATAGTGAGGTATGGGGACAGATTGTGGACCCACCTGTGAACAAGAGCAGAGCTGGCTTGTGGTTCTTTTTGAAGAATGGAAAAGGTGAGAGCATGAAGCCAAAGTATTCTGCAGGTAAGTATCAAGGAGTCTTCCGTAGCGAGGGTTATCTTCATCCAACTGTTTCCGGGATTAATGCCATTGCAGAAGATGAAGCAGAGCCGGAAATGCCAAGTTACGTGACGCACAGAGTTAGGGTTCAGAACTGGATCACCATTGACGATCCCTCTTGCATACATGTTTCAAAGTAATTTGTCTTGTTAATCTTTTTGAAAAGCTTTCACTCTTCCCAAGGTGGAAGTATTAATATTGTATGGGCTTATGTGTTTGCTGTGACTTTTAAAATCAATAATAAAAGTTGTCTTTGTTCCCCAAATTGTGTCTTTATTTTATGCTTTTTCTTGGAAAATGGTAATAAAAAAACCTTTCAAAATAAATAATAACTGAAATTCAATCTGCATGATCACTTGTTATATGTGTCAGTTTCTAAAAACAATCATAAATCATATGTGCAAATTAATTAAAAAAACCGTTGAATACAATGACCCTACATCCTCTCCCAACTTTGAATGTCCTGTGTATGGGGCCTAAGAAGAAGACTATGATGAGATTCCAGAAGAGGTCTCACAGTTGCTTGAGCGCGAGGAAAATTCCATTCAGCCATATAAAGAGCCATTGGAACTAATCAATTTGGGTTCAGAAGAAGATCCTAAGGAAGTCAAGATTGGAGCGTTACTGCATCCTGATGTAAAGAGCAGGTTGATTGAGTTGTTGAAAGAGTATGTGGATATTTTTGCTTGGTCTTATCGAGATATGCCTGGTCTATATATAGATATTGAAGAGCACCGTTTGTCGTTGAAGCCAGAGTGTCTGCCAATCAAACAGAAGTTGGGAAGAACTCACCCGGATACGAAAGTGAAGATCAAAGAGGAAGTTATAAAGAAGATTAATTCCGGTTTTCTTGTGACATCAGTGTACCCTCAATGGATTGCCAATATTGTCCCAGTACCGAAGAAAGACAGAAAAGTTTGCACGTGGGTAGATTACAGAGATCTAAATAAAGCTAGTCCAAAATATGATTTTCCATTGCCACACATTGATATGTTAGTGGATAGCACAACAAAATTCAAAGTTTTCTTGTTCATGGATGAATTTTCTGGATATAATTAAATAAGGATGGCTCCAGAGGACATGGAAAAAACAATGTTTATCACACCCTAGGGAACATTCTGTTACAGATTGATGCCCTTCGGGTTGAAGAACGCTGGTGCAACGTACCAGAGGGCTATGACAACCCTATTCCATGATCTGATGCACAAGGAAATCGAGGTATATGTTGATGATATGATTTCTAAATCCAAGACTGAAGAAGGGCATGTAGAAGATTTTTTGAAGTTATTTTAGCGTTTGAGGAAGTATCATCTCCGCTTGAATCCAAATAAATGTACCTTTGGTGTTCGATCAGGGAAATTGTTAGGTTTCCTTGTTAGCCAGAAAGGAATCGAAGTTGACCCTGATAAAGTCAAAGCAATTCAAGAGATGCCAGCACCAAGAACTGAAAAGCAAGTCAGAGGGTTCCTCGGGCGTTTGAATTATATTTCCAGATTCATTTCTCACATGACTGCAACGTGTGAACCAATCTTTAAGTTGTTAAAGAGAGATCAAGGTTGTGTGTGGACGAATAAATGCAAAAGGGAATTTGAAAGTATTAAATAATATCTGCTTGAACCTCCTATCTTGCTCCCTCCTGTTGAAGGAAGACCGTTGATTATGTATCTGAAAGTGTTAGACAATTCCATGGGTTGTATTCTGGGACAACAAGATGAAATGGGGAAGAAAGAGCATGCCATTTATTATCTCAGTAAAAAGTTTACTAATTGTGAGTCGTGGTATTCCATGCTGGAAAATGCGTGTTGTGCTCTGGCCTGGGCGGAAAAACGTTTGCGGAAGTACATGTTGAATCACACTACTTGGTTGTTCTCCAAAATGGATCAAATCAGTTACATTTTTGAAAAGCCTGCTCTTACTGGGAGAATTGCCCGCTGGCAGATGCTGTTATCTGAATATGATATTGAAAACCGCACTCAAAAAGCTATTAAGAGCAGCGTGTTGGCAGATTATCTTGCTCACCAACCAGTTGATGATTATTAGTCTGTGAAGTATGATTTTCCCGATGAGGATGTGATGTTTCTGAAAGTGAAAGATTGTGATGAATCATTGCCTAAGGAAGGTCCTGATCCTGAATCTTGCTAGAGTATGATATTTGATGGAGCTGTGAATGCTTATGGTAAAGGAATTGGTGTTGTGATTTTCACTCCAGATGGATCGCACATTCCTTTTACTGAAGGTTGACATTTGATTGTACTAATAATATGGCAGAATATGAGGCTTGCATCATGGGTCTCGAGGAAGCTATTGATCTCAGAGTTAAAATTCTTGATGTGTATGGCGATTCAGCTTTGGTAATAAATCAGATTCAAGGAGAATGGGATACTCGTCACCCCGACTTGATCCCTTACGAAGATTATGCTAGAAGATTGTTACCCTTCTTTAATAAAGTTGAATTCCATAAAATTCCTAGAGATGAAAATCAAATGGCGAATGCTCTGGATACTCTGGCTTCTATGTATCAAGTAAGTGCTTAGAATGATATACCTCAAATTGTAGTTCAGCGATTGGATAGGCCCGCTCATGTGTTTACAACAGAGGAGGTAGCAGATGAAAAACCTTGATATTATGATATCAAGCATTTTTTTCAGACTCAGGAATACCCGATTGGTGCTTCGAATAAAGATAGAAAGACATTAAGAAGATTGGCTAGCAGTTTCTTCCTCAGTGAAAATGTGTTGTACAAGAGAAATTATGACATGGTCTTGCTCAAATGCGTGGATAGAGACGAAGCAGACATATTAATGCTTGAGATTCATGAAGGTTCATTTGGCACTCATGCCAGTGGACATTTGATGGCTAAAAAGATGCTAAAGGTAGGTTACTATTGGCTGACAATTGAATCTGATTGTTACAAATTTGCAAAGAAGTGTCATAAATGCTAGATCTATGCGGACAAGGTTCATGTGCCTCTGACACTTCTCAATGTGATCTCTTCCCCATTGAATTTCTCTATGTGGGGAGCTGTTGTACCCCAAAATTTTCTCTCCCATATTTCTCAACACATTTCAAGAAAGGTCTTCAAATTACCCAAGGAAGTCCAAGGGTTGACCAGAGAAGCTCTCTCCTAAGGTAGTCTACCTCAAATTAGGGTTTTAGTTTGCATCAATATGTTTGAATCAAAAGGGTCCCAAATGCTCACTATTATCCTAATATGTTCTCAAGATCATCCATGCCAAGTTTCAAGTCTTGCAGAGGAATTTTGCTCAGTCAATTGCTCAAATGCCTGAAAATCGATAGTGCTAGGGCAAAAGTCAACTGTGTCCTCCATACAGTCAAACCTCAAGATTTTTGGTCAACATCCTCATTTTGAAGTATTATTCATCATTTGATCATGTTTTGATCATGATTCCCCAAGGATTGCTCACAATTCACCAAAACCCAAAAGTTGCTAAATTAGGGTTTTATAGGAAAAGTCAACTCAACTTTGACCAAGCATAACTTTCTCATACTTTATCAAAAATGACCCATCCAAATCACATTTTGAAGAGGATGTGGTTCCCTACAATTCAGCTTCAGCTCCCAAGTTCAAAATATGCACTCACAAGAAGATATAAATTTGGACATTATAGGTCATTTTGAAAACTCAACAAAAACACCTTTTATGTCAAAGCTTCATACATGAACATGGAAGACTCAATTGATATGATACCAAAAGGGTTGCTTAGAGGACATTTTTAGCTTTCTAAAAAGTCCGAGAACACATCTCTAGGGTCAAAATTGAAGGAGTTATGAATTGGTGAAGTTGGCCCTTTTTGTAAAATTGCCAAAAGTAAATTTGTCTCAAATTGCAATTTTTGTCAAATGGGACCAACTTTGTGTGCTTGCATTGAGTTTGTAACATGGTCCAAGACCCATGAGCCCTGCCACTTATCATTCTTATATTTTTATCATTTATCTTGATTTTATTTCATTTAAATCAAATCAAATCAATAATAAATAATGAAAATATCAAAAATCATTTAAACCTTGAGATTTTGTGCATATTTTAGGTCCATGAATAGCTGGCAATGAGATCAAATCGTGCAAGGCTTGTTTGGACAGAAAAATATTGAGTTTTTCTTGTTTTGGAATGATTTGATGCAAGGGTGAATCAAGGATCAAATCTTCATAATTGCGAGGATTTGATGCAAACTTGTAACCCTAATTGATTCTATGATATATATTGAACAAATCCAAAGCAAAAGCATAAGGGTTAGAGGCGTACGAGAGCAGAATAAAAGTCAGAAAAATCACCAAAAAGTGTTGAATCAAATTACAAGTTAGAGGACGATTTACACCATTCCAAGGATGGCAATCGATTACCAGCCTTCTCCTGAAGTTAACCTGATCATAGTTAAGCCTTGATTTGCCCAGAATCCGTCTCCACAACTCTCACAGTTTATCAATTTTTCCAAAATCGTATCCATTCATTCTTGCATCTTTATCATGTTTAAATGATATATTTGTAATCTTTATCATATTTGCAAGCTAACAGTACTGTTTAATTGCATTTTTGGAAGCCATACGTGTGGATGCCATTGTTAGGGTTTCTGAGATAGTTTTGGGGCTTTGCTACACACAGAAAATTAGGCCACGATTGAGGTACCATGATGCTCGTGGGGTTGTCACGAGTTGATTGGTACCATTGTTATGTGTTTATCATGCTTGCAGTGAGTTTTGGAAAATCACAGGGCTGTACCTACGCCCTTTTGTCTGTAGGTAAAAGTCTCCAAACTTTTAGCAACAGAAGGAGGTAGAAGATGATGGTGTGTCGTGGCCTGACTGGCCCGTTTGAAAATCCGCGCCTGTTTGATATATTAATTTGTTTTTTCATTATAATGTTTGATTGCTATCTTTTGTACAACAAGGCACGTTAGCTCAGCTGGTCAGGAGGCGTTGGAAAAAGCCAAAGGGCCTGGGTTTGATACCCAGGTCCCCACTATTTGTTCAAATGCTATTTTATTTTACATGATCATGTGTACCAGCTTCCAGGGCATCCACCATATGCCATCAATGTTCAACCACCAGATCTCCAGAATGCCAGATCTAACGCCCATCCTTTGGAGGTCCATGATGCACTCTAGTCAAGCCAATGCATGGGATTTGAAAAGTCAACATGGGCTAGACGTTTTGGGCTCAGAAAATTGCAAATCAGACCCCCCCTTTGCTACTAACATCAGGCCCATTTCTTTATTTTCTTTTCTATTTCTTTATTTAATTTATTTTGTTTAAATTATTTCCTAACCTAAAATTAATTCCTTTTTTTTATAAAACTCATAAAATCAATTTCATCAAATTAGAATTTAGGTTTTTTCTTTATTTTGTCAAAATTAATTTAATAATTAGTTTAATTTAATTTTAGGGTAATTTTAACTTTTTTTGTAAATAATATAAAATCAATTAGAAAATTAGGTTTTGTTCTTGATTATATTTTTATTTCTTTTCATAAAATAACAAAAATGCAAAGATAGGTCAAATTAATTATTTTCCTTAATTTAAATTAATTAATAACTAGGTCTATATTTATTCATTAAAACCTTATTTTCTCAAAATAATCAAAAACAACAAAAAATGATTTTTCTTTTAATTAGGTTTAGACGGGGTTAAAACCTTAATTTTTTCTTGTTCTCGTTTCATCGCGCGTGTTTATTTATTTTTACGATATTAATGTAACTTCTCATGGGATGTAATAGTTTAATTTGGATTTTCTATTATTTATCGTTTTTACGGGTTTTTTGGCTATGTAATTAATCCCCCACCCCGAAGCCTTGTAATAGCGTAGTTTTATTCCTCGCATTTTAATTTTCGCAGATATTAACTGTTAGATGTATGATAATAGGATTGCATGACAAGAATGTATGTTAATTTTAAAATGGTTAGCAAACCCTAAATGTGCAAAGATAATAACTGAAATCAAATCACTCGCACATGCGCACTCCTAGGGTATACTCTCACTTCGGTTGCCTTAGGTAAATGATCATTAAGTATAGGGTATCTTAGTGGTTGCCCTCTTGTCTAAACAAAGATCAAATTTCCCGTTCGGAAATGTTTCCTCGGAAAAGTTGCCTCGTAAATGTTACCTCGAATATGATCTTAAGACACTAGGGTTATTACTAAGACGTCCTAACATTGCTTTAATGATTGTACGTCCCTTTCGAATTGACCCTTACAACTCCAACGACGGTGCTACCTACTCACTAATAGTGGGATAGCGCTGTCTAAAGGAAACAAGAATAGAAACATTCTTTTTTCGAGTAGGTAGATGCTAATAGGTACTTGCTCATAAATCAAACTTTTTTCACACTTACACTTTTTCAAACAAAGTTTTCAAAACAACTTCATAACACTCTTGAAGACAGAAGCAAGGGTTAGAACAAAGTAAAACCAAAACTTTTCAAAACACACAAACACGAAAGAAATTTTTTAAAATGATGAGCAAGTACCTAAGAGCCCGTAGATAACTACAGATAGAAAGGGTGCTAATACCTTCCCTTTCTATAATCTACCCCCCGTACTCAAAATCTCGAAAAAAGGAATTTTTCTGTGCTTTTGTCCTTTCCAGTTGGATAAAATAAAAGTTGGTGGAGACTCTTGCTTACCGCAACATTTTGCAAACACAAACACAAAACGCAAACTAGCATTTTCCTAAAACAGTCCAGTTCTGCCACCGTATCATAGGTATTGACATGATTGGGATGATAGAACCCAAAGCTTCGAATGGACACTGTTTTATCTTGGTAGAAATTGATTACTTCACAAAATGGGTGGAAGTAGCTTCATATGCTAATGTTACTAAGCAGGTGGTTGTGGGCTTCATTAAGAATAATCTCATATGTCGGTATGGTGTGCCGAGCAGAATTAGCACGAACAATGGCTCGAATCTGAACAACAAGATGATGACAGAACTTTGTGAGGAATTCAAGATTGTCCATCACAATTCATCTCCGTACATACCAAAGATGAATGGTGTTGTTGAAGCTGCTAACAAGAAAATCAATAAGATTATCCAGAAGATGGTTGTTACTTATAAGGATTGGCATGAAATGCTCCCTTTGCTTTGCATGGATATCAGACATCTGTCCGCACTTCAATAGGAGCAACCAAGTTCTCCCTTGTGTATGAAATGGAAGTGGTACTCCCAATCGAGGTTGAGATTCCCTCTTTGAGAGTGATAATGGAAACCAAGTTATCAGCGGCTGAATGGGTCCAAAACATGTTTGACCAATTGAATTTGATTGAAGAGAAGAGAATGACAGCTTCGTGCTCAGGATGATCATGTCTTTTAATGTTGATTCTAAGGGCAAGTGGACTCCCAATTTTGAAGGCCCATATGTTGTCATGAAAGCCTTCTCTGGTGGTGCATTAATTCTTGAAACTATGGATGGTGAGGAGTTCCCACGTCCCATGAATGTTGATACAGTCAAGAAATACTTCGCCTAAATAAATAAAATAACAACTCGCTAAGTTGAAAACTCGAAAGGGCGACTTAGGCAAAAAAGAGCGTCTCGGTAGGTCGAAAACCCGAAAGGGCGGTCTAGGAAAAAATTAGAGACATAAACAGAATAAATTTCCCGCTAAGTTGAAAACCCGCAAGGGAATATTAGGCAAAAGTTAAGGACTTTCTTGGCAAGTAACTACATCAGACAAGACTTGATCATTGAAGTAACAATCTTCTCGGATCCTCATCATACTTCAACGGAAGTTGCTGCTCAGGATTTCAAAAGTTGTTAGAGGGGATAATGGTCATTGTATCTTAATGTATCTTTTCCATTATATATTACCCTTTTCCGAACTTTGTAATCATCCATGGAGTCTCACCTTTCGCAGACTACCATTCTATTAATGAAATTTGAGCTTTTACCCAATTCCTTGTATTTCTTATTTTATTTATCTTGCAAAGACTCCATTTATTATTGATAATAACTTTCAAAGCGAAAAGATTAAATAACAAAATTGATTTTCAAAAAGAATTTACAATTTTCTTTTACTTTAGAATTTGTGATGCAAGAGAAAAACAAAAGTGGTGATCCCAGGAATGGACGAACTCCAGTTGTTTTGAGAAGTTTTTGTTTCCCCCACGAAAGGTTTACTCATGATGTTTTCGTTGTATTGGGTTTGTGTCTCCAGTGTCCCCAGTCAAGTCTTGGTTCAGTTTTTTTTCTTCTTTTCTGAGTTTGCATGATATGAAGACTCAATCCAAGTTTTCTCCAGTGAAGGTTTCATTTGTTTAATAGAAGTTCTTTCTTCCCAGATAAGTTGGTACAATAATTACTCTTGAAGAACACAGGTCTTCGGTTTTTCCAGTGAAGAACGTATATTGGTTTTCCCTTTGAGAATATGGTGTTGACCTCCCCAAGGAAGTCAGCACGAAGTCCCCAGTTAATGTCTCGATGATGGGGAATTTTATGCCTTAGCGAAGTTTGTATGTTTTTCCTCCTTCAAAATGGGCCTTAATTCCCTAGTGAATGTTTTGATGATTTGGTGTCCATCTGCTTTACTTTAATTAGTTTTGCAATCCCCAGTAGAAGCGTTACATTTGAAAAAATTCATTTTCCGTTGAAGTCTGAGTGTTATTCCCTGGTGAAGCTTGGAGAAGGATCTTATATCTCTGTATCTGTACTATTTTGTCGCTATGTTTTGTTTACTTCTGGATTACGTTTCTCCCCAGTGAAGTTAAGCCATGAAGTAGGATTTTGTTTCCTCAGTGGGAGCTTACTTTTTCTTGGAATGTTCATCTTGGATGTGATTTAGCTGAGTGTTGTTTGTGCCCGAGTTGGTTTTTCCTGGTTACTCCCAATGTTATATGTCTGTTTTTTCAGCATATGCACGATAGCACTCATACATTCATACATACATCATGCATAGTTAAATTTGGAAAATCATTGCTCATTCACATTCGTTATTTTATGGATGTATTGTCCTGTTTTGCAGAATTGTGTTTTCCTCTCTCCAATAGAGTGTCAGTCATAAGCATAAATTGTATGTTCTTTCAATTTCCACACTAAATAATCCCTCGTGGAAGATTTTTTCTTCAGCCTTCCTGCACAGCTCTTTGTCTAAATGATTTGGGTTTCCCTCTTGAGTTTATTTCTCAAAGGAAATATTTTGGATGACTGTCTCATTCCAGTTTATTTTTGGTTTAAATTTTTTATCCTCGGCAATATTATTACTTATGATGTCTATAGACTTCAAGCCTTGGTTTGAGAATGTGCATTTTGTTTGCACGAGAAGACTTTATCTCCTAAGTAAGAATATATTGGCATTTCCCCAAGAAGTCATATTTCTTTCCCCAGGAAGCCATATTGTTCTCCCCAGAAAGTCATTCTTTTTACAATCCTCCATAACAACAAGTAGCAGGTCTCTTTATTTGAGAAACTTGTACTTCCCTGTAAAAGTCGACGTGACTTTTTTGCTATCTTCTCTAAGAGTGGATAGTTTGCATTTCATTGTCAAATTACTCTAGTGGATGGCAATACTTTCAATATCGCAGAGAAAGTTCATGTTGAAATCTTTGTAAGTGGTAGTCTCTTTATTTGAGACAGCTTATACATTACCCTTTCTAGGCAGAATGCCTTGGTTAAAGAAGAAGTTAAGACCCGTTCTAGGTTAAATGCCATAATTTTGGGGAAAGCCTGTTATCTTTTTGTTACCCTCAGTGAATGTTGGTAGTTCATCGTCAGTGAACGATGATGCTATGATATATTCTCTTTTTACCTTCAGTGAAAGTTGGTAGGTCACCATCAGTGAAAGTTGGTGATTGTTATCTTTTTGCTACCCTCAGTGAACGTTGGTAGTTCATCGTCAGTGAATGACGGTGCTATGATATATTCTATTTATACCTTTAGTGAAAGTTGGTAGGTCACCTTCAATGAAAGTTGGTGATTGTTATCTTTTTTCTACCCTCAGTGAACGTCGGTAGTTCATCGTCAGTGAATGGCGATGCTATGATATATTCTCTTTCTACATTCAGTGATTGTTGGTAGGTCACCTTCAGTGAAAGTTGGTGCTTGTTATCTTTTTTCTACCCTCAATTAACATTGGTAGTTCATCGTCAGTGAATGGCGATGCTATGATATATTCTCTTTCTACCTTCAGGGAAATTTGGTAGGTCACCTTCAATGAAAGTTGGTGCTTGTTATCTTTTTTCTACCCTCAGTGAATGTTGGTAGTTCATCGTCAGTGAACGACGATGCTATAATATATTCTCTTTCTACCTTCAGTGAAAGTTGGTAGGCCACCCTCAGTGAAATTTGGTGCTTGTTATCTTTTTGCTACCCTCAGTGAATGTTGGTAGTTCATCGTCAGTGAATGGCGATGGTATGATATATTCTCTGTCTACCTTCAGTGAAATTTGGTAGGTCACCATCAGTGAAAGTTGGTGATTGTTATCTTTTTGCTACCCTCGGTGAAAGTTGGTAGTTCATCGTCAGTGAACGTCGATGATTTATTTCTCTCTACCTTCAATGAATGTTGGTAGTTCATCGTCAATGAACATCGATGATTTCTTTCTATCTACCTTCAGTGAACGTTGGTAGTTCATCGTCAGTGAACATCGATGATTTCTTTCTCTCTACCTTCAGTGAACGTTGGTAGTTCATTGTCAGTGAACATCGACGATTTATTTCTCTCTACCTTCAATGAACGTTGGTAGTTCATCGTCAATGAACGATGATGCTATGATATATTCTCTTTCTACCTCTAGTGAACGCTGGTAGTTTCGCCTTCAATAGAAGTTGGTGTATCCTTTGACTTTTTATCATCCTCTATAAGTCTGGTCTTTTGATCCACCAGTGATTTATTTTCCTGGTCGGGTTTCTCTTTTGTTTCTTTATTTCCTTTGTTACATCCCCGGCGGTGTTTTGCGTCTCTTTGATTTTTTTCATATGCATTCACCCTCATAAGCATTGCATGGCATCTTAGGGCCAAAAATAGGGTTTGTTTTATATTTGAGTTTCTTCGATCGCGTCGACATAAAGATTTTTAACCTCCGTATCTCCGGATAGAAGAAACTTAAATAAGGGAAACTGTTGTACCCAAAAAATTTCCCCTAAAATCCCTTCACCATACCATGTTGATTCAATCACAACAAGATCACATTAGGGATTTTGGTTCTCCCCCTATCTTTAGCTTTGCTCTTTTAGGAATCACCAAGAACCTTAACTTGTTTTCTTTTGTGATCATGAATATTTTGTCTTGATTTTTATTTAAATTAATAAAATGCAATGTTGGTTTGTCTTACTTGTTAATAATGTAGGTAAATGCAATGGGGCTTAGCAAGTTGCTCCTTGGGTTCATGAGTTTATTTCAATGCCCTAGTCAATAAAGCTTGAGAATTTCAAACCTCACCATTGAAGTTGTTTTGGAAGGGATGGTATGGCAAGGTTATTTTGGTTCACTACATTTCCAATTAATCAAGATTTATTCAAAAGTATAAGGGGTTGATTGAAGAAGTTGTCATGGTTGGACAAGGCCGTGTTCCCATTGATCACAAGTGCATATTTCTCTAAATTCTCAAGATATGGAAGTGGTTTTTGTGGCTATGAATTCTAATTTTCATCCTCAATAACTTCTATTTACAAATCAAGAGTGTTGGTACACGAAGGTGGTTCAAAATTGTCAAGGTTCCTCAAAGCATTTTTTTGATCTAGGAGCTAGGGTTTTGAACTTAAAAGAAGTATATCTTGCTCATCTTTTGGTATTTTTGAGTTATTCCAAAGACATCCATCTCTTCAAAGGGCTATTAACAAATCAATTAAAAAGTTTCAAGGATTTTTCATATGTATGAAACTTGATGATGAAGAAAGATTACAAGTCCTCCAGATGAACCCCCAATTTCTCATGTGTGACTTCAAATGATCATAACTTGGTCAATGTTTATCAACTTTGGCCCACTCTTTTTCCATAATTATCTTAAGGATGTTAACTTTAACCCTTCTTTTATATGCAAAGTGAGAAAATGGATGGAGGATTCCCTAAGGATACAAAAGATTATAGGTCATTTCATGATTTTTTTCCAACTTCAACAATTCACAACTCTCTCAATTTTTGGATATTTTGAATGGTTCAAGTTTCAAAGTGTGATTTAAGAGGTCTATTTCATGCCATCTTCTTTGTTTAAGATAAAATTACAATGTGAAGGCCATGTTTGGATGCAAAACATTATACGTCACTTTTGAAGAAAAATTTGAAATATTTCTAAGTATGGAAAGTAAACCCTTTTCTCCAACTTTGACTCAATACAACTTTCAGCACAAGCATCCATTTAATTTAATTCTTTTTCCATTTCAAATCTTGTAACATCATCTTTCTAAAGCATAAAGAATCATGCCCTAAGACCCCTTGAGTTGAAAATGCCATTGATTTGAACTTGGTAACTTGAAACTGAAGTTTCTTCAAAAGTCAGAATTTGAAATCATTGATTTAGCTTCTAAACACTTAGCTTATGTGCATTTTTGCTTCTAAACATGTTTAGTTAACTTCCAGAAGTGATTATCACAATAAAACACACGTTTTGGATGAGTTTTGATCAAATTAGAAGTCACACTTTTCTTGTTTGCAACTTCACACGATTTCCCTCCAAACTTCATCATTTCACACGCTTGGACATTCCATTTGATTCCCTATAAATAGAGGGTCATCCCTCATTCATTTTCTCATGATTGGATAGCCATAATCACCCCACCAAACTTGTTCCATAACTCAAATTTAGGCAACTTCAAAATCTGTTTTCAAGCCTTTTTCAATCCAATATTTCTATCAATTTACCTACCTTGATCTTCCCTAAAGCTAACCATATAATTACCTTCAAGAATCGTGCCCTATATTGCTCCATATAAATCCAGTTTCAGAGCTCTGCAACTCAACTTCAATAGGTAGACTTCTCCATCAATTCTTCAAAACTTTGATATCATTGTGATGCTCTCATTGCCATGGTTCTAGTCGCAACACTTACTTTTATCTGGAAACATGTTTTGACCATGAAATTTCAAATCCCTTTTCAAAACTTTCATTCCAAATTGCTTGAGCTGCAGTTTATATAAATTTGTCACGAAGGTGTGGTTGTCTTCGTATTAAAGTGACGAAGCGAATGACATAGGTCTGAGCTTCTGATTTTACAATTTGAGAGACCTGCAATTCACGTTTGCTGGAGGTTGAAGATGACCAACGTGTCATCTTTCAACCAATAAAGGGGCGCCATCTGTTTTTAAAAAAATCTGATTTAATTAATGATTATATGTTTTATTCATTAATGACCATGATATGCACAACGCTCCAGATCCCTTGGATTTGATTACTAACGTATTTTGACTCTCATCCAATGGTCCACATATTTTTTACTTTATTTTTCTTTTCTGATTTTTTATAAATTTCAAAAAATGATAGAAAATTCATTTTTACTCCAAAATATCTAAAAAAATTATGAAAAATATTTTTGAATTTTCTCTTTCTGATTTTTATATTTTCATAATTTTATTTTGTGTTTTGATATTTTTTTTATAAATTTTCACTTTATTTGATTTGTTTTAAATGTTTTAAAATACTTTTATGCATTTTTTAATTTTGAAAAAATTATGGAATGATCCAATTATATTGTGACTAATATTGGTGACCTCATTCTTTTTTTATTTCTGACTTTGGTATTTTTTATCATTTTTTATTCATTTACTCATTTCTTTTAATTTTAAAAATAGTTTCTGACTTTAAAAAATTACAAAAAAATTTATAAAATTATTTTAGTTCATTTCTGATTTTTCTATGGCCTTACTTTTCATTTCTTGATTAATTTGAACATATTAATATTTTTCTCTTTTATTTCTATTTTAAAAACATTTCAAAACTTTTTTAATGTATATATTAAATGCAATATTATTTTGTGATTATTTTCTGGATGATCTTGGGTTGAATTATGGATTATGAACTTTGTTAACATCATTGGATCCATGGTGTTGACTTTAACTCCATAAAAATGGATGAATGATTTTAATAATAGTTTAATTAAAATTTAATTTAAATGTGGTTTGTATGTTATTTCCCACCCCTCTTCATCTTATCCCTTTCTCATTGATCTCTATATCATGTCTCAAAACAAATGGTGCATAGATTGCTATTGATCGGTCTCAGAATAGGCGTGACTTCTATATAAGTCCACTTACGATTGCTTAACATAGCGCTAAATTTTATCCCGATTCGAATAAATGATCATTTGTGGCCCGAACCTATGTTTGCAAGCCCAAGTATGTTAATTTGATCTCTTTGATCCAATAACCTTGAGATTCATTGTGTGGAGGCTTTGGTTCTACAAATCCTCTAATGGATCTACAACACTTTTGGTCAATGCAGATCACTTAAACATCGTTGATCATTAAATGGTACTTTGAGGATCCCAAATGGATGATATACTTGACAAAAAGCAAATGTAACTTGTTGTGTGGAGGATTTGGTTCTACCAATCCTCTAATGATTTCCAAATGCAAATATCAAGATGGTCATCTAACTAACCACTAATTATTATTTTTTTTACTTTATGCCTTTTATTTTTTATGCTTTATGTACCATTTACTTTAAGCATTACATTTCATGTAATTTTTTTTGCTCACTTGAGATTTTGTTTTTCTCTTCTAAGACACTTAATAATCAACATGAATCATAAAAAACCCTTTAATGATACTTGGACTACTTGGTTACTATCCTTGGCATTATGGAGCATTGGACTTATTAGACTTAGGACTAGAAACCTTGGCCTATGTTGGAGACCTTGTGACCATGATGTATATTTTGTCTAGAGTTCTTGAGGTTTACCTCAAGACATTGGGTTGTTTGTTTGTTTTATGTACAGGTTATTGTGATTACATCCTTTGTTTGTAATCTAGAATTCACCCGTATACTGCCGTTACTCTGTCCAATTTTTGTGAAGACTTAATACACTTGAAGTTTGGTTCTCACAAGAGGTCTAATATCTTTGCTTGCTTGGTTTCAATCCAATGAATTAGAATTATATCTTGGATCATAATGTCAAGTATTGGCTCTTGTTGGTTAGATAGTTTTATCCATAGCTTTTACCTTATGCTTTAGGATAGCCTCTTCTTCTCCTCCCATCTTCTTTAATTTCAAAAATCTTCTCTCTCCTTTTAAAAATTCTTCTTGTTTCTTTTGAACTTGAACCACTTTTAATAATAAACTTAGACTTAGGTCCATGCATTTTAAAAACCTTTTCATAAATAAACTTCAATCAACTTAATGATACCTTGACATTTTTTGTGAGAAGACTAAAAGTCAATTAATCTCATTTCAAGCCATTTTGCCACTTTGGCTTTTAAAACCTTTCTCAAAAGATTAGACTCTTGTCAATCCTTGTAGTGATGCAAACAACTATACTTCTACAATATGTAGTGAAAAGACATATTTTTCACTTGGGTGTTGAGTGAGGCATTGTTGATTTTAAATCCAAGCCATATTGTCCACTTTCAGATGATGCAAATTCTCCTTTCTCATGATTGTGGCTAGTAAGTATGTTTTTCCAAACAGACAATGACGATGATGTCTTATCTCATAAAATTAACCAACACACTTGTGTTTTAAAATTTTCACGAAAGGTAGTACGTGTTGTGCCCAAATTTTTGCCCCTAAGATCCCTTCATCATACCATGTTGATTCACTCACAACAAGATCACACTAGGATTCTTGGTTCCCCTCCCTACATTTAGTTTTGCCCTTTTTGAGGGATTACCAAGCACCTTGACTTATGTTCCTTTTGTGATCATGAATATTGTTTTGGTTTCTTCATTTAACTAATAAAATGCAATGTTGGTTTGTCTTGCTTGTTATCCATGTAGGTGAAGGCAATGAGATTTAACAAGTTACCCCATGGGTTCATGAGTTTATTTCCATGCCCTAGTCAATATAGCTTGAGAAGTTCAAACCTCACCATTGGATTGGTATTGGGAGACTTTCCATGGCAAGGTTGCTTTGGTTCATGACATTTCAAGGTTATTAGATTTGACTCAAAAGTACAAGGGGTTGATTGGAGAAGTTGTCATGTTTGGACAAGACCTTGTTCCTATTGGTCACAAGAGCATACTTCTATCAAATTTCAAGATATATAAGTGGTTTTGGTGGCTATGAGTCCTCATTATCATCCTCAACAACTTCTATTCACAAAGCGAGAATATTGGTACAAGAAGTTTGTTCAAACTTGTCAAAGTTCCTCAAAGCATTTTCTTGATTTAGGAGCTAGGGTTTTGAACTTCAAAGGAGTACATATTTCTCATCTTTTGGTATTTTTGAGTGATTCGAAAGATATTTTCCTCTTCAAAGGGTTATCAACAAATCACTTCAAAATTTCCAAGGAGTTTTCATGCGGAAGGAACTTGGTGAAGAAGAAAGATTACAAGTCATCCAGATGAATCAACAATTTTACATGAGTGACTTCAAATGGTCCTAACTTGGTCAATTTTTATCACCTTGAGTATATTATTTTTCCATAATGATCTTTAATATGTTAACTTTATGCCTTCTTTTATGTGCAAATTGGGAAAATGGATGTAAGTTGCCTTAAAGATGCAAAAGATTATAGGTCATTTCATGATTTTTTGCCAACTTCAACAAGTCATAACTTGCTCAAATTTTGGATATTTTGAATGATCCAAGTTTCAAAGTGTCATTCAAGAGGTCTAATTCATGCCATCTTTTTTGGTCAAGAGCAAATTCCAAGTGGAAGGCCATGTTTGGATGCAAGATATTATAGGTCATTTTTGAAGAAGAATGTGAAATATTTCTAAGTATGGAAAGTCAACCCTTTTTCTTCAACTTTGACTCAATGAAAATTTCATCTCAAGCATCCATTTAACTCCATTCTTTTTCAATTGCAAAGCTTATAACCTCATATTTCTAAACGATCAAGAATCATGTCCTAAGACCCCTTGAGTTGAAAATGCCATTGGTCAGAAGTTGGCACTTTGAAATTGAATTTCTCACCAAGTCGGAATTTTGGAATCCATAATGTGGCCTCTAATCACAAGTTTTCCATGCGTTTTTTCCTCTAAACATGTTTAGTGAAGTTCCAGATTTGTTTAGCGCATCAAAACGCAAGAGTTGGATGAGTTTTGATGAAGTTTGTATCACACTTCACTCGTGCATCAGGTGTGCATGATTTTCCTTCAAAACGCATCATTCACTCTTCCTTTTGATCCCATTTGCTTCTCCTATAAATACATGAACTATCCCATTCAATTTCCCAAGCTTCGATATCCAGAATCACCCTGCCAAACTTGCTCCATAACTCAATTTTTTGTAACTTCAAAATCCATTCTCGACCTTTTTTCAATCCAATTTTTCCATCAATTCACCTTCCTTAATCTCCCCTGAAGCTAACCATATAATTACATTCAAGAATCGTGCCCTATACTACTCCATAGAAGTCCAGTTTTAAAGCTCTGCAACTTAACTTCAATAGGTAGATTCCTTCATCAATTCCTAAAAACTTTGATATCATTGTGTTGCTCTCATTGCCCTAGTTCTAGTCGCAACACTTACCTTTTACTGGAAACACGTTTTGACCATGAAATTTCAAAATCCTTTTCAAAACTTTCTTTCCAAATTGCTTGAGCTACAGTTTATATAAATTTGGCGCGAGGGTGAGGTTGTCTTCGTCTTGAAGAGACAAAACGAATGACACAGGTCTGAGCTTCTGATTTTACAGTTTGAGAGACCTTTAAGTCGTGATGGCTGGAGGTTGAAGATGACCAACGTGTCATCTTCTAACCAATGAAGGCGCGCCATCTGTATTTTTCAAATTCTAATTTAATTAATGATTATGTACAATAATCACTAATGACCATGATATGAACAACACGCCAGATCCCTTGGATTTGATTACTAACGCGTTTTGACTTTCACCCAATGGTCCACATATTTTACTTTTATTTTCTTTTTCTAATTTTTATATTTTAATTGTTTTAAATTTCAAAAAATCATAGAAAATTCATTTTTAGTTGAAAAAATCTGAAAAAATTATGAAAATATTTTTGACTATTCTCTTTCTGATTTTTACTTTATCACAATTTAATTTTGTGTTTTGGTATTCTTTACAAATTTTACACTTATTTGATTTGTTTTAAATGTTTAAAAATACTTATATACATTTTTAAATTCTGAAAAAATTATAGAATGATCCAATGATATTGTGACAAATATTGGTGACCTCATTTTATTTTTGTTTCTGACTTTACTATTTTTTACCATTTTTTGTTTATTTGACCCATTTATTTTAATTTTAAAAATAGTTTCTAACTTTAAAAAATTACCAAAAAAATTGTAAAATTACTTGGGCCTTTTTCTGATTTTTCTATGGTCTTACTTTTCATTTTTTGATTAATTTGAACATAGTTGATATTTTTCTCATTATTTTCAATTTTTAAAACATTTTTAAAAATCCTTTTTTTATGTATATTAAATGTGATATTATTTATGATTATTTTTTGGCTGATTTTGGGTTACATTTTGGATCATGAATTTTATTAACATCATTGGATCCATGTTGTTGAGTTTAAATCCACAAAAATGGATGAATGATTTTAATAATAGTTTGATTAAAATTTAATTCAAATGTGGTTTGTATATTTTCTCATCCCTCTTTATCTCATCCCTTTCTTATTGCACTAGATGTTGTTGGAGCATGATCTCTATATCATGTCTCAAAACAAATGGAGCATAGATTTCTATTGAATTCCACTTACGATTGCTTAACATACGCTAAATTTTGTACCGATTCGAATAAATGATCATTCGTGGCCCAAACTTATGATTGCAAGCCCAAGTATGTTACTTTGATCTCTTTGATCCAATAACCTTGAGATTCATTGTGTGGAGGCTTTGGTTCTACCAATCCTCTAATGGATCTACAACACCTTTGGTCAATGCAGATCAGTTAAACATCGTTGATCATTAAATGGTACTTATGAGAATTCCAAATGGATGATATACTTGACAAAAAGCATATTCAACTTATTGTGTGGAGGCTTTGGTTCTACCAATTCTCTAATGAGTTCCAAATGCAAGATTCAAGATGCTCATCCAACTAACCACTAATTATTGACTTGTTTACCTTATACTTTTATTTTATTTTATGCTTTATGTACTATTTACTTTTAGCATTTACATTTCATGCCATTTTCATCTTTGCTCATTTGAGCATTTATTTTCTTGCCATTTTTACTTTGCTCACTTGAGCTTTTCTTTTCCTTTCTTAAGACATTTAATAATCAACATAAACCCTAAATAATATTTAATGGTGCTTGGACTATTTGGTTACTATCCTTGGCATTATGGAGCATGGGACTTTTCTTGGACTTAGGATTAGAAACCTTGACCTATCTTGGAGATCTTATCTGATTATTTTGTCTGGAGTTTTTGAGGTTTACCTCAAGACATTGGGTTTCTTGTTTGTTTTTGTGTGCAGGTTTTTATGATTACACCCTTTGTTTGTAATCTGGAATTCACCCGAATACAACCGTTACTCTGCCCAATTTGTTTGTGAAAACTTAATACACTTGAAGTTTGGTTCTCTCAAGAGGTCTAGTATTTCTTTGCTTGATTGGTTTCAATCCAAGGAATGAGAATTCTATCTTGGCTCATAATTTCAAGTATTGGTTTCTTGTTGGTTGGATGATTCTTATCCCTAGTTTTTACCTTATGCTTTAGGATAGTCCCTTCTTCTCCTCCCATCTTCTTTAATTTCAAAAATCTTCTTTCCCTTTTTTAAAAGTCTTCTTGTTTTTGAACTTGAACCACTTTCATAATAAACTTGGACTTATGTCCATGCATTTTCAAAACATTTTTCATAAATAAACTCCAATCAACTTAATAATGCATTGACATTTTTGTGAGAAGACTAAAAGTCAATCAATCTCATTTCAAACCATTTTGCCACTTTGGCTTTTATCTTTAAACTTTTCTCAAAAAAGTTTGAACTCTTGTCAATCCTTGTAGTGATGCAAACAACTATACTTCTACAATATGTAGTAAAGAGAGATATTTTCCACTTGGGTGTTGAGTGAGGCATTGCTGATTTTTAAAATCCAAGCCATATCCTCCACTTTGAGATGATGCAAATTCTCCTTTCTCATGATTGTGGGTAGTAGGTATGTTTTCCATACAGACAATGATAATGATGTTTCATCTCATGAAATTAACCAACGCATTTGTGTTTTAAATTTTTAAAAGAGGAACTACGCATACCCTGATCCCCTATTGCACGAAAAGATGGTACGTAGGCACTAAAAGTTCACAACCGCGGCGGGTGCAAAAATTATAAAAATAAATGTATTTCTTTCCTCACCTCCATCATCCATTTTTTTTATATATACAACATTTTTTATAGACAAAATATACAGATTTTACAAAGAGGCTCCTGCAGAGTACCGTAGACGTTTAGGGTGCTTATACCTTCCCTTTACATAACCAACCCCCTTACCTTGAATCTTTCCCCCTCTTTTTAGGTTATTCGCTCTTTTCCCATTCCTTTGGAAACAATAAAGCACGGTGGCGATTTTGATTTTGATTTTTATAAAGTCTAGTCAAATCAATGGCTTAGTCTTGAACATTTCTACCGCTACAGTACGTAGGCACTAAAGGTTTGCAACTGCGGAAGGTGTAAAAATCATAAAAAATATATTTCTTCTCTCATCTCCACCATCTATTTTACATACAACATTTTATAGCCAAAATATACAGATTTTTCAAAGAGGTTCCCGCGGAGTACTATAGATGTTTAGGGTGCTAATACCTTCCATTTGCATAACCAACCCCCTTACCTTGAATCTTTCCCCCTCTTTTTGGGTTACTCGCTCTTTTCCCATTCCTTTGGAAATAATAAAGTGTGGTGGCGATTTTTATTTTGATCTGTGTAAGTCTAGTCAATCCAATGGCTTAGTCTTAAACATTTCTACCACTACACAAATGAACCTAATTGGACGTTATTGAACCTCGTCTAGATGGCACCACAATAAAATATCGTTACAATAGTTTGTCAGTGTGTATGCATAGGTTGAAGGTTGAAGGTGAAGAGCAATTGCGGGAAATTTTATGGTATCATCAATTTTGAATGATGTATGAAATATGTATATATAGTCATGGAAATGTTAGGGAAAAAGAGAAAAATTCAGAATTAAAAGAAAATATTTTTTTTTCCTCTTAAAACGGTACGAGCCGGCCTGTAGCTTGGATGAGCTGGCTCATAATGTTAATTTTAATAGCAAGAGCCGGCCTTAAATGGCCTATGAGTCGACCTTCCGAAAAAAAAGAAAACAGCTTTTCCAGGACAGTAGAGGAGTCGACCTGAAATAACCTATGAGTCAGCCTGACCAAAATAGAAGAAAATAGCTTATCTAGAATAGTACATGATTCAGCCAGAAATGTCTTATGAGTCGGCCTGTAAATTCATTTTTAGTGTAGAAATAATTTTTTGAGATATGGTATGTTTTGAATATGTTTCCAATGATTCTTAAGACCTCTAAATGCTTAGGGTGCCACCTAAACTCAGAGATACCTCACAATATACAGAAATGATATATTCTTGTAGTTTTGACATCATGCCAAACACATCTTGATGAAGATTACACTCACAATATTATTCCTTTTTTTTAATATTGTCTTGTATATATTTCATGACAAATATTTTATGTGATGCTTGAATATAATATACAATAATATTTTTTACACTTCAAATATGCAAAGAAACGTGTCATCTTTCGTTAAGTGTGATATCTTCGTCTATCACAAATACCCATATCATACCCATGCCTCATGATATTTCTTCGCTTAATTAAATCGTTTCTTTATATGTAAAGATATACAATATCTTATCTCATGTCTTCTTATCATTACCTTTCATAAGTAATTATCTCTTAAATGCATATGCTAAACTTAGAAAAATATGTAAAGTTATATGATGTTTTAAAATTAAACATGTTTGCATATTTGCATCTTTTACCCGCCTTTTTGATTTTGACAAAGGGGGAGACGTATACACTTACGAAGATGGTATACATATTTTAACTAACTCAGAGGAATTTTGTTTACACCAAATATATCATGTTTCTTTTACCACCTTCCCTGAGAGATGCGTTGTCATCATAAAAAAGAGGGATAATGTGGAACCTTGTTTTGGAGGTAATAGACCTTTAATAAAAATCATCATCTGAAGTTTTAATAATGACAAAGCATGAAAATCTATATGTGCTTGCAGAAGAGAAGTCAAGATAAAAGTACCTATACAATCAGATACTATCTAGCCAGAAGTCTTGAAGCATCTTTGAAGAAAGATGTGAAAGCTCTCCAGGTCTTGTCTGTCAGTCTGTCTGAGTGAACTGAGTATTGTAAAAAAAAGGTAGTAACTTAAGAGTACTAAGACAACTCACGCACACCCTAAAATGGTTTTTTTAATGAAAATTAAACTATTTCAAAAATTCCTTAAAATTGTACCAAATGACCTTAGAGCTGAAACAATGACTTGAGAGAAATTTTTTGCCTATTTAACCGATTGTCTAATCAATTAGATATGTTTAAACTTATGCTCCAAGACATTTGAGCAGATCTTAAAAGATGTACAACGAATATATATCCAAACCATTCTTTTTGGGCACAAAAACAGTCATGTTTAAAGTATCTAATCGATTAGTTTAATCGATTAAACATTTAATGCATCCCCTGGATCATTTCATTTTTGGGATATTCCAAATACTATATAAAGGGGGTGATTTCCTCACTTGAAATCATGCAGTTTTCCAATGTTTTTATATTTGTTTGGAATTCATCTCTCTAATTCTTCTCCTTCTCTCACTAGAAACTTTTTCTTCAGTTGTGGTTGCCTCAGTGCTTTGGAGTAAAATTTTATTTGTGAAGAGAATATTTTTGTAAGTGGTAGTGCTGGTCATTTATAGTCTTAATGGTGTTATACCTTTAAGAGATCGAATTTTGGTTCTTGAGATAAACCATAAATATTTGTTATTGGTTCATTAAGCTTTACAGAAGAAAAAAAACTGTGCTTTAGTTAAAGAGATCAGCCACAAATCTCTAAAAGTCTCGATAGAATAAGATTAGGGTAAAACTCATCTATAGGGGAACAAGCTTGTTCAAATTCAAAGATCATATTGTATTAAGGTTTATGGGCATACACGATAAAATATCACAAGTCTATAGTGAAAAATCTCAAGAAGACCTCTTGGGGACAAGGCTAGAGAGCTGTCAAAATGGGCTACCCGACCCTAAACGGGCCTGGGCTTTTTAGGGAAGGGCCAAAAAAGCCCTATTGTAATATAGGCCTCAAAATTACTACTTTAGCCCGACCCTAGATGGGCTTCGGGCTACCCGACCTTAAGCAAGTTTTTTCAATAAAAAATTAAAATAAAAGTCCATAATATTTATTATAAATAAAATAAAAAATTATATTATTTTAAACATAATACATTTTTAATTACTATGTTATCTTTTATAAATACTATAATGTGTTTTTAAATACAATACATGTCTAATTTGTAGAAAATAAGAGTCAAATATTTAGCATAAGAGAAACTAATAGAATACGGGAAAAGAGTGTTGATTATATTAATGTATAATATTTAAAAGAGAAAGATTAAATAGAATAGAGACAAAGTTTAATGAAGTGAGAAATTTCAATGTATTATTTTGGAGTAACTTAATACAAGAATTAATATAATTTTTTTTAAAATTTATAGCTATGCGAGCCTAATGGGATACCCACGGCCCATGCGTGCTAGCCCTAATGGGTAGCAGGATTTTAAGGACTAGACTAAAACATCCCTTAAAAATATGGGCTCTAATTTGAAGGCCTGAGCCCTATGATTTTTTGGGTCGGGCAGGCCGACCAATATGGGCTAGCCCATTTTGACAGCTTTAGGACTAGGCCAACATTCGGCCAAATCTGCATAACTCTCTTGTGCAATCTTTATATCCTTACTCTCTTTAAATTTCTGAAATTTATTTTATTTACTTTACTTTCACAATGCTTTATTACTCAAAAAACATTACTAACATGATTTTAATCGAGAAAGGGAAATTAATCACACTTTTCAAAAACCATAATTCACCCTCCCTCTAGTGCTTGAGGTCACTTGTTCAACAAGAACCTGAATCAGATTATTTGTCTAAAGATGTTGAAGCCACCAGATCTAGATTGGATTTTTCTTCATCTTTGTCAGATTCTTCTTCTTTGCAAAGTTTATCCCATGTTACCATGGGGCTTTTCTTTACCTTGTTTCAAAAAATGTTCTTCTGAAAGCTTCCTTTCTTTGACTGGTCCTTCCAAAGCTCTAGATATTCATCAACAAAATGGTCAAGTTTTTTGCAGTTTAAGCACCCCTTCTAATCATCTTTGTTGATTTTGGAGCTTGTCTCTCTGAAGTTATTACCTCTTCCTAAAAATTTCATGTTCTTCTTATTGGAGAAATACTTAAATCTTTTAATTATGAATTCCATTCTTCATCTTCTGATTCTTCTTCATAACCTCCTTCATGAGTAGGTTCTTCAGATTTCTAAACTTGAGAATATTTGGCATAATGATCAACAAACTTCAAAATAAGAGACTTTAACTTATGAATAGGTCCATCTCCAATCAGATCCATCTCATGACTTTGGAGAATGCTGATTAAGCTTTTTAGACTTGCTTGGTTCAAGTTTCTAGCTTTTTGTATAGAAGACACCTTAGGTTTATACTTGGCAGGAAGACTCCTAAGAATCTTCTTGACATGATCAGCAGTTGTATAACTTTTGTTCAACACTTGAGACCATATACAAGAACTTGAAACCTTGAGAACATGGTTTTAATGTCTTCATCCTCCACCATTTTTTAATAACTCGTATTTTTTAACCAAAAGATTTTCCTTAGCCTCATTAACTTGTTGATTCCTTTCATAAGAAGCACAAAGAGATTTAAAAATAGTTTTGACAGTATATTTTCCAAGAATCTTGATATGCTCAAAATGAGGTAGAGCATATAACAAAATTCCTATAACTCTGATTATTTCTATATATCTTTTTATGAGCATGTGTGAGGATCTTTTTATCAGTCACCATACCTACTCCATTAACTACAAAATTGATTCCATCTTCAAGAATATCCCATAACTCATCATCAAGATGTATAATGTGAGAGTAAATTTTGTTTTTACACCACTCAAACTCAGTAGAATTTCCACTGAATGTTGGAGGTTTATAAATATAATTGTTCTTTTCATATGTACTTTGATCAGCATTATTAATTACTTTAGGTTCAGCCAAGGATTTTCTCTCTCAGTATCTTTTTTGTACCATTGTTAACTATTCATGCATAGACTGTGCTCTAATACAAATTGAAGGTGAGAAAAAAAAGAATGGATTAATTTGTGTTAACTTTTTCTCCTTTTTCTCTTACAAATATCTTATCAGATTATGATCACAAGGAAAAAATATAAGTCAGAGTTTGATGGTGATAGAAGCGGATAAAGTTGATCATAAATAAATAAGAGTTTAATAAAACACCCAATTAGTTATCCTGGTTCCTCCTACAAATCAGGAGTAGCCCAGTCCCCTAACACTTCAAAGAGATTTCCACTATAACTAAAATCTGATTACAAATTTCTCAATTACACAAGCAAGAGACTTCCAATTCCCAAGCACACAATTAAGGGACCTCAATGCTCAATCACACAATAAAGAGACTTTTAATTTCTCAAGCACACAGATAAGAGACTTCAGTGCTCAAGCATACAAGCAAGATACATCCAAATGCTTAAGCACACAAGCAAGAGACTTCCTATAATCTATCTAGCAGATAAATAATGGTGATAGTTTGATAATTACACTTGAAATACAATCAGAGGTGAAAACTGAATACAACACATAAAAATCTAAGACTTAAGTGTGAGAACAAATTTTTTCTACATTTGGCCTTATGTTTTGATGATAACTTTACATGATATATTTAAGAACAATTGTGCTCTAACAAGTTTATGTCTAGAATGTGGCTTTTGTCATGTAGGTTCTGACTCTCGTAAGAAGCATGTGACGTCATCAACTTCTGAACTCAACACGCTGGAAGAATACCTTTAGTGTGTTACAAGCTAAGTCAATATTAAGAAATGTGTCTTATGAAATGGTTTGAAGGAAAGTTCGTAAAAGAGCTTCTGATTGTGACTTATTCCAGGAAGCTTTGGAGGCCTTCTAAAGCTTTACTTATGATGATCCAAGTTCTGAAGATGCTGAAGGAAAAGGTTCTGCTGAACAAATTTCTGAAGATCTAAAAACATTCTTTTGAAGACCAAGTGTTGAAGAACTAACTAAGGCAATGGTACTTTGAACAAGCCCTGAAAGGTTTTAATGAGTTAAGTTCTGGAAGATATTAGTTTTTGTCCTTCTACAACATGATTCATCAACAAATATATCATAAGCCTATGAAAACAAAGAAGACAAAGATCAAGACTAAAGGGACTGGGTGTGATGGTGAGTATAAAAGTACAAAAGTACATCGTGACCTCTACTCTCTTGAGTGGTGCAAGGACAAGCCTTTTTGTACTATTGTCTACCATATTCACCATGACTGTTGGGAACAATATAACTATATTTGTATTTCCTATTCTACCCCTCCAACGGATCTCTTCTTTTCATCTATAAAGAAGTACTTGGAAGAATTTGAAATCAATGAATCAGTTCAACAAATCTATACTAAACCGTTGCATAAATACTCTATAGAGAAATCTTCTTTTGTATGGTTTTGTAAATAAGCAAGGAGTTGTTGCTTGTATCTTTTTATCAACACTTTTGTGTTGTTGTACTTAAACATTATGTAATTGGCTTGTGTAGAAGAGTCTTTGCATACACATATTTGTAAATCAACTATTGTTGATTAGTTCCTTGAGGGACCGGGTGAAGGTCTGGAGACTCAAGAAACTATGGTTAAGGTCATAGTGGTTTGCAATAAGGATCAACGGGCTTATTGGGGGTTCCAATAGTGTTGATCAGACTTATTATGGTTGTTTCTAAACCGGTTGATTATAGTGGATTAAGTCCTTATGTATAAGGAAAATTACCATGCGGGGTGGAATGGAGTAACTTAGTTAACAGTGAACCAGGATAAAAATAATTTTGTACACCTATTTTTTATTCACTTTTTATCTTTGTGTTTTGAGTTTCAAAAAGTTTAAATTTGGTGCAACGAAATTCAAACCCCCTTTCTTGTGTTTCTCGCACCTTCAATTAGCATCAGAGCTCTAGTTCTGGTATTGATATTTGAAATTTTGGCACTTAACACGGCATAACTGATGTTACAATCATCTGAACATGATGTCATGAGAGATGTTACAACATCTGATATAGACTGTGCAACAATATCAAACTGATAAATTTTGCAGAAATATAAATGCAGAATGATAAAGAACACATTAATATGTTAGCCCAGTTCGGTGCAACTCAACTACTCTGGGGGCTACCAAGCTAGGAAGGAAATCCACTATCACTAGTAATAGTTCAAAGCTAAACTCCCCCATTTACAAATTATCCCCTAATCCCTACCCAATGCAACTTCTACCTAGGTCCTCCCTAGATATGAGAAATTTCCATCTCATTTCCAATCACCACAGTAATAAAAACTCCCAATCACAAGGAAAACAAATCCACTCCCGGGGAATTTTAGGAAGTACACACTCCCCAATTACAACCAAAAGACAATCCCAATCCCAGGAACTTCCAGGAAGAACATACTTCCCAATTATAAATACAAACCATGCTTGGGTTACTTAAAAGCTTCCAACAAGAGAAATACCCACTCTTGCTTCACAACTTCGAGGAGAATAATACTCAACTCATTACCTCAAGGTTTCTTAGTGAGAGAAAATTTCTACCATAAGTACCAAAAGACACAAGTGTGACTTACAGTCACAAGAGCACACACGACTTTCAAAATGGGAAACCCTTATTCTAAAACCAAAAGAAACTAACAAGAACTAACTATGCTCCAGGTCTTGGTCTTCCTTTTGTAAGCTTCAACTGTCCATGGGCTTCGACATATCTGCCTGATTCTTTCTTAATCCATGCACTGGTGATATGCCAACACCGCTGACAAAATTGAGACCAATATCAACTAGCCTTGTCTAATCAACTTTACACACTCTATCACAAAATTTAATAAACTTGTCACAACACAAGCAAAACGTCTTCTTTAAAATTACATACAAAATACTAAGGTGTAATAGTTTCCTTCAGCTGTCATAACCGACAAAAAAATACGAGAGCCACCACCACTACTTTTTGTCCTAAAGACGGGAAAGGAACGGAAAAACCCTAATTGTTTGGTGGATATTTATTTATAGAATCATGTCAAGTTGCTTTCGAATGGTTTTGAACTTGCCTCGGTTTGAAAATTGAGTGATGGTAGGAAATGTTTTTATATCCAAGTAGAAAGAAACCGGACGATTCTTTATAGAAAAATTCTTGAATTTGATTATGTTAGTGAAAAATTTGATTATGTTTTGAAATATTATTGCAACAGATTTTTTGTAATCGTGATGATGACGAGAAGTGTTGATAAGGTTCAAGCACTAATAAGAAGCACTGGTAATTCTTGAGGTGGTTGTCGCAAGCTTATTTTTCCATTTTATTTGCTTTCAATCCCTTATTTTTTCATGGAACAATTCTTTTGAATTTTTGATCCATTGGGATGCCCTAACTTTTGCCTAAATCTTCTTTTTTTAATTTTCCTTTTTGACTTAGCGGGCTCTTTTTTTTGGAAATGAATCTTTAGATTTTGCTTTTGATTCAGAATAGTTGTGACTGCCATGTTGACTTTTGTAAGCTTTATCTTCTTCGCTTCCTCAATATTAGATAATGTACACGAGGAAGAAGATGTTATGAGCTTTTATATGCATTGTTTCTTCGACCTTTGATGATGTACGCGAGGAAGAAGATGTTGTTAACTTTATCTTCATTCTTTGATTTTTGATGATAAATGCAAGGAAGAGGATGTGCTTGAACCTCTTGCTTAGTTAGAAATAATTCTCTTGATATTAGAATGCGTCATTGGATTAATTGAAAGACTACCTTTACCCTGGTTAAGATTGAGGTTTTTTTTATTAAAAAAAATAGGAAAAACTCCAACTTCTGGCTCGATGGAGTTGACTACTGATTATATCCTTATATATCCACTTATTAGGAAGTGAAACAATGCCTTACATCATCATCGTGGTCTTACTATTAAAAAGCATACATCAGCAAAATTCGATTATTTTTATTTATATCATTCTCCCTCAAAGTTTGTTAAAGATGAAAGATGAAAATGAAAAATTGAAAATTGAAAATGGAAAAATATTGATTTTTTTTTTGTATGGAAAGAAATGACATAGTAAAGAGTGGATACAAAAGGATTGATTCCAAAAACATGCATGATTATTTTATTAAAATTACTAATCAAAAGTACAAATTTTTGATAAGTGCAACTTAGAAATAGGGAAATTCCAAATTGAAATAATAAAGGCCTAATGATCTAGGGATGAGCCTCCTTATTGATCCAATGACTTGGGGAGAGCTCCTTGATGATCTCAGACTTGTGAAAGTAAGGGATGACCTTTGTTTTTTCTTCAGTTGGGCATACTACTTTTATTGACTGGGATATTATTGTAGTTGACATTGTTTCTCTTGATGTAAGGGATTTACCCTTAGTAGTGGCATTTAAGGCGTTGCGTATGCCTTTTCTTGGCATGGTGAATGGTTTACTTCTCTCTCCAATAGAACTTTTATCTCTTGAGTTTTATCAATAGTTTTTTTTAGTACATTCTCGAGACCTCTTTGAGTTCTTTTGCGAGTTTCGAGAAATTAGCTAGTTGGATAAATGTTGAACAAGGGTGAAGATGGAAAGAGATATGAGCCTTATGCAAATGTATGAATGAAAATGCAAGGGTATATGTAATACGGTGGGAGAACTGACTTGGTTTTGCATTTGATCACAAATGTTATGGATAGCTAGAGTCGCCACTAACTTTTCTTGTATCCAATAAGGAAAGGGTGAAAAGAATAGGAAAGACCTTGAGATTATTGAGTTTGGGGGGTAGTTTATGAAAAGGGAAGGTGTTAGCACCCTTTTCATTCGTATTTATCTACGGGCTCTTAATCGCTAGTTCACTTTGAAAATGCTTTGTGAATGTGTTTGAAAAATATTTAGAAATGCCAGTAGCAAGGCAAGACTTTGTAATGATTCTCGTTTCTGTTCTCGAGAATGTGTACAAAGTATTTGTTTTGAAAATATTTTTGAAAGTGTTTGTGTAAAAAAGATGTTTTTTGTTTTGTTTGTGAGAAAGCGATTAGGAACTATCTACCTACTCAAAGTATTTATTATACTTTTCATCCTCCTTTAATTAATGCTATCCTACCATTAGTTAGTAGGAAACCCTATCATTGGATGTGAAGGGATAGGCGCTCGTCATTATACAGTCATTGAAGGCAACTCATAGGGCTGCTTTAGGAATTTTTGTAAGGGACTAGATCATTTACCGGAGACAACATTTGAAAGGGTCATCAAGGGACTACGACCATTTTAATCGAGGGATGGTGATAAAGTGTCCCCATGTTCGAAGGACATGACTGTTTTTATCGAAGGCAACAAGGGAGGTTACCCTAGAGGTGCGCGTATGCGAGTGATTTGTGTTTTAGTTATTGTTTCGCTTGCATTAGGGTTAGCTACCGATTGATTTTAAACTTGTCATACAATCCTAATTACTAACAGTAAATAAAGCTGTAAATATGCGGAAAATAAAATCATAAAATAAAAACTAGACTATTACAAGGCTTCAGAGCAGATACAAAAAATAATAAAATTTGGAATAGTAAACCCTAATTATTACTACAAACCGGGAAATAGTTACATAATCATAAGAAAATGCGAGAGTAATAAATCACATTCACGAAAGTACGGGTGATCTGAAAATATAAATGAATAGAAAAAATGAATTTTTTTTTGCTATTTTTAGGAAAAATGCTTGTGGTGAGTTTATTTAAAAAAACCTAAGAAAGCTAAAAGTCTAAATTAATCTTAATTAAGATGATTAATTAATTAAATTAATTAATAAAAAAATTGATTAAAACTAAACCTAATTAATTAACCTAAACTAATATTTTAGTATTTTAATTAAATGATTAAAAGAAATAATTAAAAGAAAATATATATATAAGGAAAAGGAATTGGGCCTGATATAGCAAACTGTAGGGGGTGAGAATAACATGAAGTCCAGGGCCCAAAGAGGAGAGGCCCATTGATCCAGTGCGCTGCAACTTCAGGGGCGTATGGCAGGGAAGCGTTTAATGTCGAGGATGATAAGATATGATGGCTGAGAGTTGAGGGTGCATGGTTGACGCATAGAGCATATCACATTTGATCTACAGAAATCAGAAAACATGAAAAAAGTTTGTGTCTCGCCAGGATCGAACCCGCATATGGGCATAGTAATGACTTAAAGGCAAGAGCGCTACCACTGGGGTGGTGATACATCCATTATCTTAAGTGGAATAAATAAAATAAATATTAAACACAAACGTGTAGACCAGAGAGACGTTGGAGCCCTATATCTGATCTTCTTCTTCAGTGAGAAGATTCTTGTTCCTGTAAAAATAATAAACGTTAGGCCTACAAAGGGATCCTATCTCCTTAAATCCAACCCTGCGAATTCAATGGGATGGTTTTCTTTGACTGAATCACGCTGCAAAAGGAGATTTGATGAGAATTATTCAAAATGGAATGAGTATGGAAATTCATTATTCCTACGTAAAAACTTGTAAACAATGAGTCTAAATGAATCTAAACATTATTATGAGGAAGAATATATGCATGAATTCAATTAATAACGCATGTCATGTAAGTTTGGATTCAAGGAAAATACATCAACCAAAGATGTGTGGCTGCGGAGATCTGGAGTGCTATTGACTCTAGGGATGACTGAGTGCGACTCCTGGAAGTCTCATGGAACTAATATAGTTCTTGTGGTTGAATGAAACTCACTGGAGGGAAATGTTTGATTATGCCCTAGTTCTTGAAGTTTTGTGAGTTTTACGGTTGTTCAAGGACAAGGGTTTTTCGTGCTCTTTTGTATATGAATGAATGTGGTTAAACATCATGGAATTAGGTCAAAGATATGGGCGAGGACCTTTGTTGACAAGCCTTGTATTTTTATCTTATTTATTTTGAATTATTAATGAATAAATAAAAATTAATTAAAATAAAATAGATCAAGGGATACATGAACAAGATATGAGGTGTATAAGGAGTCTAATACATGCTTGAACTTTACAGCAATGGCCCAATAGCCCAAAATACCAAGGTTGCTCAATTTGAACTTCATACATTTGCTCAAAATTTCCCAACTTAAACTAGTCATAACTCTTTCAATTTTCATCCTTTGAAAGTGGTCTTAGTGTTTTTGGAAAGCCCAAGGTGACCTCTACAATCTCTATGTTGATAATTTTTGCATTTGAAGAATTTATCTTGATGTAAATTGCCTTGACAAAAAGTGTCTTTTTGTTGACTTTTGAAATGACCTATAATGTATTGACCCATATCTCTCAAATGAAGCATTCTTTGGACTTGAGCTTAGAGAGACAAAGATGTAGATAATTGAATTTATTCAAAATAAGCTTTGGTTGGGGAAAAATGATGAACCATGTGAAAGTTATGCTTGGTCAAAGTTCAGTTAACTTCTCATAAGGGAAACCCTAATTTAGCAACTTTTGACTTTTGATGATTTGAGAGTTTTCCTTGAAGAATCATGATCAACCCTTGATCAAATGATGAATATGACTTCAAAATATTGATGTTGACCAAAAATATTGAAGTTTTACTATATGTTGACCATAGTTGACTTTTTTACCCATTACAATTGATTTTTAGTCAAGTGAGCAATTAATTGAGCAAAAAGTTGTGATACAAGGCCTGAAACTTGGTATTAGAATTCTTGGGGACATATGAGAAACCATGAAAGCCGTTTGAGACCTTAGAATCCCAATCTTCCTTTTGAAAGATGAAACCCTAGTTGTGGACCCACTGCTTAGGAGGAGAATTTGTCTGATCAATTCTTGAGTGTCCTTGAGCATTTGAGAACCCTAGGAGAATGTCTTGAATAAAAGGGAGGGGAAATTTTGGGGTACCACATCTTCCCCTGTTCAATCTTCTTAAACCTGAGGAGTTATATTGGCATGTTCGGCACTCTTGATTTGAAGGTAGAAGAGGATTGAACACTTAATGCCTAGAAATTTGCACTCGCATGTGCCAAAAGTAACGTTGTTGATGATATTGCTTAAATGGGTTTAAAGATGCCATTCAGAGAGGTGATGGAGGGTCGTTAGAGATGGGCTTATTGATGCCATCCAAAGTAACCGTTGATAAAAGCATTATAATGAGTCTACGCTTGATTGTATCCGAAGAATGCTTTCCAGAATGAACCTCTGGGGAATATGCTTAAGTAGCTGCTTGTCAAATTTAGTTTCTGAGGAGATGTTTGTCATGTAGGTAGTCGCCATGTTATGTTTCAGGAATTGATTTACAGTCCGCTTTGTTGGGAAACCTGTCTTGTTTCGGGAGTTCATACCACCTGGACATGTCGATAGTTTCCCTGTCTTGTTTCGGGAGTTAATATTTGCTCGGTTGTATAGATAGTTTCACCGTCCTGTTTCAGAAGTTAATTTTCAACCTGCTTTCTGTTGACGAACCCGTCCTGTCTCGGGAATCCATACTGCTTGGTCGTACAGATAGTTTCCCGGTCTTGTTTTGGAAATTAATCTTGGACCTGGTCATACAGATAGTTTCCCCGTCTTGTTTCGGGAATTGATTTGTGACCTATTCGAGAATTGTTGATGATATTTGTCTGTTTGCAAGCTTTTACCTGAAAAATAAAGCTAGTCTTTATGAAATGTCATGGGTGTAGTGGTAGAAATTTTGAGACAAAGCCATTAGATTGACTTAACTCGCACAGATCAAAATAAAAATCGTCACGACACTTTATGTTTCCAAAGGAATGGGAAAAGAGTGAATAACCCAAAAAGAGGGGGAGAAAATCTAAGTTCACGGGTTGTTATACAAAGGGAATGTATTAGCCCCCTAAACATCTACAGTACTCCGTAGGAACCTCTTTGAAAATTTGTATATTTTGGCTATAAAATGTTGTATACAAAAATATATTGTGGGGATTTGAAAAGAAATATTGTTTATAATATTTTCACCCATCACGGTTGCGAACCTTTAGTGCCTACATACCACCTTCTGTGCAATAAGGGATCAGGGTACTCATAGTTCACCTTTTAAAAATTTTAAAACACAGGTGCGTTGGTTGATTTTAAGAGATAAGACATCATTGCCAGTGTCCGAGTGGAAAACATACTTACTACCCACAATTATGAGAAAGGAGAATTTGCGTCATCCCAAAGTGGAGGATATGGCTTGGATTTCAAAATCAACAAAAGCCTCACTCAACACCAAGTGGAAAATATCTCACTTCACTACATATGGTAGAAGTATAGTTGTTTGCATCACTACAAGGATTGACAAGAGTCAATCTTTTTGAGAAATTTTTTTAAAGATAAAAGCCGAAATGTAAAATAGTTTGAATGAGATTGATTGAATTTTAGTATTCTCATAAAAATGTCCAAGTATTGTTAAGTTCATTAAAGTTTGATTTAGAAAATATTTTTTGAACATGTATGGACCTAAGTCCAAGTTTATTATGAAGGTGATTCAAGTTTTAAAACAAGAAATGTTTTCAAAAGGAGGGAGAAGATTTTTGAAATTAAAGAAGATTGGATGAGATGAAGGGACTATCCTAAAGCATGAGATAAAATCTAGAGAAAAAAACCGTCTAACCAACAAGAGGCTAACACTTGACACAATAAGTCAATGTAGAATTCCCATCCTTTGGGTTAGAAACCAAACAAACAATTACAAAAAGGACCTCTTAAGGAAACCAAACTCCATTTATATTAAGTCTTCACAAAAATTGGGCAGAGTAACTCCTGTATACAGATGAATTCCAGATCACACACAAAGCATGTAACCACAATAACTTGCACACAAAACAAACAAACAACCCAATGTCTTGGGGTAAACCCCAAGAACTCCAGACAAAATAACAGTTGAGGTCACAAGGTCTCCAAGATAGGTTAAGGCCCCTAATCCTATGTTCAAGAAGTCCATCACTCCATAATGCCAAGGATAGTAACCAAGTAGTCCAAATAACATTAAAGTATTTTAGGGTTCAAGTTGATTATTAAGTATCTTCAAAAAGAAAATAGAAATAAAAAGCTCAAATGAGCAAAAATAATAATGACATAAAAGTAAATACTCAAGTGAGCAAAGATGAAAATAGCATGAAATGTAAATGCTAAAAATAAATGTGCTTAAAGTAAAGGCATAAAGTAAAAGCATAAAATAAAGTCAATTGTTAGGAATTAGTGGTTAGTTGAATGACCATATTGAAACTTGCATTTGGAACTCATTAGAGGATTGGTAGAACCAAAGCCTCTCAACAACAAGTTGCATTTGCTTTTTGTCAAGTATATCATCCATTTAAGAATTATTAAGGAAACATTAAATGATCAATGATGTTTAAGTGATCCACTTTGATCAAAATTGATGAAGATTCATTAGAGGATTGGTAGAACCAAAGCCTCCTAACAATGAATCTCAAGGTTATTGGATCAAAGGGTTCAAATCAACATACTTAGGCTTGCAAACATGGGTTTGAGCCACGAATGATCATTTCTCGAATTGGGACAAAATTTAGAGCTATGTTAAGCAATCGTAAGTGCACTAATATAGAAGTCGCACCTATTTTGAGGTCAGTCAATAGCAATCTATGTACCATATGCTTTGAGACATGATATGCAAATCACGCTCTAATAATATTTAGTACAATTGAGAGAGATGAGATGAAGAAGAAATAAGGTAAAAAGTAAACCACATTTGAACTAAAAAATTTAATCAAACTATTATTAAAATCATTCATCTATTTTTATGGAGTTAGACTCAACACCATGGATTCAATGATATTAATAAAGTTCATGATCAAAATTTCATAGTCCAAGATCAGCCAGAATATGTACAAAAAATGAAATAATATTAAAAATAAAAGAAAAGAAGTTTTAAATGATTTTTAAATTTGGAAATAAGGGGAAAATAGCAATTATATCAAAACACTCAAGAATAATTAAATGAGACCATAAAGAAATCAGAAATAAACTCAAATATTTTAACGAAATTTTTGGTATTTTTTTTAAGTCAAGAACTATTTTTAAACTAATTTAAATTGCTCAAATAAAGGGAAAAAAGATCAAAAATAGTATAAAAAAAAAGATAAAATTCCACAAAAAATTCAGAAGGTCAGAACTGATCAAAATGAGTTTTCAGAATTTAAAAATGTCAGAAATTATTTGTAAAACAATTAAAATAAAGAAAATCTAGCAAATATTTTGAAAAATATCAAACATCAAAATAAAAATATGAAAAAATATTCATAAATTCAGAAATTATTCAAGGTATTTTTATATATTTTTTCCATAATTTTCGGATAAAAAATAAAAGACTTATGAATTTTTGAAATTTAAAACAATTAAAATATAAAATCAGAAAATAAAAATAAAACTAAAAAAGATGTGGACCATCAGATCATAGTCAAAACGCGTTAGTAAGCTGGTAAAGTGGACCAGATGCGATGTGCTTGATATGGACCTTAATTGAAAATACATTGGATCATAAAATAGACAACGAATCATAATAAAACAATTGGTGCGCTATCATTGGTTGAGACGAGACATGTCATCGTCTCCAACCTCCAGACGCCCTGCAATAGAGATTTCGTGAGTTTCTTCAAATGGAAAAAATTTTAATCTCAGACTAGTATCATTGGATTCGTCTCTTCAAGACGATCCTAACCACACCATCCCGACAAATTTCAGTTGAGATTTCTCTCTAAATTCTTAATGAATTTAAAAATTGTAAGAAGCATAAGAATCAAAAGGAGGAGTAGAGTAAGTTAGTGCTTCGTTTGGGTCCAAATGGTGGATAATTCTACATGTTTGAAGTTCAAGAATGAAGCTATGAAAATGGACTTCTGTAACTTGATGTATGGCTCGTTCAGCTTGGTTTATGTGCTGGAGAGCTTGTATGATTATATAGGATGATGAATGTGCAAAGAATTTTGGAGAGAAAAGTTTAAATCTCAGAGACTGATTTCAAAAATTTAAAGTTCATGTGAGGTTCTGACGGGGTGCATTTGGCTCTCAAAGCTTGCGTCAAAGTGTGGAATAAGGTCCTCTATTTATAGGGAAATGAATGGGATTGTGAATTAGAGGAAACAATGAAGTTTGGAGGGGAATTGGATGGAGGTCGAGCACTAGTGAAGTGTGACTTTATTTTCATCAAAACTCATCTATTCTTTACGTTTTAAGGTGCTAATCAATTCCGGAGATTCACTAAACGTGATTAGAAGCCAAAACACACAGTAATTTTGTGTTTAGAATCCAAAACAAGGATTTCAAATTCTGACTTTTGGAGAAACTTCAGTTTCAAGTTACCAAATTCAAATAAATGGCATTTTCAACTCAAGGGGTTTTAAGACATGATTATTGAAGCTTTAGAAAGATGAGATTACAAGATTTTCAATGTGCAAAGAATGGGATCAGATGGATGCTTGATCTGAAAGTTGTGATGAGCCAAAGTTGATAAAAAGAGGTTTACTTTCTATACTTAGAAAATTTCTAAGTTTTTCTTCAAAAATGACTTGTAATGTCTTGCATCCAAACATGGCCTTCCTCTTGAAATTTTCTCGTGACCAAAAAATTTGGTATGAAGTAAATCTCTTGAATTCCATTTTGAGACTTGAACCATTCAAGATTTCCAATAATTGAGAAAGTTATGACTTGTTGAAGTAGGAAAAAATTCATGAAATAACCTATAATCTTTTGGATCCTTAGGGCATATTCCATCCATTTTCACACTTTTCACTTAAAAGATGGGTTAAATTTCACATATTTAAGATAATTGTGGAAAAATAATGGGTCCAAGGTGATAGAAATTGACAAAGTTATGATCATTTGAAATCACCTAATGGAATTTGAGGGTTCATCTAGAGGACTTGTAATCTTTCTTCATCATCAAGTTTCTTCCATACAAAATTTCTTTGAAACTTTTGAAGTGATTTGTTAATAACCCTTTGAAGAGAAGCATGTCTTTGGAATAATTCAAAAATACCAAAAGATGAGTAAGATATGCCCTTGTGAAGTTCAAAACCCTCGCTCCTATAACAAGAAAATGCCTTGGGAAACCTTTGCAATTTTGACCTACCTCTTTAGACAAATAATTTTGTAATGTGAATATGAGTTGTTCAAGAAGATAAGGAGAAACCATAGCAACCAGAACCACTTTCAAATCTTGAGAATTGAAGGAGATGTTCACTTGTGATCAGTGAATCAATGATTTTCCCAATTGAGTCAAACTTATTCAATAAATCCTTGTACCTTTGAACCATCTTTGAAAACTTGAAGTATGATGAATCATAATAGACTTTGTTATGATATTTCTTCAAAGTTTATTCAATGTTGAGGATTGAGTTTCAATGAAGCTTTGTTGAGGAAAGCATAGAAATGAGCTCATGAATCTAGATCAATCTTGATGGAATATGTTGTGCTTTCTCCTACAATCATCATTAATTGGGGAAAACACTTATGGTATTCATTAGTTAAAGGGTAATCAAAACAAAAATTATCACAAAATACAAGTCAAGGTGCTTGGTGATTCCTCATAGAGCAAATCTAAAGATAGGGAGAAGAACCAAACCCTAGTGTGTGACCTTGTTGTGATTAAATTGATATGATGTGATAGAGGGATCTTAGGGTCAAAAATTGGGGTACAACAATGGGGTATGTAATGTGTTGCATAATGATGTTTTCAAATTAAATGAGAGTGTTCTATATGCGTCTCGTATGTATATGCTATGATGCTTGTAAATGATGTATGGTTGCAAGATGTTGTTGAAGTATATCAGTAGCTTCATATAACATCTTTATTGGGGGAAATAACCCCCTGACTGTCGCTGGGGATGAAGTACATGAATCTTCAATCTTGTTTAGAAAGTCTCCACTGGGGATTCTTGCTTTCTGTTTTGAGGATACTCCACTAGGAATATTTGACTTCTACTTGGGGATAGAGAAATTCCGAGAAAATTGGTCATTCATCCCTCTACTGGGGGAATTTAGTTCTTATATACCATGACTAGGGATAAAAGAGATGGATCACCTCCCAAGGTGTTGTGTGACCAAGTTTCCAATATGGATGCTGACTCGTTTGGGGAGGATAAGCTTAAACGATATCTGGTCCGATTTCAAATTCTGTAGCAACTCTCTGGGGGTAGCAGCCTAGACTATCCTTTGCTAGAGATAGGAATTTTGCCAGTGATTTGTAGTAGTCAGAGAAGTAGACTCAAGCTGGGGAGACTGAATTCGGTTGGGGAAATAAAACCCTACTGGAGAAATATACTCTGCAGAGGAAATGAACCCTGCTGGAGAAGAAAATTTTGCAGGGGTTTTTATAGTTTTGGAGAAATAAACTCAGTTGGGGAAGAGGGTTTCTATGAACAAGATGATGACATAATCTCTGATGAGGATTGGAATTCCGTAGTTTGGCGACATTTCTGGGGAAAAGATAATACTCCTTTATCCGCTAGGGGGATCTGTTGGGGAGTATGATTAGGTTAATTGCTGGAAGATGCCCTAATTCCTCTCTTGAAAGCATATTATATTTACGGGGAATGTATCTTTGTCGGGAATGAGCTTGTGATGATAGCCCTGTGGGGATCTTTCTTTGGGGATTTACGGATTACATGAATGTTATCCCAACTCCTAGAGTCTTGAATAAAAGCTTATTCATGTTTTTATGCATATATTTTTTAATAGTAATCATATTCATATTCATATGTTCATTCAATTTAGTCATTGGACGTTTTTGTGAAGAAAACAGAAAAAGTAAAACAAAAATTTAGAATTTGAAGTGGTATTTGTATTGATAATTTTCCTATAAACAGGCGGTTTTGTACAAAGAGACATAAATCCTAGTAAGAGGCATTGTCGTAAAATGAAAAGAGTACAAAGTAAAAACAAAAGATTTAACTATGTGGAAATAATCTCATCGAGTTTCAACAATGTTATTGCCCTTATGTCTTTGAGCATCTCATCCCTTGCTGCCGGAAGAAGTTGACTGGATTGGTCTGTACCATTTTAACTTGATGTTGGTAATAAAGCTTGCTATAAGTGATCCCACGGGACATAGTCGAACTCTTTAATCCTTAATCTTTTCCTGGACCGTCCATTCGGGTTTTCAGTCATCCGGGATACCCTTTTTTGCCCAAGCCACCTTTTCAGGTTTTCGACTTGCTGGGTGTACAATCTTTATATATATATATATATATATCCCTAATTTTTTCCCAAACCCTTTTGGTTCTTCGGGATGCCCTTATTTTTGCGTAGGAAAGTCAACCTAGTGGGTCATTTTTATGCGTAGTATCTTTTGACTGTGTCCGCGTTAACAGGTTGCGAAAAATCTTCACCGTCCATGGTGGTAATTATCATAGCGCCTCCCAAAAATATATTCTTGATTACAAATAGCCCTTCATAGGTGGGAGTCCATTTTCCCCTGGGATCACCCTGAGGTAAGATGATGTGCTTTATTACCAAGTCACCAGCCTGATGTACCCGATGCTTGACTTTCTTGTTGAAGGCTTTGATCATACGCTTCTGATACATTTTCCCATGACAAACAACCGCAAGCCTTTTCTCGTTAATCAAATTCAATTTGTCTAGCCTATTTCGAATCCACTCATCCTCGTCTAAATCTACGTCTTTCAAAATCCTTAGAGAAGGAATCTGGATTTCAATAGGTAGGACAAATTTCATACCGTATACTAGAGAGATTGGGGTTGCCCTAGTTGATGTTCATATTGAAGTGTGATAGAAATGAAGAGAAAATGGTAACATCTCTTGCCAACCTTTGTATGTCATTGTCATCTTCTGTATAATCCTTTTTATATTCTTGTTGGTGGCTTCTGTTGCGCCATTCATCTTCGGTTGATACGGAGAAGAATTATGGGGCTTAATCCTGAACTGCGTGCTGAGCTCTGTGATCATAGTATTATTAAGATTGGTAGCCATCTTTATATTCTTCTGAAGAGAGAGGGTTTCTTGAATATGTATTTTATATGACCCATATTGGAGATCAACATGGTATTATGAGTCAACATAGACTGTCTAAGTCGGCGAGCAGCCCATGAAAGCGTGGCACGTTTTCTCGAGTAGTGAGTATTTTGTTTCACAGTCGGTAAACTTTATGCTAAGGTAGTATATTGTATGCTCTTTTTGACCAGACTCATCATGTTGGCCCAGTACACACCTTGGTGAGCTTTCTAACCCTGTTATGTATGTGATAAGGGATCTTTTTGTATTGGTAGATGGTGAACCACAATATTAGTGTAAAGCCCTGGCATGTCTTTGTACGACCAAGCAAAGATCTCAACATAATCATGCAACATCTAGATTCATCTGTTTTTGACAGTGTCTTCTAGGTCGGAACCTATCTTGACTTCTTTTTTGTCTGCTTCAGTACCCAAGTTTACAAATTCAACTGGATCTTCATATGGTTGAATAGCCTTATCCTCTTACACTAAGAGTCTGGCAAGTTCTCCAGTTATTTCACAATCTTCCTCACCTTCAAACTCGACTTGGTAGATCAGATTTTCAAAGTCATAAGTGACAATAGCAGAGTCGTTATCAACGGGATCTAGAGGTGATGTGGATCTGCAATGTATTGTGTGGGTGTGTGTAAGAACACATAGCTCTTTGAAAGTGATAAAAGTAAAAAGAAAGACAGATAACACAAAATGAATGCAAAACGTCCAATGCCTTATTAAATGAAAACATGTTTATGAGATGACGACCCTTAAAAAACGAACCGTTGTGCCCCGGGTAAGACACAAGGCTTAAAGTTATTATTTGAAAGCAAGAAAATAGAAAATAGCATTTACTCTTGATTAAAGAAGATTAGTATAGCGTCTTCAATCTTCCAATTACTAGGCCCAGTGCCGACGGTGGGAAAGATCCAACTATCTAAGTCATAGTCACAGTCAGCATCTTCTATGGTGTTGACTCCGTTGTTGCCAACACAAAATGGTGGTCTTCCAGCACGGGTTCGAATAATAGCCCTCTGACCCTCTGTAGTGAAACCCAAACCAAATTTGTCAGATTTATACAGAATGTCAGAAAGCTGACCCTAAGTAGTACAACCACCTTCTTCTACAACAACTTTAGCATCCTTCAAAGAAGTCATCCTGGGAGGAACCCCTGTAACTTTGGGAATAGCATAAATGCCTTCAGTAGTGGTAGGAGGGATAACTTCAAAAGTCTAACAGGGAGTCTTGATGAATTCACCCTCCATCTCTATATATTGGAACGAGTTCAAGTGACTAACCATATACTCTTCTTCGCCACAGACTGTAACAACCTTTCCTTGTACGGGATACTTCAACTTCTGGTGTAGGGTTCAGGTAACAACACCTGCCCCATGAATCCAAGGGCGTCCCCGGTAAGCAAGAATAACCTGGCCGAATATCCATTACATATAAGGTAGATTTAAAGACCTGTGAACCTACCTTGATCTTAAGATCCACTTCTCCGTGTACCATCCTCTTTGATCCTTCAAAGGCTCAGACTATAATATCATTGTTTCAGTGTAACCCCTTCATAATCAAGTCTGTCAAGAGCGCCCTTCAGTAGAACATTTAACGAGGAACCAATATCAACCAATATATGAGCCAGAGTAGTGCCCCTGTATTCAATAGAGACATACAAGGATTTATTGTGGTTTCTTCCTTCAGGAGTTAGGTCAGCATCTGAAAAACCTAACCTATTGTCAGTCATCAAGCTAGCAACATAGTTCTCAAATTGATCGGCGGAAATATCTTGTGGCACGTAAGCGGATTTCAAGAATTTCACCAAAGCCTATGCATGGGCTTCAGAACACAATAATAGGGGTAACATAGAGATCTTAGATGGGGTATGCTCCAGTTGTTCAACAATTTTGTAGTCTCTCTTACGGATAATCTTCAAAACCTCCTCAAACTCTTTCCTAGAGGTGTCTTCAATTGCAACTTCTTTAGGAGCCTCTGTCTGGGCATGCTCCATTATTTGCTTTTTACCCCTAGTGTCAATAGTCGACTCGGTAGCTGTAACTCGAGCAGGTGTAGCAACAGTCTTCAGAGAGATTTCTGGTGAGAAAACCCTTCCAATTTTACTAACCTTGTTGGTCCCAGCAATATTGTTGATGTTGGAATCAGTAGCTTCGGTAACTTCATCTTCAATAATCGACAGTTCTTGCTTGGCTCCATGGTAGTAGACGTCGGATCCATAGTTCCAAGGAATAACTTTACCCGAGGAATATGGAATGGGTCCAGGTGTAGTGATGATTAGAGGAGCAACTTTCATATTGGCAGTAATGTTTAAAGGACCTTTGGAAGTGATCCTAATAGGAGTCCCATAAATTACAGATAAGTCTTGTAACAGGTTCTCAGTAGACGGAATCTTCTTAACCAGAATTATGTGATTATCCATTACGCATTGAATGCCTTCTTTCAGTAACTCACAGCCATTGGGTTGGGTTGCGCAGCAGTAATATCTTTCAATACATCCTGGAAATAAACGGGTCTCCAAGAAATTCTTTTTAATGATTGGGAGGGGAGTAACCAATTCACTTACAGTAGCAACATAAAGAACATCATCAATAGCACTTATGCCTTTGTCGTGCTTCGACATTGGTGCGGTAATTACATTCAGGGTCTCTGGAGGATCAAACTCAATTTCTTTATTGTCAATCATATCCTGAATTTTGTTTTTCAGGGCCCAACAATTATTGGTGTCGTGCCCAGGACTAATGGAATGGTAAGCACACTTCACATTTGGATTGTAGCGAGGAGAGGAGGTGTTGGGATTATGGGGATGATCTCTTAATGTAATCAGCTTCGCTTTCAGTAAATGTTTTAATGCATGGGACAGTGGCATACTGATTTTGGTAAACTGTCTTCTTGGTGCGTCTGACCTACGATGATTTCCCTGTTGTTATTGTTGAACAGGCATAGGATTAGAGATTAACAATGATCCTACAGACTGATTATGGTCACTTCTAACACGACCCTTCTGGCCATAAACAACATTAACTTCTTTCTTTATGCTAAATGTCTTCTTTATAGCACTTGAAGATACAACCACTTGAATCTTTCCACTCTTGATACCACTTTCGACATTTCCCCAATTAGAATCAACTCGGTAAAACTAGATGAAGAACTTACAATCATATGGTTAAATAAAGGACCCGCTAAAGTTCCCATGAACATATCAACCATCTCCCTGTCAGATAAAGGAGGTTGCACTCTTCGGCCAGATATCTCCACTCTTGGGCATATTCTTTAAACCCTTCATTCGAGCCCATGGTCATATTTTATAATTGCACACAAGTTTGTGCAAGGTCAGCATTATATTGATACTGCTTGTAAAAAGAAGCAACCGGGTCTTCCCAAGTGTGGATGTTGGTTCCCTATAGCTGATAGAACCACTCAAGTTGTGTCCCGTATAAACTTTCTTGAAAGAAGTGAACCCATAACTTTCTATCAGCAGTATGGGGTTGGATCTTCTGAACATAAGACCCCAAATGAAGCTTTGGACATGACACGCCATCATATTTGGAAAATGTAATAACCTTTAACTTGTGAGTAATAACAACCCCCGAGATAAGACCCTTTATGATGAGGGTCTTCAACACGTCTTGACCCTTATCTACATCCAAGAACATCTGCTGAAATTGAGCGTTCTGAGCTTGAAGTTCTTTCATAGTTTGCTCAAGTGCCATCTTTTATTGAAATAAACAACAAGAAGATGAGAAAACCTGCATAGAAAGTACCTATTATGTGATAATATGCATGATATGCAAATGCAAGTGCAATGTTTTCAAGGACCTTCGCGGGATTTAAAAATATTTTTTTAAAAAGGAAACAAAAGAAATTTTAGTATCAAGCTCAAATCATAATTTCCTTTTAGACCTATAATGATAACAATAACAGTTACAAAGAAACAAAATATGAATTCAAGTCTCCCATGGGCGCTTCCTCTTTGTGTTGACATATGCATTAAGGCTTTGTTCTTCGTGGAGTCGTTTCGTCTGCTCCTGTACTTTCTTCTCACTATCATAGAGTTGAGTTTCAAAGGTAACCATTTCTTTCTTGAGTTGAATTAAGGACTGCTATAGTTCTTCAAAGTCAGTAGGCATATTAGGATGAAGAACGATATGAGAAACATACCCTTCAACAACATGTTCTACGATCACTGGTAGGATAGCAGGATATGGCATTTTAAGATTCTGAGCACAAGACCGCACCCATCTGAAGTAAGACTCAAGAGGAATGGTATTCTTGTGTTCCAAAGTCTTGCTATCAATCTGGTTTACTGTGCCCCAAGCACGTATAAACCTTTGATGGTAATTTTTAGGGTCATCCTCATAGTCGAACATAATACCCTGGATGAGCATATCATGAGGACCATCCCTTTGAGCATAACCAAACTGACGCAGAGCTAGAGAAGGCTTGTAAGTGATGCCCCCTCTTATACCAAGGAGTGGTACATTAGGGAATTACCCATAGAGATCAATAATAGTGACATCTTCCTGAGATTGAGAACACCAATGGATATTTACATGAGTGAGTGACATCAACCTTTGAGACCACCTCAAACCTTATTCGTTCTTCATCACTGATCAGGGCAGGTTCGAAATAAACCACCTGTCTAGTAGAGGTATGCAACACATAATATTTCCTCGCTTTTTCATAGTACGAGTGTTGAGGGAATGCAGGACATCTCCAACAAAAGTAGGCATCGGTTTATGGGCGAGAAATATTTTGATGGTATTCACATCTATAAATTGGTCCGGATTAGGGAATAATACCAAACCATAGATCAGTAAAGCCAAAGTATCCTCAAAAGCAAAAAAATTCATGGCATCTAGAAACCACTGAGCCTTCTCTATCAGAAATTTAGGAGAAAAACCCTTGACTCCATTCCTTGTTTCCCAATTAGATTCAATGTCTGATCATTTCAGATGTTACGCTACTGCAATGTCTTCAGATTTTGGAAGTTGCTCTAGACTGGTGAAGGGTATCTGATCAAGAATAGGCACTTCGAGCAACTTAGAGAATTCTTTCATTGTGGACACCAATTGATAATCCGGGAAGGTAAAATAATGATGTTTCGGATCAAAGAAGTTGAACAGAACACTCATCATGTCTTCCTGGAAACCAGTGGTAACCAAACTAAGCAGATGACCATGTCTCTTGGTGGATTGAGAATTGTCAGAAACCTTTGAGACTAATTCCTAAGCTTGGAAGGTATCCTTACAAAGTTGATTCAGATGGTATTCCTACGACTGGAAGCCACGACCCTACAACACAAAACAAAGATAAATCCCATAGATCCTTGAAATGGTTAGTCATGATATGATGTTATGATGTTATGATGTCATGTTTGAACAAATAACAAACACAAACAAAGCATACAAGAGTCTTAGGTTTAAGGCTTGCATGAGGTTCGTAGGTAAGTATCCTCTTGATGTTTAGTTAGCTCAACTTGTCCTAAAGTAGTAACCGTGTTCTAGGGATCTTAATATCACTGATTTTTCCCACAAGTTTTGTCTAGCACGACAACTGACTTGCCACCAAACAAAACCCGAGATTCGAATCTCAATGAGTGTAGTATCGAGTATCAACCAACTTCGGACTACACCAAATCCGACTATCTCACTACCTTCTAATGTCTAAGATGGGTCAATTAAGGTTCTAAAGGCCAGTTAGTGCTTATGACACCACACGAAAACCTAGTATTCTCCTCGACTGACTCGAGGGACACCAGTACAAACCAATGTGTCACACTAACGTATCACTCACTTCAACCATATCGGTATACGCCATATAGTTTCAATGATCTATTGCTACATACCTAAAATGCCCCCAGATCCGGGTGTAGGATCTTTACAAGAAAAGTAAACCCGAACAACCCTCAAATGTAAACATCCAAGGAAAAAAGGAAATCATTTAAAAATGATCTAACTCTAAAGGTAACCCCTGTTTTTAGTAGTGTCCCCAGTAGAGTCGCCGGTTCTGTAATACGGTGGGAGAACTGACTTGGTTTTGCGTTTTATCGCAAATGTTACGGATAGCTAGAGTCGCCACCGACTTTTCTTTTATCCAATAAGGAAAGGGTGAAAAGAATAGGAAAGACCTTGAGATTATTGAGTTCAGGGGGTAGGTTATGAAAATGGAAGGTGTTAGCACCCTTTTCATCTGTAGTTATTTACGGGCTCTTAATCGCTAGCTCACTTTGAAAATGCTTTGTGAATGTATTTGAAAAATATTTAGAAATGCCAGTAGTAAGGAAAGAATTTGTAATGATTCTCATTCCTGTTCGAGAATGCGTACAAAGTATTTATTTTGAAAATATTTTTGAAAGTGTTTGTGTAAAAAAGATGTTTTTGTTTTGTTTGTGAGCAAGCTATTAGGAACGATCTACCTACTCAGAGTATTTATTGTACTTTTATCCACCTTTATATAGTGTTATCCTACCATTAGTTAGTAGGAAGCCCTATCGTTGGATGTGAAGGGACATACGTGAGTCATCATACAGTAATTGAAGGCAACTCGTAGGGCCACTTTTGCAATTTTTGTAAGGGACTAGATCGTTTACCGAAGGCAACATTCGAAAGGGTCATCGAGGGACTACAATATTTTTAATCGAGGGATAGTGCTAAAGCATCCCCACGTTCGAGGGACATGACTGGTTTTATCGAAGGAAACAAGGGAGGTTACCATAGAGGTGCGCGTGTGCGAGTTATTTTTGTTTCACTTATTGTTTATCTTCCATTAAGGTTAACTATCGTTTGCTTTTAATCTTACCATACAATCCTAATTACCAACAGTAAATAAAGCTGTAAATATGCGAAAAATAAAATTCGAAAATAAAAACTGGACTATTACAAGGCTTCGGAGCAGATACAAAAAATAATAAAATGCATAATAGTAAACCCTAATTATTATTACAAACTGGAAAACAGTTAGATAATCAGAAGACAATGGGAGAATAATAAATCACATTCACGAAAGTACGAGTGATTTGAAAATATAAATGAATAGAAAAAATGAAAAAAAATCTTTGATATTTTTAGGAAAAATGTTTGTGGTGAATTTATTTAAAAAAACCTAGGAAAACTAACTTGATTTTAGTAATAACCAAAAAATTCAATTAATTTAATTAAAAAACCCTAAAAGTCTAATTAATCTTAATTAAGAAAATTAATTAATTAAATTAGTTAATAAAAAAAGTGATTAAAACTAAACCTAATTAATTAAACTAAACTAATGTTTTAGTATTTTAATTAAATAATTAAAACAAATAATTAAAATAAAAAATATAAAAGGAAAAGGAATTGGGCCTGATATAGCAAATAGTAAAGGGTGTGAATAGCATGAAGTCCAGAGCCCAAAGAGGAGAGGCTCATTGATCCACTGCGCTGCAGCTTCAGGGGCGTATGGCATGGAAGCGTTTGATGTTAAGGATGATAAGATATGATGGCTGAGGGTTGAGGGCGCATGGTTGAGGCATCGAGCATATCACACTTGATCTACAGAAATCAGAAAACATGCAAAAAGTTTGTGCCTCGTCGAGATCGAACCCGCGTATGGGCATAATAATGACTTAGAGGCAAGCATGCTACCACTGGAGTGGTGATACATCCATTATATGGTCGTCTTCTTTAGTGAGAAGATTCTTGTTCCTGAAAAAATAACACACGTTGGGCCTACAAAGGGACCATATCCCCCTAAATCCAACCATGCGAATTTAATGGGATGGTTTTTTAGTTGAATATGCTGCAAAAGGAGATTTGATGAGAATTAATCAAAATGGCATGAGTATGGAAATTCATCATTCTTGTTTAAAAATTTGCAAACGATGAGTCTAAATGAATCTAAACATTATTATGAACAAGAATATGTGCATGAATTCAATGAATAATGCATGGCATGTATGTTTTGATTCAAGGAAAATCCATCAACCGGAGTTCCGTGGATGTGGAGATCTGGAGTACTACGGCCTTCAGGGATGATTGAGTGTGACTCTTGGAAGTCTCAGGGAACTAATAGATTGCTTGTGGTTGACTGAAACTCGCTGGAGGGCAGTGTTTAATTATGCCTTAGTTCTTGAAATTTTTTATTTTTAGGGTTGTTCAAGGACAAGGGTTTTTCGTGCTCTTTTGTGTCTGAACGAGTGTGGTTAAAAAGCATGGAATTAGGTCAAAGATATGGGCTTGAACCTTTATTGACAAGCCTTGTATTTTTATCTTATTTATTTTGAATTATTAATGTATAAATAAAAAATAATTAAAATAAAATAGATCAAGGGATGCATAAATAATATTTGAGGTGTACAGGGAGTGTAATACACGCTTGAACTTTAAATCAATGTCCCAATAGCACAAAATACCAAGTTTGCTCAATTTAAAGTTCATGCATTTGCTCAAAATTTCCCAACTTAGACTTGTCACAACTCTCTCAATTTTCATCCTTTAAAAGTGGAAATTAACTTTTTAATAATCCCAAGGTGTCCTCTAGAATATCTATGTTGATAATTTTTGAATTTGAAGAATTTATCTTGATGTGATTTGCCTTGACAAAAAGTGTATTTTTGTTGTTTATTGAAATGACCTATAATGTATTGACCCATCTCACTCAAATGAACTATTTTTTGGACTTGAGCTTAGAGAGGAAAATTTGTAGAGAATTGAATTTTCTTAAAAATGATCTTTGGTTGGGGAAGAAATGATGAAGCATGTGAAAGTTATGCTTGGTCAAAGTTCAGTTGACTTCTCCTAAGGGAAACCCTAATTTAGCAACTTTTGACTTTTGATGATTTGAGAGTTTTCCTTGAAGAATCATGATCAACCCTTGATCAAATGATGAATATGACTTCAAAATATTGATGTTGACTAAAAATCTTGAAGTTTGACTGTATGTTGACCACAGTTGACTTTTTACCCATTATAGTTAATTTCTAGTCTTCTGAACAATTGACTGAGAAAACTTGTGATGCAAGGCCTGAAACTTGTTATGATCATTCTTGAGGATATATGAGAAACCTTGAAATCCACTTGAGACCTTAGAATCCCAAACTTACTTATGAAAGATGAAACTCTAGTTGTGGACCCACTGCTTAGAAGGAGAATTTGTCTGATCAATTCTTGAGCATCCTTGAGCATTTGAGAACCCTAGGCGAATGTCATGAAGAAAAGGGAGGGAAAATTTTTGGGTACAAAAGTATGCAAAAATATTTTTTTTGTTTTTTTAGGATATGCTAAAAGTTTTCATGGAGATGTAATGCACTTCGTAATAAAGGCCAAGATAGAAATAAGGAAACAACCTTATGGGTGACAGTTAAAAGGGAATCTCTACGAGTTAGGGATTGTCACCTACAAAATAAAACCCTACAGTCTAGAGATTAAATATTTCAAAAACAAATCCCTATTGGCTAGAGATTATGATAAATTAAAGAAAAACCTACAAGCTAGGGATTGTAGTAGACAAAAGGTAACCCTGGTGGGTTTAGGGTAGTGATACCCTATACTGATTTTTGGATAGATATGAAAATAAGAACACCCTATGCGGGTTTAAGGATAGATAGACAAGAGGAATCCCCACGAGCTTAACAAAATAAGACCCTTACGGGTTTAGAGGATAATAATGGACGGGAGGTAACCCTTACGGGTGTAGGATTATAAAAGAATGTTCCTTGCGAGAAGGCTCCCTATGAAGGATGAGATGATAAAGGTTTCCTTAGTATGTAGGTTCATAAGTTCATTCTACTGATATTCTACTCTTCCCCGTAGGGTGGTCTCCTTAAGGGTATCATGGTTAACACAAAAGGGAAAAGGCACAAGGGCCTCCCTTAAGTGAAGCCTCTTTGTAGACCAAAACTTTCGTATGGTAAGTCGTATAAGGTCTTACCATCAGATTTTACTTTTTGGTTTTTCATAGAGTCATTGGTCAAATTCAAATTCCTATCTCCAAGAGAGGTTATCCCTCTAAAGATTTTCCTCGGAATTTTACCTACTTTAGGCGAAGTTTTCACAAAAATTCATAGGGATGTTAAACTCCCTTGACCAATTGAAAATCCTTCATCTAAGGTTTTATATTTTTTGTAATAAACTCCCACCAACAATATAAAAATAATATGATAATAAATGACATAGTAAACAAAATCAAAACAAATAAGGAAAAAAACATAAAGTAATAACTAAGAAAAAACCTAAAATCCTAAACCTAAAGGTAGCGTAAACTTAAACTTAAGGGTTGTTTCCCCAGGAGAGTCGCCAGCTGTCGTAACTGGAAAAAAAATACGAGAGTCGTCCACCACTACTTTTTGTCCTAAAGATGGGAAAGGAAAATAAAAACCCTAATTTTTCAGAGTTTTCTAGGTTCTCTAGTTGGTTACATAAAGGGAAGGTGTTATGCACCCTTTATCTCCCTTGTACTCAATGAAAACCTCTTTAAATTTAGAACTTATGGGAAATATTTATTTTTATTATGTTATTATCACATGAAAGGAAAATATTTAATTATTTATTTAGGGGACTCTCCTTAGTTTTAACTGTGTGCCTACATATCCTCTTGTGAAGAAATCTGAGTCCATTTCGTAGTACGTAAGGTGTTTGGTTGATTGTTTTTATAGAATAGTGTAAAGTTTCTTTCGAATGGTTTTGAACTTGCCTGAGTTTGAAAATTTAGTGATGGTAGGTGATGTTTTCATATCCAAGTAGAAAGAAACTAGATGATTCTTTAATGAAAAAAAAAGTCTTGAACTTGATTATGTTAGTGAAAAATATTTTTGATTGGTTAGATGTCTTAGGTTAAGTTAAGTTTGCATTTTGAAGAAGAGTTGATCTTTCTTGGAATTAGATCGCACGGGGCGAAGAAATTGATTTTTACAAGGATTTGACCCTTATAAGAATTAAATCACGCGGGTCGAAGAAATTCATTTCATATGTTAGTGATTTTTAGAATTTTTAATTTGATTAATTAATTAGCAAGACATTAAGCCAATTAATCGATTATTCGAGGGTGTGGTTGATGTAGAATCTTCCAATCCTATTATTTATAAAAATATTAGAATTAATTTGATTTGAAAAAATATTTGATTTTATGTGTAGTAACCGATTCTAAATTGAGAGTCGTCACCCTTAATTTTGATCTTTAGGAAGGAAATATAAAGGATAACCCTAATTTGGTCAGAGGTTCTAAGTTGTTTGACTCGTTCTTAGACGAAGGGAAGGTGTTAGGCACCCCTTATCTACCTTGTTCACAAGGATACTAGGGTTTAGAATTACGGCTTAGGAAATAGGGTTTTAATTTTTATTAGGGAAACTCGCCACGATTTTAGTCGTATGCCTACGTATCCTCTTTTGAGGAATCAGAGTCTCAATTCGTAGTTCGCAGTCGGTTGGTCTTTTTTATATATTACGAAGATGTTTTGAATTTCCTATGTACTAAGTCTAGATGTGTGAATAGCGGAGTTGTTAGACAAAATTCGCAGTCGATGAAAATATTTTCGTAATCCCTTTTGAAAATTGTTTTAAATTAATCAGGTTATTTTAAAAAAAATGAGTTTAGTGTTGCTTAAGTATATTTTAAATGTATTAATATATAAAAAAATCTTTTTAATGCATGGAAAAATAATTTTAATGCAATAAATTAGTACTTGGATGACTTATAAAATAAATTTTTAATTTTTAATAATAATATTAAAATAATAATATATTAAAATTTCAAATTTATTATTATAAATAATAAAATAAATTTTAAAAAAACGCAAGAGGGGTGTATTTTGTGTTGAGCTAGTAAAACAAGGGGTATGGGAAGAAGGGCCCTGAACTCAGATGTTGAATTCAGGCCCAAACGTATAGGGGGTGTTGTTTTGTTCAGGTGAGTAAAAGTAGGGGGTTTAGTCAGCAAGGGCCCAAGTCGAGATGTTGGACTTGGCCCAATAGCTCTAGGGGGGTATAGATTACGTGAACATAGCAAAATCAACAGAATATGGGCGTGAATATCATGAGCTTAGGCCCAAAACAACATGGGATCCGTTTAGGCAAAGTGTGGGAGGGATCACTGTATTACAATAGCCATGCGAATAAAGAGAGTTTGATGATGATCTAAAGGTTGTGGTGGGAAGTGTATGGAAAGGTTTATGGGTGTGTGGACACAGAACTGGGATGGGTTATATATTCCATTCTTTGTCATTTTCATCATTTTTTCTCTTCTCGTCTCTCTCTCTCTCTCTACAATTGCCTCTCTTCACTAAACACTAAAATCTAGAGAGAGGCTTTGACCTCTCTCTAGAACTCAGGCGTTCTTGGTCGCGTCATCTACCTTCTACCACCATCAACCACCCCTTTTCCCCAGTTATTCAGTTGATATTCAACTGGAAACTTCAAACATTCAAACCCTCCTCCGTGAATCTTCATCTGGGTTCGTAGAACCCTAAGAACCCTAAGGGTTCCTGATGAACGCTAACTGTCCAAAAACCCATAACACCCAAAAATGAAGAACCCTAACCCTAATCTTCAAACAACCCCAAGAACCCTAACACTAGTGTTGTACCCCAAAATTTTCCCTCCCATTTTTTAAGATAATATGATTTAAGATACCTCCTCGTGCTCCTAAGGGCCTCAAACACTCAATACTACTCAAGAAATGATTAAATGAATCATCCTCATAAGCAGTGACCTATAATTAGGGTTTTGGTTTCCTCAAGAAAAATTGGAGTTCTAATGCCTAAAAAGGACTTCATGGTTTCTCATATGATTCAAATTATCCTCATACCAAGTTTCAAGCCTTGCAGAACAAGTTTGCCCATTCAATTAGCCAAATGATTGAAAATTAACTATATTGGACAAAAAGTAAACTTTGATCAATTTATAGGGAAACTTCAAGATTTTTGGTCAATATAAAATTTTTTAAGCCACATTCATCATTTGATAAAGGTTTGATCATGATTCATCACGAAAACTCAAGATTCATCAAAAGTCAAAAGTTACTAAATTAGAGTTTTCTTTAGGAGAAGTCAACTGAACTTTGAGCAAGCATAACTTTTACATACTTCATCATAAAATTCTTAACCAAAGCTAATTTTGATGGAAATTCAATTTTCTACAACTTTGTCTCTCTAAGCTCAAGGACAAAAATGCTTCATTTGAGAGATATGAGCCAAAACATTATAGGTCATTTTAAAAGTCAACAAAAAGACACTTTTTTTCAAAGCAATTTACATGAAGATAAAGACTTCAAATAAATAAATGACAAAAATGAATGTTGTAGAATACATCTTGGGGTTTCCAAAAAGTCTTAGATCCCCTTCATATGACAAAAATTGAGAGAGTTATGATTTGTGCAAGTCGAGCAATTTTGTGAAAATGCATGAAACCTCAATTGAACAATTTTGTGCTTTTAGACTAATGGGCCTAACTTTTGAAGTTCAAACGTGTTTATGACATATTAGGGGACCCCTAAAACCATTCACATATTTTTTATGATTTTTATTTCTTTTATTTGAATTTTTATTCATTTAAATGAAAATTAAATAAAATAAAATATGAAGCATTAGATCAAGGCGCATGGGCTTTTGACTTCAGTCACATGGAGGCCCGGATAATTCACCTTGATGATCAAGAAACGTGTGGAGCATAGGTGGCATAAGATTGAGCTCAAAAATAGATTTTCCATGCAAAAATCAAATCAAATATTCTCATCATAATCATGCAAGATTTGATCCAACTTTTGTTGACCTAATCTTGTCCTATAAATACACAATATATTCAGACTAAGAAAGACACGCAAGCTGCCTCCAAAAATACACCCTTAAAATCTGAAAAATTCAAGAAACTGGGGCAACACGAAACCCTTGTCTTCAACCCCTCTCAATCAAAACCAATCATTGCATCATCATCCTAAAGTGCCCAAGAATCCATCTAAGTCCTTAAACATCTCAAATCGTGCCCCTAACACCTCCTTTCAACTACACTGACTGGTAAGTTTGGTGACTTTCGAATTTTTGATTTCATATAGTTTCAATCATTGCTAACATGCTAGATCAATTCATATGAATCATTAGAACACGATTGGCGCATTACATGTAAGATTTGATGCAGGAATCAGAAAACACCATTTTTAGGGCATGAAGGTTCTGGTTCTTCGTATATCTGTGTAAATGCATTTTTAGAAGAAATGGATAGCATCATTGGATTATCAGCCATTGATTTAGGGTGATAGGATCTTTTATTTGCTTTGATTCTAAAGTTTTGCAGGCTTTTGGTGAAAGGGATGATCAGAGAAGATGAGCAGAGCTAAGGCTCCGATGCCTCTTTGATTTTAGTTCTTTTTAATATCATATATTTTTTTGTTTGTATTCAAACAAAATAAAAACATAATGGCTTAGTTGGTGAAGCAAGTGTGCGCGTATCATGAAAGTCATGGGTTCGATCCCAGCCTTTTGGCATTATTTTGTTTAATTATCCAAACTAACATGCAGATTATAATATCTTGATTGACTTCTGTTCCTATACACCAAAACAGCCAGGGCACAGTGGCAAGCAGGCACGCAGATGACTTAGAGGGCGTGGGTTCAACACCCATCCCATGCATTTTCTTTCTATTTTATTTTACTAACCCTAATTTCTTCCTTTTTCTTAATCAACCATTAACCAATTTTAATTCTTTTTAAAACCCTAACAAATTAGGTTTAGGTTTTTAATCAATAATTAATTTTTGAAAATATTTTTTTTATTTACTAATTAATTATATTAATTAACATTTTCTTAATATTAAAATTAATTAGTTCAAGTTTTATTATCATTAACACTTAAATTATTTTCATATAAAAAACCACAACATAAAAATTATTCAAACACTTTTTCTAACCTTTTTCTTATTTCTTTTTGCTATTTATTTTCTTAGACAAATGTATAGGTCGCACTATGCTATTGTAATAACTTAGATTTACTTTCTTCCTTTTTCCTATTATGTATATTCTCCGAGGTTGTAATAGTTATAGGTTTAATTTCCCACATTTTCATACTTATGTAACTGCCCCAAAGCCATGTACTAGCGTAGGACATTAAATTATGCACTTTTCTTTTCCTGCTATGTTTTATACAGCTAGTAACTAGGGATTGTATGGCAAGACTAAAAAACCTTAACCCAAACTTTGGTCTTGTTGACTCTAGTCAACGTTTCAGACAACAAAATAAATAATATATTTTAACTTAATAAATAACAATGTTATTAATAAATAATTAATAAAACTTAATTATGGTAATTTATATATAAATGAATAAAAAAATGTTGACTCCAGTCAACAGTCTTAGCATAATGGGTTTCAAAAAAGAGAATATGGGCTAACAATTCAATGGGCCTATCCAATAAAATCGAAGCAACAAAATTTTTTTACACCCCTTCCTTAAAGCTTACGAAACAACTTTAATGGGACATTACATTTTAATGGCCCAAAATATCACAACCCTATGTTGTAAAAACATACTCTCTTTTTGTTTGCAAGTGCGAACCAAATGAATCTTCAAGTCTACATGGGCCTTTCTGATTTAGAAAGACCATGAACTCTTTTGTTAAAACATACCCCCCCTTTATCAACCTTACTTGTCATTATAATTTGACAAAAAGGAATAATATTACTAAGGAATAATATAGTTAGAAATTCGTAGGGAAAATTTGGGGTATGACAGCTGCCCCTATTTAGTTATTCTTTGATTGAATAGTGCAAAAATACGCAGGTCTCGCACATTCGACTCAGAAGTTTATTAAATAATGGAAGACCCCTGGAATTTTCTGAATGATTTATAAGGACAAACTGTACAACGTTTCTAAGAGTTTGAAAAATAGGCATAGATGATGATGTATCATCTTACCAGGGTTTGAACCAAAAGTTTTTATTTTGACTTAGATACGACGACACGGATAACTCGTCGATATCTAAAAGAGTTTGTAGATTTTTGCATATTCACCATAAACTAGGAGGTAAAATAATACAAGTTTGAAAAGTTGACTTACTAATGCTTCAAGACTAATATAGTAAGTTTATAATGCAGATTTTGTCTATTCATCGCAACCTATGGGATGAATAAAACAAAGTTTGATAACACATTGCTGCATGGAGACTGACACAATGAATTACACAATTTTCATCATGTTTACTACAATATTAAACAATACGAGGATAAACATGTGTACTTATCATGACCTAGTAGATAAAAGAATACAGGGATAGGCTTACGTTATTCATCACGACCTAGGGGATGAATAACATAACCCTAAAAATTTGCATAACTATCGCAACCTAGGTGAAATTCTGGTGTATGTCAGTCTTCAGATGTTATACTCAATGTCTAGACATCTGATATGACATAATAAATACACTGCAAGGTAGATACCCAATTTTTTGTGATTCAGTACTAAAGTATAACATAAGCATAGAGGTTGCCATATCTGCAGTTCTCGAGCAAATAGCTTTGGTTTGTAAACTATCCATTCATAGCCTGATGTCTCAACATTGGTTGCAACATCATCTATCACATACCATGAAGCAAACAAACCCCTTAGTTCTGTTTATCATGCACACAAACCAGCAGGATATCCATTCATCTCTTTTGACATCATCTGTAACATTCACACAGTTTTATCCAAGCTGTACCAGATATACTTTGAAGGTGCAGAGGATAGACCACACGATGTACCTAGTTCTGTCCATCTGGTACACATGATCAACAGAGAGCAAACAACCTTCACAGTTCTGTTTCTCCTGCACAGATATCAGCATGATGTCTTAACATGTTCTGAGACATCATCTGTTACAACATTACAGTTTTACCTTGATATATAACAGACAGAATTATAAAGTGTTGAAGGTAAAAACACAATCAATTGCTAACCCAGTTCAGTGTGCAACAACACCTACTCTGGGGGCATACCAAGCCAGGAAGAAGATCCACTATCAGCAATATTAATTCAGGACTAAACTTCACAAGTTCCCATCCCTCACTTAATCATTTACCCAGTGCAACCTATACCTAGGAACTCCTAGATAGAAACCTACCAGTTTCCATTCCTATTGTCGCAACAACAGAAGTCTTACTCCTACTCAAGAAGTAGTGCCCTCCCACTTGGTTTCCTACATTACAATGAATATGAAGTAATGCAAAAATACTTAGACTTGCTTCACAGCTTCGTCCAAGAACACTCAAACTCTTACCTACAGGTATCGAGTTACACACATGGTAACCTTGCCACAGACCGACAGGTTTACCTAACAGAACACCCCCAATATTACATTATGTGAGGCTTACAAATGATCTTCTAACCAATCAGCAGGGATGACTTCAAAAACCGCAGCTCTGTTGAATATATAGCAGCTGCAACTTCAGTTAGGGTTTCCAAAAACCTAGGGTTGATTCCGTTTGACCTAAAGACCAGGTCACAGTACTTTGTTGATCAGGTTAGGATTGAGCGAGGTTACTCCTCAAAAAACGCAGGATTCTGTTTAGGAAGGACTGAGTTATTTCCTGAAAAAACTCAGACTTATCCAATCCTGTAATCCTGCTAGTTCAGAACAGGATGTCATAACATCTGTTATGACATCTGAGAAAACCTGTCTACTGATTAGCTAAATGTGATCATTTTGCAAACATGCTCAGATACACACTTATAAACATCAGTATTTGAGTTACAATATTTTTCTGCATATGTACCTAAAGAGTTAGTACAACCTGAACTAGAATGTTATGACATCAGTCATGACATTCACACATACACTTGGGATTTACCAAAAATGCAAGCCAATACCTAAACACCTACAAACTCCCCCTTTGGCAGATTTTTGGCTAAAGACCCTAAGCAATCAGAGATAGCAGCAGAAATAAGTGACAGCAGAAAAATAGAATGTCAAGTACTAATTAAGTAAGTACCAAAATATTCTCCCCCTCTTTAGCCACAAATGGGCCAAAGATACATGTTCATAAAATTATACAGTTATCCAAAACAAAATAATAAGAGCAGCAGCAGAAAACAACTGAATACACTTCCAAACTCCACCAGATATCAGCACCAACCAGCAACACCACCAAATAGCAACCAACCTTTAAGCACTGTCATCAGGCTCGGAGGAGTCTGGCTTCTTCCTTTTCTTGTGAGAGACATCTGGATTTAAAGGAACAACATTTGAACTTTCTTGATTTAAAGGACTACTCCCCACTCCACCAATTACTAGAAATCACACTCTGCCTCAGTTATATAATACCTTTATTAGATGACAAGTTATCACCTAAACATTCCAGCTCACTAAAATGCTTCATAATGAGACACAAACGCCCTGTTTTCTTAGCAGATGAAAACATGCTCAAATCCTATGTCGTCATACATTCTGCTATTTTCATATTAGCAGCTTGAAACCATTCCATTTACACAAAGATGATGGTTACTCCCTCTGAGTCATACAACTGTACACACATGGGTTTATTAATAGTAATCCACACTTCATCCAATTTTCCTCCTGTCTGTAGTTTTAGAGGAAATTGGGAACAATGTCATTAGGCAATGTGATGACATTCGGTCAGACATAGTCCTCTTCAGTCTTGAACACATCATCCCAATAGTTAATAAAGTGCCACACTTTATATCCTACGAGTCTGATGAAGACTTTCCGTACAAACCAATACTCCCCCTGTTAGGGACAATCACTTCTCCTCATGGAAACAAGTAGGTCACATTCAATACTCAGTTGGACCTTCAAGACAACTTCTGATTCAAAGTAAATAAGACCCCTTGATGAATGGAAAACATAAGACGCATCTTCATGTCTTCAAGAGCGCACCCTCTGTTCAACTATATTGGTTGAACGCATCCATACTCTGAATCAAACTTTCTTCAGACCAGAACAAGTTAGAACATCCTTGGTCTAAGTCAACCTTTCTGAGTCACATCATACAAAGGACATCTTCTGAAAATCTTTAGAAATTACTCTGACATCTTCAGACCATCCTCAGACAATATTCAGACCTTACTGCGCTACCAGCTTGATCAGAACAAAATCAAACACACAAATAGGGACACCAACATTCTCATCCCATTACAAGAGATAATCTACTATAGATGACTCATAACTTCTACCACAAGCTCCAAGAGATGAATAAAAGCCACCTCCTCTTTGTATTCAACTCATTACTCTTCTGCCCAAAAGTAATCTGTCTAAGACTAACCTCAATAATAATCAGCTGCCACATGTTGATTATCTTGATTCTCCGAATCCACTGCTGAGATAGACCAAATAAAATTAATTCCTTCAACCTTTTGACTTCTCCATGTTCATCAGACTTCTCCCAAAGATATTCTGATCTTCCAATTGAAATTTGAACTTCAAGCTACAAGTTATCACAAAAGGCTTAGATACACTAAGACAGGAACATGTAACATCTTCTCCACCCAACAACTCCAAAGAGCTGCAAAGAGACGATCTTTTTGAAGTATCCAATCTTCAACTTCGTAGATCATCCTATCTTAAGTTGATGTGCCACTTCACCAACCAAAAATCTGATGTTGAACCAAATGTCACAACATTATGTTATAACATCTAGTTGTTGAATTCAGCTCCTTCTCTAATTTACTTCCTTACCTAGATCAGAACCAGACTGATTCAAGTAACCATCATCAAGATTATGATGTCTTCTTCTTCTTGTAGCTTCAAGTCTGAACACGTTTCCAGGAAACCTTTTCAAGGATCAAATGATTTTGCTGTCACCAAAGAGATAGCTCTAAAGCATCACTCTTCCTGTGATTCTTCACAGGGTCTAGGAGAAGGAATGTTCCCACATCTTTAAGAACATCAGTTATCTTGAACTCCAAGGATAATCAATTAAATACTTGTACTTGTCACAAATAGCAATTGATCATAAATCCTTCCCATTATCCTGTAAGATACTTTCACCATTTGAATACTTTGACATACTCTTCGTGTGTTAATATCTTCTTCTTGCAAGCACTTTCTTTGAGAGACCAAAGAGTTGAGATATCTAGGTTGCCACCCTTGACTCAAGTAAATAGAATTTTCTCTGAACAAACTCTACTCACCTCAACAGATTTGAAACTCCTACCAGATCAGATTCATCCTTAGGAATGAGAGAGATGAATCCTTCCTTGCAAATATGTCACACAACACCCAGAACCCATGTGACATAGGTCAACAGCCAGCTAAACACCAGGCTGAACTAGTGTGAGGAGGTTAACCAAATCTCCCCCTCAAACTACCAATCATGGAAGCTCCACACAAAATATCCATGCATTGTACACAAATGTCTCGACATGACATATGACATCCCTACCAGATTCAAGTAACTCCAAGAGTTATACCTGTTCATACTCCAATCACACCAATCAGACTTCAGCTGACCTTAAGTACTTCAGAGAAGACAACAACACCAATCATCAGCAGATATGTATTGCCAGAACATACTACCTTAACCAAATTCTGAGTCTTCATATTCTCACATCTTGAAAGATCTTCCACTTCTAATCATGATGTTTAAATGACACGACTCATGATCCCAATCTACTTCTATGAAAGAGCAATAATGTTGCACCATCATTGGCTTTTATTAACCAATGAGCTTGTCTTTCTTCACACCATAGTACTCCAGGGAACAACTGCTCAGCCCTGATCAATGTCATATCTCAACCAGCTTTACTTCTAGAGTTCTGACTCCTAAAGTAACCTTCGGGAGTACACAGACATAGTTGACTTTACCATTGTCAACTTTGCACACACAGATGTCTCCTCTTCCAGGTCAGGAGTAGGTTCCAAACAAAAGTATCCCTTTGTTTGACACCCAAAACATATGCTCTTCAACTAGTAGCTGCATACTTGTTCCACCATCACATAGAACATCAGTTCCATCACCTTGGAACAAGGCCCTCCTTGAAATTCTTCAAGGTCTTCGTATAACACTAATCCGTGATTATGTGATTCTTACCATCCTGAACGAAGAACGTCTTCATGAGTGGACTTGAGAGGACTCAAGTATCTGTGACATCTTCAATAGTTTATGTTGAATTCTTGAATACAGTAGCCTTCAATCCACAAGAGGGGAAACACATCAGAGCGGAAGAACATAATACAACTCAATCTTTGCACACACACTTTAGGCGTACACAAATCCTAGGTTTGAAAATAAATCAAACCTGGAGCAGCTACCACACAACCAGGCCAAATGCCAATCACCAAAGACAGGTACACACAGTTCCTGTCATGAATAGTCCATCCTCCCACTTTTAAGGGACCATTCAGGGAAATAACAAACCTTTCCAGGTTACAATCTCCAGTACTAAGATTGACCTTGCAGATACCAGAAAGTATCACCCATGGATCTCATCCAGAAACAGAATAGGATGCCTGCTCTGATACCAATTGAAATTCTGGTGTATGTCAGTCTTCAGATGTTATACTCAATGTCTAGACATCTGATATGACATAATAAATACACTGCAAGGTAGATACCCAATTTTTTGTGATTCAGTACTAAAGTATAACATAAGCATAGAGGTTGCCATATCTACAGTTCTCGAGCAAATAGCTTTGGTTTGTAAACTATCCATTCATAGCCTGATGTCTCAACATTGGTTGCAACATCATCTATCACATACCATGAAGCAAACAAACCCCTTAGTTCTGTTTATCATGCACACAAACCAGCAGGATATCCATTCATCTCTTTTGACATCATCTGTAACATTCACACAGTTTTATCCAAGCTGTACCAGATATACTTTGAAGGTGCAGAGGATAGACCACACGATGTACCTAGTTCTGTCCATCTGGTACACATGATCAACAGAGAGCAAACAACCTTCACAGTTCTGTTTCTCCTGCACAGATATCAGCATGATGTCTTAACATGTTCTGAGACATCATCTGTTACAACATTACAGTTTTACCTTGATATATAACAGACAGAATTATAAAGTGTTGAAGGTAAAAACACAATCAATTGCTAACCCAGTTCAGTGTGCAACAACACCTACTCTGGGGGCATACCAAGCCAGGAAGAAGATCCACTATCAGCAATATTAATTCAGGACTAAACTTCACAAGTTCCCATCCCTCACTTAATCATTTACCCAGTGCAACCTATACCTAGGAACTCCTAGATAGAAACCTACCAGTTTCCATTCCTATTGTCGCAACAACAGAAGTCTTACTCCTACTCAAGAAGTAGTGCCCTCCCACTTGGTTTCCTACATTACAATGAATATGAAGTAATGCAAAAATACTTAGACTTGCTTCACAGCTTCGTCCAAGAACACTCAAACTCTTACCTACAGGTATCGAGTTACACACATGGTAACCTTGCCACAGACCGACAGGTTTACCTAACAGAACACCCCCAATATTACATTATGTGAGGCTTACAAATGATCTTCTAACCAATCAGCAGGGATGACTTCAAAAACCGCAGCTCTGTTGAATATATAGCAGCTGCAACTTCAGTTAGGGTTTCCAAAAACCTAGGGTTGATTCCGTTTGACCTAAAGACCAGGTCACAGTACTTTGTTGATCAGGTTAGGATTGAGCGAGGTTACTCCTCAGAAAACGCAGGATTCTGTTTAGGAAGGACTGAGTTATTTCCTGAAAAAACTCAGACTTATCCAATCCTGTAATCCTGCTAGTTCAGAACAGGATGTCATAACATCTGTTATGACATCTGAGAAAACCTGTCTACTGATTAGCTAAATGTGATCATTTTGCAAACATGCTCAGATACACACTTATAAACATCAGTATTTGAGTTACAATATTTTTCTGCATATGTACCTAAAGAGTTAGTACAACCTGAACTAGAATGTTATGACATCAGTCATGACATTCACACATACACTTGGGATTTACCAAAAATGCAAGCCAATACCTAAACACCTACACTAGGGGATAGATATTTGAAGAATTTGTGCGTTTACCACGACCTAGGGGATAAACAACACAAAAAAAAATTCATGTATTCATTACAACCTAGGGAATGAATAATATGAACCTGGTAATTCTCACACCTACCACAACCTAGGGGGTAGATTATTGAAAAGTGCTTTGGTGACCGAATCTTAGATAACTAGATCAAAGATGAGATCAGAGTTTTACCGGTTGTGTCTGTTCTCAACCAAGGTAATTGCTCATTTTGCTAAACTGATAAAGGGCTCCAAGATGTTGGTTTTACCCAAAGTATGTTTTGAAAATGCCATGTATGATGCATGTGCATGATTTTCTAGATTGATATGGAACCCAGAATGTATATGCCCCCAAATGTTTAAATATGCACCGAATGTGTGTATATGCCCTAAAATGTAATAAAAAATGTTTTTTTACATTCTCTCCTATTAAACCAATGGTTTTGTGTTATCAAGATCTTAATGTTGGTATTGTAGGCGCAGGTGTATGTGTGGACATAGTCGTAGACATTTGATGTGGACGTGGATGTAGGCGTGGACGTATGTGTAGATTCTCTTTTGATGTTTTTCTAACCAAAATTCTTTTTAATGTAACATCAAATGCTTTCATTTTTCAAATCCCAAAAATTATTTCAACGCAGTATTCTCAAAATTATTCGTAGTATTTTGCAAACAAGTCCGAAAAGAAAACAACACAATTGAAAGATTTGAAAAAGTCAATGTTTTATTAATAAACATGCCTTTGAATAGGAGAGAGTACAAGGTGCAATTTCTTAAAAGAGGTAATTACATAAAATTTTAAAATTGAAAATGGAAATGAAAATGATAATTGTTACTGCTGTTTCCCCAATATCCTTTTGATATCTCCAATCTCCTTCGCTTCTGAGTCCAACGATTTAGCTCAATCCCTCTCCTTTGTAGTAGTCGTGGTTCTTAGATCGCAGACTTTTTTTCTTCTTTATTTCTAAATGATATCCCTAACTTTTTCCTGGATTGCCCTTTCGGGTTTTGAATCCATTGGGATAATTTTTTTGTATATGTCCCTAGTTTTTGCATGGATCGCCCTTTCGGGTTTTTAGTCCACCGAGACGCTCGTTTTTGCCTACGTTGTTCTTTTAGGATTTGAACTTAGCGATCTTTTTATACATAGTATTTTTTTACTGCGTCTAAATTTTCCGGATGTGGTAGTTCTTCCCCATGCATTATTGTGAGGATAAGACCACCACCAGAGAATGATGTTTTTACCACATATGGACCACGTGAATCAAGGCGAGGAAACATAATCTTCTTGAGCTCCAAATCCCCTTCTTTGAACACTCGAGTATGATAATTCTTGTCAAATTCTTTCTTCATCCGCTTTGTGACACAAAGTTGTCAAGTGTTTCTCTTCAATGAGGTTGAATTGATCAAGTCGCGTTTGAACCCACTCTTCTTCTTCAAGTTTTATTTCCATTAGAGCTCGAAGTGACAAAATTTTTACTTCAACTGGGAGTACTATCTCCTTGCCATATACCAGAGAGAAAGGATTCATACCCGTTGATGTACTTACGGAAGTACGATATCCATGTAAAGCAAAGAGAAGCATTTCATGCCAATCTTTGTATGGCTTCATAATTTTCTGAATGATTTTCTTGATGTTTTTATTGGAAGCTTCAACGGCCCCGTTCATCTTGGGTTGATATGGTGAGCAATTATGATGCTCGATCTTGAAATTATCGCATAATTCTTTCATAATTTTGTTGTTCAAATTGGACCCGTTATCCGTAATGATTCTGCTTGGAACCCCATGTCTGCATATGAGATTTTGCTGATGAATCGAGTAACCACTTGACTTGTCACATTTTCCTAGGATTCCGCTTCCACCCATTTGGTTAAATAATCAATGGAAACTAGTATGAACCGGTGTCCATTAGATGCTTTCGGTTTTATCATGCCTATCATATTAATCCCCCAAATCGAAAAAGCTGAAGGAGAGCTCATGAAATTCAGAGGAGTTGATGGAACATTCATGTTGTCGGTGTAAATTTGGAATTTGTGACATGCCTTTGTATAATGGTAGCAATCGGCTTCCATTGTCAACCAATAATAACCTGTCCGTAGGATTTATCTAGCCATGGCATGTCCATTTGTATGAGTTCCGAAAGTACCTACATGGATTTCTCTCGTAAGTGCACCTGCTTCTTATTTATCCACACACCTGAGTAACACCATATCATAGTTTCTTTTGTATAACATTTCACCATTTAGAAAGAACTTTGAAGCTAACTTCTGCAGAGTGTGTTGGTCAACGACAAAGGCATTTTTTGGATATTCCTGTTTCTCAAGGTTCCTCTTGATGTCATAGAACCAAGGCTTGTTATCTGGTCCCACTTCAATAACAAGGCAATGTGCATGCTCTTCAAAATTCTTGATCGTAATGCATGGTTCGTGATTCGGCCAAGTTACTTTGAACATCGCTAATAAAGCTTCTAAGGCGTCTTCCATCTGATTTTCATCTCGCGGTATATGATTGAAAGTAATCTCAGTAAATTATGCTGCTATCTTTAAAACATGATCCTTATACGGAATGAATCTGGGATTTTTAGTGTTTCATTCACTGTTAAGTTAGTATTTGACTAGCGCGGGGTCTCCAAACACTTCGATATGTTTGATTCTTAGATTGATAGCAGCTTTCAGACCCAGGATACAAGCTTCCTATTCGGCGATATTGTTGGTGCAGTCAAAACATAACCTTGCAGTATAAGGCTTGCAAAAGTTTTTTGGAGAAGTTAAAATTGTGCCAATGTCGTGCCCCAGTGCATTTGAAGCCGCATCGAACATGAGTGTCCACCGTGCCCCTGGTTCAGGTCCTTCGTCAGGCCCTGGTATTTCGTAGTCACCTATAGCCATGACATCTTCGTCTAAAATGTCAAACTTCATTTGTTGATATTCTGGTAATGGCTGATGAGCTAGATGGCCAGCTAGTACGCTACCCTTGATTTCCTTTTGAGTAACTTATTGGATGTCGTACTATGATAGTAACATCTACCATCGGGCAATCCCTCCTGTAAGAGATAGTTTTTTGAACACATACTTTAAAGGATCAATTATTTCTATTGACCACATGGTGTGAGTTAAATATATTGCCTCAAACTTTTAGTATCCCAAGCCAATGCACAATACGTCTTCTCGAGAAGCGAGAATTTGGTTTCGCAGGCAGTAAATTTCTTGCTGAGGTAGTAGATTGCATGCTCTTTTCTACCCGTTTCTTCATGTTGTCCAAATACACACCTCATTGATCCTTCAAGCACTGTCAGATACATGATGAGTGGTCTTCTAGGAACTGGTGGCATCAAGATCAGTGGCTCTTGTAAATATTTCTTTATTGTCTCGAAGGTTTTTTCGCAATCATTATTCCATACCACTGTCTCGTCTTTTAAGAGTAATTTGAATACGGGTTCACAAGTAGAAGTTAAGTGCGTTATGAACCATGAGATGTAATTCAATCGTCCTAAGAAACTAGGAATCTCTTTTTTTGACCTCGGAGTTGCCATTTATTGTATGGATTTTACCTTGTCAGGGTCTACCTCAATACCATGTTAGCTTACAATAAAACCCAATAACTTGCCTGACCCGACACCAAATGTACACTTGTTTGGATTCAACCTTAGTTTGAACTTTAATAGACAATCGAATAGCTTTTGTAAATGTATGATGTGATCCTGCTCTGTATGAGATTTGGCAGTCATATCATCTATGTATAATCCACCTCATTATGAATCATATCATGGAATAGTGTCACCATAGCCCGTTGATAAGTTTCCCCCCGCGCTCTTTAGACCGAAAGGCATTACCTTATAACAGAGAGTTCCCAAAGGTGTCATGAAAGTAGTATTTTCCATATCTTCGGGTGCCATTTTGATTTGATTATAGTCTGAGAAACCATCCATGAACAAGAATACCAAAGCTTGAGTTGTATTATCCATCAAAACATCTATGTGAGGTAAAGGAAAGTCGTCTTTGGGACTTACTTTATTTAGATCCCGATAATCTACATACTTGCATACTTTGCCCTGCTTCTTGGGCACTGGAACGATGTTAACTATCCAATGCAGATAATCTACCACCATTAGGAACCCTACATCAAATTGTTTAAGGACCTCTTCTCGAATCTTGCTAGACATGTATGGACGAGTTCTTTTGAGCTTCTGTCTAACTGGGGAGCAACCTTCCTTGAGATGTAGTCTATGCACCACAATATCTATATCCTAGCATATCCCTGTAAGACTAAGCAAATACATCCACATACTCATGTAACAACTTAATCACTCTTTTTTGACGCTTTTCTCCAATGTTTCCCCTAGCTTGATTTTTTTTCCGATCTTCCTCTGTGCCAAGGTTAATGGCCTCAATAGATTCTTGGTATGGTTGTATATTGTCATCCTTTTGCTCTATTCCCCTAGCCATTTTTTTAGAAAGTTTAAGATCTTCATCATCTCCCTCTTCTGCTTGGTTGATGGGTGCATCAAAATTATATCGGATACCAGCGGTAACATTATCGGTGATTTTAGTATGTGAATTTGGAAAATGCATATGAAGAAAAGTATTTCCATTTTTGAATAAAAGAGATAAATGCAAGAGAAAGACAAGGATCTTAATTGAATGCGAAATATAACTTTTATTATATATATATATATATATATATATATATATATATATATATATATATATATATATATATATATATATATATATATATATATATATATATATATATATATATATATATATATATATATATATATATATATATATATATATATATATATATATATATATATATATATATATATATATATATATATATATATATATATATATATATATATATATATATATATAACAAATTAGGGGACCCTTACAAGCAACCCATATGCCTCGGGCTTGACGTAAGTTCTTTCAAAAGTAAGAAAAATTACTTTGGAAAGAAAAGATCTCCGAAATCTCCACAGTTGTCCAATTCTTGAGCTCTTCGCCTGGGACACATTATTGGATGAAATCAGATGCCCTTTTGATGTTTCCTTTGTCAGATATCATTGACACATGTCTGTCATGCTCTACTCCTTTATTGATGAAGGTTTCCTGGATTGGAGGAAACTGTGCTTTATCTTTCAGAGTAGCCATTGATAATTAGTAGCCCAAACCAAAACTATTCTTCATCTCTGGTATGTCTGGTAGTTTACCACAACCCTTTGAGGTATCACTTTCCACCGCTATTTACAAATCTCTCCACGAAGTCACAGTAGGTTTCTTAATTTTTTCCACTGGTAGAGTTACCATTGAGGCAACCTCTAAGACTTGAAATGGCGTTTCTATACAGTCTTTATCAACAATGATGTACCTGTAGGACTCTATGTGACTTACAAAAATGTCCTCTTATCCATCAATTTTGACCAATCTTCCTTCAACAAAGAACTTCAGTTTCTGATGTAAAGTTGAAGTGACTGCCTCTGCCGCATGAATTCAGGGTCGCTCGAGTAAACATGTATATGTTGGTTCTATATCCATGACTTGAAAAGTGATATAGAATATACATGGGTCTTATCACAGAACTGAGTCTTATCACAACATCATCTAGTGTTAACTACATCAAGCTAGATTTTGGTAACACATTGAGGGCATACCCAATATCGATGAGTACCCTGGATAGACTTATGGTTCCTATCTTAATAGAGATGTGCAATTCCTTGTTGGGAGCTCTGCCTTATGGAGAAAACTCAGTGTCATTAAAACCAATATATGATCCTGATGTCAGATTTGCTACAACATTGTCGAATTGGTTTATAGTAATTTCCTCTACGACATGAGCAAAACTTAGAACCTTCATTAGAGAGTCTTGATGCGCTTCTGAATTAATGAGCAACGAGAGTATAGAAATTTTGGTTGGGTTCTAGTGAAGTTGATCCACCACCCTATAATCACTCCTTTTGATTATTTTCAAAAATTCTTCCGCCTCTTGATTAGTAAAGTTCTTGCTAGGAGTTTCTTGATCTTGATTTTACTACACCATAAACTTTCTTTTATCCTTCCTATCATACGGTGGGAACATTGACTTTGGTGTTTTGCGTTTGATCGCATTTTTTGCGGATAGCAAGAGTCGCCACCGACTTTTCTTTTATCCAATAAGGAAAGGGTGAAAAGAACAGGAAAGACCTTTAGGGATGTTTTCTTGAGTTCGGGGTGTAGGTTATGAAAAGGGAAGGTATTAGCACCCTTTTCATCTGTAGTTATCTACCGGCTGTTAGTTGCTTACTAGATCACTTGCTTTTGTTTGAAAATGTGCTTGTGGTGTGGGTTTTGAAAGTATTTTGAAAAGTGTCTTTGTAATAGTTCTCGTCTCTATAAGAACGCGTACAAAGAGCTTTATCTTGTGAAAATGTTTCAAATGAAAGTGTTGGTGTATACAATTTTTTTGTTGTGAGCAAGCATGCAACTAGGAGCATCCTACCTACTCAAAAGTTCTAGTATTCTTTTCCTCCTCCTTTAGATGTTTCTATCTTACCATTGATTTGGTAAGAAGCCCCATCATTGGATGTGAAGGGACGGGCGTGGGACATTTGTATAGTCATAGAAGGCAACCTATGGGAAGTTTTAGCAATGTCATTTAGGGACTAGATCGTTTACCGAAGGCATCATTAAGGGTCATCGATGGACTACGATCTTTTATCGAGGGTCTTTGCTAAAACGCCCATATTCGAGGGACATGATTATTTTTTCGAGGAAACAAGTGAGATTACCCTAGGGGTGCATGTGTGTGAATAGTGTGTTTAATTTCATGCTTTTTTTCTTTTGAATTTTAGGTTATCTACTTGTTGTTTTTATCTTTTCATACATCCTAATTACTATCATTTATACAAAAACAATAAAATTGCAAAAATAAATCCTACACTCTTACAACCATATTGAAATAGCAAGAAAATATAAAGACAATAAAAATAAATCCTTCAGTTATGCACTTTTTGACCTCTTTCGATTTGGGCCTGGAGTCAGCAAGGTTCTGTCGTTTGATTAGGAGCTGGAAGTCAGCAAGGTTCTGTCCTTTGATTGGGAGCTGGAAGTCAACAAGGATTTGTCCTTCGATTGAGAGTTGGAAGTCAGCAGGGCCACCTTTCTGGTTACTTCCTTTGTTTGAGGCCTGGAGTCCAAGTGATATGCATTCTACTAGCTACTTCCTTCTTTTGAGGCTTGGAGTCAGTGTGAGGTGCATTCTTTGCCTCATGCTCCTTGTTGACTCCTTCGATTGTAAGCATGCTAGGCTCTCAGGTTAAGATTTGAAAGGCTTGAGCATTTATCCAATCGAAGGGTATAACAAACTTGTCTTAAATTCTTAAAATTTAACATTCAAGTGTAACTACAGGCTAGGGGTTAGCATAAAATTATTGCTGACTTCCAAAGCCTAACTAGTCAGAGTTGAGATTTTCAGCATATGGGCAGTCAGAATCGAAGTTTAAAACATGGTCAAGCTCCATATATGATATATCTACATTTCTCTTTGGCATGTGCACATGATATTTAAATAAAATAGATTCAACTTTAAAGGGAACTTACCTCTTGATGTTCTTAAATCGAAGGAAACTGCAAGTGTCTTCCTTGGTGGTGAATGAAAGTTAGTTGGGGCCTTCTTGAGATTAATCCAGTTACTATTTTGTGCAAGCAGTCACTGAATCGAAGGAGGGTGTGTGAGTGGATCGAAGGTTCTTTTTATAACAAGTAACAGAATGAATCAAAGGGTTACTGTATTGTAGTTGGGGAAGTGGATCGAAGGCAAGTTAGATGGTCACTTGGGGGGTGAATCAAAGGATTCACTTATTGTACGAATGGGGTTGAGTTTTTAGAAGTGTTTGGAAAAACGTTGGGAGGTGTTTGAGAGTTTTGGGAATTTTCACAAGAGTTCTCTTGTAATTATTTAGGCGCCCTTAACATGTGTGGTGGAGGCTCATATTTATAGATGGCCTTGGTTGATGTTTTAGATGGGAAGACAAAAAGTTTAAACAAAAAAGGCATGTTGTGTTTGTAGCTTTTGAGGGACAGTGTTTGTATGCCATTTTGGTGCAAGGAATAAGGGAGTGTTGTAGGACTGCGGTGCAGCAGTTTTGGAGTTTTATGGCCAGTGTATCAAGCTTGAACTTGGAAGCGCATGGGACTTGGTCAACAAGTACCTTTGGGAATCTCAACCATTTGTCTTGAACCCGTAGCCCTATCCTTCGACCAGACTCTTCAATAATCATTTCTTTTTTCAAATTGAAGTGTCCTTCGAATGGCACGTGTGGGTATCCTTTGAAGGGGCCCAAATAAGTTTCTTTTGACCAGGCCATTCATGGGTTCCTTAGAATGGTCCAAATACATGCTCCTGGGGTGGGTTAGCAAAACATGTCATTCGATTGGGATATTTAGACATGTCTGGAAAGTCATTTGAATGTGCCACCATGGTACTTCTTTAACACAAGACAATGACATGGTGTATAATTTGTAATAAGCTACTTCCAAGGAAGATAGTTCCCACTCAAACTTACCTGCAATGGGTCATATGGCCAAACAAAAAGGTGTATGTAGAAGGTCCTTGCTTTGTGACTTTATGCAAACATGCAAGAGATTTTTGCTCAAACAAAGGCTTGTAAAAAGGGAGCCACATGCCCAAACAAAAGGTGTGACCAAAATCTTGTACTGAAGGATTCACATGCCCCAAACGAAGAATGCATGCAGAGGATGAAGAGCACAATCGAAGCTTGCAACACAGGGAAGGCCATATGCCTAAAAGGAAGGAGGCCTGCAGGAGGCAAGGTGTGTAATCGGAAGAGACCAGAAGAGAGGCTTTTGCCTCCTAAATCGAAGAACATCATCAGGAGGATTTTTTCCTTGTGAATTGAAGCTACTTGAAGATAAGTGTTACCCCTTCGAAGCTTGTAACAAGTTGTTTCAAAGGGTGACTTTGGCCTTTTGCATGCTAGCATGGTAAGGAATTTTGCCTTGTAAATCTTGGATAACACGCAGGAAAGATGCTATATGGCCAAACGAAAGATTTTCACGAAGAGAATAAAACGTTCAAACGAAGTCTAGTACCCAAACGAAGCAGGAAATGAACTTTCCCAAATGAAGTCCAATGCCCCAACGAAGCAGGAAATGAACTTGCCAAAAAGGAGTCCAACACCCAAATGAAGGATGCAACCAAATCCTACATCGAAGGAGTCAAATTACCCAGTCGAAGGATGTAAAATCGAGGCGAACTTTTTTCCCTTCAATTTTGTCAAAAAAGAGTATTTTCATCTGTTTTGCCCTTTTTAGCAATTTTCTCTTTAATCTTGATGCTGAAAAATCCAAATATATTTGTGTAAGCTTGAATTTTGGGGTGCCCCTTGTGAGAAATTCCTTGATAAATGAGAGGGAAAATTTTTAGGTACAACATCTGCCCATGTTCAATCTTCTTAAACCTGAAGAGATAGATTGGTGAATCTGCCATTCGTGACTTGAAGGTGGAAGATGATTGAACACTAGAGTGCCCAGAAATTTGCACTTGATGATGTTGTGGTTGAGTTGTAGGGAATGGGCTTAAAGATGCCTTTTGGAGAAATGGTGGATAGTTGTTGGAGATGGGCTTATAGATGCCATCCAAAGGTGATTGTTTACAGAAATTAGACGGAGTATAAACTTTACTTTGACTGGGAAAGAATCAGAATAAACTATTGATCAATTTAAACTGAAATAGTAGAAGTCTGGAAAAGAATCAGAATAAATCTTTGGAGTGGTTTATCTAAATTAGAGAAAGTGTCCATCAGAAAGGAATCAGGATAAATCATTGATCGATTTAAACTGAACCAGCAGAAGTCTGGAAAAGAATCAGAATAAATCTTTGGAGCGATTTATCTGAACCAAAGAAAGTGTCCACCAGAAAGGAATCCGGATAAACCATTGATCGATTTAAACTGAACCAGCATAAGTCTGGAAAAGAATCAGGATAAATATTTTAAGCGATTTATCTGAACCATAGAAAGTGTCTATCGGAAAGGAATCAGGATAAACCATTGATCGATTTAAACTGAACCAGCTGAAGTCTGGAAAAGAATCAGAATAAATATTTGGAGCGATTTATCTGAACCAGAGAAAGTGTCAACCGGAAAGGAATCAGGATAAACCATTATCGATTTAAACTGAACCAGCAGAAGTCTGGAAAAGAATCAGAATAAATCTTTGGAGCGATTTATCTGAAACAGAGAAAGTGTTTACCAGAAAGGAATCAGGATAAAACATTGATCGATTTAAACTGAACCAACAGAAGTCTTGAATAATCTTTAACTTGAAAGAATTAGGATAAATCTTTTGAGCGATTTATCTGAACCATAGAATGTGTCTACTGGAAAGGAATCAGGATAAACCATTGATCAATTTAAACTGAACCAGTAGAAGTCTTGAATAATCTTTAATTGGAAAGAATCGAGATAAATCTTCGGGAGTGATTTATCTGAACCAAAGAAAGTGTCTACCGGTAAGGAATCAGGATAAACCATTGATCTATTTAAACTAAACCAGTGAGGTCTGAGGGAAGTATTCGTCATGCAGATAGTCACCTAGTCATGTTTCCGCAATTGATCTACAAATGATTTATTCACATGTAGTTGTCCTATTTTGTCGAAAATTTGTTGATGATAATTTCCGGTTGATTGATCTTTCCTGAAAAGGTAAAGAATTAGTTGTATGCAATTCCATGATGTATGGAATGCAGGGCATAATTATGTTTCTCAAAATAGATGAGATTGCGATTTATGCATTTGTGTTTTCGATGTTATGATGTATGAATGCAATGTATGCACATATTAGTTGTGCTGCTGCAGTGTTGTTTAGACTGGGGAAAATAAATCTCTAACCACTACTGGGAATGTGGAGGGTAAGCCTTCATGTTGAAATTGAAGTGTTGATAGTTGGGTTTCCGTCATTAGAGAAGTAAACTCTATTGGGGAAGGGAAACATCATGCATTGCTCGTGGACTGTGTGAAATCCTGAGAAGCTGGGCAACTTTCACTGGGAAATCTTTGGAGCGGTAATTGGATGTTTCGCTCAGTCGGGGATATGAGAGCACCTGATACCTTTAGGCTGCATACTGGCGATATGGCAGTGATCCTGTAGCAGGATGTCCTTGCTTCTGCTCCTGCTAGAGAAATTACCTGTGGGGATTTTATGGAATGGCCTATAGATATTATCCTATTTCTTAAAGCCATTAGTGATTTTCTTTCTGTTCAGGTTTCCTTTTTTATGCGTTCATTTGTAAATAGTAATTACGTTCAAATGCGTATGTCTAAAAAAACAATCACTGGACATTTTTGCAAACAAAACGGGAAAGTAAAAGAAAAAAACAGATAGTTTTGCACTTTTAAAGGAATATCTTTGTATTAACTTGAATAAGTATTTTTGTACAAAGAGACGAACATCCTGGTAAGATAATTTTGTCTTGAAAATGAAAACTAATACAAAGAAAGACAACTATGCAAAAAATTCCCATGGGTTTCCCATTCTGCTATAGCCTTCATGTCTCTGAGCGTCTCATCCACTTGCTGCTTTACCCGAAGCTGATTGGATTGATTAGAACCGTTTGAGTTTGACAATTGATACAGAACATTGGATGTAAGGTGATCCAACGGGACATAGTCATACATTTTAAATCCCTAACTTTTTCCTGGACCACCCTTTCGGGTTTTCAGTCCACCGGGATACCCTTTTTGCCCAAGCCGCCTTTTCAGGTTTTTAGCTTGCCGGGTGTATAAATTTTTTATGTTTATCCCTAATTTTTTCCTACGCTAGTCAACCTAGTGGGTCTTTTTCATGCGTAGTATCTTTTAACTATGTCCACGTTTATAGGGTGTGGAAGGTCGTCGCCGTCCATATGGTTAAGATCATTGACCCACCAGAAATTATGTTTTTTATCACAAATGGTCCTTCATATGTAGGATTCCATTTGTCCCTGGGATCACCTTATGACAGTATGATACGCTTTATTACCAAGTCACCAACCTGATATACCTGACATCTGACCTTCTTGTTATAAGCTTTAATCATACGTTTTAGGTACATCTGGCCATGGCAGACAACCGTAAGCCTCTTCTCATCAATTAAGTTCAGCTGGTCGAGTCGAGTTTGAATCCATTCATCTTCATTCAACCCTACATACCTCATGATTCTCAAAGAAGGTTTCTGGACTTCAATTGGTAGGACAACTTCCATGCCGTATACCAAAGAGAAAGGAGTTGCCCATGTTGATGTGCGCGCCGTGGTACGGTAACCATGGAGAGAAAATGGTAACATCTCATGCCAGTCCTTATAGGTGACTGTCATTTTTATATGATCATCTTGATTTTTTATTAGCAGCTTCCACAATGCCATTCATCTTCGGCCGGTAAGGAGAAGAGTTATGATGCTGAATCTTGAATTGCACGCGTAGTCCAGTGATCATAGTATTGTTGATATTGGTACCATCATCTATAACGATTTTCTCTAGAATGCCATACTGACAGATAAGATTCTGTTTGATGAATCGGGCCACAACGTTCTTAGTAACATAAGCGAATGAAGTTGCCTAAATCCACTTCGTGAAGTAATCAATGGCAACAAAGATGAAGCAATGTCCATTAGAAGTTTTAGGTTTGACCTCCCTAATCATGCCAATACCCCACATTGCGAATGGCCAAGGAGAAGTCATGACGTTTAGAGGAACCAGAGGCACATGTTTTTTGTCAACATAGATCTAGCACTTGTGACAAGTTCGTGAATGTTGATAACAATCTGCTTCCATGGTGGACCAGTAGTATCCTGCCCGTAGGATCTTCTTAGCCATCGTGTGTCCACTAGAATGAGTGCCAAAGGTACCTTCGTGTAAATCAACCATGATCCTTTCTTCCTCACTCTTATCTACGCATTGAAGCAAAGTAGATTTGTGGTTGCACTTATAGAGGATTTAGTTATCGAGGAAGAATTTAGCAGAAAACCTTCTCAGGAACTTCTTATCATCGACTGAAGTTCCCTTCGGATATTCTTGGGCCTTGAGATATCTCTTAATTTCATGGAACCATGGTTTGTCCACTACTTCTTCAGTATCAATCTCGTGATAGTAAGTTGGGTCATCCATCCTCTGAATAGTGATCTGAGGAGCCTCGTTATCCCACCTGGTTTTGAACATGGATGACATAGTGGCTAGCGCGTCTGCTAGTTGATTTTCCTCTCGTGGAAAATTCTCAAAGGTAATTTCCTCAAAATTTGGGATCAGTGTCAACACATGTTCTTTGTAAGGGATAAAATTAGGATGCTTCGTCTCCCATTCTCCTTTGATCTGACTGATGACTAAGCCTGAGTATCCAAATACACTTAAGGACTTGATCCCCAAATCTATGGCAGCTTTGAGACCCATAATACACGCTTCATATTCAACCATATTATTGGTATAGTTGAAACACGGCCTGGCAGTGAAGGGGTGTGACATCCCTCAGAAAATATGATCATGGAGCCTATGTCGTTGTCGATTGTGTTAGAAGCTCCCTCAAAAACCATTATCCATCGGGATCCTTGTTCAGGTCTGTCATATGGTCCGAGTTCTTTACAATCATTTACCAACATGATGTCTTCGTCTGGGAATTCGAAATTCATGGATTGATAGTCATCCACAGCCTTATGAGCTAGGTGATCAGCTAGCACACTTCCCTTTATTACTTTTTGGGTAGTGTACTAGATATCATATTCGTTCAGGACCATCTGCCATCTTGATATTCTTCTAGAGAAGCAGGCTTCTCGAATATGTATTTAATTGGATCCATCTTGGATATCAACAAGGTAGTGTGAGTTAGCATATACTATCTTAGTCGGTGACCAGCCCATGCTAGAGTGCAGCAAGTTTTCTCGATCAGTGAATATCTGGTTTCACAATCGGTAAACTTTTTGCTCAGATAGTATATTGCATGCTCTTTTTGGCCAGACTCGTCATGCTGCCCCAGCACACACCCCATTGAATTTTCCAAAACTGTTAGGTACATGATCAGAGGTCTTCCCTAAAATGGTGGCATCTGAATGGGAGGCTCTTGAAGGTATTCTTTGATCTTTTCAAAGGCAGCCTGGCAGTCGTCATTCCATTCCACCACTTGATCTTTCATCAGTAATTTGATGATTGGTTCACAAGTAGCAGTCAGATGGGAAATAAATCTGGCGATGTAGTTTTACTGTCCTAAGAATCCCATAACTTCCTTTTTAGTGCGAGGAGTAGGAATTTATTGTATTGCTTTTACCTTTGCAGGGTCCACTTCAATACCTTTACCGTTGACAACGAAGCCTAAGTGCTTACCAGACCTTACTCCAAAAGTGCATTTATTCGGGTTCAACCTTAATTTGTATTTCTTCAGTCTTTCAAACAACTTTTGTAGGTGGTCAAGGTGTTCCTCTTCAGTTTGAGATTTGGATATCATGTCATCCACATAGACCTCTATCTCGTGATGGATCATATCATGAAACAAAGCTACCATGGCACGTTGATAGGTTGCCCCGACATTCCTCAGCCCAAATGGCATAACTTTGTAACAGGACATGCCCCACTATGTGACGAAGGTCATTTTCTCCATGTCCTCAGGTGCCGTTTTGATCTGATTATATTCGGAGAAACCATCCATGAAGGGTAATACTTTATGATGTTCAGTGTTGTCAACCAGAATATCTATGTGGGGAAGCGGGAAGTCATCCTTGGGGCTTTCCCTATTCAGGTCTCTATAATCCACACACATATGCACCTTACCGCCCGTTTTAGGCACTGGAACAACATTGGTGACCTATTGTGGATAGGAGGTGATAGCTAAGAATCCAACGTTGAACTGCTTCATGACTTCAGTCTTGATTTTCTCTAACATTTATGGCTGCATACGATGAACTTTCTGTTTTACTAGAGGACAATCCTATTTTGTCAGCAGACGATGGACCATGATATCAGTGTCGAGTTTTGGCATGTCTTTGCAGGACCAGGCGAAGACCTCAACATAGTCATGTAGTATTTGAGTTAAGAGCTTCTTGACACTATACTCCAGATTGACACCTATCTTGACTTCTTTCTTGTCCTCTTCAGTACCTAAGTTAACGGTTTCAACCGGTTCTTCATGGGGCTGTAAGGTCCTTGTAAGTGCCCTGGCTGGAGAGTTGGCTTCATTTTTAAAACAAATAAGAAAGCAAGTTTACCCAGATCCCCTATGTTGTTTTAATATGTGGTGTTGAAGAAGTTCAACATCTGGACCAACATGTTATGTAAGATGTCACAACATCAGCATGTGACATCGCGCATGAAACTAAGTACTGATTAAGTAACTATGTTATATGTTGAATGTTTGTAACAGCTGTGACTTATAACCTAACTATTCTAAGTGATCTAAATTATGGAAGAGGTTATTTGTTGTGTTGAAAAAGTTCAACATATAGGAAAACATGTTAGATGTAATGTCATGACATCTGACTTGACATCACGTCAACAGAATTGATAATTCAGTTACAGTTCTGGTACTTAAATATTCTGAGAATATATGTGGCGTTTCTTATGGAGAATCTGAAGATCAATCAAGAACCAATCAGAATATTTGAAGAAAATACTGTTTCTAAATATGGAGATATTTTAGGAACTAGAAGATTGAAGACCTTGATTATAGCAGAAGTTTGCTGCTGAGTTGTAACAGCAAGGAGAAAAGCTTGCTGAGATTTTTGAAGGCCCAAATCCAGTTGGGTAATAGGTTATAAATAGCAGATTGTAACCTAGGGTTTGGTGTGCAAAAAGAATGTAACATTGGGGGTGTTTTGTTAGGTAAACCTGTCGGTCTGTGGCAAGGTTACCATGTGTGTAACTCGATACCTGTAGGTAAGAGTTTGAATGTTCTTGGACGAAGCTATGAAGTAAGTCTAAGTATTTCTGCATTACTTCATATTCATTGTAATGTAGGAAACCAAGTGGGAGGGCACTACTTCTTGAGTAGGAGTAAGACTTCTGTTGCTGCGGCAATAGGAATGGAAACTGGTAGGTTTCTATCTAGGAGTTCCTAGGTATAGGTTGCACTGGGTAGATGATTAAGTGAAGGATGGGAACTTGTGAAGTTTAGTCCTGAATTAATATTGCTGATAGTGGATCTTCTTCCTGGCTTGGTATGCCCCCAGAGTAGGTGTGTTTCACCGAACTGGGTCAACAACTGATTTGTGTTTTTACCTTCAACACTTTATAATTCTGTCCGTTATATATCAAGGCAAAACTGTAATGTTGTAACAGATGATGTCTCAGAACATGTTAAGACATCATGCTGATATCTGTGCAGAAGAAACAGAACTGTGAAGGTTGTTCGCTCTCTGCTGATCATGTGCAATAGATGAACAGAACTAGGTACATCGTTGTTCTATCCTCTGCACCTTCAAAGTATATCTGGCACAACTTGGTTAAATTGTGCTTCTGTTTCTCTTCAGTACAGAATCACGAAAAGTTGGGTATCTACCTTGCAGTGCATGTATTATGTCATATCAGATGTCTAGACATTGAGTATAACATCTGAATTCTGGCATATACCAGAATTTCAATTGGTATCAGAGCAGGCATCCGGTTCTGTTTCTGGATGAGATCCATGGGTGATACTTTCTGGTATCTGCAAGGTCAATTTTTAGTACTGAAGATTGTAACCTGGAATGGTTTGTTATTTCCCTGAATGGTCCCTTGAAGTGGGAGGATGGACTATTCATGACAGGAACTGTGTGTACCTGTCTTGGGTGATTGGCATTTGGCCTGGTTGTGTGGTAGCTGCTCTAGGTTTGATTTATTTTCAAACCTAGGATGAGTGTACGCCTGAAGTTGTGTGTAGTAGTCATGCTAGGTTTGAAGCATAGTCAAACTTGGTCCATTTTCGAAGGCTAGTCTGGTGGAGTGTGTGTGCAAAAATTGAGTTGTATTATGTTCTTCCGCTGCATAATACTTGGCAAAACTCAAGCTCTGATGTGTTTCCCCTCTGGTGGATTGAAGGCTACTTATTCAAGATTTCAACATAAGCTATTGAAGATGTCACAGATACTTGAGTTCTCTCAAGTCCACTCATGAAGACGTTCTTCGATGCTACTAGTTGAAGAGCATATGTTTTGGGTGTCAAACAAAGGGATACTTTTGTTTGGAACCTACTCCTGACCTGGAAGAGGAGGCATCTGTGTGTGCAAAGTTGACAATAGTAGAGTCAACTATGTCTGTGTGCTCCCGAAGGTTACGAAGTGGAGCTGGTTGATATGTGACATTGTGCAATCCCTATTGGTGGGTTTATTCCTGAAGTTTGATAAGGGCTGAGCAGTTGTTCCCTAAAGTACTATGGTGTGAAGAAAGACAAGCCCATTGGTCAATGATGGTGCAGCATTATTGGTCCTTCGTAGAAGTAGATTGGGATCATGAATCTTGTCATCATGATTAGAAGTGGAAGATCTTTCAAGATGTGAGAATATGAAGACTCAGAGTTTGGTTAAGGTAGTATGTTCTGGCAATACATATCTGCTGAAGTCTGATTGGTGTGATTGGAGTATGAACAGGTATAACTCTTGGAGTTACTTGAATCTGGTAGGGATGCCATATGTCATGTCGAGACATTTGTGTACAAATTTTGTGTGGAGCTTCCATGATTGGTAGCTTGAGGGGGAGATTTGGTTAACCTCCTCACATTAGTTCAGCCTGGTGTTTAGCTGGCTGTTGACCTATGGCACATGGGTTCTGGGTGTTGGGTGACATATTTGCAAGGAAGGATTCATCTCTCTCATTCCTAAGGATGAATCCGATCTAGTAGGAGTTTCAAATCTGTTGAGATGAGGAGAGTTAGTTCAGAGAAAATTCTATTTACTTGAGTCAAGGGTGGCAACCTAGATATCTCAACTCTTCGGTCTCTCAAAGAAAGTGCTTGCAAGAAGAAGATATTAACACATGAAGAGTATGTCAAAGTATTCAAATGGTGAAAGTATCTTACAGGATAATGGGAAGGAATTATGATCAATTGCTATTTGTGACAAGTACAAGTGTTTAATTGATTATCCCTGGAGTTCAAGATAACTGATGTTCTTAAAGATGTGAGAACATTCCTTCTTCTAGACCCTATGAAGAATCACAGGAAGAGTGATGCTTTAGAGCTATCTCTTCGGTAACAGCAAAATCATTTGATCCTTGAAAAAGTTTCCTGGAAACGTATTCAGACTTAAAGCTACAAGAAGAAGAAGACATCATAATCTTGATGATGGTTACTTGGATCAGTCTGGTTCTGATCTAGGTAAGGAAGTAAATTAGAGAAGGAGCTGAATTCAACAACTAGATGTTATAACATAATGTTGTGACATTTGGTTCAACATCAGATTCTTGGTTGGTGAAGTGGCACATCAACTTAAGATAGGATGATCTACGAAGTTGAAAATTGGATACTTCAAAAAGATCATCTCTTTGCAGCTCTTTGGAGTTGTTGGGTGGAGAAGATGTTACATGTGTATCTAAGCCTTTTGTGATAACTTGTAGTTTGAAGTCCAAATTTCAATTGAAAGAAGTCTGATAAACATGGAGAAGTCAAAAGTGAATTCAGAGAATCAAGACAATCAACATGTGGTAGCTGAGTATTATCAAGAAAGTTTGATTCAGAGTATGAATGCGTTCAACCAATATTGTTGAACAGAGGATGCGCTCTTGAAGACATAAAGATGCATCTTATGTTTTTCATTCATCAAGGGGTCTTAGTTACTTTAGGTGTCTTGAAGATCCAACTGAGTATTGAATGTGACCTACTTGTTTCCATTAGGAGAAGTGATTGTCCCTAACAGGGGGAGTATTGGTTTGTACAAAAGGTCTTCATCAAACTCGTGGGATATAAAGTGTGGCTCCTTATTAACTATTGGGATGATGTGTTCAAGACTGAAGAGGACTATGTCTGACCTAATGTCATCACATTGGTAATGACATTGTTCCTAATTTCCTCTAAAACTACAGACACGAGGAAAATTGGATGAAGTGTGGATTATTATTAATAAACCCATGTGTGTACAACTGTATGACTCAGAGGGAGTGACCATCCTCTTTGTGAAAATGGAATGGTTTCAAATTAGCTGAATGTATGACGACATAGGATTTGAGCATGTTTTCATCTGCTAAGAAAATAGGGCTGTTGTGTCTCATTATGGAGCTGTTTAGTGAGCTGGAATGTTTAGATGATAACTTGTCATCTAATAAAGGTATTATATAACTGAGGCAGAGTACTTAAAAGGTGTAGTCGGTTCTAAAAGACAAATGTCTGACAATGGTCAAAGGGTCAAACCCAAGGGTAGGTATCTGTATTAAAACCAGTCCTAGGGTACTGAAACTGTCAGAGTAAAGTACCAAGATCGTTACTATCTATGCCAAAATTGCATTATTTATGAAGACTCTCTCTATTCTTTCTCTCCATCAGAGGGTTTCAGCAATATGAAGTTTGTTAGCATCTGGGAAAATTGTGCATGGGTATGGATCTGTATGGGCAGTCTTTGTCAAATTCTGGCCAAAAAAGGGGAGAAAGATAGGGACCCAGTAGTCTCAGGCGAGACTCAGGTGAAAGCAACACACGGCAATGTCCAGCAAGACTCAGGTGAAAGCAACATGATCCTTAAGTAAGTGACTTTGTTTGTGTCTTGTGTTCTGAGTTAAGAGGATAGTTGTGACTTGTGATCTGAGTTACATGATCACAAGTAATAATCTTGAGAAAAGAAATCCTCTTGGGGCATCGGTGGTTTGGGGTTGCTCACAGTTGAAGATAGAGGTTTGTTGTTTGCTCAAAGGACATCAGCCTCTACAAAAGAAGATGTTAGACAAGATGTTGTAACATCTCAACTGTGTTGTGGCCTGGCCCCAAAATACAACTTGCACTTATTTGTTTTAGCCAAAATTTGCCAAAGGGGGAGATTGTAAGTGCCCTGGCTGGAGAGTTGGCTTCATTTGTAAAACAAATAAGAAAGCAAGTTTACCCAGATCCCCTCTGTTGTTTTAATATGTGGTGTTGAAGAAGTTCAACATCTGGACCAACATGTTATGTAAGATGTCACAACATCAGCATGTGACATCGCGCCTGAAACTAAGTACTGATTAAGTAACTATGTTATATGTTGAATGTTTGTAACAGCTGTGACTTATAACCTAACTATTCTAAGTGATCTAAATTATGGAAGAGGTTATTTGTTGTGTTGAAAAAGTTCAACATCTAGGAAAACATGTTAGATGTAATGTCATGACATCTGACTTGACATCACGTCAACAGAATTGATAATTCAGTTACAGTTCTGGTACTTAAATATTCTGAGAATATATGTGGCGTTTCTTATGGAGAATCTGAAGATCAATCAAGAACCAATCAGAATATTTGAAGAAAATACTGTTTCTAAATATGGAGATATTTTAGGAACTAGAAGATTGAAGACCTTGATTATAGCAGAAGTTTGCTGCTGAGTTGTAACAGCAAGGAGAAAAGCTTGCTGAGATTTTTGAAGGCCCAAATCCAGTTGGGTAATAGGTTATAAATAGCAGATTGTAACATAGGGTTTGGTGTGCGAAAAGAATGTAACATTGGGGGTGTTTTGTTAGGTAAACCTGTCGGTCTGGGGCAAGGTTACCATGTGTGTAACTCGATACCTGTAGGTAAGAGTTTGAGTGTTCTTGGACGAAGCTATGAAGCAAGTCTAAGTATTTCTGCATTACTTCATATTCATTGTAATGTAGGAAACCAAGTGGGAGGGCACTACTTCTTGAGTAGGAGTAAGACTTCTGTTGCTGCGGCAATAGGAATGGAAACTGGTAGGTTTCTATCTAGGAGTTCCTAGGTATAGGTTGCACTGGGTAGATGATTAAGTGAAGGATGGGAACTTGTGAAGTTTAGTCCTGAATTAATATTGCTGATAGTGGATCTTCTTCCTGGCTTGGTATGCCCCCAGAGTAGGTGTGTTTCACCGAACTGGGTCAACAACTGATTTGTGTTTTTACCTTCAACACTTTATAATTCTGTCCGTTATATATCAAGGCAAAACTGTAATGTTGTAACAGATGATGTCTCAGAACATGTTAAGACATCATGCTGATATCTGTGCAGAAGAAACAGAACTGTGAAGGTTGTTCGCTCTCTGCTGATCATGTGCAATAGATGAACAGAACTAGGTACATCGTTGTTCTATCCTCTGCACCTTCAAAGTATATCTGGCACAACTTGGTTAAATTGTGCTTCTGTTTCTCTTCAGTACAGAATCACGAAAAGTTGGGTATCTACCTTGCAGTGCATGTATTATGTCATATCAGATGTCTAGACATTGAGTATAACATCTGAATTCTGGCATATACCAGAATTTCAGTCCTTTCTTCCTGTTGTAATAATCTGGCAATTTCCCCTGGAACCTCACAATCTTCCTCACATTCGTCCTCGGCTTGGTAGATCAGATTTTCAAAGTCATGATAGGCCATAGAGGAACAGTTACCCATGGGATCCTGAGTGGATGTGGATCTGCATTTCGATATGTGAGTGTGTGTTAAGAGCATATCTATCTTTGATAAAATAAAAGGTAGAAAATAGAAACAAAGAGCGTAAAATTTGCATGCAAAAACATCCCATGATTTATTAATGACATATGAAGATGAAGTAACAACCCTCACAGATGGACCATTGTGCCTCGGGTAAGACACAAGGTTTTAAAGTCTAAATTGTTTAAATATTACAAGTCCGAGAAATTTAAAATACAATTACTCTTGAATAAAAGTAATAGGAACAAATTCTTTGACCTCCCAATTGTTGAGTCGACCGTCGATGGTTGGAAAAATCCACTCTTCCATGTCACAACTGCTATCATTGTCTTCCAATGCACTGACTCCCTGATTTCTGATGCACAATGGTGGTCCCCTAGCGCGAGTACGTCGAACAACTCTTTGGGCATCCGAAGTAAAACCCAAACCAAATTTGTTGGATTTAAAGGGAATATCCGGAAGTTGACCCCATATGGCACATCCACCTTCCTCAACTACTGCTCTAGCATCCTTTAGAGAGGCTATTTTCAATGGAGGTCTAGTAACCTTCGGAGTCTTGGTAGTAGTATTGGTCGCAGCAAACGTCTGTGGGACCTCTTAAAAATTCTGACATGGGGTCTCAATGAACTCACCGTCCATTTCAACATACCTGAAAGAGTTCAGGTGGCTAACCATTTATTCCTCCTCCCCGTGGACTGTGATGATCTTTCCCTTGACTGGGTGTTTCAACATCTGATGTAGGGTGGAAGTGATGACACCAGCGCCATAGATCCAGGGTCAACCCAATAGACAGGAAAAGGATGGGCGAATATCCATCACATAGAAGGTTAAATCAAAAGTCTGAGTTCTAACTTTGATAGGGATGTCTACTTCTCTATGCACTTTTCATTTAGAACCATCGAAGTCCCTCACCACAATGTTGTTGGGATTTAATGTGAGTTCTTCGCAATCTAACCAGTCAAGAGCATTCTTGGGTAAGACATTCATTGACGAACCTATATCCACCAGAACATGGGCTAATGTAGTGCCCCTGCATTCAATGGAGACATGCAAGGCGTCATTGTGTTTCCTTCCCTTGGGAGTTAAATCAACGTCAGAAAAACCTAGTCCATTATCAGTATTTAAATTGGCCACACAATTCTAGAATTAATCAATGGAGGTCTCTTGGGGAACGTGGGCGGTCTTCAAAAATTTTACTAAGGCCTTAGCGTGGGCCTCGGAGCATAAAAGTAAGGCCAACTTTGATATTTTTGAGGGGGTCTTCCCCAACTTCTCTACGACGTTGTAGTCACTTTTCTTGATTATCTTTAATATCTCTTCCATTTCCTTCCTAGAAGCCTCGGGAATGACTTCTGGATGCGCCTTCGTTTGGACAGGCTCAAATAATACCTCTTTGCCCCGTGTCTCGGTGGCAGGAATAATTGTAGGACTAACAATGGGGGTATCACTGGGAATGCTGGTAGGGGAGGTAGCGGGAATAATTACATGAGTAACAATGGTCTTTAGAGACATCTCGTGGGATAAACCCCTTCCACTTCTTGTTATCTTACTGGTTCCAACGATATTGTCGATTTCAGGATCAGTGCCTTTAGCAACTTTGTCTTTGATAACCAATAGATCTTGCTTGACGCCATGGTAATAGACGTCAGCCCCATAGTTCCAGGGAACAACTTTATCCGAAGAATATGGTATTGGCCCTTGCATGGTGATGATTAGGGGAGCAGGCTTTGGAACAAATGTAATCCTGACGGGTATTTTGGTGCAGACTCTGGAAGGATTGTCAGAAATGGTGATTATTGAAACATCTTCACATGAACTTCTGGCAAGAGGAACTTTCTCGAATAGGATTTCTTTGTTAACCATCAGGTGCTGGACGCCCATATTTAGTAACAAACAACCATCTGGTAGAGACATACATAAGTGACAACTTTCATCACAGCCCAGAAACAGGCCGGCTTGCAATAAATTCTGTTTAAAAGTCAAAAGGGGAGTAATTAAATCATCCATGGAAGAAACAAAACAGTCATCATTAACAGCGTTGAAACATTTACCATGTTTAGGCATTGGTGCCGTTATTACATTAGGTGTTTCTGGGGGGTCAAACTCAATCTCTTTCGCCTTGATAAAGTCTTGTACCTTATTCTTCAAGACCCAACAATCATTTGTATCATGCCCCAGACTTTCAGAATGATAGGCACATCGAGCATTCGGGTTGTAGCGGGGAGAAGTAGTATTGGGGTTCTTGGGAGATTCCTTTAGAGTCGCCAGATTGGAATTCAGTAGATGCGGAAAAACTTGGGACAAGGTCATGTTGATCCGGGTGAATCATCTTATGGGCACCTCCGCCCTGTGTTGATAGTTTCACTATTGATTTGATACAGGATTAGAGATCATAACAACCCCTATTGTCGGGCGAAGTTCAGTTTTGTTTTGATTCTTGTGGTCATAAGCAACACTGACCTCCTTCTTTCCGGTAAAGGGTTTCTTCATCGTGCTTGAGGATACATCCCTTTGAATTTGTACGCTCTTAGTACCGGCTTCTACCCTCTCACCAGTCATGATTAGTTTAATAATTCCAGCCGAAGAGCTTCCGATCAGATGGTTGAAGAATGGACCTGACAACGTGCCTAAGAACATATCCACCAACTCTCTGTCAGATAAAGGGGGCTAGACGCTTCCCGCAAGATCCCTCCATTTTTGGGCATAAATTTTGAAACCTTCACCATCACCCATAAGCATACCTTGCAATTGTGTTCGAGTTGGAGCTAGGTCAGCATTATATTGGTATTTCTTGTAAAAAACAGCAACCAAATCTTCCCAATTGCGAATATTGGTTCCTTCCAACTGATAGAACCAATCCAATTGCGTCCCTGAAAAACTTTCTTGGAAGAAATGTACCCATGGGTTCCTATCAGCAGTACAGGGTTGAATCTTCTTGACATATGACTTTAAATGCATCTTTGGACAAGAGACACCGTCATATTTTGAAAATGTGGGGACTTTAAATTTCTGCGAGATGACCACCCCTGAGACCAACCCTAGCTCTTCAAAATCCAGCCCGGGTACCCTCTGGATCTCCATAGCATTGAGGCGATCCTCTAACTGTTTGTATTTATCATCAACAGGAGGATACTGTTCTTCAGAGTAGTCCACTTCTTCTTCTTCTTCTTCTTCTTCATACTTTGGGTGGTCATTTCCTTCCTTGTTCTTTCCTTCTTGATTATCTCCTTCCTCCGACGAGGTTGCGAAATCTAGAGTTCGCCTGGCTTGTCCTTTGAACCTTCTTCCCAAATTGAAAACATCCACTGGTTTCTTCACATTCTTCTTCTTATCTTTGATCATAAGAGCCTTCAGGTCCTCTTGTCCTTTAGCTAGAGACAAGAACATCTGTTGGAATTGAGCATTCTACGCTTGAAGATCCTTTATTGTCTGCTCAATATCCATCTCATTGAAATAAACAGTAGAAAGATAAGGAGACCTGTTGTAAGACACCTGTTTGTGTTATGATGAATGAAAATGCATATGCAAATGATTTCAAGGAAATTAGAGATTTAAATTTATTTAGACAAAAAGGAAACACATGTTGTATTAATAAACCCAAGTTCGAGTACATCATGTCTCTTTGGGCTTATAATGAAAAATATAAAATACAAAAAATCCTAATATAAAAAGGTTGAACACATCCTCTTCAGTGCGATGTAGGCGTTCAAACTCCGCTCTTCATGAAGCTGCTTGGTGAGTTCCATAACTTTCTTCTCACTGGCGTAGAATTGGGCTTCGAAGGTGTCTCGCTCTTCCTTTAGCTGAATCCAATCATTTTGCAAGTCTTCAAGAGAGGTAGGCATGTTGGGATAAAGGGAAGTATACAGGATATCTCCTTCAGCAACAGGCTCCATGATAACAGGTAGGATGAAGGGGTAAGGCATTATGAAAATATGAGCACGAGCTCGTACCCACCTAAGGTAAGGCTCAAGGGGAATGGAATTTTTGTGTCCCATTGTCTTACTATCCACTTTTTTTACCATCCTCCAAGCTCGTATAAACCTCTGACGGTAGCCTTGATCGTCTCTCTCTTAGTCGAACACCACACCTTGGATGAGTGCATCATGAGGACCATCGCTTCGGGAATACCCAAACTTTCGTAAAGCTAAGAAATGGTTGTAACTGATAGCTACCCTAATTCCAAGAAAAGGGACATTAAGGAATTCCCCACAACGGCCGATGATAGTAATGTCCTCCAAGGATTGAGAACACCAGTGGATATCTAAATATTTGAGTGACATCAACCTATTGGACCATCTCAAGCCTTGCTCGTTCTTTATAACAGATTGGGGTAGGTTCAAAACAAACCACCTAGCCAACAGAGGAGTGAAACACATGAGGGATCCTCTTCTCTTCATGGCGCGAGAGTGGAGAGAATGCAGGACATCTCCCAACAAAGTAGGCACTGGATTGCGAGATATGAAGATTTTGACAGCATTCACATCTATAAGTTGGTCAGGATTTAGAAATAGTACCATCCCATAGATGAGAAGAGCCAAGATTTCTTCAAAAGCTTGAAAATCCAGAGTGTTCTAACAATCTTGAGCTTTTTCCAACCGGAACTTGGATAGGAACCCTTTGACACCACTTCTTGTTTCCTAATTAGCCGTGACATCGGATTGTTACAAGTATAAAGCTCGGGCAATCTCTTAAGGTCTTGGATCTCTTTCAATACCGTTGAAAGGTAATTTATTGATAATGGGAATTCCTAAGAGTTGAGAGAGTTCTTCCATAGTAGGCACAAGATGGTAATCGAGGAAGGTAAAGCAATGGTATAAAGGGTCGAAGAACTGGAAAATCACCTTCATCATGTCTTCATAAAAGCTTGAGGTAACCAGGTTGAGAAGTCGTCCATGTCTTTTGGTAAATGGAGAATTCTCAGGGACCCTTGATGCTAATTCTTTGAGCTGAAAAGGTACTCGTACGATATTGACTTGGATTGTATTCCTGCGAGTGAGAGTCATGTCCTATAAAACAAAACATAAATGAATCTCAAAATCCTTGAAATGGTTAGTCTAAATTGTTATGGTATGATTCCATGATATTATGTACAAGCATATGCACAAGTTAATCAAACAAGTCCTTAGGTTTAGGCTTGCATGAGGTTCATAGGTAAGTACCCTCTTGAAGTTTAGTTGGTTCAACCTGTCCTAGAAAGTAAACGAGTTCTAGGGAATCTCAATATCACTGATCTTTCTTCACCAGGCATTGTTTTAGCACAAGTCTCTTTATTGGCGATCGAAATATCCCGAAAGCCGGCTACCTCAATTATCGTAGTATTGAGTGTCAACCAACTTTGGACTGCACCAAAGCCGGCTACCTTACTACTTCCTAATGGCCAAGTTGTTCAAGTAAGGTTCTAAAGTCAGTTAGTGCTTCATGACACCACACAGAGGCCCCGTATTCTCCTTGACTACTCAAGGGCTACCGGTACCAACAAATGTGTCACACTAACATACCTATTTCTTAGACCATGTCGGTATACCCTGCACAGTTTCCACAACTTATTGCTACTTACCTAAAAAGGTGCTCCGGATCCGGGTAGAGGATTAAAACAAGCCTAAACAAGGAACTATAATGTAAAGAAAACAAGTCAAACAAGGAAAGCAAGTAAAGGTGATATAGCCCTAAGGTAACCCCACTTTTAAGTAAATCCCCAGCAGAGTCACCAGTTCTGTCATACGGTGGCATAACTGACTTGGGTGTTTTGCGTTTGATCGCATTTTTTACGGATAGCAAGATTCGCCACCGACTTATCTTTTATCCAATAAGGAAAGGGTGAAAAGAACAGGAAAGACCTTTAGAGATGTTTTCTTGAGTTCGGGGGGTAGGTTATGAAAAGGGAAGGTATTAGCACCCTTTTCATCCGTAGTTATCTACGGGCTCTTAGTTGCTTGCTAGATCACTTGCTTTTGTTTAAAAATATGCTTGTGGTGTGGGTTTTGAAAGTATTTTGAAAAGTGTCTTTGTAATAGTTCTCATCTCTATAAGAACGTGTACAAAGAGCTTTATCTTTTAAAAATGTTTCAAATAAAAGTGTTAGTGTATAAAATGTATTTCTTGTGAGAAAGAGAGTAACTAGGAGCATCCTACCTACTCAAAAGGTCTAGTATTCTTTTCCTCCTCCCTTAGATGTTACTATCTTACCATTGATTTGGTAAGAAGCCCCATCATTGGATGTGAAGGGAAGGGCGTGGGACGTTTGTATAGTCATAAAAGGCAATGTATGGGACGTTTTAGAAATGTCGTTTAGGGACTAGATCATTTATCGAAGGAATCATTAAGGGTCATCGAGGGAATAGGATCTTTTATCGATGGTCTTTGCTAAAACACCCATATTCGAGGGACATGACTATTTTTCCGAGGCAACAAGTGAGATTACCCTAGGGGTGCATGTGTATGAATAGTGTATTTGATTGTATGCATTTTGTCTTTTTAATTTTAGGTTCTCTACTTGTTATTTTTATCTTGCCATACATCCTAATTACTAACATTTATACAAAAGCAATGAAAATGCAAAAATAAATCCTACGCTATTACAACCATACTGAAATAGCAAGAAAATATAAAGACAAAATAAAAATAAAAACAAGAAAAATGAGCTCTTTCGATTCAGGAAGAAGCATCATTCGATTCTGCACTTTTTGACCACTTTCGATTTGGGCCTAGAGTCAGTAAGGTCTTGTCCTTCTATTGGGAGCTGGAAGTCAGCAAGGTTCTGTCCTTCGATTGGGAGCTGGAATTCAGCAAGGTTTTGTCCTTCGATTGGGAGCTGGAAGTCAGTAGAGCCACCTTTCTGGTTACTTCCTTCGTTTGAGGCCTGGAGTCAGTGTGAGATGCATTCTATTGGATACTTCCTTCGTTTGAGGCTTGGAGTCAGTGTGAGTGCATTCTTTGCCTCAGGCTCCTTACTGACTCCTTCGACTGTAAGCATGCTAGGATCTCAGGTTGTTATTCGAAAGGCTTGAGCATTTAGCCAATCGATGGGTACAGTGAACTTGTCTTAAATTCTTAAAATTCAACATTCAAGTGTAACTACAGGTCAGGGGTTAGCACAAAATTATTGGGTCTGAAAGTCCAAATCCTAACTAGTCAGAGTTGAGATTTTCGCACATGGGCAGTCAGAATTGAAGGATAAAACATGGGCAAGCTCCCTATATGAAATATCTACATTTCTCTTTATTGGCATGTGGACATGATATTTAAATAAAATAGATTCAAGTTTAAAGGTAACTTACCACTTGAAGTTCTTAAATTGAAGGAAAGTGCAATTGTCTTCCTTGGTGGTGAATGGAAGTTCGTTGGAGCCTTCCTGAGATAAATCCAGTTACTGTTTTGTGCAAGCAGTCACTGAATCGAAAGAGGGTGCATGAGTGGATCAAAGTTTACTTCTATAACAAGTAACATAATGAATTAATGGGTTACTGTATTGTAGTTGTGGAAGTGGGTCGAAGGCTAGTTAGATGTTCACTTGGGGGTGAATCGAAGGATTCACTTAGTGTACAAAGGGGGTTGAGTTTTTAGAAGTGTTTGGAAAAAACGTTGGGAGGTGTTCGAGAGTTTTGGGAATTTTCACAAGAGTTCTCATGAAATTCTTTAGGCGCCCTTAACATGTGTGGTGGAGGCTCATATTTATAGATGGCATTGGATGATGTTTTAGGAGGGAAAACAAAAAAATTTAACAAAAAAGGCATGTTGTGTTTGTAGCTTTTGAGGGACAGTGTTTGTATGCCATTTTGGTGCAAGGAATAAGGCAGTGTTGCAGGAATGTTGTGATGCAATTTTGGAGTTTTATGGCCAGTGTATCAGGCCTGAACCTGGAAGCGCATGGGACTTGGTCAAGAAGTACCTTTGGGCATCTTAACCTTTTGTCTTGACCCCCTAGCCCTATCCTTAGATCAAACTCTTCAATAATCATTTCTTTTTTCAAATCGAAGTATCTTTCGACCAGGCCCTTCATGGGTTCCTTCGAATGGTCCAAATACATGCTCCTGGGGTGGGTCAGTAAAACTTGTCATTCGATTGGGATATTCAGACATGTCTGGCAAGTCCTTCGAATGTGCCACCATGGCACTTCTTTCGCACGAGACAATGGCATAGTGTAGAATTTGAAATATGCTACATCCAAAGGAGATATTGCCCACTCAAACTTTCCTGCAAGGGGTCATATGGACAAACGAAAAGGTATATGTAGGAGGTCTCTGCTTTGTGACTTTATGCAAACATGCAAGAGATTTTTGCTCAAACGAAGGCTTGTAAAAAGGGAGCCACATTCCTAAACAAAAGGTGTGACCAAATGCTTATACTGAAGGATTCACACGCCCAAACAAAGAATGCATGCAGAGGATGAAGGGTACAGTCGAAGCTTGCAACACAGGGAAGGCCATATGCCTCAAACGAAGGAGGCCTGCAGGAGGCAAGATGTGTAATCGAAAGAGACCATAAGAGAGGCTTTTTCCTCCTGAATCGAAGGACATCATCATGAGGCTTTTTTCCTTCTGAATTGAATCTAGTTGAAGATAAGTGTTGCCCTATCGAAGCTTGTAAAAAGTTGTTTCAAAGGGTGACTTTGGCCTTGTGCATGCTAGCATGGTAAGGAATTATGCCTTGTAAATCTTGGCTAACACGCGGGAAAGATGCTATATGGCCAAGCGAAAGATTTGCATAAAGAGAATAAAATGTTCAAACGAAGTCTAGTGCCCAAACTAAGCATGAAATGAACTTGCCCAAATGAATTCCAATGCCCCAACAAAGCAGGAAACGAAGTTGCCCAAAAGGAGTCCAGCGCCTAAATGAAGGATGCAACCAAAGTCTACATCAAAGGAGCCAAAGTACCCAGTCGAAGGATGTAAAATCGAGGAGAACTTATTTTTCCTTCAATTTTGTCAAAAAGAGTATTTTCATCTGTTTTTCCCTTTTTAGCAATTTCCTCTTTAATCTTGATGCTGAAAAATCTAAATATATTTATGTAAGCTTGAATTTTTGGGAGCCCCTTGTGAGAAATGCCTTGAGAAATGAGAGGGAAAATTTTGGGGTATAACACTTCCATAAGGCATCAGCCTTATCTTTAATTACAACATCATCTTTATTTTTCACCATAGCATTATTCTTCTTTTGTGATTCATAGCATAATAATCGACCATTGTGAGTCATGCCCCTTGTTCCTGCTATATTTGAGATTGTAGGTCCTTGACTTGTCGATGGTTCACATTCCTGCTTTAAACCATTGGCATATACAGTAGAACCATAACTCCATGGTACTTCTCTGTCACTTTCGTAAGAGCTAGGAGATGGCCCTCTAATTACCATCGTAGTCTTGAGAACTATTGGTATCCTCAAAGTTTGTCTTGGTATCATCACTGTTGTTTCTACTGATTCTCCCCATGGAATCACAATAGTCCTCTTATTAAGGTTCAACCCTTGGCAAGGAATTACCAATGGCTTCTTTGTACTTCCTTCGATCACAGCTACATATTCTTCTTTAGGGTATGATCCAAATTGGACTATCCCCTGATCAACCAATTTTGAAATGTCTTTTCAAAAGATTCATTATTCTAAAAGGAACCCACACTCCAATAGATATTCCTTAAAAATATTTATTAGGGATTTTACTCGTCTAGCTTCCCCAAAGTCAGTGACCATTTTAATCGCATTTATCGTTGGTCCATCATGCTGAGGCATGGGATTTGTCTTGATATTCGGTTTATTGAAAGTGATATCCTCAGAGTCCAACAAATCTTGTACCTTATTTTTCAAAAAAGAGAATATGGGCCAGCAATTCAGTGGCCTTATCCAATAAAACTATAGCAACAAAAAATGTGTACACCCCTCTCCTTAAAGCTTACGAAATAACTTTAATGGGCCATCAGATTTTGGTGGCCCAAAATATCACAACCCTATGTTGTAACAACATACTCTCTTTTTGTTTGCAAGCGGGGACCAAATGAATCTTCAAGTCTACATGGGCCTTTCTGATTTAGAAAGCCCATGAACTCTTTTGTTAAAACACACCCCCCTTTTATCAACCTTACTCCTCATGATAATTTGACAAAAAGGAATAATATTACTAAGGAATAATGTAGTTAGAAATCCGTAGGGCAAATTTGAGGAATGATATTATGTACATGTTAAGTCCTTTAATCTATTTAAAAAGTAATAAACTAATTAAATGACATTTTTTATTTTTTATGATTTTTAACCTAGGTATGACTAAACTAAAACCTAATAAAAAATTATCATAATCAATATTATCCTAAAAATCAACCTATCAAACAATTAATAAATGAATTACAATAATTAACTACACTAATTAAATGATAACAAAAACAAAGGGGGTGCTAAGTTAGAATAGAGTTGACGTAAGTAAAAAAATATTGGTCCAAAGCCCATAATGCTAAAATCCTAATTTATAAACATAAGTAAAATAAAAAATCAGAAGAAAAAAAACTAAAGCAAAATGAGGCACCTCATTATTCTTATTAGCAAGGAGATAGTTTTCGTTTTGATTTTCTCAACATTACAACTAGCCAATCAAATTGCAGCATGTAGCCAAGAAATAAAAAATAAAAACACATTGGTATAACAATATAGCACATAATTGGAAAACCCAAAACAACTCACTGTTTTTTAGCTCTCTCTCCACTATAATGCATTTCCCTTTTCCTCTTCTTTCCAACTTAGCTCTTCTCTTCTTCTTTTTAAAGTCTCTTCACTTTCTCTGTCAAACAAAAACTCACAAATGTAATAATAAAAGCGATACAAAAACGATGCCATCGATGAGTTTCATATTGTAATGGTGGTGACAGAATTAGAATCGAGTGGTTTGCTGTTGTCGTGGCAAGGGCTCTGCGCGGTGTTGGATCGATGGCGGTCAGAGAGATCTTGGCCATTGGATATGATTGAGGAGGGTGTGGCTGGAGGTGCGCTCTGGTGCATGGATCCACAGAGAAGGGTGGCCACGTAGTTTACGTTAGAATTAATTTAGATTTTATAATTAGTTATATGTTAATTTATATTTAGGAATGTCTTTTAGATTGTTTATATCTTTGTTAGAAGATATATATCTTAGATCTTCTTAAATCTTTGTAGAAGATATATTTTAGATTTAATTTCTTGTATAAATAGCCTAGTAGAGTAGGTTATTGTAATTCATTGTAAATCCTTATTTTGAAGCTATCAGTAAATATTCCTTTTGCCTTTTATTTTCCTTGTGCACCAACAATTGACATCAGGAGCTCCGGTTCGAAATCCACGGGGAAAAGAAGTATTGTGATTAAGAATTACAATATTATGATTATGGGGATTATGAGAAAATATTGATTTGTGAAACTCTGCGTAAATTGCATAAGGTAGAAGATGAACGGAAACAACGACGATATTCATTCCAAGCTTTCAGTATTTGGTGGAAAAAACTGGAATCGTTGGAAGATCCAGATGCGCATGTTATTTGGTTCTCAAGATGTGTTATAACTTGTCACTGATGACTATAATTTGTTAGAAGCAGATGCAACAGAGGCCCAGAAGATAGCACATAAGGCGTTGAGGAAGAAAGATCAGAAGGAGTTGTTCTACATCCATCAATGTGTGGATGTGAATGTGTTTGAGAAAATTGTTGATTCTAAAGCAGCAAAGGTTGCATGGGACACACTGGTCAGATGTTACGGTGGTGACAAATTAGTGAAGAAGGTGAAGCTTCAGTCTTTTAGAAAGCAGTATGAGAATCTCAACATGAAAGACAACGAGAAGGTTTCTGAGTACATCTCTAGAGTGATTCTGATCACTAATAAGATGGAAGCTTGTGGAGAAACTCTGTCTGAACAAGTAATTATTGAGAAGATCTTGAGATCTTTAACTTCTCAATATGATTAAATTGTGGTAGAAATTGAACATTCCAAAGATCTGAGCACCATGAGAGTTGAAGAGTTGCAAAGTAGTCTAGAAGGGCATGAGTTGCGTATGAATGCAAGAACCTCTGAGAGGGAAGTAGAGCAGCAGGCTCTGAAGGAAACTTATGGTAAGAAGCATCAGAAGAAGACTTTGTCAGAAGCCAGGAAGAAAATTAATGGTGGTCAAAGATCAGAAGCTTCATACTCTGATAGGAAGAAGAATGTCCAGAAGGGAAAAGGAGAAGCCTGACAAGAAGAATGTTCAGTGTTACTGTTGCAAGAACTTTGGTTACTATGCCAGAGATTGCTGGTTCAACAAAGAAAGGAAGTCAGAAGAAGCAAATATAGCAAGAGGATAGTCTGATGATGAACCTGTGCTATTGTTGGCTTTTGAACCTGAGGATCTGAATTCATCAGAATGGTGGTATATGGACACAGGGTGTTCAAACCATCTTACTGGAAACAAGAAGTGGTTGGTTGATTTTGACTCTGGAAAGAGTACAAAGATCAGATGTGCTAATGATAAATACCTCAATGCAGAAGGTATGGGAAATGTCAGAATCATTCTAAACAATGGGAAAGCAGTAGTAATCCAGAATGTGTGGTATGTACCTGGAATGAAAATAAATCTGATGAGTGTGGGACAACTGGTTGGAAAGTTTTTCAGTTATCATGAAGGACAGTCTTCTGAAGCTGTATGACTAATTAGAAGATGATTATGGAGTCAGAAAAGTGAAGGAACAGAATATTCAACGTGATTGTTAGAACTGCAGACTCTGAATGTCTTAGTGCAACAAGTGTTGTCAAGGAGAGTGAGTTGTGGCACATAAGATTTGGTCATCTGAATTTCATAAGTTTAGGGCATCTAATATCAAATAATCTGGTACATGGAATTCCTACAATCAAGAAGCCTGAAAAGTCATGCAAGGTGTGCATGGAAGGGAAGCAACCAAGATTACCCTTTGCATCAGAAGTAGCTCCAAGAGCAAAACATGCCTTGGGAGTAGTACATTATGATATGTGCGGTCCGTTTCCAGTAGAATCGATTGGAGGGAATAAATATTTTGTGTCATTTGTTGATGAGTTAACCAGAATGACATGGGTATCTCTCATAAAGTTCAAACACGAGTTATTTGCTGAATTCAAAAAGTTCTGACTGAAGGATGAGAATCATAGTGGCCAAACTTTGAAGATTCTTAGAACTGATGATAGTGGTGAGTATAACTCCACAGAATTCAGAAGTTTCTGCAAGGAGAATGGAATTAAGCATGAGGTTATTTGTCCCTATACTCCTCAACACAATGGTTTTACTGAAAGAAGAAATTGTACTTTGCAAGATATGGTGAGAAGCATGCTGAAAGAGAAGAAGATTCCTCATACTCTGTGGGGAGAAGCTATTGCAACTGCATGTTATGTGCTAAAAAAATGTCCAACGAAGGAATTAAAGGAAATAGTTCCTATTCATAAGTGTACTGTAGATAGGAAAAGTGTTAGTCACTTGAAGGTGTTTGGTTCTGTATGTTATAAACATGTCACAGAAGTCAGAAGACAGAAGTTGGATGATAGAAGTAAAGTGATGTTGCTGGTGGGGTATCACAGTACAAGTTTGTACAAATTTTATTTCCCAGAAACTAACAAAGTTGAGTTCAGCAGAGACGTCATTATAGAGGAATCAGAAGTTTGGAATTGGGAAAAGTCTTGTCCTGACTCTGATGACAAAACTTCTGAAGAAAGGTCAGAAATACATGTTTCTGAAGCTGGTAAAGACTCTGACTCTGAAGAAGATAGAAAAGGAGAAGATGATTCTAACTCTGACTTCGATGGTGATCCAGACTCTGAAGACAGACAAGGTTCTGGATAAATTTCAATTTCTGAAACAAGTGCTTTTGAAGGGGAAAGTTTTGGTGTCCAAAGTTCTTAAGATCTAGTTAAGAGGCAACAAAGAGTCTGAAGCACCCCAAGAAGATTTGCAGAGTTTGACATGTTGCAAGACACTGAAGTAGACTCTGAACCCATGAGTACAGAAGAGGCTCTTAAGCAGCAAGTTTGGTTATAGGCCATGAAAGAAGAACTTGATGCTATAGAGTAAAACAAGACGTGGAAGTTGACTGAACTTCCAAAAGGCAAGAAAGCCATCAGCATTAGATGGGTTTTCAAGCAGAAGCTAAAGCCAGATAGATCAATTGTCAAACACAAAGTGAGATTAGTAGAAAGGGGCTTTCTACATAAGCCCGGGTTGGATTACTTTGAAGTGTTTGCACCTATAGCGAGACATGAACAATCAGACTACTGATTACAATAGCTACTAACAGGAATTGGCCTCTGATGCATTTAAATTTAAAATCTGCATTTATGAATGGTCCATTACAAGAAGAGGTATATGTTTCACAACCTCCTGGATTTTAGAAAAAGAATCAGGAAGGGATGGTTTTCAAATTACACAAAGGGTTTCAGAATGTGAGATGGAGTATGGTGTTTATGTTTATCACACTTCAGAAGGTAACATGATTCTGGTCTATTTGTATGTTGATGACATATTACTCATAGGAAGTTTTAAACAAGAGATAGTTGATTTCAAGAAAGTTCTAATGAATGCGTTTGAGATGACAGATCTTGGAAAAATGAGTTTCTTTTTAGGGATGGAATTTATGTACTCTGAGAATGAAATCATTTTACATCAGATGAAGTATGAACTAGAGCTTCTGAAGATATTTGAGCTAGAAAATTGCAAGGTTGCTATTACACCTGCTGATACGAATCAGAAGTTGGACTCTGATTCTGATGGAGAGGAGATGGATGCTACAACCTTCAAACAGATGGTTGGTTCTCTAAGGTATTTGTGTAATACAAGACCTGATACTTTCTATGGAGTTGGAATGGTTAGCAGATTTATGAGCAAACCAAAGTGGTCTCATTACCAAGCTGTAGTCATGATTTTGGGGTATGTGAAGGAAACTCTGAAATATAGAGTGTTATTTCCATCTAGAAGAAATATCGAATCAGAACTTCTGAGTTATTCTGATTCTGATTGGTGCAGAGATAAAGTTGACAAAAGAAGTTCTCTTGGGTACTTATTTAAATTTCTGAGAGGTCCTATTTCTTAGTGTTCCAAGAAGCAACATGTTGTTGCTTTGTCAACTAGTGAAGCTGAATATATTGCAAGTGCTCTGACTGCATGTCAAGCAGTGTGGATTCTGAACTTGCTGAAAGATCTGAAGATTGAGGTAAATAAACCTCTGAAGCTGATGATTGATAACAAGTTTGTAATCAATCTTGCCAAGAATCCAGTGTTGCATGGGAGAAGCAAGCATATTGAGACCAAGTATCATTTTCTGAGGAATCAAGTTCAGAATGGAATATTAGAAGTTGTGTACTGTAGCACCCAGAAGCAGCTGACAAATGTTCTGACAAAGGCTATCAAAACTGATCAATTTCTTGGTTTAAGGGACAGAATTGGTGTTGTCAGTTTTGGGTAAATATAAGTTAAGGGATGGTGTTAGAATTAATTTAGATTTTATAATTAATTAGATATTAATTTATATTTAGGAATATCTTTTATATTATTTATATCTTTGTTAAAATATATATATATCTTAGATCTTCTTATATCTTTGTAGAAGATATATTTTAGATATAATTTTGTGTATAAATAGCCTAGTGGAGTAGGTTATTGTAATTCATTGTAAATCCTTATTTTGAAGCTATCAGTAAATATTCCTTTTGCCTTTTATCTTCCTTGTGCACCAACAGTTTCATCGGCGTCAGATTTGTGGTGGTTGAAGCTGGTCAGTGCAGGGCGTTGTGTTGTTCCCTATCGAAAGGAGGCGGGTGGCCATGAGTTGGGACTTGGTGGTGATAAAGAGGTACATACGCAACATATAAAAGATAGAAACAACAAAAGAGTTTCCGATTACAGTAGTTTTCATGGTGATAGCATTAGATCCGTAGAAGGAGATCAACCAACATTGCCTTTGATTCTTTTTTCTCCGTTTTCTCGAATTTGGTTTTGAGCATGATATTATCAATGTTGAAAAATTGGCCAAGCCTGGATGTTAGTGTTTATGACTTCGATTTGGAGTGAGTCACTGCTGATGTTTAAAAAATTATGATTTATTTTGAGAAAAAAAAGTATTGGGTTAATGTTAATGGTTTGTTTATGATTTGAATTGTATTAAATTTGTGAAGTTCAAAAAATGGTTGTTGTTGTTACAGGTGTATGAATGTATTATAGTGAGTGAATGGATTTGGCTATTGTATTGTAATTGTATGTACAGTGGAAATGTGTAAAGTTTGCAACATGAAAGATGTTTTGAATTTTTTGTGAATGAATTGTTACTGTAAGTATGTGAAAAAATAGAGTAAACAATTGAATTACGAGCAGATATAAGATGGTGGTAGTGTTACATGTATATGAAGTATGTGAAAAAGTTTTATGTACAAAATGACCTTATGATATTGAGAAACAAGGCTTAGAAAAATAAGTGTGTCTGGAAATTTACACGTGAAAAGTGTAGGGAATTGGCCTCCACTATGTGGTATTTTTCATGACTATTTATAGCCTAAATTTTAGGTTAAAATTAAAAAAACAATTTAATCAATTATAATTGAAAATTAAATCAATATTAAATTGATTTTGATTTCTTCACATATTTCATCAATCACATTCAAGTTTTTCCTAAAATTGTTTGGCTTGCTCGTTAAGATTAAAAAAATGTTTAAATTAAAAAATTATATTTAAAGTTTTTTTAAAATTATTTTTGGACTAAAAAATACACAAAATGATGAAAAAGTAAAAAATTACATTTTTGAAAAATACGTAATTAATAAAATTCGAAAATTAAAATTAAAAATATAAAAAATGTAACTTTTTATAATTTCGAAAATAATACACATAAATGTAGAAGAAGCTTAAAGAAATGTCAAAAGTAAGAAATTGGGTTTCAAACTCACGACCTCCCACACATATAACTTCTACATCGACTTCATTACCTACTAAGCCATTGTATTTATTTAAGATAAACATATCCCTTAAAACATATGAAGGGTGGAAAAATATTTTCTATACAAATAATGTAAAGTAAAGAAAAATAAATTTATATTAAAATGTTAGTATAAATAAACCTAAATTTTTATAAAGCCCAAAATAATTTGATTGTTAGAAATAGGGTGGACAAATTTGGGGTATGACATCAGCATAATACTTATCCTTGGTAAAGACTATGATTCAAACGAACCTTTGCTAATTTAGGTGACCATATTGCTTTTCACTGACAGTTATCCCCTATTAACACCAACATCACCAGATTTGTCTTTGTAAAGTCATAGGGTGCCTGGCTTTAATACCCTTTTCAAGGTCTCCTTAAATTATAAATATAGGATAGCATCATACTTGAAAACTAGAGGAGATTCCTTTTCAAACCAAACTCTTTATCATCCACTCCTCTGAATAAAACTTATGAACTCTAGTTATCTTGAGAAATTTATGATTCAGATCACGCATATGTTTAGGGTCTTCTAACTTGGAGACTTAGCTTCTTGAAATGATGTTCCAACGTTTTAGTTCAACATTCTCTCCTTCCTTAATGACAGCAATATCTCTACAAATTTTACTAATAGCGGTGAAGCTCAGAGATATTCATTAAGTAGTTAGAATCCATAAAGGTTTTTGAAGACTTCAAGGATGTTTGATTCTTCCATGTTGTAGTCCACCCCATTCCTTTTCAGAACAAGCAACAAACCAACATACATACATGCTTCCATTTACCATTTGGAGCCCAACTTTCCTTTGTAGAGGTTGATCAGAGACAAGAGAATCTTCCAACCAGCTTATCTTCCAACCAACTTATCTTCCAAGAACTCTTCTTCCAAAGAGCTGAAAGAATTTGATATAACCAAAGATTTCATGAAAAGTCATGAATATCTTTCACCATCTTTCTTCTTTAAGCAAATAGCCCAACCTATTCCGGCTTCCGAGAATAATTCTTTCTTTTAGCAACATTACTAGAAGCACAAACTATGAACCAACAGAGTTCTTCCATCAAAGGCATATGCAGCAGAAGATAAATTAAAAACAACTTCAAAATATTCCAGGAAAGATTTCAGAACAACTTATAGGACATGATGCACAGACAACCACTAGTAGTTTCCGCCTCAAGACAACCATAAGTAGTTCTCACATTAACATTATAACTATCACTAGTTGTAACAACATCAACATATAAACAACCATCAGTAGTCTTATATTAACAACACAACCATCAGTAGTTGTCATATAAACAAAACCATCAGTAGTTGTTAACAACAACAGAAGCATAAACAACTTTCATCGATAGTAGCAGCAGTGGAATCATAAACATCATCAACCAGACCATCAAACAACCATCATCAGTTGTTTCTTGATTCCAAAAAGGCCATTATCTTAGCCTTCCAATAGACAAATAATACCAGAACTATCCTTGAAGCTCACCCAATGAGATACAGGGTGCTTACTCAGATGCCAATTGAAATTCTGGAACTTACATAACATGGTTGAACTGATGTTACAATCATTAGAACATGATGTTATGATAGATGTTACAACATCTGATACAAAATGTGCAGCAATATCAAACTGATAAATTCTGTAGAAATATAAACGCAGAATGATAAAGAACATCGTAATATGTTACCTATTTCAGTGCAACTTACCTACTCTAGGGGTTACCAAGCCAAGAAGGAAATCCACTATCAGTAGTACTAGTTTAAAGCTAAACTCACTTGTTTACAACTTATCGCCTAATCCCTACCCAGTATAACTTCTACATAGGTCCTCCAAATCACAGGGAAAACAATTCCAGTCCTAGGAACTGTTAGGAAGTACACACTCCCCAATTATAACCAAATGACAATCCCAATCCTAGGAACTTCTAGGAAGAACATATGTCCCAATTATAAATACATAGTTAAGACTCTTAACTACAAACAATACTTAGTTTGCTTAAAAGCTTCCACCATTAAAAATACTCACTCTTGCTTCACAACTTTGAGGAGAACAATACTCAGCTCATTACCTCAAGGTTTCTGAGTGAGAATAAACGTCTACCACAAGTATCAAAAGACACAAGGGTGACTGCGATACAGTGGGAGAACTGACTTGAGGGTTTTGCATTATATCGCAAATGTTGCGGTTTAGCAAGAGTCGCCACCGACTTTTCTTTTATCCAAAGGAAAGGTGAAAAAGCACAGGAAAGACCTTTGAGATTATTTCTTGAGTTTAGGGGGTAGATTATGAAAAGGGAAGGTATTAGCACCCTTTTCATCCATGGTTTTCCATGGGCTCTTAGTTACTTTCTAGATCACTTGGTTTTTGTTTGAAAATTGTGCTTGGTGTGGTTTTTGAAAGTATTTTGTAAAGAGGTCATTGTTTAGGCAATCATTGTAATGATTCTTGTTTGTAAGAATGTATACAAAGATGTTTGAGCTTTTGAAAATGTTTTCAATTTTGTAAGATGTTTGAAAGTGTAGGTGATTGTTTTTGAAAATAGCAAGGATCTTTGTTTGAAATTGAGAAAGTAATTAGGAGCATTCTACCTACTCAAAAGTTTTTCTTGTTCATTTCCTTTTTCCTTTGACATTGTTACCTTCCCATTGATTTGGTAAGTAACCCTATCTTTGGATGTAAACGGGACGGGCGTAGGTCATCGTATAACCATGATTAGCAATGTTGCAAGGTATCTTAGCATTCTTTTTTAGGGACTAAGATCATTTGAAATTCAACTTAGATAGCATCATCGAGGGACTATGATCTTGTATTTGCTTGTTTTTGCTAAGATACCTTACATGCATAATATGGACCTTTTTTATAAGGAAACTAAGTGGAATAACCCTAGGGGTGCTTGTTTTCATGCTTGTTTTTGTCTTGAATTAGGGTTTTCTAAGTATTGGTTTTAGTCTTTCCATACAAACCCTAATTACTAGCATGTTATATATAAAAACGATAAATTGCGAAATTTAAAGTTACTACGCTATTACAACATTTGTGGGGAGGGGTATACAAATTGAATGGGGATTGAAAAAATGTAAACCTAGCTATTACAACCATATTGAATGGGTATCAATGTATAAGGAATTAAATGGATACAATGTACAAAAGTGAATAAATGTACAAAAATGCAAAATATGAAGTAAATGAATATCTGTTTGGATTTTTTAGAGAAAAGGGATTTTGTCTTAATATAATTGATTAAAGAAAATAATTAATTAAACTTAAATTTATTAAGAAAATATTTTAAATAAAACCCTAATTCTATTAAATGATTAAAAAAAGAGATTAAGTTTCAAGAAAAGTATTTTTGTTATTTTTCTCTTGAAAATAATATATGGTGTCATAAAATATTTTTGGCCTCTTATATATTAAAATAATATATTTAAATTGGTGTAAAAGAAAATAAGTAAATAACTTAGTTTTAATTAAATTTACAAGATAATAAGTAAAAATAAATAATGCATGATTAATAAAAATAATTTTTTATGAGGAAAAATAAATAAGCTATGCCAAAATGAAGATATAATATTTTTGTATTTTTTATGATTTTTTAATGTTAGGAAAAATATTTGAGAAAATAAAAATGAAAAAAATAAGAAAATAAAATAAACTTGGGCCAGGGGTGCAACAAAGAAACAGGGGGTTAAAAAAAATAATAACAAAAAGCCCAACAGGGCCCAGCTCCTGCAAGAAAGATAAAATCAGAAAGCAAAAAATGTGAAAAAATTAAAAGGGTACCACTGGGGCTCGAACCCATGTCCCAAAGGTTACAGGTGCGCGCTTCTACCACTTGGGTGGCTATACATCCGTTAACATAGGAAAATCAATAAATATGTAAGGCAAAATGCGCCCTGATGACTTTATCTTCAACCTCCAGCCAGACCAACTTTAACTTGCTCATTTCTCATCAAAAATGAAAACTGTAAACATGAAACTTGTAGCAAATTTTCTCATGGTTTCAGAAATGTAAAGCATTAAAACTATAGATCAAAGATAAGCATGAATTTTAATGGCCCTAATATAAACCCTAAAAATCTCAGGAATTTCAGTTTCAAAATTCTCTAAGCTCAAGGAAAATTAATGGAAACTATGGATATGGTTAGCTTCAGGGTAATGATATCTACATGTTTTGTTCACAAATAAACTATTGATGATGCCTGTATGAAGAGTTCAAAGTTGAGAAAACTTACCTCAAAACTAGAACTCGTGTTTTGGGTTTAAGCTTGTTTCAAGTGATGGTGATGATCAGGTTAGCTTCCTTGAGCTCCCAGGAAGCTAATGCAATGATTAGCTTGAGCAATGGATGGCTGAAATGGTTTGGAGAAGTCAATGTGCAGAGCTCTGTTTTTGGAAATAGAGGATGGTGTTAATGGTGTTACAGTTCTATAACATGTGTGAGATTGATTATATGTGATGTTTAGAAACTTTAGATACCAAAAGGCCAAGAAACGCACAAGTAGATTATGAGTTTCATATTTTTGGTCAGTTTGTGTAAAAATGGAAGTGTGAAGTGTGATTCTGAGTTCTAGGTTCTTTCAAGGCTTCAACCTTCGTGTATTTGTGTCAAAATGGTTTGTGTATGTATAAACAAAAGTGTTTGAGTGCATTGGCAAGTCAGAAGTACAAGTTTCTAGCTTTTGGCTAGGTTACTTGATTTTGAAGAAAAGAGGGAGAAAAGTTTCAAGGAGAGGTACAAGCATGGGATGGGTGATTGTAAGTGTTTGAAACATTTCTCATGAGTTATAGGACCTGTTTGATCAGAAGAGAACAAGTGCAAGGCACAAGAACATGTTTTGTACAAAAAGTCACTTTATCAAAATGGCAATGTAACCTTTCTTCCAAAAATGGATAAAAAGCATGTCCATGCACTGAATGCTTGAAGTGAGGCTTCTAACAACTGTGTAAACCATTAATTATGGAGTTCTTATCAAGTTTGAGGTCTGCAAAGTAGTGTTTATGCAACATAGTTTGAATTTGAATTTTGTCCATCACTAAAATGACTTGTAATTAAAGTGATAAAACCCTAACTTCATCTCTTCGATTCTCCCTTCTCAAGAATGATCTCAAGGAGTTATTTTACATTTTTGAAAGCTTGCAATGTTCTCTACAACCCATATTTAAATTGCTTTTGAAGATTCCCCTTGGAACTATATGAAAAAGTGCCATGAAGTTGGGTCAAAATCCTTACCAAATTAAGGCAAAATTTCACTAAGTGTTTAGTTTCATGACCACATGTTCATAAAATTATAACTTGAGATCCAATCACTTTTGGAAGGATTTGTGTAAAGAAAAGTTGTAGATGGAGATCTACAACTTTCATGTTAGAAGTTTCTCTTGAATCATCTTGCATCATGGTGAAAACTTTGTTCAAAGTTATGAAAAAACATGAAATTTCCAAAAATGAAATCTTGACTTTTTGATTTCTTGATGAATAAGTTTCAGATTTTTACATATTTTGATGAATTGTGATCTTTGGCTTTTTAATTTGACTAAAAAGTCAAAGTTTTGACTTTTCAGTATACAGTTGACTTTTGATCAGTTGACTGAAAAATTCATCTGTCAATCCAATGGACTTGAAATGTTTTAAACCATGTCATTAGGTCAAAATAATGCAATTGGACTCTTGAGTTCATGCCTTAAACCAATTGACCATTTTGCCTTTTTGGAGATTTGATCAAATTTCTTGAGGAGTTGTGGTCCAAACTTGATCAAATGATACATATGAGTTTAGAATGTTGATGTGGATCAAGAATTATGAAGTTTGACTGTAAATTGGCCATGGTTGACTTTTTCCCCAATACAACTGATTTTTAGGTCAACTGCTCAATTGACTGATCAAAAATGTGATCCAAGGCTTGAAACTTGACATGAGTAATCTTGGGGGTCCATAATGATCCATGAAAATCATATGGGACATACAAAGTTAAAAAATATTTGTGCAAACTCAAACCCTAATTTTGAATCATCAGTGCATAAGGAGGTGTCTTGATCTGATCAAACCCTAGTGCAGTCTTGAGCCCAAGGAGATCTTGTGAGCAAATTCTTGATAACTAAGAGGGAAAATTTTGGGGTACTACAGTGACTTATAGTCTCAAGAGCACACACGACTATGAAAATGGAAAACCCTTATTCTAAAACCAAAAGAAACTAACAAGAACTAATTATGCCCTAGGTCTTGGTCTTCCTTTTATAAGCTTCATCTGTCCATGGGCTTCGAAGTCTCTGCCTGATTCTTACTTAATCCATGCGCTGGTTGCTGCAGAGAATATCTCCTAAAATCTTGGGACAAATCTTCAATTATCCTAAATTAGCTTAACAACCAAATTTAGAAACTTTTAATGCTTATGGAGATTTGATTATTTTGTTCTAGATTGCATATTCTTGACCTGTGAAAATAACTAAGATATATCCAAAAGGAATCTCAGGAAATCAAATCAAATATTTGTCAAGAATTAAAACATCAGCACTTGTTGTACCAGACCAAGATGTCATGACATGTGTCTTTGACATCTGGTTAAAAAAACACATAATAGCATAACTGTTATTACAGTTGATGCAAATATTATAACATCTTGCACAACATTAGTAGAACCATGTTTTAGAAAAATTATTGTCAATCCTAAAACCATAGAACTAACAATATCTATCAAACACTTAATTGTGTCAGATAAAGATCCAAACGAGTTTTAGAAACACTATGGTTGATCTTGTTCCACCACCACCTGCTCTAGTTTCTAATAAAGATAACTGCAATGATAAACCTCCCATTTTTATGGTGAAAAGTTTGAGTACTGGAAAGAAAGACTAAAAAGATTCTTTTTAGGTCATGGTGTTGATCTCTGGGATTTAGTAGTTAATGGCTACGATCCTCCCACAGATTCTATTAGAAAGAAGCTTGAAAATAAAGCTATGACTGATCAATAGAAAAAGGATTACAAGAATCATCATGAAGCCAGAACCAATTTGCTGAATGTCGTTTCTTACACTGAGTATGTGAATATCACAAATAAAGACTTAGTTAAGTCTACATTTGATTTCCTCATAATGACTCATGAAGAAAATGATCAAGTTAAGAAAACCAAAGTTATGGTCTTGATTTAGAACTATGAAGCTTTCAAAATGGAGGATGATAAAACTATTAAGATGATTTTCTTAATATTTCACACCTTGATTGCAGGACTATGAGTTCTAAACAAAGGTTATTCACTAGCAGATCGCGTGAAGAAGATCATCAAGAGCTTGCCATTCAAATGGAGGTCTATGGTGAATGTGCTCAAGCTTACAAAGGATCTGAATAATAATTCTCTAGAAGAACCGATGAGTTCTCTAAGAAGCCATGAGCTAAAATGACCATTAGAAAATAAGGAAATCTAATGTGCTCAAATCAATCAGAAGATCGGAGAAGACCAAATCTCTTCAAGATGCAAAGATTAAGGATTCAGAAGAAGATTCTGATAAAGACGGAGATAAGTTGTCTCTACTGTCCAGAAGGGTGAATCATCTCCAGAAGAAAAATCAAGGCAACAGGTTCATAAGTACTATAAGGACAAGAGGTTTCTTCGAGTCTAATTTTGATCAGAAGAAGTCTAGTGGAAAAGAAGTCACTTGTTATGAGTGCAACGAGCCAGGACAATACAAAAATGATTGTCCTTAACTGAGAAGGAAAAGTCCAAGAAGAAAGTGTGAGAAGAAAAGACTGTTGGCAACCTTTTATGATTATGACTCCTCAGAAAACTACTCAGAAGAGGAACATGCTAAAATTGCACCGATGACTCAAGATGGAACATCTGTTGAAAGAATCCATCTAGAAGATGAAGCAGAATCAGATTCAGACATAAAAGAGATATTATCTAAAGAGGTATTTTCAGAATTTACTCATTCTCAAATAACTTTCTCTTTAGTTGAAATCCTTAAAAAAAAACATGAGGTACTCAAGATTGAATTCAAGGAACCTAAATGGTCCCATGAATCAAGATCTTCTGAAAATAGCAAGCTTAAGGAAGATATCTCCATTTTAAATGAAGAAATTTTCTTTATCAAAGACGAGAATTTTGGCTTAAAAGGCATGAGAACTCTTCCAGAAGCTTACGAGAGTACTGATGATGTCATCATGTAATATGACAAAGCTTTTCAGAATTCCCTAGGCAGAAGCATAGGGAGAAGTATATTGGTTATAACTCATATGAAGAATCTAATTCTGATGAGGAAGATAAACCTAATTGTTGTACCTCAGAATTTTCCCTCTCATTTTACTCAACACATGCCTATTGAGGTCCTCAACTTGCCCAAGGATGCCCAAGAATTGATAAGACAAATTCTCCTCCTAAGGCAATGAACCCCTAACTAGGGTTTCCATTTGAATCGGGATGTGTCAACTCCAAAGACTTAAATTTCTTTCCATGGTCCAATTATGCCTCCAAGAATTTCCATGACAAATTTCATGCTTTACAGAGCAAGTTTGCACAGTCAATTGCCCAAATGCCTGAAAATCAACTGTACTAGGTCAAAAGTCAATTATGGCCTATATAGAGTCAAACTTCAAGATTTTTTGTCAACAACATAGTTTTGAAGTGATAATCATCATTTGTTCAAGGGTTGACCATGATTCCTTAAGAAATTATCCTAATTCATCAAAAGTCAAATTTGCAAAATTAGGGTTTCAATAGGAAAAGTCAACTGAACTTTACTGGGAATAACTTTCTCATAATTTGTCCATTTGGCCCCAAATAAATACTATCTTTAAGAGAATCCAATTCCCTATAATCAATCTTTTATCTTCAAGTTCAATATGTGCACCATTTGAAAGATGCAAGCTCATACATTACATGTCATTTTCAGAAAGTCAACAAAAGACACTTTTTGTCCAGACCTTTTACATTAAGATAACATCTTCAAATGTAAAATGATTAAAAGAGGGGTTGAATTAGATATCTAGAGCTTTCGAAAAAGTCCAAGATCATCTCATTGGGATAAAAATTGAGGATGTTATGGTTTTCCTAAGTTGGGAAATTTTTGGAAAATCCAAAAATCCTACATCGAGCAAAGTTGAGTTTTCAAGGCATTAACTCATTTCTTTGAGTTTTAAACTTCTCCATGGCATATTATATGACCCATAAGCTCTTCCCCTCGTGGTATTACTTTTTATCCATTTATTTTTCATTTATTTGGATTTATTTTCAATAAAACATGAAATAAGTGGTTTAAATAACAAAGGGAGGTATATAGCACAAATGGGCTTGGAATTATCTTGCACAAGGGCCCAAGCCACGCAGAAAATGATGTCCAGGTTCATCCCCTTCAATAAATGGCGCAAAAGTAAATTTTGGGCAAGTTTTCAAATTTTTCATTATGGTTCTCTAAAACATCAATTTGGCAAGTTTTTGAATTTTATATCAATACTTCATTACAAGGCATTATGGAATAAATTTTGCATTCAAGACCATTCATTCCTTCCCTCTTACATATATTGTACCATTTGCAATCATTAAAAAAAATAAAAAGACACTTACCACGCTACAGAAGCCCTCTCTCAAACTCTCCATTTTCATAAATTCATCAAAAATCTGCAACCGCACTTACAAGCTGTTTCGTGGAAAACTAACACTATAGTCATTCTCCCAGCATTCCTAGGAATTGATCCAAGCCATCCCTAGGTCCTTGCATGAACAGGAACACTACATATCCGAACCTGTGTATTTGGTAAAAAAATTAATTCGAATTTCATTTATCTGTACATTTTAATGCCTTGGTTTGTTTGAATATTGCGCAGGACCTAAAACTATGAGGTTTGGGCGTGAGAATCACAAGGTTTGAGCCTGAAATCAAATCGTGCCATATCTAGGACACGATCTGCATTTCGTGCTCATAGCGCAGGATACAGGCCCATTTTTTTTGTTCTATTCTTTATGTTTTATTTCTTCTTTTGATTTTATTTTTATTAATTAACCTTAAAACCAAAAAAATCACAAAAATAATAATTAAATTTTTTTAAATAGATCATTAATTAATTAGTTAATATTTTCCTAAAATAATGATTAAGTAGAACTAGGTTTTATATTTCATAATTCTTATTTTCTTTAATATTCAAAAATCAAAAAGTATTAATTAGGTTTATTTTATGTTATTAATTAGACTTTAATTTAATATTTTCGTAAATTAAAAACCAAACAAAAAAACATACCTTTTCTTTTCTTAAAACTAATTCAAAAAACATCAAAAAGTTTCCTTTATGCATTTTCCTATTTCACGCGCAATTTCTTCTTTCGCACTTTTATATTCCTGTACATATCAATGTAGCCAAACTATAAGGCATTTTTATTATTTTCCTTTATATTTCTCCCGGTTTTGGACTTGTAATTAAATACCTCTCCCCGAAGCCATGTAATAGCGTAGGAATTTACGTTTCCGCACTTTATATTTTTGTACATATATTAACTGTTAGATGTATGGCTAATAGGATTGCATGAACAAGATAAAACCAATCGTTAGAAAACTAAACACAGACTAATATATCTGAAATCAAATACACTCGCACATACACACCCTTAGGGTATCACCACTTCGGTTGCCTTCGGTAAACAGTCATGAAGCATAGGGAGTTTTAGTGGTCACCCTCCAGTCCAAAAAAGATCAAAATGACCGATTTGAATGTTGCCTCGGAAAGATCTTTAGGACTTTAGGGTAATTACTAAAGTTTCCTAACCATTTCTTTTGTGACCGTAAAAACATCGCTTTCGATTGTCCCTTAAACTCCAACGGTGAGGCTACCTACTCCTTAATAGTAGGATAGCGTTGTCTAAAGGAAATGAGAAAAAATGAATAGCCTTTTTTTCGAGTAGGTAGATAGTTCCTAGGTACTTGCTCAAAAATCTCAAAATCTTTTCACACAAACACTTTCAAAACAGTTTTAAAAAATAACTTCATCATATTCTTGAGGACAGAAACAAGAGTTATCACGATGTAAAACAAATTTTTTTTTTCAAAACACACACACAAAGCAATTTCAAAATGACAAAGTGCTTAAGAGCTCGTGGAAAACCATGGATAGAATGGGTGTTAATACCTTCCCTTTCTATAACCTACCCCCCTTACTCAGAAAACTCTCGAAAAATGTTTTTTTCTATTCTTTTTTTACCTTTCATTTATTGGATAAAATAAAAGATGGTGGCGACTCTTGCTTACCGCACATTTGTGAATGCAAATGTAAAAGCAGTATTAACAGTCGGTTCTGCCACCGTATTACAGAACTGACGACTCTGCTAGGGAACATGATTTATAAAGTAGGGTTTACCTTAGGATCTAGGTCATTTTAATTGCTTCTTTGGTGTGTCTTGTTTGATTTACTTTTAATGGTATATGTTTGGGTTGTTTTGATCCTAAACCCGGATCGAGGAAATCCTTTTAGGTAAGTAGCAATAAACTATGAGGGAGTTGTGCGGGGTATACCGACACCGTTGAAATAGTAGCTACGTTGATGCGATACTTTGGTGTGTACCGGTAGCCCTTGAGTAATCAAGGAGAATACAGGGCCGCTGCATGGTATCATAAAGCGTCAACTGACCTTAGCACCTTAATTGACCAACTTGGCTTTTTAGGACATAGTGAGATAGCCATCTTTGGTGTAAACCCAAAGTCAGTTGATACTCGATGCTACACTCATTGAGGTTTGTCTCTTGAGTTTTATTTGGTGGCAAGTCAATTGTCTATCGAAACGAAATTTGGGGGGAAATATCGGTGATATTGAGATCTCTTAGAACCCGATTACTATATTTAGGACAGGTATAACCAACCCAACTTCAAGAGGGTATTACCTTAAAACCTATGCAAGCCTTAAACCTAAGGTCTTTGTATGATTTTATTATGTTTGCTATATCTGCTATATCTGAGCATAATCATGACATCATAACATAGCATATCGTACTAACCATTTCAAGGGTTCTTAGGGTTTATTTTTGTCTTGTTTTGTAGGACATGGCCCTCGCCTGCAGATTCACAATACAAGTCAGTCTGGTAAAGGTACCTCCTCAGCTTAAGGAGTTAGTATCAAGGGTTCCTGAAAGCTCTCCCTTCACTAAAATACACAATCGACTTCTCAGCTTGGTCACCTCAAACCCTTATGAAGAAATGTTAAAATTGCTCTTTCAATTCTTTAACCCTCTACATCACTACTTCACTTTTCCGGATTACCAGTTAGTGCTTACTATGGAGGAGTTTTCTATGTTATTTGGGGTGCCTATCCTTAACAAGGTACCTTTCAATGGTATGGAAAGAGACCCTAAACCTGAAGATATTGCTAAAGCTTTATCCTTACAACGGTCTGACGTAGTAGCAAATTGGGAAACCAGGAGAGGTGTAAAGGGTATTTTGGCTAAGTTCTTGTTTGAGAAAGCTCATCATTTTTAGGATACCCTGGACTTACAAGCTTTTGAAGAGGTGTTAGCCCTTCTCATCTATGGGTTGATATTGTTTCCTAATCCGGATCAGCTCATAGACGTGAATTATGTTAAGGTTTTCCTGTCACGCAATCCAGTACCTACTCTACTTGGAGATATCCTACATTCTCTGCATACTCACACTATAAAGAAAAGAGGGAACCTTCTATGTTGCACTCTTCTTTTGGCTAGGTGGTTTATTTCGCACCTACCCCGATCCATCTTGAAGAATGAACAGGTTTTGATATGGTCTCATAGGCTAATGACTCTTACATATTCAGGTATTCATTGGTGTCCTCAATCCTCGGAGAATGTTACCATCATTGATCGATGCGGAGAATTCCCTAATGTCCCTCTCTTAGGCATTAGGGGTGGAATCACTTACAATCCTTGTTTGGAATTGTGACAGTTTGGATATGTGAGAAGGGATGGTCCTCGTGATACACTTATCCAAGGAATCGCCTTCGACTATGAGAATGATGCTCAGGGTTACCGTAAAGGTTCATGCGAGCTTGGGGCATGGTACATAGAGTTTATAGCAAGACACATGGGCACAAGAGTTCCATCCCTCTTGAGTCTTATCTCAAATGGGTACAAGCCCGTGCTCAAAGTCTTATGATGCCTTACCCCGCCATCCTACCTATGATTATGGAACTAGTTGCTGAAGGAGACACTCCTTATCCTGTTCTTCATCCTGACATGCAAACTGATCATGAGGAGTTACAAAAATCATGGGTTCAACTTAAGGAGGAGCAGGATACGTTTGAAGCTCAATTCTACGCCAACGAGAAGAAAGTCTTGGAACTCACTAGGATACTTCATGAAGAGAGGAATATAAATGCCTACATTGCACCAAAGAGGATGCGCTTATGGGAAACCTAATTTTCTTTTTGCTTTAAGTTTTATTTTGTTTGATTGTAAGCCTAAAGGGAAGTCTTTGTGACAATTCTAACTTATTAATACAATTAACATGTGTTTCTTTTGTTTAAGAAAATTTGAGTCTTTAAGAATCCTTGAAATCATTACATGTGCATATCATCCATGACATTGCATAAACAGGTTTCAAAGTAGGATTCTCATCTTCTTTCCTGTTTATTTCAGCAATAATGGCTTCTGAACAAAGTATCAAGGATCTCCAGGCACAAAATGCCCAATTTCAGCAAATGTTCGTAGCTTTGGCTAAAGGGCGGGAAGATCTAAAGGCCCTTATTCTGAAAGATTGAAAGAAGAAGGTGAAGAAGACCGCTAGTGTCCTGAATCTGGGCAGAAGGTTCAAAGGACCGGTTAAGTGAGTGGCAGAGCTAGAAACTTCCTCTAAAGGGGGGAGAATCAAGAAGGTGAACCAAGAGAGGAAGACCTCAGTCAAAGGGTTTCTGAGGATGAATCTGATTACAATGATGAACAGTATCCTCCCGCTGGGGATAGATACAAAAAGTTAGAGGATCGTCTGAATGCAATGGAGATCCAAGGAGTACCAGGGCTGGACTTTGAAGAGTTGGGTTTGGTATATAGGGTTGTCATCCCACAGAAGTTCAAGGTTCCGGTATTTTCAAAGTATGATGGGGTTTCTTGTCCCAAGCTTCATCTCCATTCTTATGTAAGGAAGATTCAGCCTCACACTGATGATAGGAACTTGTGGGTCCATTTCTTTCAATACAGTCTGTCCGGGACTCATCTTGAGTGGTTCTATTAGCTGGAGGGAATCAATGTCCGCAACTGGGAGGATCTGGCTGCTGCTTTTTATAAGCAGTATCAATATAACACTAACCTTGCTTCTATCCGTACTCAACTCCAGAGTATGTCTATGGGTGCAAGCAAAGGTTTTAAGGACTACGCTCAGAAGTGGATAGATTTGGCAGGGAGAGTCCATCCCCCTTTGTGTGATAGGGAGTTGGTGGACATGTTTCTTGGTACGTTATCTAGTTTATTCTTTAATCACTTGATTGGTAGATCCTCACCTGGATTTACTGAGCTGATACTGACTGGAGAAAGGGTAGAAGCTGGGATCCGAAGTGGCAAGATCCAGAAAGACACCTCTTTAATACAATGTTTTGTATCCCAATTTTTTCCCCTAAGATCCCTTCACCATACCATATTGGTTCAATCACAACAAGATCACATTAGGGCTTTTGGTTCTCCTCCCTATCTTTAGCTTTGCTCTTTGAGGAATCACCAATCACCTTGACTTATTTTTATTGTATAATCATTCATGTTTTGTTTTGCCTTTCCATTTAATTAATAAAATGCAATATTGGTTTGTCTTACTTGTCAACAATGTTGGTAAAGGCAATAGGGCTTAGCAAGTTGATCCACGGGTTCATGAGTTTTTTTCCATAACCTAGTCAATAAGGCTTGAGAAGTTCAAACCTCACCATTGAATTTGTTTTGGAAGGGCTTGCATGGCAATGTTATTTTGGTTCACTACATTTCTAAGTTATCAAGATTGATTCAAAAGTGCAAGGGGTTGATTGAAGAAGTTGTCATGGTTGGACAAGTCCTTGTCTCATTGGTCACAAGTGCATATTTCTATAAATTCTCAAGATATGGAAGTGGTTTTGGTTGCTATGAGTTCTCATTATCATCCTTAACAACTTATATTTACAAAGCATTTATATTGGTACAAGAAGTTTGTTCAACATTGTCAAAGTTCCTCCAAGCATTTTCTTGATCTAGGAACTAGGGTTTTGAACTTCAAAGAAGTATATATTGCTTATATTTTGGTATTTTGGAGTAAATCCAAATACATCCTTCTCTTAAAATGGTTATCAACAAATCACTTCAAAGGTTCCAAGGAGTTTTCATGTGGAAGAAACTTCATGGAGAAGAAAGATTACAAGTCCTCTAGATGAATCCCCAATTTTTCATGTGTGACTTTAAATGATCATAACATGGTCAATTTTTATAACCTTGAGCCAATTATTTTTCCATAATGATCTTGAATATGTGAACTTTATGCCTTCTTTTATGTTCAAAGTGAGAAAATGGATGGAAATTGCCTTAAGGATACAAAAGATTATAGGTCATTTCATGATTTTTTGCCAACTTCAACAATTCATAACTCTCTCAATTTTTAGATATTATGAATGGTTCAAGTCCCAAAATGTTATTAAATAGATCTACTTCATGCCATCTTTTTTTGTCAAGAGAAAATTCCAAGTGGAAGGCTATGTTTTGATGCAAGACATTATAGGTCACTTTTGAAGAAAAAATTGAAATATTTCTAAGTATGGAAAGTCAACGTTTTTTCTCCAACTTTGACTCAACACAACTTTCAGCTCAAGCATGCATTTGATTCCATTCTTTTTCCATTGCAAATATTGTAACCTCATTTTTCTGAAGCATCAAGAATCATGTCCTAAGACCCCTTGAGCTGAGAATGCCATTGGTCAAAAGTTGGCACTTTGAAACTGAATTTTTCGCCAAGTCAGAATTTTGAAATCCATAATGTGGCCTCTAATCACATGATTTATATGCATTTTTAATTTAAACTTGATTAACAAACTTTCCAGAAGTGTTTAGAACCTCAAAACGCTAGGATTGGATGAGTTTTGGTGAAAATAAGATCACATTTCACTCGTGCATCAGGTTTGCACGAATTCCCTCCAAAATTCATCATTCAGTCTTCCTTTTGATCCCATTTACTTCTCCTATAAATACATGAACTATCCCATTCATTTTATCAAGCTTGGATAGCCAGAATCACCCTGCCAAACTTGTTCCATAACTCAGAATTCAACAACTTCGAAACCCATATACAAGCCTTTTTCAATCCAGTTTTTTCATCAATTCACCTTCCTTGATCTTCCCAAAAGCTAACCATATAATTATATTCAAGAAATTATGCCCTATATTGCTCCATAGAAGTCCAGTTTCAGAACTCTGCAACTCAAATTCAATAGGTAGATTCCTTCACCAATTCTTCAAAACTTTGATATCATTGTGATTCTCTCATTGCCCTGGTTCTAGTTGCAACACTTAATTCTTACTGGAAAAATGTTTTGACCATGAAATTTCAAATCCCTTTTCAAAACTTTCTTTCCAAATTGCTTGAGCTACAGTTTATAAAAATTTGGCGCGAGGGTGTGGTTGTCTTCGTCTTGAAGAGACCAAGCGAATGGCATAGGTCTGAGCTTCTGATTTTACAGTTTGAGAGACCTATCTTTCACGTTGGCTGGAGGTTGAAGATGACCAACGTGTCATATTCCAACCAATGATGTCGTGCCACTTGTTATTTTTGAATTCTGATTTATTAATTCATTCAGTGTTTTATTCACCAATTACCATGATATGCACAACGCGCCAGATCCCTTGGATCTGATTACTAACGCATTTTGACTCTCATCTAATGGTCCACATATTTTTTACTTTTATTTTGTTTTCTGATTTTTATATTTAATTTTTTTAAACTTCAAAAAATCATAGAAAATTCATTTTTAGTCCAAAAAATCTGAAAAAGATATGAAAAATATTTTTGATTATTCTCTTTCTGATTTTTATTTTTTCACAATTTAATTTTGTGTTTTGGTATTTTTATAAATTTACACTTTATTTTAATTATTTTAAATGTTTAAAAATACTTTTATGCATTTTTAAATTCTGAAAAAAGTTATTGAATGATCCAATGATATTGTGACAAATATTGGTTACCTTATTTAATTTTTGTTTCTGACTTTGTTATTTTTTATCATTTTTGGTTTATTTTACCCTTTTCTTTTAATTTTAAAAATAGTTCTTACTTTAAAACATTTACCAAAACATTTATAAAATCATTTGAGCCCTTTTCTGATTTTTCTATGTTCTTACTTTTTATTTCTTGATTAATTTGAACATAGTTGATATTTTTCTTTTTTATTTCTATTTTTAAACATTATTTTTTAAACCTTTCTGTATATATTAAAATGTAATATTATTTTGTGACTATTTTCTGGTTGATCTTGGGTTAAATTTTTTATCATGAACTTTATTAACATCATTAGATCCATGGTGTTGAGTCTAACTCCACAAAAATGGATGAATGATTTTAATAATAGTTTGATTAAATTTAATTCAAAAGTGGTTTGTATATTCTCTCTCACCCCTCTTCATCTCATCCCCTTCTTATTGCACTAAATATTGTTGGAGCATGATATCTATATCATGACACAAAACAAATGGTGCATAGATTGCTATTGACCGACCTCAAAATAGGCGAGACTTCTATATAAGTCCACTTACGATTGCTTAACATAGGGCTAAATTTTATCCTGATTCGAATAAATGATCATTCGTGGCCCAAACATAGGTTTGCAAGCCCAAGTATGTTAATTTGATCTCTTTGATCCAATAACCTTGAGATTTATTGTGTAGAGGCTTTGGTTCTACCAATCCTCTAATGGATCTACAACACCTTTGGTCAACGCGGATCACTTAAACATCTTTGATCATTAAATGGTACTTATGAGGATTCCAAATAGATGATATACTTGACAAAAAGCAAATGCAACTTGTTGTGTGGAGGCTTTGGTTCTACCAATCCTCTAATGAGTTCCAAATGCAAGTTTGAAGATGGTCATCCAACTAACCACTAATTACTAATAATTGATTTTATTTTGTGTTTTTATTTTATGCTCTTTACTTTGTGCACCATTTACTTTTAGCATTTACATTTCATATTATCTTTCATCTTTGCTCACTTGAGCCCCTTTATATTCTTGTCATTTTTATTTTGCTCACTTAAGCTTTTCTTTTCTTTTGAAGACACCTAATAATCAACACTAACCCTAAAAATCTGTAATGATACTTGGACTATTTGGTTACTATCCTTGGTATTATGGAGCATTAGACTTCTTTTGGACTTAGGTTTAGAAACATTGGCCTATGATTGGAGAACTTGTGATCTTATCTGATTATTTTGTCTGGAGCTCTTGAGGTTTACCTCAAGACATTGGGTTGTTCGTTTGTTTTTGTGTGTAGGTTATTGTGATTACACCTTTTGTTTGTAATCTGGAATTCACCCGTATATAGTCGTTACTCTGCCCAATTTTTGTGAAGACTTAATACACTTGAAGTTTGGTTCTTTCAAGAGGTCTAGTATCATTGCTTGTTTGGTTTCAATCTAAAGAATGGGAATTCTATCTTGGCTCATAGTGTCAAGTATTCGCTTCTGGTTGGTTAGATGGTTCTTATCCCTAGATTTTACCTTATGCTTTAGGATAGTCCCTTCTTCTCCTCCCATCTTCTTTAATTTCAAAAATCTTCTCTCTCCTTTTGAAAACTCTTCTTGCTTTTAAACTTGAACCACTTTCATAATAAACTTGTACTTGGGTCTATGCATTTTCAAAACATTTTCATAAATAAACTTCAATAAACTTAATAATACTTTGACATTTTTTTTGTGAGAACACTAAAAGTCAATCAATCTCATTTCAAACCATTTTGCCACTATGGCTTTTATCTTTAAGCTTTTCTCAAAAAGACTGGACTCTTGTCAATCCTTGTAGTGATGCAAACAACTATACTTCTATGAAATATAGTGAAGATAGATATTTTCTGCATGGGTGTCGAGGAGGAATTGTTGATTTTAAAATCCAAGCCATATCCTCCATTTTGAGATGATGCAAGTTCTCCTTTCTCATGATTATGGGTAGTAGGTATGTTTTCCACACGGACAATGACGATGACGTCTAATCTCGTAAAATTAACCAACACATTTATGTTTTAATATTTTTAAATAGGAACTACGTGTACCCTGATCCCCTATTGCACGAAAATGTGGTACGTAGGCACTAAAGGTTGGCAACCGCGGCGGGTGCAAAAACCATAAAAATATATTTGTTTTCTCACCTCCACCATTCATTTTCTATACAACATTTTTATAGCCAAAATATACAGATTTTTCAAAGTTGTTCCTGTGGAGTACCGTAGATGTTTAGGGTGTTATACCTTCCCTTTGCATAACCAACCCCCTTACCTTGAATCTTTCCCACTCTTTTTGAGTTATTCGCTCTTTTCACATTCCTTTGGAAACAATAAAGCACGGTGGAGATTTTTATTTTGATTTGTATAAGTCTAGTCAACCCAATGGCTTAGTCTTAAACATTTCTACCTCTACAGAAAAATGGCGACTTCACTGGGGAAAGATTGACCTATTGCTGGTCCATCCCTAAGTGTGTTGAGCCTATCTTTGTTTATATTTGTATATGTGTTATTGTTGTTTTTGTATTATATGTTCTATATATTTTATCTGGATTTTCCTGGTTTTCAGGGTGATCGGTGATTACTCATAAGTCCTATACCCGGACTTGGGAAAACTTTAAGATAGGACAGGCGGTATAGTCATGTTAACTTTGAGGGAGTAATCCCAAAAAAGGAGGCATGAGATCCCCCACTAAGTGGAGGCCCCTTTGACTGTAGTGTCATTTACTAAGTAATCAGGAAGATGTACTGCTTTCGACCTGGGAGCCTACTGAAGCTGAGGACCATAGAATACCAAACCCATCTTGGCCTTTTAGGTGTAGTGCGGAAGCTATGACAGAGTAATCCGGAAATAGTTTTCACGCGATACTACGCTCAAACGAGTTTTTCTTGAGAATATTACTAATTACCGAGTTAATTGGGAAGTTGGTAATATCCGAAGGAAGGATGTAGACTCTGGGAACCTCTAGAACCTTGTTCTGCAGGTGATAACTTTTAGACCAACACCTTATGGGTAGTACCTTCGACCTCATGCTCGTGACGTTGAACCTATGAACCTTATATGTGTGATCTTGTGTGTGATTACTGCATCATGCATCCATGCACTCATAAGCATCTTTTTAAGAGATCATATTTCAAGGGATTTAAAGGTTGACCATTTGTGAATATCTCATATACTTTTTAACCATGGATTCTGGAAAGAGAAAGACCGGGAAGTACAGTTTCAAGGATCCCAAGATAGATGAGTTGGTCAGTCTAATTCCCGAGATCGAGTGTTCTGCAGACTTTCGGAAGAAGTATGGATCTATCATTCCTCTCATGAAGCTGAAGATGAAGGAGGGTATTCTCTCGACCTTGGTCCAGTTCTATGATCCGATGCATCATTGCTTTAATTTTCCCGACTATTAGTTGGTGCCCACACTGGAGGAGTATTCTTATCTATTGGATTTACCTGTTACTGATCGTGTTCCTTTTACTAGTTTGGAGGGTGAACCAAAACCACATGAGATTGCTGCTTTGATTCATCTAGGGAAGTTTGAGGTGGAAGCCCATATGACTACTAAAGGAGGGATTAGAGGATTACCAGCTCAGTTCTTATTGGGGAAAGCTCGTTACTTTCCCAGGATGAAGAGTATAATCGCTTTTGAGGCCATCTTTTCTCTACTTGCTTACGGGTTGTTCTTATTTCCTAATGTGGACAAGTTTGTTGACATTAATGCTATCAGGATCTTCATGATTGGAAACCCAGTTCCTACCTTGTTGGGTGATGCTTATTACTCTATTCATCTTCAGAATTCTTATCATGGGGGGATGATTATCTGTTGCACGCCTCTGTTGTACTGGTGGTTTATCTCTCAAATGCCTCAGTCTGATGCTTTTTGGGATGTCAAGAAGGAACCCCGTTGGGCTCCTAAGATCATGGCACTTACTCACTCGGATATTGATTGGGATCATCGAGCTTATCATGATATAGAGATTATTGACATATGATAGTTTCCCCAATGTACCTCTTCTTGGAACAAAGGGAGGAATTAACTATAACCTTGTTCTTGCACGACGACAGCTTGGTTATCTGATGAGGGATAAACCAAATAGTATTCATTTGAGTAGTTTCTTTTTGAAGGAGGGAGAAGACCATAGGGAAGCTAAAGAGCAGATTGCGAAGGCCTGGCGTCACATTCATAGGAAGAGTAGGAAGGATTTGGGACCTAGGGGTGTTGTTTCTTTGGAGCCATATCTTCAGTGGGTCCAAATGAGAGCTATTTAGTTGAAGATGTCGTATTCCCGGGAAACACATATGCCTGATCTATTTGTGAAGACCACTCCTCCCTTATTAGATGATCTAGAAGAGCTGCAACTTGATTTGGTTAGGATGCAACAAGAAAAGGACGCTTGGAAGAACAAGTTCAAAACTTTAGAGATTTCCTATAGAGAAGACTTGAAGGAGAAAGACGACTTGATTGAGATCCTTGAGAGTCTAGCGGTAGAGTCTATGGAGAGGTAAGGGGATTTATTTTCTCCTAAGCCTCAATCAGGTGCTGATTACTCACTTCCTAGTTCAGGTGATTGGAAGGAGGTTGCCATCAGACATGCAGAAGAAAACCAGAAGCTGAAGGCTCGGATTGCCAGGCTCACGGGGAAGCGTCGGCGTACAGAGTGATCTCCATCAATTTTACTTCTTAGAGTTTTAGATTATATTTTCATCTTGTACTTGGGATCATTGAAACTTGTAATCCATTTTGGAGTTGTTATAATAAAAAAAATTTAGTATTTCAAATGCGTTATTACTTTGATATTTGCAATATGCCCATAAATTTTAAATCCCTTGAAATAATAATAAAATAAAAACATGTGCATTGCATGTCATGCATCATATTGCACATATTTATTGCATTTGTTATGCATATCCAGGTGTCTTACCAAGCTTCTTTACTTCGTTCAGCAAGCTGACTCACCACTACAACACTCAGGCTAATTTCAGAAAGAAGATGGACAACTTAGAACAAGAAAATCGCGAGCTACGCTAGGAGGTTTCTGCTTTGAAGGCCGGCATGACCAATCTGACTACTCTGATGGAAGCTCTGGTGGCTGCTTAGAATCAACACTGAGTGTCCAACCTCAACCAACAAGGGCAACTACTGAGGCTCTGACTATTCCCATATCTGCTACTCCAACTGTTATTCAGAATCACATGCCTCAAGGTTATCCATAGGGAATGCCAGAGAATTTTGCACCTGAAGGTTTCAATCTTGGTCCTCAAGATACTTCGATTGTTTAGACTATTGTTACTCTGGCACCTCTTGTGGTGCATGTTGCTCCTGCTGCTCCTCCTTCGGTGAATATGGTTCCGTTTGTTAATGATGATGTGTGTCGTCCTTTCCCTCCACCGAGTGAAGACTTGGGTCTTTATGACAGAATGGATGATTTTCAAGAGCAGTTTGACAAGATGCAAAGAGAGATGAAGGCCCTCAGGGGAAAAGAGCTATTTGGGAAGAATGTGAATGAATTATGCTTGGTCCTGAATGTTAAGATACCTGCTAAGTTTAAGGTCCCGGAGTTTAAGAAGTACAAGGGAAACACTTTCCCACGTGCTCATCGGGTGATGTACGTAAGGAGAATGTATACCCATACTGATGATCAGCGTCTGCTGATTCACTTTTTTCAGGATAGTTTAACCAGTGTTGCGCTGAAGTGGTATATGAGTTTGGACATCACCAATATCCATACTTTCAATCATTTGGGAGAAGCATTCATCAAACAATACAAGTACAACATGGAGATGGCGCCTGACCATGATCAACTCAGGGCAATGGTTCAGAAAGACATGGAATCGTTCAAAGAATATGCACAGAGATGGCGTGAGGTAGCCGCCCAAGTGGTTCCTCCCATGGAAGAGAAGGATATAACTAAGATTTTCTTGAAAGCGCTGGGTGCTTTCTACTACGAGAGGATGGTAGCAAGTGCACCAAGTGACTTTACTGAGATGGTAGGAATGGGTATCTGCTTAGAAGAAGCTGTAAGAGAGGGTCGTTTAACAAAGAGTGAAAGTTCTAGAGGTGTGAAGAAACCATCTTATAGGTTTACCAAGAAAAAGGAAGGGGATGCAAATGCTATAATGCAAGAGAGGAGGGTTAATACTCCTAGAATGAATTATCAGTGTCATCAGCAAGTCGCCTCAGTTACTCTAGTTATGGGTGCAGCTCCAACTACCGTTGTGTATCAGAGATCATCCTAGCAGGGTAATCAAGGGTATAATCAGATAAGGGAGAGTTATGACCCTATTCCTATGAGCTATACAAAGTTACTACCGGGATTGATTCAGAAGAAGTTGGTTCAGACCCGACCACCTCCCACCGTACCATCACCATTTCCTTGGTATTACAAGGCAGACCAAACATGTGCTTTTCATGAGGGAGCACCAAGGTATAATGTTGAGAATTGTTATCCTTTGAAGAGTGAGGTGCAGAAGTTGGTGAAGTCTGGTATTCCATATTTCAAGGATGTGGGATCTAATGTGAAAGACAATCCTCTACCCAAGCATGGGGGAGTAAATGTTGTGAATATGGTGGCCGGTTGTCCAGGCGACTTCTAGATTTTTGATATTAATCTGGTTAGAGGAGATTTGGTGAAAATGCATGCTGACGTTTGTGAATTTATCTACTATACTCATGACCATGTCAGTTGTGCTATCTGCAGTACAAACATACATGGTTGCAATAAGATAAAGGTTGATTTATAATTGATGATGGATGAGGGCCTCACCCACGTAATCAGGCCTAGGGAAGAGTATGAAGAGGAGGTGAATATGTTTTCTGGATGTCCTGGAGAATTCAGAAACTTTGATGTAGAGTATATGAATGAGGACCTTGTGAAATTGCATTCTACCTTCTGCCATATGGCTGGTCAGGTAAAACACCAATATGGATCTTGACGAGTTTGCTGTCGAGATTCCCGAGGATGTTCAATCGTGAATAAGGGTGTTCAGTTGTTGTTAGATAATGGAGTTATCAAGGTTACAAGTCAAAGGGATGACTACCATGAAGTTGATATGGTTGAGTTTTGTTTGACTGAAGAAGAGTCGGATGAAGAGTATGCCTCCGCAGATGAGTATTTCTCCTCAGATGAGGATTTGTTTTCCAGAAATGACTCAATAGTGACTGATTATGTTGAAGAAGGGGTAAACATCATTGTACCTTGTTTTGGGGCACCCGCCCATCTTGAAGTTAAGTGTTATAGAATTCCAGTTGTTACCCCATTGGTGATTAGTTTGCCGGGTCATATCCCCTACAAATTAGATAAGGTTGTGCCTTACAAATACAACGCTACAATCTTAGAGGATGGAGTGGAAGTTCCCGTCCAGCCAATGCCTAATGTTGGGAATATTGCTGAAAATAGCAGGGTAACTCGCAACGGTCGTGTGTTTGCACTGTTCAAAGAGATGTTAATGCTGGAAAGAAAATTGCTGAGAATGTTGAACCCAAGAAGGCTACGGGTGAGACTACTGGGGCTGCGCTAGAGAAAGAAGTTGATGATATTTTGAAGATAATCAAGATGTGCGACTACAAAATTGTAGATCAACTACTACAGACTCCTTCAAAAATATCTATCTTGGCTTTATTAATGAACTCCTCTGCTCACAGAGAATCCTTGATGAGGGTACTGGACCAAGCTTTTATGGAGAGTGATATGCCAATAGACCAATTCAGCAGTGTAATAGGGAACATTACATCATGTAATAACTTGAGTTTCTGCGATGATGAATACCAGATGAAGGAAGGAATCACAACCTGGCCCTCCACATCTCTATGAACTACAAGAATGATTCATTATCCAATATGCTGATTGATAATGGATTTGCTTTGAATGTTATACCAAGGAGCACTCTTATGAAGTTGAAATATCAAGGAACGCCTATGCGCCCGAGTGGAATCATTGTGAAAGCGTTTGATGGATCAAGGAAATCTGTTATTGGTGAAGTGGACTTGCTTATTCATATAGGACAACATTTGTTTCAGATTACTTTCCAGCTATTGGATATTGTGCCCGCTTATAGCTGTTTGCTAGGAAGTCCGTGGATACATGAGGCAGGGGCTGTCACTTCAACTTTACACCAGAAACTGAAGTTTGTACGTGAAGGGAAAGTAGTGATCATAAATGGGGAACAAGCATTATTGATATCTCATTTGTCCTCTTTCAGCATTGTGGAGGCGGATGAAGCTGTTGTTGGAACCCAGTTCCAAGCCTTATCCGTTGACAATATAAGAGGAAATGAGAATTCCATGGTTTCACTTAAGGATGCGCAGCAGGTGGTACGTAAGGGTCATAGTGAAGTATCGGGACAAATTGTGGATCCACCTGTGAACAAGAACAGAGCTGGATTGAGGTTCTCTTTGAAGAATGACAATGGTAAGGGCATGAAGCGAAAGTCTACTGCGAGCAGGTATCAAGAAATCTTCCATAGTGGGGGTTATCTTCATCTGACTGTTTCCAGGATTAATGCCATTATAGAAGATGAAGCAGAGTAGGAAAGGCTGAATTATGTGACGCACAGAGTTAGGGTTCAGAACTGGATCACCTTGTATGTTCCCTCTTGCATACATGTTTCAAAGTAATTTATTTTGTTAATATTTTTGAAAAAATCTTTCACTCTGCCCAAGGTGGAAGTATTAATGTTGTAGGGCTTATCTGTTTGCTGTGACTTTTAAAATCAATAATTAAAGTTATCTTTGTTTCCCAAATTGTGTCTTTATTTTCTGCATTTTCTTGGAAAATGGTAATAATAAAAATAAAAAAAACCCTTCAAAATAAATAATAACTGAAATTCAATCTGCATGATCACTTGTTATATGTGTCAGTTTCTAAAAGCAATCATAAATCATATGTGTAGATTAATTAAAAAACCCGTTGAATACAATGACCATGCACCCTCTCCCAACTTTGAATGTCCTGTGTATGGGGCTGAAGAAGAAGATTATGATGAGATTCTAGAAGATTTCTCGCGGTTGCTTGAGCACGAGGAAAATACCATTCAGCCATATAAAGAGCCATTGGAAGTGATCAATTTGGGTTCAGAAGAAGATTCGAAGGAAGTCAAGATTGGAGCATTGCTGCACCCTGATATAAAGAGCAGGTTGATTGAGTTGTTGAAAGAGTATGTGGATATTTTTGCTTGGTCTTATCAAGATATGTCTGGTCTAGATACAGATATTGTAGAGCATCGTTTTCCGTTGAAGCTAGAGTGTCCGCCAATTAAACAAAATTTGAGAAGAACTCACCCAAATATGGCAGTGAAAATAAAAGAGGAGGTTCTAAAGCAGATTAATGCTGGTTTTCGTGTGACGTCATTGTATCCTCAATGGATTTCCAATATTGTCCCAATACCAAAAAAAGACGGAAAAGTCTGCATGTGCGTAGATTACAGAGATCTAAATAAAGCTAGTCCAAAAGATGATTTTCCATTGCAACACATTGATATGTTAGTGGATAGCACAGCAAAATTCAAAGTATTCTCATTCATGGACGGATTTTCCGGGTATAATCAAATAAGAATGGCTCCGGAGGACATGGAAAAAACAACGTTTATCATACCCTACGAAACATTCTGTTACAGAGTGGTGCCCTTCGGGTTGAAGAACGCTGGTGCAACGTACCAGAGGGATATGAAATCCTTATTCCATGATCTGATGCACAAGGAAATCGAAGTATATGTTGATAATATGACTTTCAAACTCCAGATTGAAGAAGGGCATGTAGAAGATTTGTTGAACGTGTTTCAGCATTTGAGGAAGTATCGTCTCCGCTTGAATCCAAATAAATGCACCTTCGATGTTTGATCAGGGAAATTGTTGGGTTTCATTGTTAGCCAGAAAGGGATTGAAGTTGACCTTGATAAAGTCAAAGCAATTCAAGAGATGCCAGCGCCAAGACCTGAAAACCAAGTCAGAGGTTTCCTCGAGCGTTTGAATTATATTTCCAGATTCATTTCCCACATGACTGCAACCTGTGAACCGATCTTTAAGTTGTTAAAGAAATATCAAGGTTGTGTGTGGACGGATGACTGCCAAAGGGCATTTGAAAGTATTAATGAATATCTGCTTGAACCTCCTATCTTGCTCCCTCCTGTCGAAGGAAGACCATTGATTATGTATCTGACAGTGTTAGATAAATCCATGGGTTGTATTTTGGGACAACAGGATGAAACAGGGAAAAAGGAGTTCTCCATTTATTATCTCAGTAAAATTTTTACTGTTTGTGAGTCGCAGTATTCCATGCTGGAAAAGACATGTTGTGCTATGGCCTGGGCGGCAAAGCGTTTACGGTAGAATATGTTGAATCACACTACTTGGTTGATCTCCAAAATGGATCCAATCAAGTGCATTTTTGAAAAGCCTGCTCTTACTCCGAGAATTTCCCGCTGGCAGATGTTGTTATCTGAATATGATATCAAATATCGCACTAAAAAAGCTATTAAAAGCAGTGTGTTGGCACATTATCTTGCTCACCAACCAGTGGAGGATCACCAGTATGTAGAATATGAATTCCCCAATGAGGATGTGATGTTCCTGGAAGTAAAAGATTGTGATGAACCGTTGTCTGAGGAAGGTCCTGATCCTGAATCTCGTTAGAGTATGATATTTGATGGACCTATGAATGCTTACGGTAAAGGAATTGGTGTTGTGATCGTCACTCCACATGGATCGCACATTCCTTTTACTGCAAGGCTAACATTTGATTGTACTAATAATATGGCAGAATATGAGGCTTGCATCATGGGTCTCGAAGAAGCTATTGAACTCAGAATTAAAATTCTATATGTGTCTGGTGATTCAGCTTTGGTAATAAATGAGATTAAAGGAGAATGGAATACTCGTCACACCGGCTTGATCCCTTACAAAGATTATGCTATAAGATTGTTACCCTTCTTTAACAAAGTTGAATTCCATAACATTCCTAGAGATGACAATCAAATGGCGAACGCTCTGGCCACTATGGCTTCTATATACCAAGTAAATACTTGGAATGATATACCTCGAATTACGGTTCTGCGACTGGATAGGCCCGCTCATGTATTTACAATAGAGGAGGTACCAGATGAAAAACCTTGGTATCATGATGTGTGCGGTGGGAGAACTGACTTGATGTTTTGTGTTTGTGTTTGCAAATTTTGCGGTTAGCAAGAGTTGCCACCGACTTATCTTTTATCCAAAAGGAAAGGTAAAAAAGCACATGAAAGACCTTTGAGATGTTTTCTTGAGTTCGGGGGGTAGATTATGAAAAGGGAAGGTGCTAGCACCCTTTTCATCCATGGTTTTCCATGGGCTCTTAGTTACTTGTTTAGATCACTTGCTTTATTTTGTTAGAAATGGTGTTTGGTGTGGTTTTGAAAGTATTTTGTAAAAGAGGCCATTGTTTAGGCAATCTTTGTAATGATTCTCGTTCGTAAGAATGTATACAAAGACGTTTGTCTTTTGAAAATGTTTTCAATGTTTTGTAAGTTATTTTGAAATGTGTATATGTTTGTTTTTGAAAATAGCAAGAATTGTTTTGAAATGTAACAAGTAACTAGAAGCTAATCTACCTACTCAAATGTCTTTCTTGTGCATTTTTATTCCTTTGACATTGTTGACTTACCATTGATTTGGTAAGCAACCCTATCTTTGGATGTAAACGGGACGGGCGTGGGTCATTGTATGACCATGATAGCAATGTTTCCAAGTATCCTAGCAATTTTGAGGGACCAAGATCATTTTGTTTTAGGCAACCTTGAATAGCGTCATCGAGGGACTATGATCTTATATTTGTGTTATTTTGCCAAGATACTTCGCGTGCGTAACATGGCCATTTTTATTTAGGCAACCAAGTGGGAGAAACCCTAAGGGTGCTTGTGTGCAAAGTGTTTCATTTTCATGCTTTTGTCTTGCATTTAGGGTTTTATATTTTACTTTGTTTTTGTTCTTGTCATGCAAACCCTAGTTACTAAGCATAGTATATAAAGCAATAAATTGCGTAAAATAAACTAAGCTATTACAACAATTATTATGGGATGGGGGATACAAGTTTTGAATGGGGATTTTTCACAAATATAAACCTAAATATATTATTACAACCAAATCGAATATTGCGCGAATTAAATAAATGTACAAATATTTAAAATGCAATGCAATGTATTTATGTAAAAAATGTTTTGGTATTTGTTTTTTGTATGAGAAAATGATTTAATTTAAACCCTAATAAGGAAAAAATAATATTATTTTTGGAGGGGTGAAACCCTAATTTTTTAATTAAAAGAAAATAATGTTTTATGTTATTATTTAGTCCATTTTTTGTACAAGAAAATAATAAATAATATTATATGTAAATATTAAAAATTAAATATGTATAAAAATAAGTATTTATGAGTATAAATAGTATAGTAAAAATATTAAGTATTTTTAAATATATTTATTTAGGAAAATAAAATCTATCTATCATAATAAACTATTTTTTATGCAAAAAAATAATAAAAAATAAAATAAAATTGCAAAAAATAAAGAAATTATTTTTAGGATTTTTTATTGTTTAGAAAAAATAATCAAAAGCAATAAATATGAAAATATGAAAAAAAAATATGAAAAATATAACAAATAAGCCAGGGGGTGTAAATATCAAGTCAGGAGGTGTGATTAGCAAAAACAAAAAGGCCCAAGGCGCCAAAAAGCCCAGGGCTTCATCCCTGTCCTCCAGCCAGTCTTCTTCTTCGTGCGCCATAGTTCAAATCTGTAACTTTCATATGCTTGCAGAAAAACAAAAACTCATAACATGAAACATGTGGCATTTGAGTTCACGATTCTAACCATATAAATTATGTAACCTAACTCTAAAAGATCAGAGAGAATTTTGGCAGCCCTAATTTGTGACCTAACTTTTTCAGCATTTTTAATCTTTAAATTCTCTCAGCACAATTAATATAAATGAAAAGTATGCATATGTACAGCTTCGTTATGATAAGGACTATATTTTGTCTTCACAAATCGTGGCTTGAGGATGCCTATTCAGAGAGATAGAGTTTAAGAAATATACCTCCTTCAGCTGGATTCGAGTAGAGCAATGAAGGGACTTTGATGGAGGCCTGAGGATTATTTGAGCTTGCTTGAACTTCCTTGAAGTTGTCCCAATGCTTATCTTGCCTTGAGAATGGTTGGAACTTTCTGAAACAAGTCAAGCTGGAAGCTTCAAGGTTGAAAATGGAAAAGGATGAAACAGGGTTTACAGAGCCAGGGTGATGGCTTGTATTGCTTTGGTGTGATGTTTATGAGATGCTTGAAGTGTTTAAACACAAAACGCATGAGCCAAATGAGTGTTGGCTATGGTTTTGCAGATTCTGAGTGTTTGGACAGAATTTTGGAGTTTTTGAGTTTTCGAGAGTTTCTAGTGTCAATCAATCGTGTTATGCATTGTGACAAGTTTACAAATATGTAGAGAAGGGATACAAAGTCAGCCCTTACTAGCTGTACCAGCTTTTGACCTTTTTACCAACTTTCTTGCTTTTGAAGTAAAGTGACAAGACCATACTCACATGCCTGTCCTTGCTTGCTTGAGGGCTGCAAAGAGCTTGTACCAAATGCCTGAGAGTTATGTAATTTGCTTGTACCAAAGGGAAAGGTCCAAGGCTCAAGATTGACACAGTTGCAATAGTTTCCCTTTATGAAAATGGCAATGTGAACTTTATGCCTAAAATGGATTTATCTCTTGTATAAAGCTTCAAAAGCAAAGATAATGCCTTTGTCAACTGAGTTTGTATTTAATTATGGAGTGTAAAGTTATCTTAGGACCTGTAAATCCAGATACAAACAGCATGTATTGGATTTGCAACTTGATGCTATGTGAAAATGGCTTGAACAAAAAGTGAGAAAATGCCAACTTCCTCTCTTCGATTCTCCCTAACCAAAAATGATCTTGGAGAGTTCTTTGACATTTTGTAAAGCTTGCAATGTGCTATATAATACATCTTTGAAATGAAATTTGAGATACCTCTTGGAACTAGGTGAAAAATGTCCATGAAGTTGGGTCCAAAACCTGCCTAAATTAGGGCAAAATTTCACTAAGTTATTTAGTTCATGGACCTATGTTCACAAATTCATAATTTTAGATCCAAGCATCTTTTGGGAAAAGTTTGTGAAGAAAATTTGTAGATTTCCTGGAGGACTACAACTTTTATGTTTCAAGTTTTCTTTGAATCAAATTGCATCATGGTGAAAAAGTGGTGGAAAGTTGGGAAAAAATAAGAAAATGTTTATACTTAGAAAAATTCTAAGATGAAAATTTTCAAATTCAAAACCCTAATTTTCAAAATTGGCTTTCTTGGTGAAGAAGTTTCATATTTTGACATATCTTGATAAATTATGACCCTTGGCACTTGATTTTGACCAAAAAGTCAAAGTTTGACTTTTCAGTGCATAGTTGACTTTTAATCAGTTGACTGCAAAATTCATCTGTCAATCCAATGAACTTGAGATATTTTGAACCATCTAATTAGGTCAAGATGATGCCATTGAACTCTTGAAATCATTTTTGAACTCAATTGGTCATTGGCTAGGTTAAAAATCAGAAATTGCCCTTTCTCAATCAAAACCTTAATTTTGACCATTTTGCCCTTTTGATGATTTGATCAAATTTCTTGAGGAGTTGTGATCCAAACTTGATCAAATGGTACATATGAGCCTAAAATATTGATGTGGATAAAAAATTATGAAGTTTGACTGTAAATTGGCCATAGTTGAATTTTTCCCCAATACAGTTGATTTTTAGGTCAATTGTCCAATTGACTGACAAAAAATGTGGTTCAAGGCTTGAAACTTAACATGAGCAATCTTAGGGGTCCAAGATGATGTATGAAAGTCAAATGAAGAATTGGTGGTCCAAAAATCCTTGTGCAAACTCAAACCCTAATTTTGGGTCACTAGTGCAAGATGAGATGTCTTGAGCTGACCAAACCCTAATCTTGTCTTGAGTCCAAGAAGTCTTGTGACCAAACCCAAATTTTAGGGTACAAAGGCTGCCCATGTTTAGTCTTCTTGAACCTGAATAGTTAGATTGGAGAGTTTTTCCGTTCGTGACTCGAAGGTAAAAGATGATTGGACACTAAAGTGCCCATAAATTTGCACTCGACGAAGTGTAGTTGAGGGAATGGGCTTAAAGATGCCATTTAGAGAGATGATAGAATCTTGTTGGAGATGGGCTTGTAGATGCCATCCAAGAATGTTTGTTGAATTGTAAGTTGTACGTCAGAAGAATAAGTATCAGAATGGTATCCGCGTTTGGAACGTATCTGAGCTGCATCTGGAGACTTGAAATCTGAATAAGAAATAGAATAGAATCCATGTCTGGAGCGTATCCGTACTGTATCAAAAGTGTGAAATCTGAATTTGAATAAGTATCAGAATGGCATCCGTATCTGGAGCGTATCTGAACTGTATCTGTACTTGAATCTGAATAAGTGACAGAATGGCAACCGTGTCTGGAGCATATCTGGACTGCATCTTGAAGTTGAGGTCTGAATGAGTAATAGAATAGCATCTGCGTCTGGAGCGTATCTAAACTGTATCTGAGATCTGAATCTGAATGAGTAACAGAATGACTTTCGTGTCTAGAGTGTATCTGAACTGTATCAAGAAAGTTGAATCTGAATGAGTAACAGAATGACTTCCGTGTCTGGAGTGTATCTGAACTGTATCAAGATTGCATATTGTTAAATAGTATCTATTCATCTTGTCCTGAAAAGGGTAAAATGTTAGCTGAAACACAAAGTTATGTTGCATGAAATGTATGATGCAATATATGTGTTTTATCAATGTTTATGATATGTGGATGTAATGTATGCACATGTAAGCTGATTCGCTGTATTACTGAGGAAAATTAACCCTTGACTGTTGCTGAGGATTTGTTGGTTCTTCATGTCTTGAAGTTGGAGTATTGACAAAAATTTTGTTGTGAGCAATTCCATATACTTCTTGAGTAATCTGCTTAGGGAATACAGAGAATTTGATGAACTCTACTGGGAATTACACAATGGGAATCCTTGTTCTGCTAGGGAATAAAGAAAACTCTGTGGGGGAAAAAGCTTATTCCTGTTTGGAAAAAGTTCAGGAGTCTCGGTCGTCTGCCACTCTACTAGGGAATTATCCTAGGTTGGGGAGAGACAAAAGTTAACTGTTATCTGGTTGATTTTCAGGTTTCAAGACAACTTGCTGGGGAATTTGGAGAAACTGAATGGTTTCCGCTGGGGATTGGTAGTTGGAATTTTGGCTCCGCTGGGGATCTTAGTGATGTACTGTAGGGATTGCTCATGGAATAGCCTAAAGACATTTTCCTATCCTTTCAATCTGTCAATAATTATTCTTTTTCATTCTGTTTATTTGTAAACAGTAATTATGTTCAAATGCACATGTTCATTAATGAATCATTTGACGTTTTTGCAAATAGAAACACAAGTGTAAAGAAAAAGGCAAATAGTTTTCTGTACTTTGAAAGAGATATCTTTGTATTTACTTTATATAAGTATTTTGTACAAAGGAGACAGACATCCTAGTAAGAGGATGGTGTCATAAAAGTAAGAAAAATTTATACAAAGAAAGATAGCTATATGTGTAATAATCCCATGGGGTTCCCATTTCTCTATAGCCTTTGTATCTCCGAATATCTTATCTATTCGTTGCTTCGTCTGAAGATGATTAAATTGATCAGAAGCTCAGATTTTGTTAGTGAAGAGGTTAAAGTTGTCCTCAAAGTGATCCGACGAGACATAGTTATACGCTTTAATTCCCTAACTTTTAAATGGACCTCCCTTTCAGGTTTTCAGTCCACCGGGAAACCCTTTTTTTCCCAAGTCTCCCTTTCGGGTTTTCAACTTGTCGGGTGTATAATTTTTATTTTATTTTATCCCTAATTTTTTCCCGAACTTTTTGGTTCGTCGGGATGCCCTTGTTTTGCCTAGGTGTGTCAACCTAGCGGGTCTCTTATGCGTAGTATCTTTTGACTATGTCTGCGTTCACATGGTGTGGCAGGTCGTCACCGTCCATGGTGGTTAAGATCATTACCCCACCAGAAAAGATGTTCTTGATTACAAATTGTCCTTCATAGGTAGTAGTCCATTTTCCCCGGGGATCACTTTGTGGCAAGATGATGCGCTTGATCACTAGATCTCCAACTTGATATATCTGGCGTCTGACTTTCTTGTTGAAAGCCTTGATCATCCGTTTTTGATACGTCTGACCATGGCAAACAACAATAAGTCTCTTTTCATCGATTAAGTTCAGTTGATCAAGTCGGGTCTAGATCCAATCGTCTTCACTCAAACCTGCATCCTTCATGATTCTCAAAGAGGGAATCTGAACCTCGATAGGTAAAACAACCTCCATGCCATAAACCAAAGAATAGGGTGTTGCCCCAGTTGACGTGCGATATGTGGTACGGTACCCGTGGAGAGCAAACGGTGACATTTCATGCCAGTCCTTGTAGGTGACTGTCATCTTCTGTATGATCTTTTTAATATTTTTGTTAGCAGCTTCGATTGTGCCATTCATCTTTGGCCGATAGGGGGATGAATTGTGATGTTGAATCTTGAACTGATCGCACAAGGCGGTGATCATAGTATTGTTAAGGTTTGTACTGTTATCAATGATGATCCTTTCGGGGATACCGTACCGGCAAATGAGATTCTACTTGATGAAGCGGGCAACAACATTCTTAGTAACGGATGCGAAGGAAGCTGCTTCGACCCATTTGGTGAAATAGTCAATGGCCACTAGAATGAAGTGGTGTCCATTAGAGGTTGTAGGCTTGATCTCCCCAATCATGTCGATTCCCCACATAGCGAAGGTCCAAGGAGATATTAAGACATTTAGAGGAATCGGAGGCACGTGCACCTTTTCTTCATAGATTTGACACTTATGACAAGTTCAGGAGTGTTGATAGCAGTCTGCTTCCATGGTAGACCAGTAATAGCCTGCCCGTAGAATCTTCTTTGCCATCTTATGCCCACTAGAGTGAGTGCCAAAGGTACCTTCATGCAATTCAGCCATGATCTTTTCAGCTTCAATCTTGTCCACACAACGGAGCAGAATAGAATCATGATTATGCTTGTATAGGATGCCATTACTTAGGAAGAACTTAGCTGAGAATATCCTTAAGAACTTTTTGTCATTGACTGAAGCTCCTTATGGATATTCTTGAGCCTCGAGATACCTTTTGACTTCATGAAACCAAGGCTGGTCCACTACCTCTTCGGTATTAATCTCGTGACAGTGTGTCGGTTCGTCCATCCGTTCAATGGTGATCTGGGGAGCCTCATTATCCCAATTAAGTTTAAACATAGATGACATTGTACCTAGAGCATCTGCTAGCTGATTTTCTTCTCGCGGGAAATGCTCGAAGGTAATCTGCTCGAAATGTGGTAACAATGTCAAAACATGTTCTTTGTAAGGGATAAGGTTTGGATGCTTAGTGTCCCACTCTCCTTTGATCTGACGGATGACCAAAGCTGAATTCCCAAACACATCTAAAGATTTGATTCCCAAGTCTATGGCAGTCGTGAGACCAAAGATGCATGCTTCGTACTCTGCCATGTTGTTTGTACAGTTGAAGTAAAGTCTGGCAGTGAAAGGAGTATGGCATCCTTCCGAAGATATGAGCACAGCGCCGATACCGTTACTAAGTGCATTGGATGCCCCATCAAAGTACAGGGTCCATCGGGATCCTTGTTCAGTTCCGTCATATGGTCTGATCTCTTTGCAGTTGTCTACTGTCATGATGTCTTCGTCAGGGAAGTCAAACTTCATGGACTGGTAATCTTCTACAGCTTGATGAGCCAGATGATCAGCTAGTACACTACCTTTTATAGCTTTTTGGGTCGTGTACTGTATGTCATATTCCGTTAGGATCATCTGCCATCTAGCTATCCTCCCAGACAAAGCAAGCTTCTCAAAGATGTACTTTATTGGATCCATCTTAGATATCAGCAAAGTGGTATGAGTCAACATATACTGTCTTAGCCGACGAGCAGCCCATACCAAAGTGCATAAAGTTTTCTCGAGCAGTGAATATCTGGTTTCACAGTCAGTAAACTTTTTTCTTAGGTAATAAATGGCGTGCTCTTTTCGGCCAGACTCATCATGTTGCCCCAGTACGCACCCCATTGAATTCTATAAGACGGTCAGATACATGATTAACGGTCTTCCCTCGACTGGTGGCATCAAGACAGGAGGCTCTAGTAAATACTCTTTGATTTTATCGAAAGCAATCTAACACTCATCATTCCATTTGACTACTTGATCTTTTTTCAACAGCTTGAAGATTGGTTCACAAGTAGACGTTAGGTGAGAAATGAATCTGGCAATGTAGTTTAAGCGTCCTAAAAAACCTCTGACTTCCTTCTCAGTGTGAGGAGAAGGCATTTCTTGTATCTCTTTAACCTTGGCAGGATCAACCTCGATGCCTTCGTTGCTTACAATGAACCCTAAGAGTTTACCGGACCGGACTCCGAATGTGCACTTGTTTGGATTCAATCTTAACTTGTACTTCTTTAATCTGACAAACAACTTTTGCAAGTGATCAAGGTGTTCTTCTTCAGTTTGTGATCGGGCTATCATATCATCTACGTAGACCTCTATCTCATGATGTATCATATCATGAAACAAAGCTACAATGGCGCGTTGATAGGTTGCCCCGGCATTCTTCAGTCCGAATGGCATCACTTTGTAGCAGAACGTACTCCACTGTGTGACAAATGTAGTTTTCTCCATGTCCTCAGGTTCCATTTTGATCTGGTTATAGCCTGATAATTCATCCATGAAAGAAAATACTTTGTGCTGAGCTGTATTGTCAACTAGGATGTCCATGTGTGGAAGTGGAAAATCAACTTTAGGGCTGGCCCTGTTTAAATATCTATAATCCACGCACATTCTTACTTTGCCGTCCTTTTTAGGCACGGGAACAATGTTGGCCATCCATTGAGGATAAGAAGTAACAGCTAGAAATCCAGCATTGAATTGTTTCATAACTTCTGCTTTGATCTTCTCTGACATGTCAGGTCTCATGCAGCGGACTTTTTGTTTCACTGGTGGACAGTCTTCTCTTGTGGGTAGACGATGTACCACAATGTCTGTATCGAGTCCCAGCATGTCTTCGTATGACCAGGCAAAGATCTCAACATTATCATGCAACAACTGAATTAGGCGCTCCTTGACACTCGGCTCTAGATTGGCACCCACTTTAATTTCCTTTCTATCTTCCTCAGTACCCAAGTTGATTGTATCCAACAGCTCCTCATGAGGCTGAATAGCTCTTTCCTCTTGATGTAGTAGTTTGGCCAATTCCCCTGGCACCTTACAATCTTCCTCACCTTCATATTCGGCTTGGTAGATCAGATCTTCAGAGTCACTGAAGGCTATAGCAATATCGTTACCCATGGGATCCGGACTGGAAGGGTACCTACATTTGTGAGTGTGGGTGTGTGTAAGGGTATAGCCATCTTAAAACAATAAAATGTAAAAGAAAGACAATGAGCACAAAAGGTTTATATGTGAAAAAGCGTCCATGATTCATTGAATGTCATATGTAGATGAAATAAAAACCCTTACAAATGGACCATTGTGCCTCGTGTAAGACACAAGGTTTTTAAAGTGCGAATTGTTTGTGAATTATTACAAGTCCAACAGAAATGTAAAAGATAAATTACTGAGATATGAAAGTTATTGGGATGAAGTCTCTGGCTTCCCAGTTGCGAAGTCCTCCGCTGATAGTAGGAAATATCCAATCTTCCAGGCTGCCATCCTCCCCATTATCTTCCACTGCGTTGATGATTTGGTTTCTAATCTTTACAAGTGGCCCCTCAGCACGGGCACGGCGCACATCCTTCTGACCAGTCGAAGTAAAACCCAAGCCAAACTTGTCTGATTTGTAGGGAATGTCTGGAAGCTTCCACTAGATTGTGCATCCCCCTTCTTCCACTACTGCCCTTGCATCCTTTAGAGATGACATCCGAAGCGGAGGTCTTATGATCTTAGGAATCGAGGATACCGCCTAGGTTGCCGCTATTTCAGGAGAGACTTCTTCAAAATGATGGAAAGGGATCTCTATGAACTCGCCATCTAACTCCACATAACGGAAGGAATTCAGATGACTAATCATATACTCCTCCTCCCCATGGACAGTTATGATCTTTCCTTGGACGGGGTACTTGAGCATCTGATGCAAAGTGGAGGTGACAGCACCGACAATGTGGATCCAGGGGCGTCCCAACAGACAAGAATAAGAAGGACGGATGTCCATCACATAGAAGGTTGAGTTGAAGACCTGAGTTACCACCTTTATTGGGATGTCCACCTCCCCGTGGACCATCCTCTTTGAACCATCGAAAGCTCTCACCACTATATTATTGGGTTTTAAAGTCACCCCCTCGCAATCAAATCTATCAAGGGCTTTTTTCGGCAAGACGTTTAAAGACGAACCAGTATCAACCAAAACATGAGCTAGGGTTGTTCCTATGCACTCCACTGAGACATGTAATGCCTCGTTGTGTTTTGTCCCTCTGGGTGTCAAGTCAGCATCAGAGAAACCCAGGCCATTATCAGCTGTCAAACTGGCCACACAGTCCTGGAACTGGTCAGCAGACGTCTCTTGCGGCACATGAGCTATCTTCAAAAATTTTACCAGAGCTTTGGTGTGTGCTTTAGAGCACAGTAGTAGAGCTAGCATAGAGATCTTGGAAGGGTTCAGCCCCAATTGTTCAACCACATCATAATCACTCTTCTTAATTATCCTCAGGATTTCTTCCATCTAATTCTTGGATGTTTCAGGAATAGCTAGTGATTGAGCCTTCGTCTGGACAGGCTCCTCTTGAACGTTCTTTCCTTTATTCTCAGTAGTGGAAGTAGGGATAGGAATTGTATTGTCTTTGTCAGTAGGTACGCTTGCAGGTACAATCACTGGTGCAGAGGTAATCTTCGGAATGGCCATGGGTCCAAAGACTGCCGTTGGAGGGGCAATCTCTGGAGAAAATATTCTTCCACTGCGGTTAATCTTGCTTGTTCTAACAATATTGCTAACGTCAGAACTGTCCTTTTCGGAGCTTTCTTCTTCGGAAGTCAATTAATCCTGTTTAACACCATGGTAGTAGATTTCTCCACCATAATTCCATGGTACTGTTTTATCTGAATTGTATGGGGTCAGCTCGGGCATTGTAATCTTGAGTGGAGCAGTCTTCGGAGAAGGTGTAATCCTAACGGGTCTTTTAGGGGCCCTGGAAGGATTGGCGTAGATGGTTATAATTGAAACTTCTTTCACTAGAACGGGTGAAACAGGAGCATTCTCAAACAAAATTTCTTGGTTATCCATCAGTCGTTGGATACCTTTTTTCAACAGAGGGCAGTCAAATGGGGAGGAAAGAATGACAGTCTTGGTCACAACCTAGGAAAATACCGGCTTTCAACAAATTCAACTTAATAATCGGGAGCGAAGTCAACAGTTTATCCACCGTAGCAACAAATAGATCTTCTTCAATAGCGTTGGCATTGTGACCATGCCTAGGCATTGGAGCGGAAATAACATTCGGTTTCTCAGGCGCTTCAAACTAAACTTCCTTCTCATCAATCAGATCTTGAATTTTATTCTTCAGAGCCCAACAGTTGTTGGTGCCGTGCCCTGGACTTTCAGAATGGTACGCGTACCTGGCGTTGGGATGGTAATGTGGAGAAGTAGTATTGGGATTTTCTGGGGCCTCTTTCAAAGTGGCCAGATTCAACTTCAGGAGATGTGGTATAACTTGAGCTGGAGTCATATTAATCTTGGTAAGTTTCCGAAGTGGCCTTTCTACCCTTTACTGATTAGTTCTCGGCTGGTCTGATGCAGGCTTCGGAATCATAACGGCCCCCACCATTAGTCGGCGCTCAGTTCTTCCTTGTTTCCTCTATGAATACACAACAGATACTTCCTTTCTTCCAGTGAAGGGCTTTTTCACATCTGTTGAGGCAGACACGTCCTTCTGGATTTTCCCACTTCTTATACCAACCTCCACTCTTTCGCCGGTTAAAATCAATTATGTAAACCCTGCAAAAGAACTTCCAATCAGATGATTGAAGAAAGGACCTGATAGAGTTACCAAGAACATGTCCACCAACTCCCTCTCAGATAGAGGGGGTTGCACCCTTCCGTCTAGATCCCTCCACTTTTGGGCATAATATTTGAAGCCCTCATTGGAACCCATGGCCATACTCTGAAGCTGAGTACGGGTGGGTGCCAAGTCGGCGTTGTATTGATATTGTTTATAGAAGGCGGCGGCCAGGTCTTCCTAATTATGGACGTCATCCCTTTCTAATTGGTAGAACCAATGAAGTTGCGTTCCTGATAAACTGTCTTGGAAAAAGTGGACCCACAGGTCTTTGTCGGCAGAATGTGGTTGAATCTTCCTGACATATGATCTGAGGTGCATTTTAGGGCAAGACACCCCATCATACTTGTCAAATAGTGGCACTTTAAACTTTGATGGGATTACAATTCTTGACACCAACCCCAACTCCTCAAAATCTAGCCCTGGTACTCTCTGGATTTCCATAGCGCTTAGTCACTCTTCAAGGTGTTTGTACTTGTCATCAGCCGGAGGGTATTGTTGTTCAGAGTAGTCCTCTTCTTCCTCTTCTTCTTCTTCTTCTTCAGAATCTGATGGTACTGCCGTTCCTTTTCCCTTTCTTTCCCCTTCATCAGATGTTGTTGGGAAATCTAAGGTCCGTCTGGCTTGTCCCTGAAATCTTCTGCCCATGATTACCACACCAGCTGGCTTCTTCTTCTTTTTCTCCTTTTCTTTTTCTAGCAAAGTCTTCAGCTCCTCTTGCCCCTTGGCTATGGTCATGAGTAACTGTTGAAATTGTGAGTTCTGAGCTTGCAGATCTTTGACCGTTTGTTCGAGATCCATCGTACTGAAATAAATAGTAGAGAGATGAGGAAACCTGTTGCAAAGACCTGTTTATGCTTATGATGAATGATATGTATTCATGAAATGTTTTCAAGTATTTAGAAATTCAAATTTTTTTAAACAAAAAAGAAACACAAGTCATATTAATAAGATAGAATTAGAGTACATCAATGCCTCTTGGGAAAAATAATACAAAACTCTAAGGTAAAAATACGTTGCGCATCCTCTTTGGTGCAATGTAGGTGTTTAAAGTCTGCTCTTCATGAAGTAGCCGAGTGAGTTCCAAAACCTTCTTCTCGCTTGCGTATAATTGGGCTTCGAAATTATCGTGCTCTCCCTTGAGCTGTATCCAATCCCTTTGTAGATCTTCGAGTGATGTCGGCATGTCAGGATGTAGGATAGTGTATGGAACTTCTCCTTCCTTAACATGCTCTATAATCACTGGGAGAATGGAGGGATAAGGCATCATAAGACTTTAAGCGCGGGTTCGTACCCACTTGAGGTAAGGCTCAAGAGGGATGGAATTCTTGTGTCCCAAAGTCTTGCTATCCACCTTGTTTGGCATCCTCCAAGCTCGGATGAATCTGTGACGGAGTCCTTGATCGTTGTTGTCGTAGTCGAAAACCAATCCTTGAATCAGCATATCATGTGGTCCATCCCTTCGGGCATAACCAAACTGTCTTAGAGCCAAGCAGGGGTTGCAGGTGATGACTCCTCTAATTCCAAGTAGAGGGACATTAGGGAATTCCCCACAACGGTCAACAATGGTAACATTCTCTTTGGATCGAGAACACCAATGAATATCTGAGTGGTTAAGTGTCATTAACCTTTGTGACCACCTCAAACCTTGCTCATTCTTTAAGACTGATTGGGGAAGATGAGAAATAAACCATCTTGCCAGGAGAGGAGTAAAACACATAAGAACACCTCTTTTCCTCATTGTACGAGTGTGAAAAGAGTGCAGGATATCCCCAAGCAATGTAGGCACCGGGTTGCGAGACATGAAGATTTTGATAGCGCTTACATCTATGAGTTGTTCAGGATTAGGGAACAAGACCATCCCATAGATGAGAAGAGCTACAATCTTCTCAAAAGCTTGCAAGTCTAGGGACTTCCAACAACTTTGGGCCTTCTCAAACAGAAACTTTGACAAGAAGCCTTTGGCACCACTTCTAGTTTCCCAATAAGTTGTGACATTAGATGAGTGCAAGTGCAAGGCTTGAGCAATCTCTTCTAGCTTTGGATCTCTTTCCGTACCGTTGAAGGGTAGTTGATTAAGAATATGAATCCTCAGAATTTGAGAGAATTCTTCCAAAGTGGGCACAAGTTGGTAGTCAGGAAATGTGAAGCAATGATACAAAGGGTCAAAGAACTGGAAGAGAACCTTCATCATATGCTCCTCTGTGTTGGAAATGACCAAGTTGAGTAGAATACCATGCCTCTCGGTGAATGGAGAATTCTCAGGGATCCTTGAAGCTAGATCCTTGAGTTGTGGAGGAATTCTTACAAGGTTGATTTGGATAGTTTTCCTACGAAGTGAATCCATAACCTACAAAACAAAAACAAAGATGAATCTCCAAAATACTTGAAATGGTTAGTGAATGCATATGATGTTCATGATGTCCATGATGTTATGCACAAGTATATATGTACAAGCAAATCAAACAAGTTCCTAGTTTAGGCTTGCATGGTGTTTCATAGGTAAGTACCCTCTTGAAGTTTATTTGGCTCAACCTGTCCTAGAAATAGTAATCGGGTTCTAAGGAGCTCAATATCACTGGATTGTTTCCTTGTTCATTGTTTCAGTTTAAGCCTCTTTACTGGCGACCGAAATATTCAAAGAAACCAATCCTCAATGAGTGTAGTATCGAGTATCTACCAACTTCGGACTGCACCGAAGCCGGTCATCTCATTACATCCTAAAAGTCCAAGTTGGTCAAGTAAAGGTTCTAGAAGTTCATTAGTGCTTCATGACATCACTCAGCAGCCCCGTATTCTCTTTGATTGACTCAAACGCTACCGATACCAACAAATATGTCGCACTAATATAGCTATTGCTTAGACCATGTCGCTATACCCCGCACAGTTTCAACAACGTATTACTATTTACCTATAATGTTTCCTAAATCCGGGTGGAGGATTCAAACCCAAACAAAGAACCATAATTGTAAAGCAAACAAGTCAAACAATGTAAGAAAATAAAGCATATTAATGCTGGTTTTCGTGTGACGTCAGTGTATCCTCAATGGATTGCCAATATTGTCCCAGTACCGAAAAAAGACGGAAAAGTCTGCATGTGCGTAGATTATAGAGATCTAAATAAAGCTATTCCAAAAGATGATTTTCCATTGCAACACATTGATATGTTAGTGGATAGCACAGCAAAATTCAAATTATTCTCATTCATGGATGGATTTTCTGGGTATAATCAAATAAGAATGGCTCCGAAGGACATGGAAAAAACAACGTTTATCAAACCCTGGGGAACATTCTGTTACAGAGTGGTGCCCTTCAGGTTGAAGAACGCTGGTGCAACGTACCAGAGGGATATGACATCCCTATTCCATGATCTGATGCACAAGGAAATCGAAGTATATGTTGATAATATGATTGTCAAACCCCAGACTGAAGAAGGGCATGTAGAAGATTTGTTTAAGGTGTTTCAGCATTTGAGGAAGTATCGTCTCCACTTGAATCCAAATAAATGCACATTCGATGTTTGATCAAGGAAATTGTTGGGTTTCATTGTTAGCCAGAAAGGAATTGAAGTTGACCTTGATAAAGTCAAAGCAATTCAAGAGATTCCAGCGCCAAGACCTCAAAAGCAAGTCAGAGGTTTCCTCGAGCGTTTGAATTATATTTCCAGATTCATTTCCCACATGACTGCAACCTGTGAATCGATCTTTAAGTTGTTAAAGAAAGATCAAGGTTGTGTGTGGACGGATGACTGCCAAAGGGCATTTAAAAGTATTAAAGAATATCTGCTTGAACCTCCTATCTTGCTCCCTCCTGTCGAAGGAAGAATGTTGATTATGTATCTGACAGTGTTAGATAAATCAATTGGTTGTATTTTGGGACAACAGGATTAAGCAGGGAAGAAGGAGTTCTCCATTTATTATCTCAGTAAAAAATTTACTGTTTGTGAGTCGCGGTATTCCATGCTGGAAAAGACATGTTGTGCTATGGCCTTGGCGACAAAGTTTTTACGGCAGTATATGTTGAATCAAACTACTTGGTTGATCTCCAAAATGGATCCAATCAAGTGCATTTTTGAAAAGCCTGCTCTTACTCCGAGAATTTCCCGCTGGAAGATGTTGTTATCTGATTATGATATCAATACCGCACTAAAAAAGCTATTAAAAGCAGTGTGTTAGCATATTATCTTGCTCACCAACTAGTGGAGGATCACCAGTATGTAGAATATGAATTCCCCAATGAGGATGTGATGTTCCTGGAAGTGAAAGATTATGATGAACCATTGTCTGAGGAAGGTCCTGATCCTGAATCTCGTTGGAGTATGATATTTGATGGAGTTGTGAATGCTTACGGTAAAGGAATTGGTGTTGTGATCGTCACTCCACATGGATCGCACATTCCTTTTACCACAAGGTTAACATTTGATTGTACTAATAATATGGAAGAATATGAGGCTTGCACCATGGGTCTCGAAGAAGCTATTGATCTCAGAATTAAAATTCTATATGTGTCTGGTGATTCAGCTTTGGTAATAAATGAGATTAAAGGAGAATGGAATACTCGTCACCCCGGCTTGATCCCTTACAAAGATTATGCAAGAAGATTGTTACCCTTCTTTAACAAAGTTGAATTCCATCACATTCCTAGAGATAAAAATCAAATGGCGGACGTTCTGGTAACTCTGGCTTCTATGTACCAAGTAAATACTTGGAATGATATACCTCGAATTACGGTTCTGCGACTGGATAGGCCCGCTCATGTATTAACAACAGAGGAGGTAGCAGATGAAAAACCTTGGTATCATGATGTGATACGGTGGGAGAACTGACTTGAGGTTTTTCTTTTGTGTTCGCAAATGTTGCGGTTAGCAAGAGTCGCCACCGACTTTTCTTTTATCCAAAAGGAAAGGTAAAAAAGAAAAGAAAAGACCTTTGAGATGTTTTCTTGAGTTCGGGGGGTATATTATGAAAAAGGGAAGGTGCTATCACCCTTTTCATCTATGGTTTTCCATGGGCTCTTAGTTACTTGTTTAGATCACTTGCTTTATTTTGTTTAAAATGGTGTTTGGTGTGGTTTTGAAAGTATTTTGTAAAAGAGGCCATTGTTTAGGAAATATTTGTAATGATTCTCGTTCGTAAGAATGTATACAAAGACGTTTGTCTTTTGAAAATGTTTTCAATGTTTTGTAAGTTGTTTTAAAATGTTTGTGTGTTTGTTTTTGAAAATAGCAAGGATTGGTTTAAAATGTAACAAGTAACTAGAAGTTAATCTACCTACTCAAATGTATTTCTTGTGCATTTTTATTCATTTGACATTGTTGTCTTAATATTGATTTGGTAAGCAACCCTATCTTTGGATGTAAACGGGACGGGCATGGGTCATCGTATGACCATGATAGCAATGTTGCCAAGCATCTTAGCAATTTTGAGGGACCAAGATCATTTTATTTTATACAACCTTGAATAGAGTCATTGAGGGACTATGATCTTATATTTGTTTTGTTTTGCCAAGATACTTCGCGTGCGTAACATGTCCATTTTTATTTAGGCAACCAAGTGGGAGAAACTCTAAGGGTGCTTGTGTGCAAAGTGTGTCATTTTCATGCTTTTGTCTTGCATTTAGGGTTTTCTATTTTGCTTTGTTTTTGTTATTGTCATGCAAACCTTAGTTACTAAGCATAGTATATAAAGCAATAAATTGCATAAAATAAACTAAGCTATTACAACAATTATTATGGGAGGGGGGATACAAGTTTTGAATGGGGATTTTACACAAATATAAACCTAAATATATTATTACAACCAAATCGAATATTGCGCGAATTAAATAAATGTACAAATATTTAAAATGCAATGCAATGTATTTATGTAAAAAATGTTTTGGTATTTGTTTTTCGTATGAGAAAATAATTTAATTTAAACCCTAATAAGGAAAAAATAATATTATTTTTGGAGGGGTGAAACCCTAATTTTTTAATTAAAATAAAATAATGCTTTATGTTATTATTTTGTCCATTTTTTGTACAAGAAAATAATAAATAATATTATATGTAAATATTAAAAATTAAATATGTATAAAAATAATTATTTATGAGTATAAATAGTATAGTAAAAATATTAGGTATTTTTAAATATATTTATTTAAGAAAATAAAATCTATGTATCATAATAAACTATTTTTTTATGCAAAAAAATAATAAAAAAAAATTAAAATTGCATAAAATAAAGAAATTATTTTTAGGATTTTTTATTGTTCAGAAAAAATAATCAAAAGCAATAAATATGAAAATATGAAAAAAAATATGAAAAATATAACAAATAAGCCAAGGGGTGTAAATATCAAGTCAGGAGGTGTGATTAGCAAAAACAAAAAGGCCCAAGGCGCCAAAAAGCCCAGGGCTTCATCCCTGTCCTCTAGCCAGTCTTCTTCTTCGCGCGCCATAGTTCAAATATGTAACTTTTATATGCTTGCACAAAAACAAAAACTCATAACATGAAACATGTGGCATTTGAGTTCACGATTCTAACCATATAAATTATGTAACCTAACTCTAAAAGATCAGAGAGAATTTTGGCAGCCCTAATTCGTGACCTAACTTTTTTAGCATTTTCAATCTTTAAATTCTCTCAGCATAGTTAATATAAATGAAAAATATGCATATGTACAGCTTCGTTATGATAAGGACTACATTTTTTCTTCACAAATTGTGGCTTGAGGATGCCTATTCAGAGAGATAGAATTTAAGAAATATACCTCCTTCAGCTGGATTCGATTAGAGCAATGTAGGGACTTTGATGGAGGTCTGAGGATTGTTTGAGCTTCCTTGAACTTCCTTGAAGTTGTTCCAATGCTTATCTTGCCTTGAGAATGGCTGGAACTTTCTGCACAAGTCAAGCTGCAAGCTTCAAGGTTGAAAATGGCAAAGGCTGAAATAGGGGTTACAGAGCCAGCGTGATGGCTTGGATTGCTTTGGTGTGATGTTTATGAGATGCTTGAAGTGTTTAAACACAAAACGCACGAGCCAAATGAGTGTTGGCTATGGTTTTGCAGATTCTAAGTGTTTGGACAAAGTTTTGGAGTTTTTGAGTTTTTGAGAGTTTCTAGTGTCAAGCAATCGTGTTATGCATTGTGATAAGTTTGCAAATATGTAGAGAAGGGATACAAAGTCAGCCCTTACTAGCTGTACCAGCTCTTGACCTTTTTACCAACTTTCTTGCTTTTGAAGTAAAGTGACAAGACCATACTCACATGCATGTCCTTGCTTGCTTGAGGGCTGCAAAGAGCTTGTACCAAATTCCTGAGAGTTATGTAATTTGCTTGTACCAAATGTGAACTTTATGCCTAAAATGGAATTATCTCTTGTATAAAGCTTCAAAAGCAAAGATAATGCCTTTGTCAACTGAGTTTGTATTTAATTATGGAGTGTAAAGTTAGCTTAGGACCTGTAAAGGCAGATACAAACAACATGTATTGGATTTGCAACTTGATGTTATGTGAAAATGGCTTGAACAAAAAGTGAGAAAATGCCAACTTCCTCTCTTCGATTCTCCCTAACCAAAAATGATCTTGGATAGTTCTTTGACATTTTGGAAATCTTGTAATGTTATCTATAATCCATCTTTGAAATGCAATTTGAGATACCTCTTGGAACTAGGTGAAAAATGTCCATGAAGTTGGGTCCAAAACCTGCCTAAATTAGGGCAAAATTTCACTAAGTTATTTAGTTCCTGGACCTATGTTCACAAATTCATAATTTGAGATCCAAGCATATTTTCGGAAATGTTTGTGAAGCAAAGTTGTAGATTTCATGGAGGACTACAACTTTCTTGTTGGAAGTTTTCTTTGAATCAAATTGCATCATGGTGAAAAAGTGGTGGAAATTTGGGAAAAAATAAGAAAATTTTTATACTTAGAAATATTCTAAGTTATGAAAATTTTCAAATTCAAAACCCTAATTCTAAAATTTGGTTTTCTTGGTGAACAAGTTTCATATTTTTACATATCTTGATGAATTATGACCCTTGGCACTTGATTTTGACCAAAAAGTCAAAGTTTGACTTTTAAGTGCACAATTGACTTTTGATCAGTTGACTGCAAAATTCATTTGTCAATCCAATGAACTTGAGATCTTTTGAACCATGTAATTAGGCCAAGATGATTCGATTTAACTCTTGAAATCATGTTTAAACTCAATTGGTCATTGGCTAGGTTAAAAATCATAAATTGCCCTTTCTCAATCAAAATCCTAATTTTGACCATTTTGCCCTTTTGATGATTTGATCAAATTTCTTGAGGAGTTGTGATCCAAACTTGATCAAATGGAACATATGAGCCTAAAATGTTGATGTGGATAAAAAATTAAGAATTTTGACTGTAAATTGGCCATAGTTGACTTTTTCTCCAATACAGTTGATTTTTAGGTCAACTGTCCAATTGACTGACTAAAAATGTGGTTCAAGGCTTGAAACTTAACATGAGCAATATTAGGGGTCCAAGATGATGTATGAAAGTCACATGAATAATTGGTGGTCCAAAAATCCTTGTGAAAACTCAAACCCTAATTTTGGGTTACCAGTGCAAGATGAGATGTCTTGAGCTGACCAAACCCTAATCTTGTCTTGAGTCCAAGAAGTCTTGTGAGAAAAGTTCTGATAAATGAGAGGGCAAATTTTGGGGTACAACACATGACATCAAGCATTTTCTTCATACTTAGGAATACCCGATTGGTGCTTCGAAGAAAGATAAAAAGACATTGAGAAGATTGGCAGGCAGTTTGTTCCTCAATGAAAATGTGTTGTATAAGAGAAATTATGCTATGGTCTTGCTAAGATGCATGGATAGACACGAAGCAGACACGTTGATGCATGAGGTTCATGAGGGTTCATTTGGCACTCATGCCAATGGACATTCGATGGCTAAAAAGATGCTAAGGGCAGGTTACTGTTGGTTGACAATGGAATCTTATTGTTACAAATTTGCATAGAAGTGTCATAAATGCCAGATTTATGCAGATAAGGTCCATGTGACTCCGATACTTCTCAATGTGATTTCCTACCCATGGCCTTTCTCTATATGGGGTATTGACATGATAGGGATGATAGAACCTAGAGCTTCAAATGGACACCATTTCATCTTGGTAGCAATTGATTACTTCACCAAGTGGGTGGAGGCTGCTTCATATGCTAATGTTACCAAGCAGGTGGTTGTGTGCTCCATTAAGAATGATCTTATATGTCGGTATGGTGTGCCGAGCAGAATTATCACCGACAATGTCCATCACAATTCATCTCCGTACAGGCCGAATATGAATAGGGCTGTTGAAGCTGCTAATAAGAATATCAAGAAAATTATCCAGAAAATGGTTGTTACTTATAAAGATTGGCATGAAATTCTCCCTTTTGCTTTGCATGGATATCGAACATCTGTCCGCACTACAATAGGAGCAACCCCGTTCTCCCTGGTGTATGGAATGGAAGTTGTACTACGAGTCGAGGTTGAGATTCCCTCCTTGCGTGTGATAATGGAAACCAAGTTGTCAGAGGCTGAATGGATCCAAAATTGGCTTGACCAATTGAATTTGATTGAGGAGAATAGGATGACAACTTTGTGTCATGCCCAGTTATATCAGAAAAGAATGAAGAAAGCTTTTGATAAGAATGTTAAACCTCATGAATTTAGAGAAGGCGACCTCATTCTCAGGAAGATCATGTCTTTCAACACTGATTCTAGGGGCAAGTGGACTCCCAACATTGAAGGCTCATCTGTTGTCAAGAAAGCCTTCTCTGGCGGTGCATTAATTCTTGAAACTATGGATGGCGGGGAGTTTCCACGTCCCATGAATTTTGATGCAATCAAGACATACTTCGCCTAAAGAAATAAAAGAAAAGCTCGCTAAGTTGAAAACCCGAAAGGGCGGCTTAGGCAAAAAATAGCGTCTCGGTAGGCCGAAAACCCGAAAGGGAGGTCTAGGAAAAAATTAGAGACATACACAGAATAAATTTCCCGCTAAGCTGAAAACCCGCAAGGGCAGCTTAGGAAAAAGTTAGGGAATTTCTTGGCAAGTAACTACATCAGACAAGGCTTGATCATTGGAGCAACAATCTTCTCGGATTCTCATCACACTTCAACAGAAGTTGCTGCTCAGTATTTCAAAAGTTGTTAGAGGAGATAATGGTCATTGTATCTCAATGTATCTTTTTCATTATATATTCCCATTTTCCAAACTTTGTAATTATCCGTGGAGTCTCGCCATTCGCAGACTACCATTCTATTAATGAAATTTGAGCTTTTAACCAATTCTTTGTATTTATTATTTTATTTAGCTTGAAAAGACTCCATTTATTACTGATAATAAATTTCAAAGCAAAAAGATTAAATAAAAAATTCGATTTTTTCAAAAAGAATTTAAAATTTACTTTTACTTTAGAATTTGTGATGCGAAAAAACAACAACAACAAAATGGTGATCCCAGGAATGGACAAACTCCAGTTTATTTTAAGAGGTTTTTGTTCCCCTTGGGAAGGTTTACTCAGGATGATTCGTCGTTGTTGTACCCCAAAATTTGCCCTTCCATATTCTTCAAGATTTGCCTAGGACAATCTCCAAATGGTTCAAAATCCCTCAAGGGTTGCACAGTCCAATTGCCTCCTAACACAGTCAAAATTAGGGTTTTGGTTCTTGCAAAGAAATTGAGGTTTTCAAGGGTCCAATCAAGTCCCACATGCCTACATGCATTGTCAAGCATCCATATGTCAAGTTTCAAGACTCACAACATCAAGTTGCACAGTCAAAAACCCTAATTGCTCCACAGTCAACTATAGGGGCAAAATGGTCATTTGACAGACAAAAGTCAAAAATTTTGGTCAACATCTTATTTTGAAGCCACAAACATCATTTGATCAATTCTTGATCATGATTCTCAAAGCATGGCTCAAAACGTCCCAAGATGCAAAAGTTTCTATTTTTGGACAGTTGAAAAAGTCAACTGCAAATTGACCAGGGCATAACTTTTTCATGGTTTATCAGAAAAATCCCATCCAAAGCTCATTTTGAATAGAATGACATTTCCTACAACTCATCTTCACACTTCAAGTCTAAGAAATTCTCTCACAAAAAGTTATCAATTTCAACATTATAGGTCATTTTCAAAAGTCAACAAAAAGGCACTTTAAGTCAAAGACCATAACATGATATTGGTAAATCAAAATGACATGGGACCAAAGACATTGGTTAGAGGACTTCAAGACCTTTCCAAAATGTCCAAAAACATGTTCATAGCTTCAAAATTGAGCAAGATATGCCTTGAAGAAGTTGGGAAATTTTTGGGAATTTTGAAAAGTCAACTTTGCCTAAAACCCTTCAAAATTGCTAATGGGCCTCAATTTCTTTCATGAATCATTACCCAAAGGCTATGCACGACCCATTGAGTTTAAAGGGATTTATTTTCTTATTTTTAATTAATTAATTGAATTTTTATTCTTATTAATTCATTTAATTAGATTTAATTATGAGAAAAATATCAAGTAATGGTTTTAAATCTTTTTTGTGCAGCAAATATGTTCATTATATCCAAAAGATTTCGTGCATCATCTCAATGGGACAAGATCATCCATATTTGGCAATATTTGCATGGAAAAAGATTGAAAAAGATGTGATAAAAATCAAATATTCAAAACATTAATTCAATGGACTTTTGGGCTTTGTTTTGACCTAGAAAGCTTCACATACAAAGGCATAGTAAAACCTAATTGATACAGACACGAAAGACTGCTCAAAAACTCAGAACAAAGTTGCAACTTTTCATCAAAATTTTGGAAACTGAAATCATAGTTGCAGGGCGTTTCAAAGCATAACAAGTATTCCATTGCGTTGCTGGACCTTCCAGGAAACTATTGGCATCAAGAACAAATCCCCATACTCCAAGAATTGATAGAACTGGGTCACGCTTATCACAAACATGTCCATAATCGTTTTTTTTTATTTCCATGCATTATTCATGTTTTTATTTGTTGATTTACACTAACAATGATGTTCTGAAGCGATTGGTAATGTTTAATTGGACTAACACTGCCTGTAGCTAGATATGCCATGGACGAAAATTAGGTTTTCCAAAGCTTCAGAATAGGGCTTTCATGTAGAGGAAAAATTGGACCTTGAGACCTATGCCATTGAATTCAGGAGCTCCATACGAATTGAACCAATACCTCGCGCCCAATTTATTTGATCCATAGGCGTAATCGCTATTTTCATGAGTTGCAGTTTGTGGGGGTGTAAAACCCCCGCTACTTGTTTTCTATTTGCAGGTAAACGAAGACGAAAGCTAGCGTGTCATCATGTGATAGGGGCATTCAAATTTGGCGCGTGATTTTTTTGTTCATACCACTAACGCTTGTTTTTTTTATATAATAATCACGCTCCATTATATTAACAAAGAAACGCAATAGCTCAGTTGGCTGACAACGTGTCCTTCCAGCGCTGGGACCTGGGTTCGATTCCCAGGTCCCCCCATATGTTTAATAATTTTTGTCTTAACACGTTCCTATGCATCATCCCTTCAACGCTCCACCATACATCCTCACACGTTAGCCTGCCACGCGCTCATGCTCACCCATCCAATGGCTATAACGTGAATTCCAGGGTGGACCTCAGTCAAGCCTCACACGCATGATCAGAAAAGTCAAACCAGGCCTTGTCTTGATGGGCCAAAATTACTTCAAAAAACCTCCAAAATGGGCAAGACACCCCCCAATGTTTGTATTCTATTTTTTTAATTTCCTTTTCTTTTCTTTTTTGTTTTAATTTGTTTTAATTGTTTTAATTGTTTTATTTAATTCACCTAAAATAATTTTCATAATAAAAAATCAGAAACCAAAAAAATATTTAATATTTAATTCTTATTAATTTCACTATTAGAATATTTTTGTAAATAAATGTTAAGTAATTAATTTAGTTAAATTAGGTTTCAATTTTAACACTTTTCTTAATAAATTAAAATAGGTAAAATTAAGGTTTTTTTGACATTTTTCATCCTTTTCTTAATAAATAATTTTCTCTCATTATTATTATTATTAATTATTACTTTTGTAAATAAATATGTAAATTAACTAATTAGTGTAAATTAGGTTAACTTGTATATTTTTCATTAATAATTAAAAATAACTTAGAACTAGGGTTTCCTTCTAATTTTAATTCTTTTCTTTATTTCATAAACACAAAAACATAAAAAACAATTTATTTTTTTAATTAAATATTAATTAGACTTTAATTCCAATTTAATTTCAAAAGGGTCAAAACCCTCGGATGTCCTAACTTTTATTCTTTCGCACGTTATTCTTTTTTTCTTTTCAAATATTATGTAACTGCCCAAGGCTTGTAATAGTAATTACGTCTTTTTACTTTCTGCATTTTTTATCAAACGGGTCTTTGTAATTTGGCGATGTATAGACCCGCGCCTTGTAATAGCGTAGGATTTATCTTTCCGCATTTAAATTTCCGCACTTTTAAATTCTAATTGCATGAAAGAATGTATGGCTAATTAAAAACAAGCGTAGCTCACAATACCATGATCAAAGATAAAACTTAATTGAAAACAACACACAAATTCACACACCACTTCTAGGGTACGCCTCACCTGTTGCCTTCGAAACGTGGTCGTCGAGTATAGGACGTTTTAGTAAGTCCTTATGTCCATGATCCAGTTGCCTCAAAACAGTTGCCTCGGATTAAAAAAGGATCAAGGCATAAGGGTAGCTTCTAAGGTGTCCTACTGTTGCTCTGGTGACCACACTGTCCCTACAAACAAATTGACCCGAACACCTCCAACGGTGGTGCTACTTACCTCTCAATGGTGGGATGGCACTACCTTAAGGACATTTACACAGCCTAATTCCTTAGGGTAGGTAGATGACTCATGGATATTTGCTCTATTCAAAAACAAATCAAAACTCTTTTCACACTGACACTTTCAAAAAGCTTTCAAAACAATTTTTTCAAACACTCTTGAGGACTGATACAAGAGTTATTCTGAAATCTTTCAAAGAAACTTTTTCAAACCCACTCACAATTGAAAAGCAAACATTTTGAAAACACAATGAGCAAGTATCTAAGAGCCCATGGATAACCATGGATAGAAAGGGTGCTAACACCTTCCCTTTCTATAAATCTACCTCCCGAACCGAGAAACTATCTCATAAGGAATTTTGCTGTGCTTTTGTCCTGTCCATGTTGGAGAAAATAAAAGACGGTGGCGACTCTTGCTTCCGCGACATTTCGCGACCAGCGTTAAACAGTCAGTTCTAAATCCACCGATCACAGAACTGGCGACTCTGTTGGGGAATACTTATAAAAGTGAGGTGTACCTTAGGACTAAGATCACTTGTGTTTTCAATTGCCTGAATTGCTTGCTTTATTATTGTGGGTACTGTCTTGGGAGTTCTATATATCCTAACCCGGATCTGGGGGGAACCTTCTTAGAAAGTAGCAACAAGACTGTGAGGGAACTGTGTGGGGTATACCGACATGGTTGAAGCAGTCTGCTACGTTGATGTGGCACTTTGGTGAGTACCGGTAACCCTTGAGTTCAGTCAAGGAGAGTACGGGGCCGCCGCGTGGTGTCGTGAAGCATCAACCGACCTTAGGAACCTTAATTGAACCATCTTGGCCTCTTTAGGGTAGTGAGATAACTGACTTTGGTGTAGTCCGAGGTTGGTTGATACTCGATACTACACTCAATTGAGGGTTGTTTTCTTGGAATATTTTGGTCTCCAGTTCAGTGGCTAAATCGAAACGATGAACAATGAAAGCAATCCAATGATATTGGGACCCTTAGAACCCGGTTACTTCTGATAGGACAGGTTTTAAGCCCACCAACTTTAAGAGGGTAATACCCAGACCCCATGCTGGCCTAAACTCTAAGGGCTGTGGTGTGACTTGTGTGCCTTACCATGTTTGCTTTTTATGAATACTTGTGGTGTGTTTAATCATAGCATCATAACATCATACAGCATCATATGCATTGACTAACCATTTCAGGAGTTCGAATCTTCATCTTTGTTCTTGTTTTGTAGGACATGGAAACTATTCGCAGAAAGACAATTCAGATCAGCCTTGTAAGGATCCCTCCTCAGCTTAAGGAACTTATATCCAGGATTCCCGAGAGTTCTTCTTTCAGTGAGAGGCATGGAATACTCATCAGCTTGGTCAACACCAACATTGAGGAAGATATGATAAAGGTCCTCTTCCAGTTCTTTGACCCCCTGCACCACTGCTTTACTTTCCTGGATTATCAACTGGTGCCTACATTGGAAGAGTTCTCCCGGCTTCTGAAGATCCCTATCCTTAGTCAACTACCCTACAACGGTACGGAAAGGGAACCCAAACTTGAAGAGATTGCTAAAGCACTACGCCTACAACCATCTGACATCAAGGGACATTGGGAAGTTAGAAGTGGTATCAAAGGGTTCTTAGCCAGGTTTCTGTTTGAGAAGGCCCAAGAATGTTGGAACTCCCTTGACCTACAAGCCTTTGAAGAAGTTGTGGCCCTCCTTGTCTATGGATTGGTTTTGTTCCCGAATCCAGATCAGCTTATAGATATCAGTGCTATCCAGATCTTCATGTCCAGGAATCCTATGCCCACGTTGCTTGGGGACATCCTTCACTCATGTTACACTCGAACCATGAGAAAAGAGGTGTTCTTACGTGCTGTACTCCCCTCCTGGGAAGGTGGTTTATGTCGCACCTTCCACAATCAGTTTTGAAGAATGAGCGGGGTCTGAGATGGTCACAACGATTAATGACTCTTACACATGTAGATATACATTGGTGCTCTCGGTCCAGAGAGGATGTCACTATCATTGATCGTTGTGGGGAGTTTCCTAATGTTCCTTTACTTGGAATCAGAGGAGGTATTACTTACAACCCGTGTCTGGCTTGGAGACAGTTTGGTTATGCTCGGAGGGACGGCCCTCATGACATGTTAATTCCTGACATAGTTTTTGACTTCGACAACGATGCACAAGGACTTCGCCAGAGATTTATCAGAGCTTGGAGGATGCCCAACAAGGTAGACAGCAAGACACTGGGGCATAGGAACTCCATCCCATTGGAGCCTTATCTCAAGTGGGTACGAGCCTGCTCCCAGAAGTTAGTGATGCCATATCCTCATGTTCTCCCCGTGATCAAAGAGCCAGTTTTAGAAGGAGAGGTGTCCTACACCATTCAACATCCTGACATGCCTACATCCTGGGAAGAAATGCAGAAGAGCTGGATCCAGCTTAAGGAAGAACGGAATTCTCTTGAGTCCAGTCTACATGCTAGTGAGAAGAAGGTCTTAGAGCTCACCCGCCTACTGCACGAGGAAAAGACTCTCAACACTTACATAGCTCCAAAGAGGATGCGTAATGTCTTTTGGGATTGATTTACCTTGTAATGTTTGCCCATGAGGCCTTGATGTACTGAACAGTTATTTCTTAATGATAACGTGTGTTCCTTTTTGTCTACAACAAATTTGAACTTTCGAACCCTTGAATGCATTGCATAAACACATATCATGCATCATGTGCATAGCAGGTACTCTTTTTTACAGGTGGTTTAATCTTCTTCGCTGTTTATTTCTGCTCGCCATCATTAACCCTGAATCATCTACCGAGCAGTCCATCAAGGCCCTCCAGGCTCAGAATGCCCAATTCCAAGAGCTGATCATGAGTTTGGCCCAAGGACAGGAGGAATTGAAGGCTCTGTTGGTCAAGAAGAAGAAGAAGAGAACTGTACTATTCAACATGGGCCGGAGGTTTGGTAACACGCTGCAGAATGAGGTTGATCAAGCTGGTTCTTCGGTGGGAAAAGGCAGTTCCCAAGGGGGAAGGGTTCCTAGTTCGGTGGTCTCTGACAACGAGACTGATTTCAATGAAGAGCAGTATCCTCCAGCTGAGGACAAGTACAAGCAGTTAGAGGATCGTCTGAATGCCATGGAAATTCAACAAGTGCCTAGTTTGGATTTCGGAGACTTGGGTCTATCTTCTGGTGTGGTGATCCCACACAAGTTCAAAGCACCATCTTTCGCAAAGTATGACGGGGCGTCCTGCCCTAAGCTACATCTCAGATCTTATGTGCGGAAGATACAACCATACACTGTGGACAAAAACTTGTGGATCCATTTCTTCCAAGAGAGTCTTTCAGGGACTCATCTCGAATGGTTCTATCAGCTGGATGGAACCAAGGTTCGTAACTGGGAGGAATTGGCTACTGCTTTTTACAAGCAGTATCAGTATAATGCCGACCTCGCTCCTACACGTACCCAACTCCAGGGTATGTCGCTAGGATCGGGAGAAGGTTTTAAAGAGTATGCGCAGAAATGGAGGGACCTGGCTGGCAGGGTGCAGCCACCATTAACGGATCGTGAGCTAGTGGACATGTTCTTGGGGACCCTATCCGGGCCGTTCTTCAATCATCTCATTGGCAATTCATCTGCAGGGTTTACAGATCTCATTCTGACTGGGGAAAGGATAGAAGCTGGTATGAAATCAGGGAAAATACAGAAAGGGGCGTCCTCAAGTTCTAAGAAGAAGCCTTTCAAAAAGGAAGCCAGTGCTGTGTATGGGCCTAGGAGGCAAAACAAACCGGAACGCTGCCAAGTTGTCAACGCGGTGGTAATTGCAAAGCCTGCTGCCGCTCCTCGGCAACCCAACCAACCAAGGGCTGAGAGACCCAAAAGAGAATACACTCGGCTGAGTATGACCTTGTCACAGATCTTGCCGCAATTGCTATCGACCAACTTTGTGACCGTCAGAGAGGCTCCAAAGGTGGTGAACACAACCTCTCCCAAGTACAATCCCAATGCCCACTGTGCTTATCACTCCGATAGCCCGGGGCACTCTACTGATGATTGATGGGCCCTAAGAAATAAGGTTCAAGACCTTATTGATGCTAAGGAGGTACAGTTTGAGGCACCTGAGAATCCTAATGTGGTGACAGCTCCCCTACCTGACCATGGGGTGAATGCTATCAGGGATGGTGATGAAGTGGAAGAATCTGAGTTCAACAGCTGGATCTACCCGACGGCCGACAGTGGACCTAACAATTGGACCGCAAAAGACCACATACATGTTACTTTTGTTACGCAGTAATGAATTCCTTTGTTTTTAATTTTGTAATGAATAATAAATTGAAACTTTTTGGCCCGGTGTCTTACCCGGGGCACCGTGGCTTCATTTGTGAGGGCTTATTACTTGTCATTTCCATATATCATGAATAAAGACATTGGACGTTTTTCGCATTTCAAATCTTGTGCTCCCTTTCCTTCTTTCTTTCTTTATATATTGCAAAACAGCTATATTTACACACACTCACCCATACAGGTTTGAATCCACTCTGGATCTCACTGGTAACGACTCTGCTACTGCCAGTTATGACTTCGAAAATCTGATCAACTTAGCCGAAGACGAAGGTGAAGATGATTGCGAAGTGCCTGGTGAGCTTGCAAGACTGTTACTCCAGGAGGAGAGGGCCATTCAACCGCATGAAGAGCCAGTGGAAACGGTAAACCTGGGTACTGAGACAGACAGAAAGGAAGTCAAGATTGGCGCCAATCTGGAGCTCAGTGTGAAACAGCGGTTGATTCGGATGTTGCATGATTATGTGGAAATCTTCGCCTGGTCTTACGAAGACATGCTTGGGTTGGATACCGACATTGTGGTTCATCATTTTCCTACCAAGGAAGACTGCCCTCCGGTTAAACAAAAGGTCCGCCGTATGCGTCCAGAGATGTCCGAGAAGATCAAAGCTGAGGTTATGAAGCAATTTGACGCCGATTTTCTTGCAGTGACTTCTTACCCTCAGTGGGTTGCCAACGTGGTTCCGGTGCCAAATAAAGATGGTAAGGTCCGAATGTGTGTTGACTACAGGGATCTGAACAGGGCCAGCCCCAAGGATGACTTCCCCCTACCTCACATTAATGTTCTGGTTGACAATACTGCTCAACACAAGGTGTTCTCCTTCATGGATGGTTTTTCAGGTTATAATCAAATCAAGATGGCTCCTGAAGACATGGAAAAGACTACCTTTGTTACTCAGTGGGGCACCTTCTGCTACAAGGTCATGCCATTTGGGTTGAAAAATGCTGGGGCAACCTACCAACGTGCCATGGTTGCTTTATTTCATGACATGATCCACCATGAGATTGAAGTGTATGTCGACGATATGATTGCAAGGTCCCAAACTAAGGAGGAACACCTTGACCATTTGCAAAAGTTGTTTGACCGTCTGAAGTTATACAAGCTAAGGTTGAACCCGAACAAGTGCACATTTGGGGTAAGATCTGGAAAGTTGCTAGGCTTCGTCGTAAGTGACAAGGGTATTCAAGTGGACCCTGCCAAGGTTAAAGCCATATAAGAGATGCCAGTTCCTAAGACAGAGAAAGAAGTCAGAGGCTTTCTAGGACGTCTGAATTATATTGCCCGATTCATCTCGCATCTGACTGCTACTTGTGAACCAATCTTCAAGCTACTGAAGAAATATCAGGTAGTACGTTGGAATGATGAATGGCAGGCCGCTTTTGACAGAAAGAAAGAGTATCTCCAAGAACCACCCATTCTTATGCCACCGGTTGAAGGGAGACCTCTAATACTATACCTGACAGTACTTGACAGCTCAATGGGGTGTGTGCTGGGGCAGCATGACGAGTCTGGCCGAAAAGAGCACGCTATTTATTACCTTAGCAAAAATTTTACCGACTGTGAGACCCGATACTCACTGCTCGAGAAAACTTGTTACGCTTTGGTATGGGCTGCTCGCCGGCTGAGACAGTATATGTTGACTCACACTACTCTATTGATTTCAAAAATGGATCCAATAAAGTATATATTCGAAAAGCCTGCTCTGTCTGGAAGAATAGCAAGATGGCAAATGATCTTGACAAAATACGACATCCAGTACACGACTCAGAAAGCTATCAAGGAAAGTGTGTTGGCAGACCACTTGGCACATCAGGCAGTAGACGACTACCAGTCAATGAACTTTGAATTTCCTGACGAAAGCATCATGGTAGTGACTGATTGTGAAGTACCTGGACCGGATGAAGGACCCGAGGAAGGATCCCGATGGTCTATGCACTTTGACGGAGCCTCCAACGCTTTGGGTAACGGAATCGGCGCTGTAATCATATCCCCTCAAGGCAGTCATACTCCGCTCACTGCCCGGCTATGTTTCAACTGCACCAACAACATGGCGGAGTATGAGGTGTGCATTATGGGTCTTCAAGCTGCGATTGACTTAAGGATCAAGTTTATGAGTGTCTTCGGAGATTTCGCTCTCGTGATCAATCAGATCAAAGGCGAGTGGGATACGAAACACCCAAACCTTATTCCTTATAAAGAATGTGTGTTGACATTGACCCCCCATTTCACGGAGATAACTTTTGAACACTTCCCAAGAGAGGAGAATCAGTTGGCGGACGCGTTGGCTACGATGTCTTCTATGTTCAAAGTCAAGTGGGACAATGAGGCTCCCCGGATCATTTTTTGAAAGCTGGACGAACCGGCATATTGTTGTGATCTTGAGACTGAGGTGGTAACTGAAAAACCTTGGTATCATGAGGTGAAGAGGTATTTGGAAGCTCAAGAATACCCTGAAGGTGCATCTGTCAATGACAAAAAGTTTCTGAGAAGGTTCGCAGCAAAGTTCTTCCTCAGCAACAACATTCTATATAAGCGAAACCATGATTCAACCTTACTGCGTTGTGTGGATAAGACTGAAGCAGAAAGGATCATGACAGAGCTGCATGAAGGTACCTTCGGAACACATTCCAGTGGACATACCATGGCAAAGAAAATCCTTCGGGCAGGATATTTCTGGTCCACAATGGAAGCTGATTGTTACCAACATTCTCGGACATGTCACAAGTGCCAGATTTATGCAGATAAGGTGCACGTTCCTCCAGTTCCTCTGAATGTCTTGACTGCACCTTGGCCCTTTGCAATGTGGGGCATTGATATGATCGGCGAGATTAAACCTACGGCATCCAACGGGCATCGCTTCATCCTGGTGGCGATTGATTACTTTACAAAGTGGGTTGAAGCAGCTTCTTATGCTACTGTAACCAAGAATGTCGTGGCAAGGTTCATTCGACACAATCTGATCTGTCGATACGGTGTCCCGGAAAGGATCATTAGGGACAATGGTACCAATCTTAATAACAAGATGATCACTGAGCTCTGCGAGCAATTCAAGATACAGCACCACAATTCTTCTCCTTACCGGCCGAAGATGAATGGGGCTGTAGAAGCAGCTAATAAGAATATTAAAAAGATTGTGCAGAAGATGACAGTGACCTATAAAGATTGGCACGAGATGTTACCGTTTGCTCTTCATGGGTACCGTACCTCAGCAAGAACGTCAACCGGGGCAACTCCCTTTTCCTTGGTCTATGGCATGGAGGCATTCTTACCGATTGAAGTGCAGATACCCTCTCTCCGGATAATGAAGGATGCAGATCTGAGCGAAGATGACTGGATCCAGACACGACTTGATCAGTTAAACCTAATCGACGAAAAGAGACTCACTGCTATTTGTCATGGTCAGACGTACCAAAAACGGATGATCAGGGCATTTAATAAGAAAGTCAGACCACAAGAGTATCAAGTTGGGGACCTGGTGTTGTACCCCAATTTTTGACCTAAGATCCCATTTTTATTTTTACATTTTTAAAATAAGTCAAGGTCACGAAATACGGTCGGTTTTAACGTCTCACCTTCGAGCTTTGACTATGCGAAGATTGTCAAGTGTTTTGAACATTTTTAGCATATGCATCACTAATTTCTAATCGCATACAAAGGTGTATGTTCACGTTCTTTTGTGTCATGTGCAGAGACAAGTCTGAATCAAGAGCATCATGTGTCGCGCCTCAATTAAGATTTTGAGTCTCCCAAGCCCGAAGTACGGTTGATTGTGGATTCTCGAAGACTGATTCATCAAGGCACACTGTCGCACCCTAAATTTCGCCCCTAATATGTTTTAGTCGCACTTTCAGATCATATTTTGTTATTTGGTCACGATCATTAGTAAATATCTTCATTCATCACATTTTGCATCATTAGTCGTATTTAAGTTGATCAGAAAAAGTCAGTTTAAATCAAAGTTTGCATCGTCTTTCAGTTGTAAAATACCCGGCATTTCACATCATTCATTTTTACCTGTTTACTCGTTTCTTGCATTGCTCCAAGTTGTTTATATGTCGATAATAAAAATATTTTGGTTTTATAGACAAACTGTTAAAAGCGATTCAACAATGTACGAAAAATTAGCGAGAAAAATATTTCAAGTTTTCACCTTTTTACCAATCATTTTATGAATCTGCGCTTCGCGTAGATTATGACGGTATGCTTACTTTATTTTTTTGGTACAGTTCGAGGTCTCGTTTTTAACCTTAAACGTCTGTTTAGTCTGATATTTTTATTACTATTTTATTTTTGATTCTTTGACTTCTTGAATATTTTTTTTCTTTAATCTTTGTGACATGTAGATTATTTTAATGTGTTCATTTTATTTTTTCGGATAAATCTTCGTCCGTTTCTTTTTTATCATTTTTGGTCATTTTGGGTCTTTATATTTTATTCATAAAATATTCAAAAAATCATTTTAAATTGAGTTGATTTTAATACATTTAGTTTTTTGGTTATTTTTATAATTTAAGGGCTATTTGGTCACAAAAAAATATTATTTACACTGTGCTTGATTCCTATTGGTTACTAACAAAAGTTACAGATCAGTAAGTTGAATTTATTTTGGACGGATCAGATTAAATCTGAAAACAATATTCCTTTTCATTTTCTCTATTTAAGGATCTTCATGTTCTTTGTAACAAGGGGGGAACAAAAACAAAAAACAACACAAACAGTGATATTCCATCCCTCAATACTCCCCCTCCTCTTTTCAATCCACACAATCTTCCCATCTAACAAATCCTCACACACATTGCCACCAAAACAACACAACAAAAACCCACAACTCAGTAACCCCTCACCTCTATTTCACGAAACCTTCAATCAACCCAGCCGTTCAAACAACCCAACCTCCATCTTCCATCTAATCCCACTCTCACCAAAAACTCTCTCTCTGTATAAAAACGGTACCTTTCACACACACTCACATGAGATTTTCAACTGATTCTTGTTTTCAACATCATTGATTCCATTAAAGTTTCAATTTTTTTTTAACTTTTTAAGAGAATTTCTGAATACCCTTTTTGTTTATAGTTTAGATTCTTTGTTTAATTTGCTTGCCACGTGAGGCTTAGGAATTGGTGAGAGAGAAGCAATTCTGGTGATTGCTGATAGTGAGATTAGTGAAATATATTACATTTTGTTTATTCATTTATTTATTTTATTATTTAAATTTTGTTTGTTTTATGTATATATTACATTTTAGTTTTCATAATTCTTTAATCATTTAAATTTTTGTTTTAGTTTTCTAATCTTCATTAAATATTTAATTAGTATTTAGTTAAGATTTTAGAGATTTTGTGTTTTAAAATAGACGAACTGCATTTTTACCTTGGGTCTGTTACTATTCATTTTTTTGAATATTATGTGCTATGACAAATATTTTTTGTTTAGATAGTTCTATCCATTTAATTTTGATAGTAAAAATAGGAAAAAAACATGATATAAAAAAAATGATTAAAAAGAGAGTAGACATTAGATTTTAAATTTAGAAATAGTAATGTTTTATCTTTTTTGTCATTCATATTACTTTAGTATATTACGTAATGTGTAATTAATTTGTTGGTTTGTAAATAAATTCAATTTGTGATTTAATTTTCTTATCGTTTTATTTAATAGAAACTTTTGAGTTTTAAATTTAGTTGGAATTTTATCTTGTTTATAAATTTAAATTGTGTTGTCTATTTTATATCATTGTGATTTCAAATTTTGAGCTCGATTTAATTTTCGAATATGTAACGGATGTATAAACTTCACTGACCAGTTTTTTATGGACTTCGATTCGACGCATTCCGGTCCCATAGCTTGATTCTTTATTTCACATGAGATGTTCATATTATTTCTCTATTATCCTGTTTATCTGTTTGTTGGAGTTTTTCATGTGATGTAGGGAATCTTATACCGTGAGCGTCATCCACGATTTCTTTTTTCCGTGATTTATTTTCACGTGTTGCACTTCTCGCTTGTGGTTCATTGCGCTTTGTTCGCTGCTGGGAGTATTATCTTACATCTGGTTTTTTTGGACGCTATCGGCTTGTGATTTATTTTCCCTTGAGGTTTGATATACTCTTAACTTATTTATCTGTCTGTGGTTTTAACTCCAAAGGAAAGATTTAAATTTGTTGACTTCACGTCATCAAATACATCTCATCCGATCGTGCAAATACCCTTTTTTTCATTTTTTTGTTTGTTTACTATTTTGTTAAACTCAAGATAATTTTCCCAAAAGACTCCATTTTCAAACTCACACCTTTTAAGTCAAAACTTCGACACTAGGTCGTCGCATCTTCAAAATCTCGCGAACACCTATTTTTAGCCAAACGAACCATTTTAATCAAACAAACAATTTTAACCAAAAACAGATATTTCAAAAGGTTCATGCGGAGTACCGCAGATGCATTGGGTGCTAATACCTTCCCATTGTATAACCAACCCCCGAACTCTCGATCTCTTTCAAAAACGCATTGTATTTTTATTACTTTTAAGTATTATTTTACATTGCATATTTTAGGGTTTTATTTCGCTCTTTTCCCTTTTCCCTTGGAAATAATAAAGCGTGGTGGCGACTCTTGCTTTTGTGAGTCAAGTTAATTAATAACTTGATCTCCGATTTTCACCGCTACAGAATTGGCGACTCTGCTGGGGAAAGATTGACCTCTTGCTGGTCCATCCCTAAGTGGGTTAAGCCTAATTTGTTTTATCTGTTTTATCATTATTTGATTGTTTGATTATATGTATATATTATGATTATTTGGGTGTTGATAATATTTACAAAGGACAAGTCCTATACCCGGACTAAGTTACACTTAGGAATAGGACGGGCGGTATAGTCATGTTAACTTTGAGGGAGTAATCCCGAAGAAGGAGGCATGAGATCCCCCACTCAGTGGAAGGCCCTTTTGAACGTAATATTTGTTTACCGAGTAATCGGGAAGACATTATTATTTTCGACCTGGGAGCCAGAGAAGCTGGGAACCGTAGAACCCTAACCCATCTTGGCCTTTTAGGTGTAGCGTGGAGATTATAACGGAGTAATCCGGAAGTAGTTGTCACGCGATGCTACGCTCGGATGAGTTTCTCTTGAGAATATTGCTGATTATTGAGTAATCAAGACGTTGGTAATATCTGAAGGAGGAATGTAGACTCCGGGAACTCTTAGAACCTCGTTCTACAGGTGTGATTAAACCGTTAGTACATACCTTGGGGGTGTTCCTTACCTTGACTCCATGCTCGTGACGTTGAACCTTTCGAATTTATTTGTGACCTTGCTTGTGGTTGTTGCATAGCCGTGCATTCATGCATCCATAAAACCCTTTTCACTTGACTTTCAAGGAATTTGGAGGTCTTTCTTTGTAAACATCACAAGTTTCGTCAAACTCAATGGATCTTGGGTGTTGATAGGGTGAAAACCCTAATCCACCAAAATGGATGATTGATCTTGATGATAACTCGATCAACGCTTTGGTCCAATTTAGAATTCATCTTCTATCTTCATACCTTGATGTTTACAACTCAATATCTTGAGTTCTTTGAAAATCAAATAAAAATTCTCTTTTGCATATCATACATCATTCTACATTTTTTGTTTCACTTTCAAAGGTCTTTTTCCGAGTCTTATTTTTCCTTTGGTCTCACCAGTACAACACTCGCGCTAAGAGAACAACGGAGAATATCAAGCAAGAGGTTTCAGAACTCCGTAGAGAGATGACTATTTTGAAAGCTGGTATGGATCACTCAACTGTTTTGGTTGAAATTTTGGTTGCCGCCCAAGTCAATCCTTTTAGGAGGGAGGAAGCGATGATAAAAGTCTTCACTGAAACTCTAAAATCATTCTCTCATGAGAAGGTGATGGTTAATGCACCTAATGACTTTCCTGACAAGGTGAATGTGGGAGTGCGTCTAGAAGAAGATGTTGGGAATGGATGTTCATATGAAGATGGTAGCTCAGCTAATGGTGTGAAGAAGTTTGATAATAACTTTTCCAAGAAGAGAACCATAGGAAGAAATAATCATCGTCAGAATCGTCATGTTTCTCCTATTCATCAACAGAATCGGTAAGTTCCTAATCAGAGGAAAACCCAGTTTGATCCATTCCAATTACCTATACAGAGTTGTTCCCTATCCTGATGCAGAGGAATTTGGTTCAGACCCGACCTCCATCGAAGGTTCCTGAGAAGATACGTTGGTACTATAAAGCTGATTTGGCTTGTACTTTTCATCAAGGTGCTCCTGGGCATGACTTGGAGGGTTGCTTTGCTTTGAAGATTGAGGTTCAGAAGTTGGTCAGAAGTGGTATCTTGTCATTCAAGGACGTTGGTTTTGAAGTTCAAATCAAGCATGCGCCGAAGAGTAAACACGATTGATAGTGACTTTGATTTTTGAAGGATGTTTTCGGTAATTCAAGTCCAGAGGGAAAGCCTTCCCAAATTATTAACTTATTTTTGCTTTTTGTAATTTTTCTTGTTTATCAAAACATTGTTTGCATGTAAGAACTTGTTTGCATCTGTATGATTATCTTAATACAATGAGCATGTTTGTCTTGAAGAAATTCATTCATTTCACTCATATTTGTTTTCAAATTTTAAATTGCTTTTTGCATTATGATACTAAATTGTTGCTCATTCTCTTGCCTAGGCATAGATTGAAGGGAGGATGATGATCTAAAGAACACAAAATCTCTGGTTGTTTGCTTTTGGACAAAATCTTGCTGATGATGTACAGGCATTGTTTCAAATCCCTAAACACTGGAGATATAAGGAAGATAATCCCTTGCTAACCCCTTTTGAGCCTTTGAAGCAGAAGTTTCTTTTCTATACGAAAAAACCTTGAATTTTAACCTGGGGCAGGGTAGTTTTTAGTTAATCTGATTGAGTGTTCGAAATTCATAAGGAAGATGTTTTTTGAAGAGAAACTACGAGGGCTATCCTTCATGTATAATAAATCTAGAGGATGTGGAACCACAATGTTATCCCTCATTCATCAAGAAACGAGGCAATCACAATCCTCTCAACAAGCAAAGACAAGCTAATGTCACACATTTTGTTCAAAAAGTCAAAAATCGAGAAAAAAAGAAAAAGTCTGCTAAGTCAAAAAACATGAAAACGTGTGACTTAGGCAAAATTAAGGCATCCCGCTGGACTATCAATTCAAAATAATTAGTTCAGGCAAAAGTTAGGGAAAATAAAAATTGCAAAGAAAAGGACTGCAAAGAAAAGTCCTCCGCAAAGAACAAATTGGTGACTACAAACACGAAGACATGAGGGTGGTTTCTACTCCAAAAGCCTCGTCGTTTCCTTGACCGTCACAAAATCCTTTTGAGAGATGAACACTCATGTTGAATTAACTGAACATAGGGTTGGAGAACATCATGAAGAATTGGTGGGCACCAAATATTTTGAGCCTTAAAATCTTTTTTCTAAAAACCATGAACCAGACCACGTTACAACCTTCAAAAGTCCTAATTGAAGCAAGGTTATTTTGAAAGCATACTTCAATGAGATAGTGTTCCTGACTCCCATGAATGTTCTAAATAGTTATGTTGGTATCATATGTTTTTCCTATACAAAAATAAATGGTGCTTTAACTCGCAAAATTTGTGCGATATCTTTCAAAATCTTCAAGACTTACATAACTGTTGCATTAGAATTTTCATTCTCATTGTAAACTTTTTCTAACTGCAAAACATTTGTTTGATATCAAGGAAGCTCACATAAGCACCAGTGATGAGTTTATTCTTTTAAGGCCTGAAACTATGTTGAGTAATTGACGGATCACGTCAAGAAAAAATCATATCCATGGGCATGCCACATGAAGACCTTAAGCACAAACATGTTGCTTCTCCCAGTTAATGCTTCTCCAACTTGTTTACCCTGTTGGGGAAAAATTTGAAGACTTTGTTGTGCCAACTACAGTCAATCTGGGGCAATCACGTCGAGATTTGATGAATTCCTCTAAGAGTTTGAAGACACCAGAGCATGGTGAATGCCAGGTCTTTTGTAAAATCCTCTTGAGACGATTTCTCCTCATCAACCAGATAGCTTGGGGCATGTTAGAAGTGAAGCTATTCGCTAGAATTGTCGTGCAACATGCAGCTCATCAGCAGTAAACTTGGGGCATCCAAGATTAGTCCCAGGGGAAATCCAGATTTGTCAAGATATGTTTTTCACACATTATCAGAGGGTGGTGTTCCCAGTATCTCCAGCTAAGCATGACTTTTTCCAGCTGAAGCATTGTTCGTGTTGTTATCCTTTCAATGGATTGTCGACAATAGAAGACTGGACTTTGGGTTTTCCACCTGAAAATATCTTCCTCTCCAAAGAGATTTAAGCCTTGTAAAAGGACTTTGTTCCAATGATGGCTTTTTTTTTCTATCTCCAGTAATGTTACCATCCTGTTGAGATTAGCCGGGTGTCGAGTTGTACTGTGATGTCTTATCATTTTCTGTCTATCTCCCATGTCTGTTTTGTCAGCATATACATGACATTCATTTATTCATTCACACTTGCATCATGCATGCACAGTTGTATTTGTTGATGTCTTTGAGTACGTATACCTTGGTTATGTCTATTCAAATAGCGTATTTGATCTTTCCAAATAGAGTGCCAACTTAAGCATAAAGTGTGCCTTCTTTATAATTCCCCACTGAGTTAACTCTCGTGGAAGAATCTTGCTTTAGCTTTCCTTTTCCATCTCTGGATAGGATAAATCCCCATTTGAGTTATTTCCTCATTGGGTGGAGTCTTGTTTGACTGTTTTCTCTCCAGTTTATTCCTGGATTGAGTTGTGTCTCTTGTGAATGATACCCTGTGAGTATCTCTAGGCTGTAAAACCTAGATGGAAAGTGCATTTATTTTGCAATGTAAATACTTGGTCTCCTCAAGAAGGATTTATTCATGGTTCCCCATTGAAGATGAACTTTATTCCCCAGCGGTGTTATCACAACCTTCTTCTGGAATATCGACATGACAACAAGCGACTGACTCTTTATTTGAGCAGTTTGATTATTTCTGATTTCTCTATGACAAATGGCGGTCTCTTCATGAGCAATTTGTCCATCCCCGATGAAATTATTGGTTCTCACCTCCAGCAATATCTTCACGATATTTTATGGGTATCTTTTTGGGAAACAGCAAGCGGCGGTCTCTTCATGAGCAACTTGTGTGTTATGGATACTCTTGACAAACAGCAAGCGGCAGTCTCTTCATGTACAACTTATATGTTATCAATACATTTGAAAAAAAAACAGCAAGCGGCAGTCTCTTCATGAGTAACTTGTGTGTTATTGATACCTTTGAAAAAACAGCAAGCGACAGTCTCTTCATGAGCAAATTGTTTGTTATTGTCACCTTTGAAAACAACAAGCGGCGGTCTCTTCATGAGCAACTTGTGTGTTATTGGTAATCTTGAAAAAAAAACAACAAGCGGCGGTCTCTTCATGAGCAACTTGTGTGTTATTGGTAATTTTGAAAAGAAACAGCAAGCGGCAGTCTCTTCATGGACAACTTGTATGTTATCAACACTTTTTGAAAACGGCAAGTGGCAGTCTCTTCATGAGCAGCTTGTACAGAAAACGACAAGTGGCAGTTTCTTCATGAGCAGCTTGTACAGAAAACGGCAAGTGGCAGCTCCTTCACGAGCATCTTGTACGTTAGTATTTTTGAAAGACAACAAGTGGTAGCTTATCTACTTGAGCAACTTGTGTGTTTTGTTCCCCTGAAAATGACAAGTGGCAGCTTCTTTATGAGCAGCTTGTGGGTTTTTGGTAACAAGTGGCAGCTTCTTCATGAGCAGCTTGTGTGCTTTGATATTCTTTGAAGACAACAAGTGGCAGACTCTTCATGAGCAGCTTGTATGCTTTGATATTCTTTGAAGACAGCAAGTGGCGGTCTCTTCATGAGCAGCTTGTATGTTATTGACACCTTTGAAAGGAAGCAAGTGGCAACCTCTTTATTTGAGCAGCTTGTGTATCCCCAACAATATTGTCTACTCATCAAATGGCATCCTTTCAGAAAAGTCTCGTGGGGAAGTTTGTTATTTTATCCTTTTCAAGCGATATCTTGGTTAAAGAAGAAATGTGTTACCGTTCTTGGTAAAATTCAGAAATCAGAGATGTTTATCTCCAGCCACAGTGCTGATGTCAATCATTTTCCAGTCACAGTACTGATGTCAATCATATGCTTTTCCAGTCACAGTACTGTTGTAAATCATTACCTTTTCCAGTCCCAATACTGATGTAAATCATTCAAGAGTCTCTCATTTGAAGTCTATGACTTTGTTTCCCCAGTGGAGTTACAACCTCTTCCTCTGTGGGATTATTGTATAATGTGCTTGGTTTCTCCAGCATAGTCTGTCTCATATGGCGTCATTCCCCATAAAATTCAAAACATTACATTCATATCCTATCATGGACGTAATCGCAGCATCTTAAGGCCAAAAATTGTGTATTCTATATTTAAGTCCCTTCAATCTCGTCGAAATGAAGATCCCAATCTTCATATCTCCAGATAGAAGAAACTTAAATAGGGGCAGCTGTTGTACCCCAATTTTTGACCTAAGATCCCATTTTTATTTTTACATTTTTAAGATAAGTCAAGGTCACGAAATACGGTCGGTTTTAACGTCTCACCTTCGAGCTTTGACTATGTGAAGATTGTCAAGTGTTTTGAACATTTTTAGCATTTGCATCACTAATTTCTAATCGCATACAAAGGTGTATGTTCACATTCTTTTGTGTCATGTGTAGAGACATGTCTGAATCAAGAGCATCAGGTGCCGCGCCTCAATTAAGATTTTGAGTCTCCCAAGCCCGAAGTACGGTTGATTGTGGATTCTCGAAGACTGATTCATCAAGGCACACTGTCGCACCCTAAATTTCGCCCCTAATATGTTTTAGTCGCACTTTCAGATCATATTTTGTTATTTGGTCACGATCATTAGTAAATATCTTCATTCATCACATTTTGCATCATTAGTCGTATTTAAGTTGATCAGAAAAAGTCAGTTTAAATCAAAGTTTGCATCGTCTTTCAGTTGTAAAATACCCGGCATTTCACATCATTCATTTTTACCTGTTTACTCGTTTCTTCCATTGCTCCAAGTTGTTTATATGTCGATAATAAAAATATTTTGGTTTTATAGACAAACTGTTAAAAGCGATTCAACAATGTACGAAAAATTAGCGAGAAAAATATTTCAAGTTTTCACCTTTTTACCGATCATTTTATGAATCTGCGCTTCGCGTAGATTATGACGGTATGCTTGCTTTATTTTTTTCGGTACAGTTCGAGGTCTCGTTTTTAACCTTAAACGTCTGTTTATTCTGATATTTTTATTACTATTTTATTTTTGATTTTTTGACTTCTTGAATATTTTTTTTCTTTAATCTTTGTGACATGTATATTATTTTAATGTGTTCATTTTATTTTTTCGGATAAATCTTCGTCCGTTTCTTTTTTATCATTTTTGGTCATTTTGGGTCTTTATATTTTATTCATAAAATATTCAAAAAATCATTTTAAATTGAGTTGATTTTAATACATTTAGTTTTTTGGTTATTTTTATAATTTAAGGGCTATTTGGTCACAAAAAAAATATTATTTACACTGTGCTTGATTCCTATTGGTTACGAACAAAAGTTACGTATCAATAAGTTGAATTTATTTTGGACGGATCAGATTAAATCTGAAAACAATATTCCTTTTCATTTTCTCTATTTAAGGATCTTCATGTTCTTTGTAACAAGGGGGGAACAAAAACAAAAAACAACACAAACAGTGATATTCCATCCCTCAATACTCTCCCTCCTTTTTTCAATCCACACAATCTTCCCATCTAACAAATCCTCACACACATTGCCACCAAAACAACACAACAAAAACCCACAACTCAGTAACCCCTCACCTCTGTTTCACGAAACCTTCAATCAACCCAGCCGTTCAAACAACCCAACCTCCATCTTCCATCTAATCCCACTCTCACCAAAAACTCTCTCTCCGTATAAAAACGGTACCTTTCACACACACTCACATGAGATTTTGAACTGATTTTTGTTTTCAACATCATTGATTCCATAAAAGTTTCAATTTTTTTTTTTACTTTTTAAGTCAATTTCTGAATACCCTTTTTGTTTATAGTTTAGATTCTTTGTTTAATTTGCTTGCCACTTGAGGCTTAGGAATTGGTGAGAGAGAAGCAATTATGGTGATTGCTGATAGTGAGATTAGTAAAATATATTACATTTTGTTTATTCATTTATTTATTTTATTATTTAAATTTTGTTTGTTTTATGTATATATTACATTTTAGTTTTCATAATTCTTTAATCATTTAAATTTTTGTTTTAGTTTTCTAATCTTCATTAAATATTTAATTAGTATTTAGTTAACATTTTAGAGATTTTGTGTTTTAAAATAGACGAACTGCATTTTTACCTTGGGTCTGTTACTATTCATTTTTTTGAATATTATGTGCTATGACAAAGATTTTTTGTTTAGATAGTTCTATCCATTTAATTTTGATAGTAAAAATAGGAAAAAAACATGATATAAAAAAATGATTAAAAAGAGAGTAGACATTAGATTTTAAATTTAGAAATAGTAATGTTTTATCTTTTTTGTCATTCATATTACTTTAGTATATTACGTAATGTGTAATTAATTTGTTGGTTTGTAAATAAATTCAATTTGTGATTTAATTTTCTTATCGTTTTATTTAATAGAAACTTTTGAGTTTTAGATTTAGTTGGAATTTTATCTTGTAAATAAATTTAAATTGTGTTGTCTATTTTATATCATTGTGATTTCAAATTTTGAGCTCGATTTAATTTTCGAATATGTAACGGATGTATAAACTTCACTGACCAGTTTTTTATGGACTTCGATTCGACGCATTCCGGTCCCATAGCTTGATTCTTTATTTCACATAAGATGTTCATATTATTTCTCTGTTATCCTGTTTATCTATTTGTTGGAGTTTTTCATGTGATGTAGGGAATCTTATACCGTGAGCGTCATCCACGATTTCTTTTTTCCGTGATTTATTTTCACGTGTTGCACTTCTCGCTTGTGGTTCATTGCGCTTTGTTCGCTGCTGGGAGTATTATCTTACATCTGGTTTTTTTGGACGCTGTCGGCTTGTGATTTATTTTCCCTTGAGGTTTGATATACTCTTAACTTATTTATCTGTCTGTGGTTTTAACTCCAAGGGAAAGATTTAAATTTGTTGACTTCACGTCATCAAATACATCTCATCCGATCGTGCGAATACCCTTTTTTTTCATTTTTTTGTTTGTTTACTATTTTGTTAAACTCAAGATAATTTTCCCAAAAGACTCCATTTTCAAACTCACACCTTTTAAGTCAAAACTTCGACATTAGGTCGTCGCATCTTCAAAATCTCGCGAACACCTATTTTTAGCCAAACGAACCATTTTAATCAAACAAACAATTTTAACCAAAAACAGATATTTCAAAAGGTTCCTGCGGAGTACCGCAGATGCATTGGGTGCTAATACCTTCCCATTGTATAACCAACCCCCGAACTCTCAATCTCTTTCAAAAACGCATTGTATTTTTATTACTTTTAAGTATTATTTTACATTGCATATTTTAGGGTTTTATTTCGCTCTTTTCCCTTTTCCCTTGGAAATAATAAAGCACGGTGGCGACTCTTGCTTTTATGAGTCAAGTTAATTAATAACTTGATCTCCGATTTTCACCGCTACACCTGGTAATCAAACACATCATTCTTCCTCAAAGTGATCCCAGGGGAAAATGGACCCCCACATATGAAGGGCCATTTGTGGTTAAACATGTGTTCTCAGGAGGAGCCATTATTCTAACCACCATGGATGGTGACGACCTTCCTCACCCCGCCAATGCAGACATAGTAAAAAGATACTACGCATGATAAAAGACCCGCTAGGTTGACATACCTAGGCAAAAATTAGGGCTTCCCGGCGAACCAAAAGGGTTCGGGCAAAATGAGGGATGAAATAAAAAAATCTGTACACCCGGCAAGTCGAAAACCTGAAAAGGCGGCTTGGGAAAAAATGGGTATCCCGTTGGACTGAAAACCCGAATGGGCGGCCCAGGCAAAAGTTAGGGATTAAAGCGTAATACTATGTCTCATTGGATCACCTTGCATCCAGAATCCGGTATCAACCTCAAGTTCAGACGGTATCGATCAATCAGCTTCATCTTCAACTAAGCAGCCAAGTGATGAGACGCTCAAAGATATAAAGGCAATAGTAGAGTTGGAACCCAGTGGGATTATTATTTTCACATAGCTGTTTTGTTTTCCCTTTTCACAAAATTGTATAAACTCTGTTGTTCGGCGGTGTTCTCTTACTAGGACGTCAGCCTCTTGTACATAAACGCCTATTTACAGGAAAATTCAAAAAATCAATACAAATTCACTTTTCAGACCAATTGCCAATTATTTTTCCTTTTTCTGTTTTGTCTTGCGAAGAACGTCCAATGTTCAATTTTGATATATGCATTTGACAATAATTGCTAACTCATAAATATTTGCATGCGAAACAAAGGATTAATTACAGGTAACATCAGAAACAGGGGCAACAATGAGTTGTCTAAGCAATCTAATTGCTCTGTCCACCAAGGTATCAAGGTAAGTTCAGCTGAAGAGTGTAACCAAGATATCTTAATTCCCCAGAGAGTGAGCCAGCAAGTCAGCGATACTCTCCCCAAGCAGAGTTAGCCTACTCTATCAGCCTTAAGGAAATTGGGTATCCCCAGAAGATCTCAACATTCCTCAGTGGAGTATACAAACATTCTTAACAAGCACCCCGGCAGTCTTGATCTAAGATTGTTCCCCGGCGGAATATCGGACATCCATTGGAGCCATTTCCCCAGTCCAATTTGAAAAGTCTCCCCAGGAGAGTTGGATCAATCTCCCCAGCAGGTCTTGAAGCTTATCCCCAGTAGATTATGGAAGCTTGTCACCCGCATAGTACGAACGCGCTCCCCCGGCTTTATTCAGAAAGTTATTTCCCCACCAGGATATAACTGGGTTATCCTCAGCCAATAACCATGGAATGATTGTCCTCGGCGAAGCCTTCCCATCCCCAGTGGAGTTCATCAATTCCTTCAACATAACTCAACAATGGTATCCCCAGCGGAATTATCATCAACCTCAGCAAAATATCTCTCTCTCCCCACAGAGTTCACTCCCCGCAGAGTAATCTATTCGCCAAGTTTATTCCCCAACAAAGTCATCTTCTCCTACCGGTATTCTTACAACCATCATCCCCAGCGGAAACAACGAAGCTCTGCTCTTCAACATCAGCCCAGGATTTAACTTCCCGGCACACGCCAAGGATTTATTTTCCTAGACGAAAATACATTCATGAACATCGCATCTTCATACATTATAGCATGCACATACGCATCATAAACATACAATCTCATTTATTCTGAGAACATCTCGCATGTCATACATCATGACATTGCATACAACTAATGTTTTGTGTTTTCAGGACAAAGGTCAATACAAAGATAATTACTATCAACGGTCGCAACTAAAGATCCGATTCCTGTATCTTGCCAGGGTGTATCTGTTGACGACTATATTCCAGACTCGATTCCTGTATCTTGCCAGGGCACGTCTGAAGAGTTCGAAGATCCGATTCCTGTATCTTGCCAGGGTGTATCTGTTGACGACTATATTCCATACTCGATTCCTGTATCCGGCCAGGGCACGTCTGAAGAGTTCAAAGATCTGATTCTTGTATCTTGCCAGGGTGTATCGGTTGACGACTATATTCCAGACTCGATTCCTGTATCCTGCCAGGGCACATCTGAAGAGTTCGAAGATCTGATTCCTGTATCTTGCCAGGGTGTATCTGTTGACGACTAATTCCAGACTCGATTCTTGTATCCTGCCAGGGTACGTCTGAAGAGTTCGAAGATCCGATTCCTGTATCTTTCCAGGGTGTATCTGTTGATGACTAATTCCAGACTCGATTCATGTATCTTGCTAGGGCACGTCTGAAGAGTTTGAAGATCCGATTCCTGTATCTTGCCAGGGTGTATCTGTTGACGACTACATTCCAGACTCGATTCTTGTATCTCGCCAGGGCACGTCTGAAGAGTTCGAAGATCTGATTCCTGTATCTTGCCAGGGTGTATCTGTTGACGACTAATTCCAGACTCGATTCCTGTATCCTGCCAGGGCACGTCTGAAGAGTTCGAAGATCCGATTCCTGTATCTTGCCAGGGTGTATCTGTTGACGACTATATTCTCCGGATTCGATTCCTGTATCCAGCCAGGGCACATCTACATAAAGAGTTTGAAGATCAATTCCTGTAACAGGCCAGGTAATTATTTTCTTTTCTCAGGTACGTAAGTTCTCGCTAAGGAATCTCTTACGCGGTCGACGCCTAGATGGCATCTATAAGCCCATCCACATACCAACAGCTCCAGGTGGAATCTATAAGCCCATCCTCCTATCCATCAGTCTCCAAATGGCATTTGTAAGCCCATTCCCTACATCACACTGCTGATACTCTACTATGTGAGTGCAAATTTCTGGGCACTCTAGTGTTCAATCATCTTCCACCTTCGGATAACGAAAGGCATGCCAGCCAATCTACATCCTCAGGTCTAAGAAGATTGAACAGGGGCAACTGTTGTACCCCAAAATTTGCCCTCCCATATTCTTCAAGATTTGCCTAGGACAATCTCCAAATGGTTCAAAATCCCTCAAGGGTTGCACAGTCCAATTGCCTCCTAACACAGTCAAAATTAGGGTTTTGGTTCTTGCAAAGAAATTGAGGTTTTCAAGGGTCCAATAAAGTCCCACATGCCTACATGCATTGTCAAGCATCCATATGTCAAGTTTCAAGACTCACAGCATCAAGTTACACAGTCAAAAACCTTAATTGCTCCACAGTCAACTGTAGGGGCAAAATGGTCATTTGACAGTCAAAAGTCAAAATTTTTGGTCAACATCTTATTTTGAAGCCACAAACATCATTTGATCAATTCTTGATCATGATTCTCAAAGCATGGCTCAAAAAGTCCCAAGATGCAAAAGTTTCTATTTTTGGACAGTTGAAAAAGTCAACTGCAAATTGACCAGGGCATAACTTTTTCATGGTTTATCAGAAAAATCCCATCCAAAGCTCATTTTGAAGAGAATGACATTTCCTACAACTCATCTTCACACTTCAAGTCTATGAAATTCTCTCACAAAAAGTTATCAATTTCAACATTATAGGTCATTTTCAAAAGTCAACAAAAAGGCACTTTAAGTCAAAGACCATAACTTGAGATTGGTAAATCAAAATGACATGGGACCAAAGACATTGGTTAGAGGACTCCAAGACCTTTCCAAAATGTCCAAGAACATGTTCATAGCTTCAAAATTGAGCAAGATATGCCTTGAAGAATTTGGGAAATTTTTGGGAATTTTGAAAAGTCAACTTTGCCTAAAACCCTTCAAAATTACTAATGGGTCTCAATTTCTTTCATGAATCATTACCCAAAGGCTATGCACGACCCATTGAGTTCAAAGGGATTTATTTTCTTATTTTTAATTAATTAATTGAATTTTTATTCTTATTAATTCATTTAATTAGATTTAATTATGAGAAAAATATCAAATAATGGTTTTAAATCTTTTTTGTGCAGCAAATATGTTCATTATATCCAAAAGATTTCGTGCATCATCTCAAGGGGACAAGATCGTCGATATTTGGCAAGATTTGCATGGAAGAAAGATTGAAAAAGATGTGATAAAAATCAAATATTCAAAACATTAATTCAATGGACTTTTGGGCTTTGTTTTGACCTAGAAAGCTTCACATACAAAGGCATAGTAAAACCTAATTGATACAGACACGAAAGACTGCTCAAAAACTCAGAACAAAGTTGCAACTTTTCATCAAAATTTTGGAAACTGAAATCATAGTTGCAGGGTGTTTCAAAGCATAACAAGTATTCCATTGCGTTGCTGGACATTCCAGGAAACTATTGGTATCAAGAACAAATCCCCATACTCCAAGAATTGGTAGAACTGAGTCACGCTTATCACAAACATGTCCATAATCGTTTTTTTGATTTCCATGCATTATTCATGTTTTTTATTTGTTGATTTACACTAACAATGATGTTCTGAAGCGATTGGTAATGTTTAATTGGACTAACACTGCCTGTAGCCAGATATGCCATGGACGAAAATTAGGTTTTCCAAAGCTTTAGAATAGGGCTTTCATGTAGAGGAAAAATTGGACCTTGAGACCTATGCCATTGAATTCAGGAGCTCCATACGAATTGAACCAATACCTCGCGCTCAATTTATTTGATCCATAGGCGTAATCGCTATTTTCATGAGTTGCAGTTTGTGGGGGTTTAAAACCCCCACTACTTGTTTTCTATTTCCAGGTAAACGAAGACGAAAGCTAGCGTGTCATCATGTGATAGGGGCATTCAAATTTGGCGCGTGATTTTTTTGTTCATACCACTAACGCTTGTTTTATTTATATAATAGTCACGCTCCATTATGTTAACAAAGAAACGCAATAGCTCAGTTGGCTGACAACGTGTCCTTCCAGCACTGGGACCTGGGTTCGATTCCCAGGTCCCCCCATATGTTTAATAATTTTTGTCTTAACACGTTCCTATGCAGCATCCCTTCAACGCTCCACCATACATCCTCACACGTTAGCCTACCACGCGCTCATGCTCACCCATCCAATGGCCATAACGTGAATTCCAGGGTGGACCTCAGTCAAGCCTCACACGCATGATCAGAAAAGTCAAACCAGGCCTTGTCTTGATGGGCCAAAATTACTTCAAAAAACCTCCAAAATGGGCCAGACACCCCCCAATGTTTGTATTCTATTTTTTTAATTTCCTTTTCTTTTCTTTTTGGTTTTTAATTTGTTTTAATTGTTTTAATTGTTTTATTTAATTCACCTAAAATAATTTTCATAATAAAAAATCAGAAACCAAAAAAATATTTAATATTTAATTCTTATTAATTTCACTATTAGAATATTTTTGTAAATAAATGTTAAGTAATTAATTTAGTTAAATTAGGTTTCAATTTTAACACTTTTCTTAATAAATTAAAATAGGTAAAATTAAGGTTTTTTGACATTTTTCATCCTTTTCTTAATAAATAATTTTCTCTCATTATTATTATTATTAATTATTACTTTTGTAAATAAATATGTAAATTAACTAATTAGTGTAAATTAGGTTAACTTGTATATTTTTCATTAATAATTAAAAATAACTTAGAACTAGGGTTTCCTTCTAATTTTAATTCTTTTCTTTATTTCATAAACACAAAAACATAAAAAAAAAATTTCTTTTTTTAATTAAATATTAATTAGACTTTAATTCCAATTTAATTTCAAAAGGGTCAAAACCCTCGGACGTCCTAACTTTTATTCTTTCGCACGTTATTCTTTTTTTCTTTTCAAATATTATGTAACTGCCCAAGGCTTGTAATAGTAATTAGGTCTTTTTACTTTCCGCATTTTTTATCAAACGGGTCTTTGTAATTTGGCGATGTATAGACCCGCGCCTTGTAATAACGTAGGATTTATCTTTCCACATTTAAATTTCCGCACTTGTAAATTCTAATTGCATGAAAGAATGTATGGCTAATTAAAAATAAGCGTAGCTCACAATACCATGATCAAAGATAAAACTTAATTGAAAACAACACACAAATTCACACACCACTTCTAGGGTACGCCTCACCTGTTGCCTTCGAAATGTGGTCGTCGAGTATAGGACGTTTTAGTAAGTCCTTATGTCCATGATCCAGTTGCCTCGAAACGGTTGCCTCGGATTAAAAAAGGATCAAGGGCATAAGGGTAGCTTCTAAGGTGTCCTACTGTTGCTCTGGTGACCACACTGTCCCTACAAACGAATTGACCCGAACACCTCCAACGGTGGTTCTACCTACCTCTCAATGGTGGGATGACACTACCTTAAGGACATTTACACAACCTAATTCCTTAGGGTAGGTAGATGACTCATGGATATTTTCTCTATTAAAAAACAAATCAAAACTCTTTTCACACCGACACTTTCAAAAAGCTTTCAAAACAATTTTTTCAAACACTATTGAGGACTGATACAAGAGTTATTCTGAAATCTTTCAAAGAAACTTTTTCAAACCCACTCACAATTGAAAAGCAAACATTTTGAAAACACAATGAGCAAGTATCTAAGAGCCCATGGATAACCATGGATAGAAAGGGTGCTAAGACCTTCCCTTTCTATAAATCTACCTCCCGAACCGAGAAAGTATCTCATAAGGAATTTTGATGTGCTTTTGTCCTGTCCATGTTGGAGAAAATAAAAGACGGTGGCGACTCTTGCTTCCGCGACATTTCACGAACCAGCGTTAAACAGTCAGTTCTAAATCCACCGATCACAGTCGTATTACGTTCGTGACCCTGGCATCCTCAATCAAGTTTGGATTCATTTCTCCTCTTTTCTGAGTTTTCATGATGTGAAGTTTCAATCCGAGATTTCTCCAGTGAAGTTTTCGTTCGGTCTAATGGAAGTTATTTTTCCCGAGAAGTTGGTACCATAATATCTCTTGAAGAACGCAGGTCCCTGGTCTCTCTAGTGAAGAACGTATTGTGGTTTTCCCTTTGAGGATGTGGTGTTAACCTCCCCAATGAAGTAGGCCTGAATTCCCCAGTGAATTTTTTGATGAGGTGGTGTCCATCTACTTTGCTTGAGATTGGTTTTGCGATCCCCAGTAGAAGTGTTACTATTGAAAACATTTGTTTCCCCGGTGAATCCTGGAGAAGGATGTTGTGATCGGTGGATCTGGAACTGACTGTTTAACGCTGGTTCGCGAAATGTCGCGGAAGCAAGAGTCTCCACCGTCTTTTATTTTCTCCAAATGGAAAGGACAAAAGCACAGAAAAATTCCTTATAGAGATTGCTCTCGGTTCGCGAGGTAGGTTATAGAAAGGGAAGGTGTTAGCACCCTTTCTATCCATGGTTATCCATGGGCTCTTAGATACTTGCTCACTTGTGTTTTCAAAAATGGTTTGTTTGCTTTTCAACTGTGGGTTTTAAAAAAGTTTCTTTGAAAATTCCAGTTCGACTCTTGTATCGGTCCTCAAGAGTGTTTGAAAAATTGCTTTCGAAAGCTTTTTGAAAAGGTGTCGGTGTGAAAAGTATTTTTGAATTTGTTTTGAAATTAGAGCAATTATCTAGAGTCGTCTACCTACCCTAAGGAATTCGTCTGTGTAGATGTCCTTTAAAGCAGTGCCATCCCACCATTGAGAGGTAGGTAGCACCACCGTTGGAGGTGTTCGGGTCAATTCGAAGGTTCGGGACATGGTGATCACCAGAGCAATGGGAAGACACCTTAGAAGCTACCCTCATGCCAGGTTCCCGGATCATGAGGACTTACTAAGACATCCTCTACTCGACGATCACCTTTCGAGGCAAGGCAACAGTGAGGCGTACCCTAGGGGTGGTGTGTGCGATTTGTGTGTCGTTTTCAGATATTTTGTCTTTTGTCATGTCATGGGTGATCTATGCGTTTGTTTTTATTTTTTTGTCATTCATTCTTGCATGCATTTATTTAACAGTTAAAAATTGCGAGAAGATAAAAAATTCTAAGCTATTACAAAAAGCGCGGGTCCATATCGCCAAAATTTCCAGAACCCGATTTGACAGAAAAATAAAGAATTAAAGTAAAGTGCGAGAAAGTATGAGATTACACGGCTTTGGGAGAAGTACATGAATATTTACAAGAAAAAGAAATAAATATGCGAATATAAATAAAATTAGAAACGAGGGCGTTGGACCCTTTTTAATGGAATTAAATTAAATTATTAAATTAAAGAAAAAGAAATTATTTTTGGTTTTTTTGTATTTTATGAGTTTTAATGAAAAAAGAATTAAATGAAATTAAAAGATTAACCCTAATTCTAATTGTTTTAGTTTATTAAGAAATTATTAAAATTAAACCTAAATTAACCTAATTATTTACATGCAATTTTAATTTATAAAAATAATAGGAAATATTTGATTATTATGAAAGAAAAGAAAGAAGGATAAAAAATTATTACAAACCCTAGTTCTACCAATTTTAAATTAATTAAGAAAATTTTAAGATTTACTTCTAAATTAAAACTAATTAATTAATAAAGGCTTTATTTACAAAAAATATAACATTAAATAAAAATATTAATTTTTGTCTCTTTTCTGATTTTTTTGGTGTTTTTTATATATTATGAAAATAATAATTTAAAGGAAATTAATTAAAATAAAGACAATAATTGAAAATAATATGAAAAGAAATAATGCAAACCTAGGGGGTTCTGCCCCTAATTTGGAGGTTTTGATCAGTATTTTTGGGCCCAATTGTCCCTGGCCTGGTGGACTTTCCAGCTAGCGTGCAACGTTTTTGACTCATGTCCATGATATGCTTCCAACGACAGCCCTTGGATTGATCTCATCATGTGCGTGAAAGGCTTGATCTTGAGGATGTATGGTACACCTTAACGCTGAAACTGCATATGAACGTTATATGAAAAATAATATGAAAGGGGGTGGGGACATGGGGCTCGAACCCAGGTCCTAGAGATTACCACTAACAAGCCTTGCCACTGAAGCACTCAACGCGTTTTGTATATTAAATAATAACCAATTATTATAAAATAAAACCAAGCGTTAATGACTTTTTAGCGCAAAATTTTGAACGGACCAACCAACGCTTGCCACTCCATCGTCTCCCCCATGTCTTTGTTCTTCCTGAAATAAAAAAAAAGAATGGCAACGGTTTTTGAACTGTCCCCTTATACCCCCTATCCCAAAATAGCGATTAGCTCAGGGAGGTTCATAAATTGAGCGCGAGGGTGGTTTCCAAATTGTCCCAGCATGCTGAATCCAATTATGGCACTGCGAGGTTCTAATTTTACAGCGTTTAGAAACGCCTAAATTGAAGCTTGCAAAACCCTAGAATATAACAATGGCAGATTTGCGTATGGTGCCCAAAACTTCAATCAAACCATACAGTTAGCTTTAGAATTGAATAATGAATAGAAATCAAATGTTAAAAATCGTTAAAAACGTATGATTCATGATATAGGAATGCAAGAAATTTTCTTTACAGGGTGCGTTCGTTTTACCAATTCTTGATGTTAGGATGAATGATTTTGATCTGTATATGTTCCTTGAAGCCTCAGGAACACAATGGAATCAGTGTTGTGGGTTGAAACGACCTGCAAGTGTGTTTTCAGTTTTGAGTTTTCAAGCAAAAAGTTCAAGTTTGTTTCTTGGTATATGGCGCAGCTTCCTGTCCAAAGGCACGAGGGTTTTCTTGTTTATATGTATATGAGTGATTAGGTCAAAGAAAATTGTTCCAAAATCCATGAATTGATGAATAGGATATTTGATTTTTCATGCTATTATTTTCAAATCTTTTCATGCTCACTTAGTTTAAATCATGGCCAATTTAGCAAGATTCTTTCCAAATCTGATTATACACAATATCTTGAGATTATTTCATGCACAAAAAGATTCAAAAATTAGGTTTAGTATTTTCCATGTATTTTATTTAATTAAATGAATTATTAATGATTAAAAATCCAAATAAATAAATAAAAATGATAAAAAACTTCCCTTTGGGCCAAATGGTCGTGCACATGCCTTGGATAATGAATTGTGGAAGAAAAAGAGGCCCATTAGCAATTTTAGGTCATTTGAATCAATGTTGACTTTTCAAAATATCCAAATATTTCCCAACTTCTACAAGGCATAACTTGCTCAATTTTTAAGCTTTGCTCATGTTCTTGGACATTTTGGAAAGGTCTTTGAGTCCTTTAACCAATGTCTTTAGTCCCATGTCATTTTGATTTACCAATCTCAAGTTATGGCCTTTGACTTAAAGTCCCTTCTTGTTGACCTTTGAAAATGACCTATAATGTTGAAATTGATAACTTTTTGTGAGAGCATTTCTTGGACTTGAAGTGTGATGAGGAGTTGTTGGAAATGTCTTTCTCTTCAAAATGAGCTTTGGATGGAATTTTTCTGATAATCCATGTGAAAGTTATGCCCTGGTCAATTTACAGTTGACTTTTTCAACTGTCCAAATAAGGAAACTTTTGCATCCTGATGATTTTTGAGCCAAGCTTTGAGAATCATGATCAAGCATTGATCAAATGATGTTTGTGGCTTCAAAATGAGATGTTGATAAAAAATTTGAACTTTTGACTGTCAAATGACCATTTTGCCCCTACAGTTGACTGTAGTGCAATTAGGGTTTTTGACTGTGCAATTTTGTGCTGTAAGTCTTGAAACTTGGTATGAGGATGTTTGACCATGTTTGTAGGCATATGGGACTTGATTGGACCCTTGGAAACTTCATTTTCTTGGTCAGAACCAAAACCCAAATTTTGACTGTTTAGGAGGCCCTTACACTGTGCAACCCTTGGGAAATTTTGAAGCATGACTTGGCAATTTCTTGAAGAATATGGGAGGGCAAATTTTGGGGTACAACAGTTGCCCCTGTTCAATCTTCTTAAACCTGAGGATGTAGATTGGCTGACGCGCCTTTCGTAATCCGAAGGTGGAAGATGATTGGACACTAGAGTGCCCAGAAATTTGCGCTCACATAGTAGTATGATGGTGGGAATGGGCTTATAGATGCCATTTGGAGATTGATGAATAGGGTGATGGGCTTATAGATGCCATGCTAAGAGATGATGGAAGGTGGATGGGCTTATAGATGCCATCTGGATGTCAATCGCATAAGAGATTCCTTAGCGAGAACTTGCGTGCCTACAAAAGAAAAATGAGTACCTGACATGTTGCAGGAGCTGGTCTTCAGATGCTTTGTATAGATATGTCCTGACTGGTTACAGGAGCTGGGTCTGGAGCTTCAAACGGTAATGGATGAACCAGGGATGGTTACTACCTCAATAGGAACAGTGAGAGAACCTTGGGTGACTTTAACTCCAACAGCAATCGTTGAGAAAATCTTGGGATGATTACTACCTCCGCAGGATCGGGGAGAGAACCAATAGGTGACTACAACCTCAACAGCAATCATTGAGAAAGTCTTGGATAACTTCAACTTCAACAGCAATTGTTGAGTGAAGCCTGGGATTACCAACTCCGCAGGATCGGGGAGAGAACCATAGGCGACTACAACCTCAACAGCAAACATTGAGAGAATCTTGGATAACTTCAACTTCAACAGCAATCGTTGAGCGAAATCTAGGATTACCACCTCCGCAGGATCGGGGAGAGAACCATAGGCGACTACAACCTCAATAGCAATCATTGAGAGAATCTTGGTGGGAATTACCATCTCCGCAGTATCGGGGAGAGAACCATAGGCAATTACAATCTCAATAGCAATCATTGAGAAAACCTTGGATGGAATTATCATCTCCACAGTATCAGGGAGAGAACGATAGGCGATTACAATCTCAATAGCAATCATTGAGACAACCTTGGATGGAATTATCATCTCCGCAGTATCGGGGAGAGAACCATAGGCGATTACAATCTCAATAGCAATCATTGAGAAAACCTTGGATGGAATTATCATCTCCGCAGTATCGGGGAGAGAACCATAGGCGACTACAACCTCAATAGCAAACATTGAGAGAATCTTGGTGTGAATTACCATCTCCGCAGTATCGGGGAGAGAACCATAGGCGATTACAACCTCAATAGCAATCATTGAGAAAACCTTGGATGGAATTATCATCTCTGCAGTATCGGGGAGAGCACCATAGGCGATTACAATCTCAATAGCAATCATTGAGAAAACCTTGGATGGAATTATCATCTCCGCAGTATCGGGGAGAGAACCATAGGCGATTACAACCTCAATAGCAATCATTGAGAAAACCTTGGATGGAATTATCATCTCCGCAGTATCGGGGAGAGAACCATAGGCGATTACAATCTCAATAGCAATCATTGAGAAAACCTTGGATAACTTCTACTGAGTCTTCATCAGAAAAATCTGTTTGGGGTCGATTTAACTGAACCGGTCTAGGTCTTGAAATGTCTTCAACTGGATAAGAGACAGGGAGATCTTAGGGTCGATCTGACTGAACCAGAGAAGGCCTTTGACTGGATAAGAGATAGAGAGATCTTTGGAGTCGATTTAACTGAACCGGTCTAGGTCTTGAATATAGCTGAGAACTTAACTGAATCTTTTCCTGAAAGGTAAAGGTCAGTCATATGCAATGCATGATATGGACCAAGCAATGATGTTCTCAACATAAATGAGATTTGTGAGATATGATGCGTCTATGCATGCTATAATGATGTATGGAAGTGCGATGTTTAGGAATGTATTTTTCGTCTAGGAAAGTAAATCCTTGACGGGTGCCGGGAATTCACTCTTGGGCTGATGTTGGCAAGTAGATCTTTGCTTCCGCTGAGGATGATAATTGCAAGAATACCGGTAGGAGAAGATGACTCCGTTGGGGAATAAACTTGGCGAATGGAATATTCTGCGGGGAGAAAAGTACTCTAGTGATCTTGCTGGGAAGCAATACTCTGTGGGGAGAGAGATACTTTGTTGAGTTGATGGTAACTTGCTGGGAATACCTTTGTTGTGTTGGAAGTGTTGATAGACTTCGCTGGGGATAAGAAAGAACTGTGTTGACGACGACCTTTTCGTGGCTTTTGGCTGAGGATAACCCAGTTATATCCTGGTAAGGAAATAATTCTTTGAATAAAGCCGGGAGACGTGTTCGTGTTCTGCGAGGATAAGCTTCCAGAATCTACTGGGGATAAGCTTACTGCTTGGGGAGATGGATTCCAACTTTCCTGGGGAACTGGATTGGACTCTCTTAGGGAAGTTTTGAGCTGTATCGGGGAAGTAGCTCCATTGAATGCTGGTATACCGCCGGGGAACAATCTTTAGACCAAGACTGTCGGGGACGCTTGTTGAGGATATATGCTGATGGGGAATGTTGATATCTGCTGGAGGATACCCAACTTCCCTAAGATTTGATAACTTTGCTTGAGGAGAGTGTATTGCTTGCTGGATCACTCTATGGGGAATTAGGATATACTGATTGTGTTCTTTAGTTGAACCTACCTTGGTACTTTGGAGGACAGAACAATTAGATTACCTAGACAACTCTTTATTGCCCCTGTTTCTAATGTTACCTGTAATTAATCATTTGTTTCGTATGCAAATATTTATGAGTTAGCAAATTATTGTCAATGCATATATCATAAATTGAACCTTGGACGTTCTTCGCAAGACAAAACAGAAAAGGAAAAACAACTGGCAATTTTAACTGAAAGATATATTTGTATTGATTTTTGAATTGCCCGTCAATAGGCGTTTTTATGTACAAGAGGCTGACGTCCTAGTAAGAGAACGCCGCCGAACAAAAGAGTTTATACAAATTTTGTACAAGAGAAAATAAAACAGCTGTGTGAAATATGAATAATCCCACTGGGTTTTAACCCTGCTATCGCCTTTATATCCCCGAGCGCCTCATCACTTGATGACCTAAACGAAGATGAAGCTGACTGATCGATGCCGTCTGAACTTGATGTAGATACCGGATTCTGGATGCAAGGTGATCCAATGAGACATAGTATTACGCTTTATCCCTAACTTTTGCCTGGACCGCCCTTTCGGGTTTTCAGTCCACCGGGATACCCATTTTTGCCCAAGCCGCCTTTCAGGTTTTCGACTTGCCGGGTGTACAGATTTTTTCATTTCATCCCTTCATTTTGCACGAACCCTTTTGGTTCGCCGGGAAGCCCTAATTTTTGCCTAGGCATGTCAGCCTAGCGGGTCTTTTTTCATGCGTAGTATCTTTTTACTATGTCTGCATTGGCGGGGTGAGGAAGGTCGTCACCATCCATGTTGGTTAAAATCATGGCTCCTCCGGAGAACACATGCTTAACCACAAATGGCCCTTCGTACGTAGGGGTCCATTTGCCCCTTGGATCACTCTGAGGAAGGATGATTCGCTTGATTACCAGATCCCCAGCTTGATATTCCCGTGGTCTGACCTTTTTGTTAAATGCCCTGATCATCCGTTTCTGATACGTCTGACCGTGACAGATAGCAGCAAGTCTCTTTTCATCAATAAGGTTTAATTGATCAAGTCGTGTCTGGATCCAATCATCTTCGTTCAGATTTGCATCCTTCATTATCCGGAGAGAGGGTATTTGCACTTCGATCGGTAAGACTGCCTCCATACCATAGACCAAGGAGAAAGGAGTTGCCCCGGTTGACGTCCTAGCTGAGGTACGGTACCCATGTAGAGCGAACGGTAACATCTCGTGCCAATATTTATAAGTCATTGTCATCTTCTGCACGATTTTCTTGATATTTTTATTTGCTGCTTCTACAACCCCATTCATCTTCGATCTGTAAGGAGAAGAATTGTGGTGCTGTATCTTAAACTGCTCGCAGAGCTCAGTGATCATCTTGTTATTGAGATTGGTACCGTTGTCTGTAATGATCCTCTCTGGGACGCCGTACCGACAGATCAGATTATGCCGAATGAACCGTGCCACAACAGTCTTGGTTACCGTAGCGTAGGAAGCTGCGTCCACCCACTTTGTAAAGTAATCAATCGCCACTAGGATGAAGCGATGCCCGTTAGATGCCATAGGTTTAATCTCACCGATCATGTCTATGCCCCACATTGCAAACGGCCAAGGCGCAGTCAGAACATTCAGAGGAACTGGAGGAACATGCACCTTGTCTGCATAAATCTGGCACTTGTGGCATGTCCTGGAATGTTGGTAGCAGTCAGCTTCCATTGTGGACCAGTAATACCCTTCCCGAAGGATCTTCTTTGCCATTGTATGTCCACTGGAATGTGTACCAAAGGTCCCTTCATGTAGCTCTTCCATGATCCTTTCTGCTTCAGTTTTATCCACACAACGCAGTAGGGTTGAATCATGGTTTCGCTTGTACAAGATGCCGTTGCTAAGGAAGAACTTTGCTGTGAACCTTCTCAGAAACTTCTTATCGTTGACAGAGGTACCCTCAGGGTATTCCTGAGCTTCCAGATATCTCTTCACCTCATGGTACCAAGGCTTCTCAGTCACCAATTCAGTCTCGAGATCGCAACAGTATGCCGGTTCGTCCAGTTTCCAGATGATGATCCAGGGAGCCTCATTATCCCATTTAACTTTGAACATAGAAGACATTGTAGCTAACGCGTCCGCCAGCTGATTCTCTTCTCTTGGAAAGTGTTCAAAGGTTATCTTCTTGAAGTGGGGGATCAAGGTCAACACACATTCTCTGTAAGGGATAAGATTCGGATGTTTCGTATCCCACTCTCCTTTGATCTGATTGATCACGAGAGCGGAATCTCCGAAGACACTCAGAAACTTGATCCTTAGGTCGATCGCAGCTTGAAGACCCATGATGCACGCCTCATACTCCACCATGTTGTTGGTACAGTTGAAACATAGTCGAGCAGTGAGCGGAGTATGAGTGCCTTGCGGTGATATGATTACAGCGCCGATACCGTTTCCCAAAGCATTGGAGGCTCCGTCAAAGTGCATAGACCATCGGGATCCTTCCTCAGGTCCTTCATCCGGTCCAGGTACTTCACAATCAGTTACTATCAGGATGCTTTCATTTGGAAACTCGAAGTTCATTGACTGATAGTCATCTACGGCCTGATGGGCCAAGTGGTCTGCCAATACACTTTCCTTGATGGCCTTCTGGGTCGTGTACTGAATGTCGTATTCCGTCAAGATCATTTGCCATCTTGCAATTCTCCCAGACAGAGCAGGCTTTTCGAATATGTACTTTATAGGATCCATCTTTGAGATCAACAAGGTAGTGTGAGTCAGCATATACTGTCTCAGCCGGCGAGCAGCCCATACCAAAGCGCAGCAAGTTTTCTCAAGCAGTGAGTATCGGGTCTCACAGTCGGTAAACTTTTTGCTAAGTTAATAAATGGCGTGCTCTTTTCGGCCAGACTCGTCATGCTGCCCCAGCACACACCCCATTGAGTTATCAAGTACTGTGAGGTATAATATCAGAGGTCTCCCTTCAACCGGTGGCATAAGGATGGGTGGTTCTTGGAGATACTCTTTGATTCTGTCAAAAGCAGCCTGACATTCATCGTTCCAACGTACTACCTGATCTTTCTTCAGCAGCTTGAAGATTGGTTCACAGGTAGCAGTCAGGTGTGAGATGAATCGAGCAATGTAATTCAGGCGTCCTAAAAAGCCTCTGACTTCCTTCTCTGTCTTAGGAACTGGCATCTCTTGAATAGCTTTGACCTTGGCAGGGTCCACTTGAATACCCTTATTACTTACAACGAAGCCTAGCAATTTTCCGGATCTTACCCCAAAGGTGCACTTGTTCGGGTTCAATCTTAGCTTGTACAGTTTCAACCGGTCAAACAACTTTTGCAGATGATCTAGGTGCTCTTCCTCAGTCTGGGACCTTGCGATCATGTCGTCAACATACACTTCTATCTCATGATGGATCATGTCATGAAATAAAGCAACCATGGCACGTTGGTAGGTTGCCCCAGCGTTCTTTAGTCCAAAAGGCATGACCTTGTAACAGAAGGTACCCCACTGAGTAACAAATGTAGTCTTTTCCATGTCTTCAGGTGCCATCTTGATCTGATTGTAACCTGAAAAGCCATCCATGAAAGAGAATACCTTGTGCTGAGCTGTATTGTCAACAAGGACATCAATGTGAGGTAGGGGGAAATCATCCTTGGGACTAGCCCTGTTCAGATCCCTGTAATCAACACACATTCTGACCTTACCATCTTTCTTTGGTACCGGTACCACATTAGCAACCCACTGAGGGTAAGAAGTCACTGCAAGGAACCCAGCATCAAACTGATTCATAACCTCGGCTTTAATCTTTTCAGACATCTCTGGACGCATACGACGAACCTTTTGCTTCACCGGAGGGCAGTCTTCCTTAGTAGGCAAGTGATGGACCACAATATCGGTATCCAACCCGGGCATGTCTTCGTAGGACCAGGCAAAGATCTCCATATAATCACGCAGCATCTTAGTCAACCATTGCTTCACGCTGAGCTCTAGGTTAGCACCAATCTTTACCTCTTTCCTGTCTGCCTCAGTACCCAAGTTTATTGTTTCCACTGGCTCTTCATGTGGTTGAATTGCCCTCTCTTCCTGAAGTAACAGTCTTGCAAGCTCGCCAGGCACCTCGCAATCATCTTCACCTTCGTCTTCGGCTAAGTTGATCGGATTTTCGAAGTCATAACTGGCAGTAGCAGGGTCGTTACCAGTGAGATCCAGAGTGGATTGAAACCTGTATGAGTGAGTGTGTGTAAATACAGCTGTTTTGAAAAATATGTAAAGGAAAGAAAGACAGAAACGGAGCATAAAATTTGAAATGCGAGAAAACGTCCAAGATTTTCATTTATGATATATGAAATGACAATTTATATGCCCTCACAAATGAAACCTCGGTGCCTCGGGTAAGACACCGGGCCATAGAGTTTATTTATTGTTTATTACAAATAACAAAACAAAGAAGTTTATTACTGCGTAACAAAAGTAACAGGAGTATGGTCCTTGGCAATCCAATTGGTCAATCCGCCATCAGTCGTCGGGTAGATCCAGCTATTGAACTCAGCTTCGTCCACTTCATTGTCCTCCCCAACAGCATTCACTCCTGGATTTGTGATGAGCACAGGAGGTCTTCTGGTATTCGCCTTCCGCATAGCTTTCTGACCCTCTGCAGTAAAACCCAGTCCAAATTTGTCAGTTTTCTGTGTAAAGTCAGGAAGCCTGCCCCAGTTAGCACATTCACCTTTCTGAACCACAGCCCGGGCATCCTTTAGGGAAGCCATCTTCAAAGGAACATCCTCTTTGACCGCTGTTTCTGCTGCTGCTGAAATTGGAAGTACCTCTTCGAAATGCTGAAAGGGGGTTTCAATAAACTCCCCGTCCATCTCAATGTATCTGAAGGAATTTAAATGGCTCACCATATACTCCTCCTCTCCTTGCACAGTGACGATCTTCCCTCTGACGGGGTACTTCAGCTTCTGGTGCAAGGTAGAGGTCACTGCCCCAACTTTATGGATCCAAGGTCGACCCAGTAGACAAGAGTATGATGGACGGATATCCATCACATAAAAAGTAGAGTCAAACACCTGGGAGCCCACACGAATAGGAATGTCAACCTCTCCATGAACCATCCTCTTGGAACCGTCAAAGGCTCGGACGATAATATTGCTGGGTTTTAGTTCCAGGCCTTCACAATCCAAACGGTCTAAAGCCTTCTTTGGTAGAACATTCAAGGAGGAACCAGTGTCCACCAACACATGCGCCAGAGTAGTGCCCCTGCATTCAATAGAGACATGCAGAGCATTATTATGGTCTCTTCCCTTCGCAGTCAGGTCAGCATCTGAGAAACCCAAGCCATTGTCCGCTGTCAGATTTGCTACGCAATCAGTGAACTGGATTGCAGATGTCTCCTGTGGCACATGGGCCGTCTTGAGAAATGAGATCAAGGCCTTAGCATGGGCCTCAGAGCATAGCAATAAGGAGAGCATGGAGATCTTGGAGGGGGTATGCCCCAGCTGTTCCACAACATTAAAGTCACTCTTTTTTATTATCTTTAGAATCTCCTCCATCTCTTGTTCGGAGGCCTCAGCATTTATAGGTATCGGTGCCTCCATCCGGGCAGGCTCATCTTCAATTCCTTTGCCCCGAGCATTGGATGACTCGGAAGCAGGGGAAACAACTTGGTCAGTAACAGGAACATGTACACTTGTAGGTGTCATAAGGAGGGGTCTTCGAGTAGCGGGCGGTGCAATGTCAGGCGAGAAGAGCCTGCCACTACGGGTGACCTTGGCTGGACCAATGATATCGCAGATACTGGCGCCAGTGTTGAATTCTTGTTTGATCCCATTCACATACACATCTGCCCCATAATGCTAGGGGACAGCTTTATCAGATACGTAGGGAAGAGGCCCCGGAACAGTGATAACCACAGGTGCGACAGTCATGATTTGGACAGGCTTCTTTGGGAGAGCCTTGATTGGATTATTGAAGATGGTAACCACAGAAACTTCTTCTACCGGAACCAACTGAACAGCAGACTTCTTAAACAGAATCTCCTTGCTATCCATTAGGCTTTGGATGCCTAACTTCAGCAAGGGACAACCAGATAGGGAAACAGCACAGAACAGACAACCCTCACTGCAACCCGGAAATAAACCGGCCAGCAGCAGGTTCCTCTTGACAGTCTTCAGAGGAGTAGCCAGATCATCCACAGAAACAGCGTACACTTCTTCATCAACAACATTTACCCCATGCTGAGGCATAGGAGCAGTCACCACATTCGGCCTCTCAGGCGCTTCGAACTGTATCTCCTTCGCGTCGATAAGGTCTTGCACCTTATTCCTTAATGCCCAACAGTCATCAGTGGAATGCCCCGGGCTATCAGAATGGTATGCACAGCGGGCATTTGGATTGTATTTCGGGGAGGCAGTGTTCACACCTTTGGGGGCCTCTCTGACAGTCACTAGGTTGGTGGATAGTAACTGCGGCAAGATTTGGGACAGGGTCATGCTCAAACGGGTAAACTCTCTCCGGGGTCTTTCAGCCCTTTGAGGATTGGTTGGCCGAGGAGCGGCAGCAGGCTTGGCAATCATTACCGCACTGACAGATTGGCGGCGCTCAGATTTCTCTTGTCTCCTGGAGCCATATACAGCACTAGCCTCCTTCTTGAAGGGTTTCTTCTCTGAACTAGACGATGCACCCTTCGGAATCTTACCAGACTTCAACCCAGCCTCAATTCTCTCTCCAGTCAGAATGAGATCAGTGAATCCAGCAGAAGAATTACCAATAAGATGGTTGAAAAATGTCCCAGATAGGGTCCCCAAGAACATGTCTACCAACTCCCGATCAGTCAATGGAGGCTGCACCCTGCCAGCCAGATCCCTCCACTTCTGAGCGTACTCCTTAAAACCTTCACTTGATCCTAACAACATACCCTGGAGTTGGGTACGTGTAGGGGCAAGGTCGGCATTATATTGATACTGCTTATAGAAAGCAGTAGCCAACTCCTCCCAGTTACGAACCTTGGTCCCATCCAGTTGATAGAACCATTCGAGATGAGTCCCTGAAATACTCTCCTGGAAGAAGTGGATCCACAAATTCTTATCCGCTTAGTACGGTTGAATCTTCCGAACATAGGACCTGAGATGTAGCTTGGGACAAGACGCCCCGTCGTACTTAGTGAAAGATGGTGCTTTGAATTTACGAGGAATGATTACACCAGTAGACAAACCCAAATCTCCAAAATCCATCCCAGGTACCTGTTGTATCTCCATAGCATTCAACCGGTCTTCCAACTGTTTGTAGCGGTCTTCTACAGGAGGATACTGCTCTTCATCAAAATCAGTCTCGTTGTCGGAGACTACCGGACTTGGACCTTTTTCCGCTTGAGGAGTACCCTTGCCAATGGAAGAACCAGCCTCTTCATTTTGCAGAGTGTTGCCAAACCTTCGGCCCGAGTTGAAAAGAACATTTCTCCTCTTCTTCTTCTTTTCCTTCTTTAGGAGCAGAGCCTTCATCTCTTCTTGGCCCTGAGCCAAACCCATGATTAATTCCTGAAATTGCGCATTCTGCGCCTGAAGAGCTTTGATGGACATCTCAGTTGATGACGAGTCAGGATTCATGATGCTGAAATAAACAGCGAAGAACTGTAAGCAACCCGAAAAGAGGAAAACCTGCTATGCACATGATGAATGATATGTGTTTATGCAATGCATTCAAGGGTTCGAAAGTTCAAATTTGTTGTAGACAAAAAGGAACACACGTTATCATTAAGGAAATAATTGTTCAGTACATCAAAGCCTCATGGGCAAAATAATACAAAAGCAAATCAATCCCAAAATATACTATGCATCCTCTTTGGAGCTATGTAAGTGTTGAGATTCCTCTCCTCATGCAACAGGCGGGTGAGCTCCAAGACCTTCTTTTCACTAGCATGTAGACTGGTCTCAAGAGAATTCCGTTCTTCCTTAAGCTGGATCCAGCTCTTCTGCATCTCTTCCCAGGATGTGGGCATGTCAGGGTGCTGAATAGTGTAGGACACTTCTCCTTCCAAGACTGGCTCTTTGATCACAGGGAGCATATGGGGATAAGGCATCACTAACTTCTGGGAGCGGGCTCGTACCCACTTGAGATAAGGTTCCAACGGGATGGAATTCCTGTGCCCCAGTGTCTTGCTGTCTATCCTACTGGGCATCCTCCAAGCTCTGATAAATCTCTGGCGAAGTCCTTGTGCATCGTTATCGAAGTCAAAAACTATGTCAGGAATTAACATGTCATGAGGACCATCCCTCCGAGCATAGCCAAACTGTCTCCAAGCCAGGCATGGGTTGTAAGTAATACCTCCTCTGATTCCAAGTAAAGGAACATTAGGGTACTCTCCGCAACGATCAATGATAGTGACATCTTCTCTGGACCGAGGGCACCAATGTATATCTGCATGTGTGAGAGTCATCAACCGTTGTGACCATCTCAAACCCCGCTCATTCTTCAAAACTGATTGTGGAAGGTGCGAAATAAACCACCTTCCCAGGAGAGGAGTGCAACACATAAGAACACCTTTTTTTCTCATGGTTCGAGTGTAACATGAGTGAAGGATGTCCCCTAGCAACGTAGGTATAAAATTCCTGGACATGAAGATCTGGACAGCACTGATATCAATAAGCTGATCTGGGTTAGAGAACAACACCAAACCGTAGACAAGGAGGGCCACAACTTCTTCAAAAGCTTGCAAATCAAGGGAGTTCCAACATTCATGGGCCTTTTCAAACAGAAACCTGGCTAAAAACCCTTTGATACCACTTCTAACTTCCCAATGTCCCTTGAGGTCAGATGACTGTAGGTGCAAGGCTTTAGCAATCTCTTCAAGCTTGGGTTCCTTTTCCGTACCGTTGTAGGGTAGTTGATCAAGGATAGGGATCTTCAGGAGCCGGGAGAACTCCTCCAATGTAGGTACCAGCTGATAATCCAAGAAGGTGAAACAGTGATGCAGAGGGTCAAAGAACTGGAACAGGACCTTTATCATGTCTTCCTCAATGTTGGTATTGACCAAGCTGATGAGACTTCCATGTCTTTCACTGAATGAAGAGTTCTCGGGAATCCTGGATATAAGTTCCTTAAGCTGAGGAGGGATCCTTACAAGACTGATTTGAATTGTCTTTCTGCGAACAGTTTCCATGTCCTATAAAACAAGAACAAATATGAAGATTCGAACCCCTGAAATGGTTAGTCAATGCATATGATGCTGGATGATGTCATGATGCTATGATTAAACACACCACAGATATTTACCAAGACAAACATGTAAGGCATACAAGGCACACAAGACAAGCCCTTAGGGTTTAAGGTCAGCATGGGGTCTGGGTAGTACCCTCTTGAAGTTGGTGGGCTCAACCTGTCCTATTAGAAGTAACCGGGTTCTAAGGGTCCCAACATCACTAGATTGCTTTCATTGTTCATCGTTTCGATTTAGCCACTGAACTGGCGACCGAAATATTCCAGGAAAGCAACCCTCAATTGAGTGTAGTATCGAGTATCAACCAACCTCGGAATGCACCAAAGTCAGTTATCTCACTACCCTAAAGAGGCCAAGATAGTTCAATTAAGGTTCCTAAGGTCTGTTGATGCTTCACGACACCACGCGGAGGCCCCATACTCTCCTTGACTGAACTCAAGGGTTACCGGTACACACCAAAGTGCCACATCAACGTAGCAGACTGTTTCAACCATGTCGGTATACCCCACACAGTTCCCTCACAGCCTTGTTGCTACTTTCTAAGAAGGTATCCCCATATCCGGGTTAGGATCTATAGAACTCCCAAGACATTCCCACAATTTAAAGCAAACAAGGAAAGCAATTGAAAACACAGTTATGAACTAACCCTAAGGTACACCTCACTTTAAGTTAAATCCCCAGCAGAGTCGCCAGTTCTGTGATCGGTGGATCTGGAACTGACTGTTTAACGCTGGTTCGCGAAATGTCGCAGAAGCAAGAGTCGCCACCGTCTTTTATTTTCTCCAAATGGAAAGGACAAAAGCACAGAAAAATTCCTTATAGAGATTTCTCTCGGTTCGGGAGGTAGGTTATAGAAAGGGAAGGTGTTAGCACCCTTTCTATCCATGGTTATCCATGGGCTCTTAGATACTTGCTCACTTGTGTTTTCAAAAATGGTTTGTTTGCTTTTCAACTGTGGGTTTTAAAAAAGTTTCTTTGAAAATTCCAGTTCGACTCTTGTATCGGTCCTCAAGAGTGTTTGAAAAATTCCTTTCGAAAGCTTTTTGAAAAGGTGTCGGTGTGAAAAGTATTTTTGAATTTGTTTTGAAATTAGAGCAAGTATCTAGAGTCGTCTACCTACCCTAAGGAATTCGTTTGTGTAGATGTCCTTTAAAGCAGTGCCATCCCACCATTGAGAGGTAGGTAGCACCACCGTTGGAGGTGTTCGGTCAATTCGAAGGTTCGGGACATGGTGATCACCAGAGCAATGGGAAGACACCTTAGAAGCTACCCTCATGCCAGGTTCCCGGATCATGAGGACTTACTAAGACATCCTCTACTCGACGATCACCTTTCGAGGCAAGGCAACAGTGAGGCGTACCCTATGGGTGGTGTGTGCGATTTGTGTGTCGTTTTCAGATATTTTGTCTTTTGTCATGTCATGGGTGATCTATGCGTTTGTTTTTATTTTTTTGTCATTCATTCTTGCATGCATTTATTTAACAGTTAAAAATTGCGAGAAGATAAAAAATTCTAAGCTATTACAAAAAGCGCGGGTCCACATCGCCAAAATTTCCAGAACCCGATTTGACAGAAAAATAAAGAATTAAAGTAAAGTGCGAGAAAGTATGAGATTACATGGCTTTGGGAGAAGTACATGAATATTTACAAGAAAAAGAAATAAATATGCGAATAGAAATAAAATTAGAAACGAGGGCGTTGGACCCTTTTTAATGGAATTAAATTAAATTATTAAATTAAAGAAAAATAAATTATTTTTGGTTTTTTTGTATTTTATGAGTTTTAATGAAAAAAGAATTAAATGAAATTAAAAGATTAACCCTAATTCTAATTGTTTTAGTTTATTAAGAAAGTATTAAAATTAAACCTAAATTAACCTAATTATTTACATGCAATTTTAATTTATAAAAATAATAGGAAATATTTAATTATTATGAAAGAAAAGAAAGAAGGATAAAAAATTATTACAAACCCTAGTTCTACCAATTTTAAATTAATTAAGAAAATATTAAGATTTACTTCTAAATTAAAACTAATTAATTAATAAAGGCTTTATTTACAAAAAATATAACATTAAATAAAAATATTAATTTTTGTCTTTTTTCTGATTTTTTAGGTGTTTTTTATATATTATGAAAATAATAATTTAAAGGAAATTAATTAAAATAAAGACAATAATTGAAAATAATATGAAAAGAAATAATGCAAACCTAGGGGGTTCTGCCCCTAATTTGGAGGTTTTGATCAGTATTTTTGGGCCCAATTGTCCCTGGCCTGGTGGACTTTCCATCTAGCGTGCAACGTTTTTGACTCATGTCCATGATATGCTTCCAACGACAGCCCTTGGATTGATCTCATCATGTGCGTGAAAGGCTTGATCTTGAGGATGTATGGTACACCTTAACGCTGAAACTGCATATGAACGTTATATGAAAAATAATATGAAAGGGGGTGGGGACCTGGGGCTCGAACCCATGTCCTAGAGATTACCACTAACAAGCCTTGCCACTGTAGCACTCAACGCATTTTGTATATTAAATAATAACCAATTATTATAAAATAAAACCAAGCGTTAATGACTTTTTAGCGCGAAATTTTGAACGGACCAACCAACGCTTGCCACTTCATCGTCTTCCCCATGTCTTTGTTCTTCCTGAAATAAAAAAAAAGAATGGCAACAGTTTTGGAACTGTCCCCTTATACCCCTATCCCAAAATAGCGATTAGCTCAGGGAGGTTCATAAATTGAGCGCGAGGGTGGTTTCCAAATCGTCCCAGCACGCTGAATCCAATTATGGCACTGTGAGGTTCTAATTTTACAGCGTTTAGAAATGCCTAAATTGAAGCTTGCAAAACCCTAGAATATAACAATGGCAGATTTGCGTATGGTGCGCAAAAATTCAATCAAACCATAGTTAGCTTTAGAATTGAATAATGAATAGAAATCAAATGTTAAAAATCGTTAAAAACGTATGATTCATGATATAGGAATGCAAGAAATTTTCTGTACAGGGTGCGTTCGTTTTACCAATTCTTGATGTTAGGATGAATGATTTTGATCTGTATATGTTCCTTGAAGCCTCAGGAACACAATGGAATCAGTGTTGTGGGTTGAAACGACCTGCAAGTGTGTTTTCAGTTTTGAGTTTTCAAGCAAAAAGTTCAAGTTTGTTTCTTGGTATATGGCGCAGCTTCCTGTCCAAAGGCACGAGGGTTTGCTTGTTTATATGTATATGAGTGATTAGGTCAAAGAAAATTGTTCCAAAATCCATGAATTGATGAATAGGATATTTGATTTTTCATGCTATTATTTTCAAATCTTTTCATGCTCACTTTGTTCAAATCATGGCCAATTTAGCAAGATTCTTTCCAAATCTGATTATACACAATATCTTGAGATTATTTCATGCACAAAAAGATTCAAAAATTAGGTTTAGTATTTTCCATGTATTTTATTTAATTAAATGAATTATTAATGATTAAAAATCCAAATAAATAAATAAAAATAATAAAAAAAACTTCCCTTTGGGCCAAATGGTCCTGCACATGCCTTGGATAATGAATTTTGGAAGAAAAAGAGGCCCATTAGCAATTTTAGGTCATTTGAATCAATGTTGACTTTTCAAAATATCCAAAAATTTCCCAACTTCTACAAGGCATAACTTGCTCAATTTTTAAGCTTTGCTCATGTTCTTGGACATTTTGGAAAGTTCTTTGAGTCCTTTAACCAATGTCTTTAGTCCCATGTCATTTTGATTTACCAATCTCAAGTTATCGCCTTTGACTTAAAGTCCCTTTTTGTTGACCTTTGAAAATGACCTATAATGTTGAAATTGATAACTTTTTGTGAGAGCATTTCTTGGACTTGAAGTGTGAAGAGGAGTTGTTGTAAATGTATTTCTCTTCAAAATGAGCTTTGGATGGAATTTTTCTGATAATCCATGTGAAAGTTATGCCCTGGTCAATTTACAGTTGACTTTTTTAACTGTCCAAATAAGGAAACTTTTGCATCCTGATGATTTTTGAGCCAAGCTTTGAGAATCATGATCAAGCATTGATCAAATGATGTTTGTGGCTTCAAAATGAGATGTTGATCAAAAATTTGAACTTTTGACTGTCAAATAACCATTTTGCCCCTACAGTTGACTGTAGTGCAATTAGGGTTTTTGACTGTGCAATTTTGTGTTGTAAGTCTTGAAACTTGGTATGAGGATGTTTGACCATGTTTGTAGGCATATGGGACTTGATTGGACCCTTGGAAACTTCATTTTCTTGGTCAGAACCAAAACCCTAATTTTGACTGTTTAGGAGGCCCTTACACTGTGCAACCCTTGGGGAATTTTGAAGCATGACTTGGCAATTTCTTGAAGAATATGGGAGGGCAAATTTTGGGGTACAACAGATGTTCTATCCCTGTATCTGTACTATTCTGTCACTTTGTTTTGTTTACTTATGGATTGTGTTTCTCCCCAGTAAAGCTAAAGTAGGCAGTAGGTTTTGTTTCCTTAGTTGGCATTTGCTTTTTCTTGGAATAATCGTCTTCGATGTGGTTTAGCCGAGTTTTGTTTGTGCCAGAGTTGGTTTTTCCTGGTTATTCCCAGTGTTATATATATGTTTTGTCAGCATACACACGATAACACTCGTACATTCATACATACATCATGCATAGCTAAAATTGGAAAATCATTGTTCATTAACATTTGCTATTTTTTTTGTTGACACATCACCCTGTTTTGCAGAGTTACGTTATCGTCTCTTCAATAGAGTGTTGGCCTTAAGCAGAAAGCGTAAATTCTTTCAATTTCCCCACTGAGTTGTCCCTCGTAGAAAATTTTTGCTTTAGCCTTCCTGTACAGCTCCTTGTTTGGATGAATTTGGTTTTCTCTCTTGAGTTTATTTCTCAAAGGATGTATTTTGGTTGGCTGTTTCATTCCAGTTTATTTCTGGTTTGAATCTGTGGTTCCAAAACAATATTATTTACTTTGGATTTCTGAAAACTTCGAGTTTTGGTTTGTACATTTATTTTGCACGAGAAGACTTTATCTCCTCAACAGGAATATCGTGGTATTTCCCCAGGAAGTCATATTTCTTTCCCCAGGAAGCCATATTTCTATCCCCAAAAAGTCATTTCTTTTTACAATCCTCCATGACAACAAGTAGCAGGTCTCTTTATTTGAGAAACTTGTGCTTCCCTGTTAAATTCGATGTAACTTTTTTTCTTATCTCCTCTATGAGTGGATAGTTTGCAGTCCGTCGTCAGTTTACGCCAGTGGATGGCAAGACTTTCAAATTTGCAGAAACAACTCGTTATGAAATCTTTGCAAGTGGAAGTCTCTTTATTTGAGACAGCTTATATATTACCCTTTCCAGGAAAAGTTCCTCGGTTAAAGAAGAAGTTGAGACCCGTTCTATGCGAAATGCCAGAATTTTAGGGAAACTTGTTATCTTTTTGCTACCCTTAGTGAATGTTGGTAGTTCATCGTCAATGAACAGCGATGCTATGATATATTCTCTTTCTACCTTCAGTGAAAGTTTGTAGGTCATTGGCAATGAATGTTGATGATTTTTATCTTTTTTCTGCCCTCAGTGAAAGTTGGTAGTTCATCGTCAGTGAATGGCGGTGCTATGATATATTCTATCTCTACCTTCAGTGAAAGTTGGTAGATCACCATCAGTGAAAGTTGGTGTTTGTTATCTTTTTTCTACCCTCAGTGAACGTTGGTAGTTCATCGTTAGTGAACGGTGGTGCTATGATATATTCTCTCTATACCTCCAGTGAAAGTTGGTAGATCACCATCAATTAAAGTTGGTGTATGTTATCTTTTTTCTACCCTCAGTGAATGTGGGTAGTTCAACATCAGTGAACGGTGGTGCTATAATATATTCTCTCTCTACCTTCAGTGAAAGTTGGTAGATCACCATTGTAGCGATAAAAAATGTAGCGGGGTAAATCGGAGATCGAATTATTGATTAATTCGTCTCACAAAAGCAAGAGTCGCCACCGCGCTTTATTGTTTCCAAAGGAAAAGGGAAAAGAGCGAAATAAAACCCTAGATATGCAATGTAAATAACAATAAAATACAAAGCGTTTTTTTTGAAAAGAGATCTATGGTTCGGGGGTTGGTTATACAATGGGAAGGTACTAGCACCCAATGCATCTATAGTACTCTATAGGAACCTTTTGAAATATCTGTTTTATTTAAAAATGATTGCTTGATTGAAAATAAATCGTTTTGGCCAAAAAGGGATACGGGCGTTTTTTTGAAGTTGCGACGACCTAATGTCGAAGTTTTTGCTTAAGGAGCACAAATTTTGAAAAGGGTGAATATTTGAGGAAAAATTATCCTAAGTTTTAATGAAATGCGAAAATTCGCGCAGTTAGACTTGAAGACATGAAGTCAACAAATTTACTGTTTTTTCCTTTGGATTTAAGCATAAACCGAATAAACAAATAAATACACGAACAAAAATATGCGAATAACGATTAAATAGAAATAATCTAAATGATGGAATAAAAGATGCGAATAATGCGTTTTTTATGATTTTTTTTGGTTTAATGTTAACGGGAAGAAAGTATTTTAAATTTTTTACGCATTTTTGATAAAGATAAAACAAAAGAACTATCAATTAAATCCAAAATTAAACTAATGGGTTGATTAATTAATAAAAAAAACTATTGGGACATATCTTTGTTTTTCTTTTAAAATATAATTATCAATTAATTAACATAAATAATATTTCTAACAAAAAGATTAGAGAAAAAAACAAAAGGAAATATATCAAAACAAGCAAACAAAGTGGATGGGCCAGGGAGCTTAAGGCCCATCGCAGAAGCTCATAAGGAGGGGGGGTGCAAAAGGCAGGTCGTGGGCTTAAGGGAAAAAGGGAGGCCCATCAGCTTGATATGGCATTAGGGTTAATTTATGTTTATCAAATTGGGATTTAGGGTTAGGCTTGGGCAGAAACGGCGCCTCTTCTTCGTATCTTCTTCTTCGCATCTCTTCTTCGCATCTCTTCCTTGAACCTTGCTGTCTCCCCTTGCTATGGCCACCCACTCCAGCTCCTCTTCCCTCCAACTGAACGAGAAACGGGACGGCTACGGATTCGGTAATAAACGCGATTGATTGTTAACGCTTGATTCGGTTTTTGCATGCTGGTTTGATTCTACGATTTCTATTATGTTGGTCCTTATTGATTCTTATGTTTGATTGTTAATGTTGATTGAGGTTGTTCAAAGAAATAAAAGAGAAAGGACTGTTACCTAGATGGAGACGGAGGAGGAAGCTAGGAGCGATGGAGGCCAGGCGGCGAGGAGAGGTGAGGCGAGCCCGCTACGGTGACCGGTATTACACGATTTTTCTCCTTCTTGTTGCTGCCACTTTACTATGATTGCTTCTTCTTCTTGTTAGCCTTGGTATTGTACTTTGTTTTCCTTCTTCTTCTTTGAACGTGATACTGCACTTGGTTTTCCTTCTTCTTCTTTGAACGTGATACTGCACTGTATGATGATTCTGTTGGCCTGAATAATTTTTGGTATAATGTTGGCTTGAGAAATATGCTTTGAAAGGCCAGTGATGTTGATACTGAGGCCTAGCCTGTTGCCTTAGAAACTGGTTCTAGCTTGGGTCGTTTCAGGTTTTTGGATTGAGGATGTTCAAGCTTGAATAATAGTTGGACATGGTTATGTGTATAGGGATTTCGTGTGGTTTGGGCAGGTTGATGGAAATTGGGGGCATAAGTTTGCTAGGCCATATTGATGGTGGTTTTTTACTGGTTCTGTGAGATTATTTTTGATATTTTCTTTGACAATGGGATGATGATGATGTTGGCTTGAATGGCTCAATCAATTTGCAAAGTTTTGGTGTATGGTTGAAATGTTTTTGACAGTATTGGTGTGATTATGCAGGTTTTCTAGCTTTTGTGTGTTTTTTCTTTGATAACTATATTTCTAAGTTTTTCTTGAAGGCTTGCTTATGTATCTCCTATTGGTTCCCTTTGGTTATATGTTATAACAACTTCCCTCTTCTCTTTCGCTACAGGCTGGAAATTTGAAATGCTTTGGGATTCCTGGGCATTCTGCACTATACTGTCCCTCCAATTTGTTTCTATTCTTCTTTTGTGTTATTATCTCTACTGGCTATATTTTAGTTTGTCTTGTATAACCTCTTTCTGCCTATGCCAAGCCTGTATAACCCACACTTCTCCCTCTCTTTTCTCTCAGTATAGCTTTGATAAAAAAAAGTGATAAGCTGTACTTTTTCTGAAACTGCAAATGGCCAGAAAATGATGAAAATGGAATTTCTATATTGCTTGCATATGTAGTTAAACTGTATGTTTTCCTCTAATACAAAAACTTGTTTTGTTTTTCTGCTGTGTGGGCATTGGTTACGTAGCATGCTTGCATATGGGGTTCATGCAGGGCTTTGTATGCTCATGCTGTATGTTTTTGAAATTGCATTTGGGATTTTGAAAAAATGTAATTAATTTAAACATGCAGTTTTTTTTTTTTGGAAAACATAAACTTGTGCATATGTTTAAAATTCCTTTCTTTTTTTTGTGAACCGGGAGAAATCCCGTGATTTGCAAAAAAGAGTAACTGATTCCGACCATTGCATTTAATGATGAAACTTTAATAATTTCGCTTTTTAATCATTTATTCGAATTCTAATCTCTTTTTTTTTAATTTTGCAGGTAACATTAAGTGAGCGGACAAAACGCATTGGATCGGAAGTTTTAGAATTAGGATAGATTAGTTTTTTTTTTATTTCATTTTAGTTTTTGTAAATTTATTATTGTAATTTATTGTAATAGATACAATGTTTACATAATAACTGTACAATCAGGAAAATGAATAATAAAAAACACTATTTGCCAATTAAATCTTTCTTTCCCTTTAATTATTTATTTATCGTTTACAATTCTCCAAACGAATAATAATTGAAAACAAATCTCAATTACCTACATTCAAAATAATAAACAGATAAGTAAATAATTATCGTTGATCAACTAATATCTTCAATTATTTAATTCATCATTCATAACTAAATTATAATAATTAAAACAGGGTTTCAATTATTTAACTTAGAATGACAAATGATTAAACAATCGTTATTGACCAATGAACTTTTTCCGAATGCTTATTATATTATTCATAAACCTTTAAATTATGTAATAACTAAGAATAAATTACAGTTACTTAAATTTAAGAAAATGAGTAATAAATAAATACTGTCCGCACAATTAATGCGCCTCTTCTCTGATGTTCATTTTATTATCTATACATCTTTAAACTACATAATAATCGAAAATGAATTTCAATTATTTAAATTTTAGATAATAAATAATTAATAAACATCATTTTAGCACGAATCGATTAAATGATTTAATGTTCAGCATAAATAGCTCTTGGCCTGAAAAAGTTATGAGTTTTAAAATCGATGGATCAAAACAAATGTAATGTAATAATGCAGGTAGGAGACGATATCTTAGGTCAAAATTTGGGGTACAACAGCTGCCCCTATTTAAGTTTCTTCTATCCGGAGATATGAAGATTGAAATCTTCGTTTCGACGAGATTGAAGGTACTTAAATACATAACTACGCAAATTTTGTCCTAAGATGCCGTCGTCATGTTTGATATGAATGCAGCGATCGAACTCACAGAGGAAGATATGGTGTGAAACGAGACAATGTTGGGGGGGATCGAACACCAACAAAACACAGCGGCATGGATTATACACTACTGGGGAAACAAGCTATCGACTTCAAACGACAGACTCCTGACAGCGAATAAAATCGAGGGAATACAACCTCTAACCCTAACAAAAAGAGCACCTTGTATAGGCCATAACAGATTATTGATCCCAAAACAGTGAGTTCGCAACTCAAGGTCGATGGCGGACAGAGAGTATCAAATTGCTGATAACGGATTACCGACTTCTGGAGGTATAGATTCGTAACAGACTTCTCTGCTAGATTTTTAGAGGTATACTCATTAATGCTGAGGTAATAAGACCGTAGATACGAAGGTTGTTCAAATAAAGAAAACTGCCATTTGTTGTCATCCAGAGAAAATACCGATAACATACAAGCTGCTCAAATAAAAAAGCTGCCGCTTGTTGTCGTCCAAAGAAAATACCGATAACATACAAGCTGCTCAAATAAAGAAGCTGCCGCTTGTTGTCGTCCAAAGAAAATACCGATAACATACAAGCTGCTCAAATAAAGAAGCTGCCGCTTGTTGTATTCTAGAAAAGTAATAACGTGCTGGTAACTCATGAAGAGTTTGCTGCTGGTCGCTTTCGAGAAGACAAAATGACGCACTAGTAGCTCATGAAGAACTGCTGCTCGGCGCTTTCGAAAAGACAAAATGACGCACTAGTAGCTCATGAAGAACTGCTGCTCGGCGCTTTCAAAAGAAGTAAATAACGCACTAGTAGCTCATGAAGAACTGCTGCTCGGCGCTTTCGAAAAGATAAAATGACGCACTAGTAGCTCATGAAGAACTGCTGCTCGGCGCTTTCAACAAGTAAACGTACAAGTTGCTCATGAAGAGCTGCCGCTTGTCGTTTTCAACAAGGAAACGTACAAGTTGCTCATGAAGAGCTGCCGCTTGTCGTTTTCCAACGGTGTCTATAACGCACAAGTTGCTCATGAAGAGCTGCCGCTTGTCGTTTCCCAAAATAATTCAGAAGGAAACTGCAATGATATTGGCAGAGAATAAAAACTTCGCCAAAGAAAACCCTGAATCAATCCTTCCCGAGGAGATCATATACTTAAATGTGCAAAATAAATGCACCAACCGTCTAGGTCGCGAAATCACTGGGGAAAGTTAAAGAGGTAGCCTATACAAGAGGCAACAACTTCATCTAGGAATAAACCAGAGAGAACACAGTCAAGCAAGACTCCACCCGATGAAAAAGTAACTCAATTGGGGAATTTATCTTGTTCAGAAATGGGCAAGGTAGGCTAAACCAAAATCATCCATGAGGATTAACTCAGTTGGGGAATTTAGAAAAAGAAACACATTTTCTACCTAAGCTGACTTTCTACCTGGAAAGAACATATGTACGTTGTTCGAACAAACAAGGTACGACTCAAAATCAATGACAAATGTGGATATGTATGCTGATATGAGTGTAAATGAATAAATGAATGTTATGCTGACAAAACAGACAGATGGAATATCTTGGAGATAATAAGATGTCACAGCAAAATAGATACTCGGCCAATCTTGAAAAGACGGAAGATAAACGGAACTGGAAACACACAGCAACGTTGGAGGGTGTCACGCTACAAGGTCCAAGTCTTCTGAGGAGAAAAGCAATCAAATCCAATCTTCTAACACCAATAGATCACAGTATGAGACAAAACGTACCAAACCTCGGAAATCGCCCAACTAGAGATAGTCAAAACAATGCTCAACTGGAAAAGCTGGGGAGTCACCAAACTTAGTACCCCGAGAAACACAAATTTACACAACCAACACCTCATGATGATTTTGAAACGAAACATGCTCATCATGCAAGGATAAACTACTGTACTGCTTCGTATTTCATGCCTTGACCATCCTTGGAACACACTGTTAATATTCCTTTCGTTATTCACGACACATTTTTTTAAAATAAGAACATTTTAAGTAAATTTGTTTCAAGTATTTTTCATAAAAATTAAAATTTTGCCCACAAAAAGTAAATGCTCAAATTTCATTAATAAGAGGTTGTTCGCTAACAATGCGAATCCAACGGTTTACAAAAGTTTGGGGAAATAATACATGAAATAACAGGTCATACACAAACAATGATCGATATTCTCCCTAACAACTTTGAATTCCAGAATGTGTTCAGATGCTGAGACTGATTTGACCAGAAATTTGCCTAAGCGAAATACTTCTTGACTGCATCGGCGTTCAAGGGGCGTGGGAGTTCTTCACCATCCATATTGGTGAGAATCAAGGCACCTCCAGAGAAAACTTTCTTAACAACATACGGTCCTTCATAATTCGGAGCCCACTTGCCCCTAGAATCAGGTTGGAAAGATAATATTTTCTTGAGTACAAGGTCACCTTCTCTGAACTCGCGCGGTCGAACCTTCTTATCAAAAGCCTTCTTCATCCTTTGCTGGTACAACTGACCATGACACAAAGCTGTCAATCTCTTTTCTTCGATTAAATTCAACTGATCATATCTACTTTGACACCATTCAGCTTCAGAAAGTTTAGCTTCCATCAACACTCTCAGGGACGGAATCTCAACCTCCACGGGGAGTACTGCTTCCATACCATAAACTAGGGAAAATGGGGTTACGCCCGTTGAATTCGAACTGAAGTACGGTACCCGTGTAAAGCAAACGGAAGCATTTCATGCCAATCCTTATAAGTTACCACCATCTTCTGGACAATCTTCTTGATATTCTTGTTAGCAGCTTCAACAGCCCCATTCATCTTCGGTCTGTAAGGAGAGGAATTATGATGTTCGATCTTGAACTCTTCACAAAGCTCTTTCATCATCTTGTTATTCAAATTTGAACCGTTATCAGTGATAATCTTGCTCGGGATACCATACCGACAAATGATCTGATTCTTGATAAATCTGACTACCACCTGTCTGGTTACATTAGCATAAGATGCGGCTTCCACCCACTTAGTAAAATAATCGATCGCTACCAAGATGAAACGATGACCATTTGAAGCTTTGGGTTCAATCATCCCAATCATATCAATGCCCCACATAGAGAAAGGCCAAGGTGAAGATATAACATTGAGGAGGGTCGGCGGCACGTGCATCTTGTCCGCATAAATCTGGCATTTATGACACTTCTTCACATACTTGCAGCAATCAGATTCCATTGTCATCCAATAGTAACCAGCTCTCAACATCTTTCTAGCCATTGCATGTCCATTGGCATGAGTGCCAAAGGATCCTTCATGCACTTCTTGCATCAGCATGTCTGCTTCATGTCTGTCTACACATCTGAGCAAGACCATGTCGTAATTCCTCTTATACAACACTTCTTCATTGAGAAAGAAACTGCTTGCTAATCTTCTCAACGTCTTCCTATCTTTGTTGGATGCCCCAGGCGGGTACTCTTGAGTTTGAAGAACACGCTTAATGTCATGGAACCACGGTTTGTCGTCGGTGACCTCTTCTACTGAGAACACATGAGCAGGTCTGTCGAGGCGCATAACTCGGATTGTAGGCACGTCGTTCCAATCATTCACTTGAAACATTGAAGACAAAGTAGCTAAAGCATCAGCCATTTGATTCTCGTCTCTAGGGATATGATGTAATTCCACTTTGTTGAAGAAAGTTAACAATCTTCTAGCATAGTCTCTGTAAGGGATCAAACCAGGATGACGAGTCTCCCATTCTCCTTTGATTTGATTAATCACCAATGCCGAATCTCCATAAATATCAAGAATTTTAATCCTTAAGTCCACTGCTTCTTCGAGACCCATAATACATGCCTCATATTCCGCCATGTTATTCGTACAGTCAAACTTCAGTCTTGCCGTGAACGGGATATGAGTACCTCGGGGAGTAACGATGATTGCCCCAATTCCATTTCCGTAGGAATTCACAGCTCCGTCAAATATCAAACCCCAATGGGATTCGGGATCAGGTCCTTCTTCCGGTAGCGGCTCTTCACAGTCTTTAGCTTTCAAGTACATAACATCTTCATCTGGGAAATCAAACTTGATGGGTTGATAATCTTCAATTGGTTGGTGAGCCAAATGATCGGCTAAAATACTCCCTTTGATCGCTTTCTGAGTGTGATACTCAATGTCATATTCAGACAACAACATCTGCCAACGGGCTATTCTTCCAGATAAGGCGGGTTTCTCAAAGATATACTTGATCGGGTCCATTTTGGAGATCAACCAAGTAGTGTGATTAATCATATACTGGCGCAGACGGCGAGCAGCCCAAGCTAAAGCACAACAGGTCTTCTCAAGAAATGAGTACCGAGATTCACAGTCCGTGAATTTCTTACTCAGATAATATACAGCATGTTCCTTCCTTCCAGTCTCATCTTGTTGACCAAGCACACATCCCATGGAGTCTTCCAATATAGTCAGGTACATAATCAAAGGTCTTCCTTCCACCGGAGGAATCAAAATGGGAGGTTCAAGCAAATATTCTTTGATGCTATCAAAAGCTCTCTGACAATCTTCTGTCCACACACATCCTTGGTTCTTCCGGAGAAGCTTGAAAATCGGCCCACAGGTAGCAGTCATATGAGATATAAATCTAGAAATGTAATTCAGTCTCCCAAGGAATCCCCTTACTTGTTTTTTCGTCTTGGGTGCGGGCATTTCCCGAATAGCTTTGACTTTATCAGGGTCTACTTCAATACCTTTCTGGCTGACAATGAAACCCAGAAGTCTTCCAGAACGAACACCAAAAGTGCACTTGTTGGGATTCAGACGGAGTTTGTACTTTCTCAAACGCTGGAACAGTTTCAACAAATGTTCCAAATGATCTTCCTCAGTCTGCGAATTGGCAATCATGTCATCCACATACACTTCGATCTCCTTATGCATCATGTCATGGAACAAAGCAGTCATGGCTCTTTGGTATGTTGCACCAGCATTCCTCAAACCAAACGGCATAACCCGATAACAGAAAGTTCCCCAAGGTGTAATGAAAGCGGTCTTCTCCATATCTTCCGGCGCCATCTTGATTTGGTTGTAACCAGAGAAACCATCCATGAAAGAAAAGACTTTGAACTTGGCGGTACTGTCGACCAATACGTCAATATGAGGTAATGGGAAATCATCTTTCGGACTAGCTCTATTCAGATCTCTGTAGTCTACACACATCCGAACTTTGCCATCTTTCTTTGCAACAGGCACTATATTGGCTAACCACTGAGGATAGACCGATGTAACAAGGAAACCTGCGTTGATCTGTTTCTGAACCTCCTCCTTAATCTTGTCAGCCATGTCAGGACGAGTCCTTCTCAACTTCTGCTTGATTGGTGGACACTCGGGTCTCAACGGTAAACGATGCTCCACAATGTCGTTGTCCAAACCTGGCATATCTTGGTAGGACCAAGCAAACACGTCAACATACTCTCTGAGAAGCTCCAACATTTTCTCCTTAACTTCCGGGATAAGCAAAGCTCCGACTTTGACTTCCTTTCTATCTTCTTCATCACCCAAGTTGACCAACTCTACAGGTTCTTCAAATGGTTGAATAACCTTCTCATCCTGCTCAAGCAAACGGGAAATCTCAACAGGAACCTCTTCATCATCCTCTTCTTCGGCTCTGAACACAGGGAATTCAAAGTTGGGAGAGGGCATAGGATCATTGTTTTCGATGGTTAAGTCATGAAGTAATCTGCACACATGATTATGCTTTATTTTAGAAATCGATTTGTGCAAATAAAACAAGATGTTATTAATTAATTTTCATTGTTATTTCCCAGAAAAGTGAAAAATAAAACAGTAGTGGACAAAATAACGTTTTTATTCATTAAAAGAGAAATACTTGAAACAAAAAGCCCAGACATTTCTCCTTTGCCTTGGGCAGAGCAAAAGGAGTTATTTTTCATAGCCCGACACAAAATACGTTTCGCCTTGGGCAGAGCGATTTTTCAAAGGAAAATAAACAAAACATTACTCGGAAATGTGCATAACCACAGGAATATCAACAGCTATCCAGTTTTGGCAAGCCAATCCAGGCGTCACAAACACGGGCAAATCCTCCTCGGAATCATCATCTATGATAGCATCAACCTCAGGATGCACAAACCCTGCACTCCGGAAAACCTCTTGAATCGGATGAACAACCACCTCCTTCTTGACCCTTGCAGATATTGGATGAAAACCCAAACCTTCCCCAGACTTGTTCTCGGGTAATGTCAACACCTGGCCCCATCCTTCGGTCGAACCACTTTCCACCACTCGCCGCGCATCCTCAAAAGATGAGATGGATGCCCCTTGTTTCTTCACTGTATTCTTAGCAACAGATAGACCCTGGAACTGGGTCCCAACATCCTCGTCAGCGTCAATAAAAGAAAACGATGATAAGTGGCTTACCACTATAGCTTGTTCTCCCCCAATCATCACTAATTTCCCATGTCTTACAAACTTTAGTCTCTGATGGAGCGTGGAGGTGACTGCCCCGGCATCATGGATCCAGGGACGACCCAATAAACAACTGTAGGCAGCACGGATATCCATCACTTGGAAAGTGATTTGAAAAGTATGGGGACCAATCACTATGGGAAGATCCACTTCACCAATAACTGTCTTCCTGGAACCATCAAATGCTTTAACAGTTACTCCACTAGGCCTCATAGAAGCACCTGGATATGAAAGTCGAGACAACGTGGTCTTGGGCATCACATTCAACGACGAGCCCGTATCCACCAACACACTTGATAAGGTATCGTTTCCACAACTTACTGAAATGTGCAAAGCCATATTATGGTTTCTCCCCTCCTCCGGGAGTTCTTCATCACTGAAACCCAGATTGTTACACGAAGTTATATTTCCCACGATCCCATCAAACTGATCAACTGTCACATCATGGTCTACGAACGCCTGGTCCAAGACCTTCATCAAGGCTTCTCTATGTGCACCAGAATCTCTCAATAAGGCAAGCAAGGAAATCTTGGAAGGTGTTTGCAGAAGCTGGTTCACAATCTTATACTCACTTCTTTTGATAAGCTTTAGGATCTCATCATCCTCAGGGTGAGGGATAGGTTCACTGGATCGGCCCATTTCAACCCTTGGTTCACCATTTCTTACGGGAATCTCCGCCGGTATGGGCCTCCTAACTTGAACTTCTGGTCTCCTCGATGGTACTGCGGCAAAAACACGCCCACTCCTTGTAACTCTACTCACATCGGCAATATTAACAAAAGACGGTCTGGTTGGTATGGGGACTTCTACCCCATTCTCAATCATTGTGGCGTTATACTTGTACGGCATGGCTTGGTCTGAGCTGTAAGGCACAGGGCCGGGTGGGTAAATAATCAAAGGATCAACAGACGCAGTCTGACTGTTGTAAGCAATCTCCACTGATTCTGGAAAATTAAATTGTGGGGTGATAACATTCACTTCATCTTCAGGATTTCGGTCATAGGTAATAGTGATAATTCTTTGATCTAGCAACTTCTGAATGTCCTCCTTCACAATAGGACAATCATCCTCTCTTGAACAAAACTCACAAATGTTATAGTCATGCTGGTGCCTAATAAAGGCAAGTCTTCTCAAACTCTGATGTAACCTGATCAATGATTCTCTTATGTGCTCGACTTGAAAAACTCGGAACTTCCCCGGACAACCTTCCACCATATTCACTGAAGCTGCCCCATGTCGAGGCAAAGGATTATCTCTAACATTTGGATTAACATCCTTAAAAGACAAGATGCCACTCTTAATTAACCTCTGCACGTCTGCCTTCAGAGCAAAGCAATTCTCAAGGTTGTGCCCCGGGGACCCTTGATGATATTCACAGAATTGATCCGCCTTGTACCACGGAGAAGCACTGTTCGGTGCGACAGGAGGAGGCTTTGTTGTGATGAGATTCTTTCTGATGAGAGCAGGGAACAATTCAGTATACGTCATAGGAATGGCATCGAATTGCGGTTTTCTGGGTGAACGGTTCTGATTGTTGAACGGATAAGCCTGTTGTCGAGGCTGCTGCTGAAATGGCCGTGGTTGAGTTGGCGGGATTTGATGAGATGGGGCCATCAAAGCTGGGCGGACAGCCGGAGTGACTGCCGCAACGTGAGAGTAACCTCTCCTAGGCCTACCTGGAAACAAAGCACTGACATCCTGCTCTTTTCTTTTCGGGAAAACACTTCCAAACTTCTTCGCACTGCTAGACGGACTCCCTTCCTTAACCAAACGCCCTTCGCGAATCCCTTCCTCTAATCGCATGCCCATGCTCACCATTTCGGTGAAGTCGCTGGGTGCGCTGGCTATCATTCTCTCATAGTAAAAGGACCCTAAAGTCTTCAAAAATATCTTAGTCATCTCTTTCTCCTCAAGAGGTGGATAAATTTGAGCAGCAATTTCACGCCATCTCTGGGCGTACTCCTTGAAAGATTCTCGGTCTCTCTGCGACATCGCCCGGAGTTGATCCCTGTCCGGCGCCATGTCAACGTTATACTTGTACTGATGGACAAAGGCTTCACTAAGATCGTTAAAGTTGCGGATTCGAATGCTGTCTAAACCCATATACCACTTTAGAGCAGCACCCATCAAACTGTCTTGAAAATAATGAATCAACAAATCATGATCATCGGAGTATGTAGACATCTTCCTCACATACATTGTCAAATGACTTCTAGGACACGAATCACCCTTATATCTCTCAAAGTCTGGCACTTTGAATTTCGCTGGAATCTTGACATTCGGAACTAAACAAAGGTCATGCGTACTTTTCCCAAACAAATCCTTCCCTTTCAATGCTCTAAGCTCCTTCTGCATTTCCTGGAACTGATCCTGAAATTCTTCCATTCTATCAAAAAGACCCAAACTTTCAGCGGGCTCGGCAGGATAAATTGGTTCATTCAAGTATGGCACTGAGTGGACCACAGGAGCAACGGTCGTCATAACTGGTTGTGGAAAAGGTGCTACAGACGGAATTACTGGCGGCATGGCAGTTGTCTCTGGTTGAGGAAGAGACAATGCAGACTGAAATATAGGTTGTACGGTAGGCTGATACCCCTCTGGCACAAAGTTGTAAGGCATTCCCCACGGAAAACCTTTCGGCATCTGATGTTGAAGCGGAGAGTTGATTTGAGTTGCGGAGGCAGGAACTGTAACAATTTCGGAAACCACCGGAGTTGAAGTCTGAATCTCGGCAGCCGTAGTCGATGGCTGATTCTGAACAACCACCAAACTTTCCACCAACGCCGTTAACTTTTCCATCTCGGCACGAAGTGTAGCAACTTCCCCACGAAGCTCGTGATTTTCCTGTTCCAAATCTTCCATTTTCCTCTGACGATTGGCCCGAGTGTCGTATCGGTGAGACAGCTTGATAACCTTCGGTGGAAAAAGAACAAGGATGAGACTCTAGAAAACATGTGATGTGGAATGTGAAATGATGCATGATGGCGATGCAAATGATGACTCATTTTAAAAGTTTTTTTTCAAGGAACTTTAGTAACTTTGCATACATCAATGGTAAAGGAATTTGGAACAACAAAAACTCAATCCGTTAATCGAAAGCGATAAATTACAACTTATAATTTGGAACAGTAAATTAGAACTTTGGGATAACAAATCCACTAACGAAAGCAATAAATTACAACTTGCAACACGAAAACCATTACATTTTTAAAACATGAAAGCAGTAAATTACAACTTGGAGCATGAAGCCCAAAATAAGACAATAAATTACAACTTCAGAGCATGAAGCCCTTAATAAAACAATAAATTACAACTTCGGAGCATGAAGCCCTTTTACATAGTCTTACAAAATGATATCAATAAAATAAACTAAAGCTAAAGCTCACTCGGAATCCTCAGATGACGGACCAAACACCAGCTGTAGTCGGAGCTTCTTGATCTTTTCTTCGTAAAAGTCTTCCATATCCTTCTTTTCCGCTATCAGTCGATCGATGATTTCTTCCTGCAAATTAGGAACGAGAGCCACGCTTACCGAACCTTCCTTTTTTCTTTTCCTTTCACTCGCATACTTCTTCAGCAAGGCATCTTTCTGACGAAGCTTCTCATCGTGGTCAACAAACCGGCCGTCTTGAATAAGCAACAACTCCTTCTTTTCTTTCAGCTGTCGAGTCAGGACTTGATTCTCATATTCGGACATATGGTACTTTTCCTTCCAAGCATCCCTCTCGGACTTCATCCTAGCCAGATTTCCTTGATATTCTCCTACATCCGCGATAGGGATAACAACCGATGATGGTGCGATGGCAGGGAATAAAGGTTTCTCAAGTTTATACGGCATCTTGAGAGCACAAGCCCTAGCACGGACCCACTGCAGGTAAGGTTCCAAAGAGACGACACCTCTATGTCCCAGCATATCTCTCCCTTTCTTGTGGATATGGCGCCAAGCTCCTTCAATCTCCCTCTTAGCAGCCTGATGATCTTGTCCTTCCTGAAGAAATAAACCACTCACATGGATACTGTTCGGCTTATCTCTCATCGGGTACCCGAACTGACGGCGCGCTAGAACAAGGTTGTAGTTGATTCCACCCCTCGTACCAAGAAGAGGTACGTTGGGAAAAGCACCACAGCTGTCAATGATCTCCACGTCATGGTAAACTCGATTATACCAGTCAATATCGAAATGAGTGAGAGCCATAATCTTTGGCGCCCAACGCGGTTCCCTCTCGAGATCCCAGAAAGCATCGGACCCAGGTAAATGCGAGACGTACCACTGATACAGCAACGGCACACAACAAATAATCATCCCTCCTTGATAAGAATTTCGAAGATGGATGGAGTAATACGTGTCCCCTAGCAGCGTAGGGACCGGATTTCCAATCAGGAAAACTCTGATGGCGTTGACATCCACAAATTTATCAACGTTAGGGAATAAGAAAATGTTAGAACAAAGTTTGAATCTACTACCCTATATTTAAGTTTTGATGATAACAAAGTGAAAAGATATAGTATTTATAAGTTTCATGAATGAACTATCTACTGCCTAAAATTATTATGTTCTGACTTGCAGATACTCTGATTGATATAAGCAAGATCACATCTATTCAGCATCAGAATTTAATTTCATACATCAGCATCAGAAGTTGCTACATCAGAACGTCAAAATCAGATGATCAACTCACGTACATGCTGAAGTATGATGAACAAGACTGCGCTCAACACTCTGATACAGAAACACAATAGTTCATCAGCAGCGAAGCAGAGTCAGAATGAGCCAAGCCAGAACTTGCATTAAGTAAGCAACGGTACTGTGCATTGAAAGCAAATTAATTCCAACGGCCTCATTCCAGACAAGATCTGCTCAATAAGGAAAGTTTGTTATTAGCATTGAATCAAGAATATTGCATCCAACGTTCATCATCTCAGTGCTATATAAACAAAGCTTTGAAGATTGAAATGGTTAATGCTCTCCAAATCTCTACACGCACAAAAGCTGAACCATAATCTTCGTTCTACCAGTTTTGCTAAACCACACACTCTGATATTCCATTACTGTTTAGCAATCTAGTTTCTAAGCTTCATTTTGTGTATACATCACAGTTGTGATACAGTTTTGTAGAAAACATCCACACACATAGTTTTATCTCTTTGTAAGAAAGTGTTACCTTGACAAACCGGGTTGTGGTTTGAATCAAGAAGGCTTTAGCAGTTGTTAAAGCAGTCTGTAATATTCAGTTGAATATAGTGGATTAAGACCTCGTTGGAGAGAGGCGAAATCACCTTGACGGGTGGACTGGAGTAGTTTGAGATCAAACGAACCAGGATAAAAATATCTTGTCAATTGCTTTAGATTTCAGTTTTTACAATTCAACCCCCCTTCTTGTGTTTTTCACCACTTCAATTGGCATCAGAGCGCCTGGTTCTGAGCTAAAACACTTAACCGTGTCAGTACAAGATCCAGCGTCAGAAAAACACAATGGCAGGAAACAATTATCACATCAGCAATGACAACAATGAGGACAGAGACAGATTCAGTGGCAAAACTCCAGTCTTTGATGGAGAAAACTTTGATTACTGGAAAGACAGAATTGAAAGCTTCTTTCTAGCACATGATGCTGATCTGTGGGATATGGTGACAGATGGATACACGCACCCTGTGAATGCAAGTGGTCAGAAGATTGATAGAAAAACAATGTCTGATCAACAAAAGCGTGACTTCAAGAATCACCACAAGGCCAGAACCATCCTCCTCAGTGCCATCTCCTATACTGAGTATGAAAAGATCTCCAACAGAGACACAGCAAAGAATATTTTTGATTCTCTCAGAATGACGCATGAGGGCAACGTTCAGGTCAAAGAAACAAAAGCTCTGGCGCTCATTCAGAAGTATGAGGCGTTCAAAATGGAAGAATCTGAATCCATTGAAACTATGTTCTCTAGATTCCAGATTCTGGTAGCTGGTCTCAAAGTTCTGGACAAAGGATACTCTACTGCTGACCATGTCAAGAAAATCGTCAGAAGTTTACCCAAGCAGTGGAGGCCTATGGTTACTGCTCTGAAGCTAGCTAAAGATCTCAACAAAATCACTCTGGAGGAACTTATCAGCTCCCTCAGAAGTCATGAGATAGAGCTAGAAGCTGATGAGCCTCAGAAGCAAGGTAAGCCTTTAGCATTAAAATCTAACAGAAAATTTGAGTCTAAAGTTTTGAAGGCAGTTGAAGAAACATCTGATGGATCCTCATCAGAAGAAGACGAACTTTCCCTTCTCTCCAGAAGAGTAAATCAACTGTGGAAGCAAAGACAAAGGAAGTTCAGGAATCCCAGAAGATCTGATCAGAACGAGTCTTCTTCCAGATACAGAAGGACAGATTCTTCCTCTGGATACAGAAGATCTGAAGGCTCCTCCAGTAGCAAGAAGCCAAACACCAAAGACATCATCTGCTATGAGTGCAATGAGCAAGGACACTACAAGAGTGACTGCCCAAAGCTTCAGAGGGAAAAGCCCAAAAAGAAGTTTGGAAGAGAGAAGAAGAAAAGTCTCATGGCCACATGGGATGACTCTGACTCGTCTGAAGCTGACTCGGAATCAGATGATGAAAGGGAAAACATAGCTCTCATGGCTAACATTTCAGAAGATAGTGAAGCTTCTGAATCAGACTCAGAATTAGACACTGAAGAGGTATTTCCTAACTTCGCTGTTAACTTTACAAAGGCTGAACTTGCTGAAAGCCTTAATGAGATTCTGGAACGTTATCAGCAAATTAGAGCTAAATTCAGAGACCTGAAAAGGAATCTTGAATCTGACTCTAATAAGTCTGAGAGTCTCAAATTGGAAAATTCTGAGCTGAGAAATAAGATTTCAAAATTAGAAAACACTTTACAAAACTCTCAGAAGGAACCAATTTCTGAAACTCCCAGCAACGCTGATGAGATCATCAAGGAGTATGATCACAGTTTCCAGAAGTTCCTAGCTAAAAGCATAGATAGAAGCAGAATGGCTTCAATGATCTATGGAGTTAGCAGAAACGGCAGGAAAGGAATAGGATACCAAGGTAAGGTTCCTACACCAAAGAATGTCATGGACTTAACCATTAAACACACTCCTCTAAATTCACACTTTGTGTATGGTCACACACATGATATCAAATATACTAGCAGTAAGCACTCTGTGAAACCAAAATTCAACCAGAGTTTTGGTAAAACTAACAAATCAGGACCCAAGAAAATCTGGGTACCTAAGGACAAAATAATACATGTTGCAGATATCTTTAGCAGCAAGTCAGAAACACCAGTCATGGTACCTGGACTCTGGCTGCTCACGACACATGACGGGAAGAAGGCATATGTTCCAAAGCCTGGAACTTAAGCCTGGAGGCCACGTTGGCTTTGGAGGCAATCAGAGGGGAAAGATAATTGGCTCTGGAACTGTAGGTAATGGAAATCTTCCCTCTATTAATAATGTTCTGCTAGTAGATGGATTGATGCATAATCTGTTATCCAAAAGTCAATTAAGTGATAACGGTTATGATATAATCTTTAATCAAAAATCATGTAAAGCTGTTAGTCAGAAAGACGGGACTATCCTGTTTAATGGTAAGAGGAAAAACAACATTTACAAAATCAAACTTTCTGAACTACAGAGTCAGAATGTAAAATGTCTTCTGTTTGTTAACAACGAGCAGTGGATCTGGCACAGAAGATTGGGGCATGTTAGTATGAGAAGAATATCTCAGATTAACAAACTCAATCTGGTCAGAGGACTTCCTAATTTGAAGTTCAATTCAGATGCTCTGTGTGAAGCATGTCAGAAAGGCAAATTTGCAAAACCTTCTTTTAAATCCAAAAATGTTGTTTCCACCTCTAAGCCATTAGAACTTCTGCACATTGACTTATTTGGACCAGTTAAAACTGCTTCAGTCAGTGGTAAGAAGTATGGGTTAGTAATCGTAGATGACTATAGCAGATGGACATGGGTAAAGTTCTTAAGACACAAGGACGAGTCACACTCTGTGTTTGTTACCTTCTGTAACCAAGTTCAGAATGAAAAGGATCTTAGAGTCGTTAAAGTCAGAAGTGATCATGGTGGAGAATTTGAAAATAAAGATTTTGAGTCATTCTTTAATGACAGAGGCATTCTGCATGATTTCTCTTGTCCTAGAACTCCCCAACAAAATGGAGTTGTAGAACGAAAGAACAGAACATTGCAAGAAATGGCCAGAACCATGATCAATGAGACAAACGTTGCTAAGACCTTCTGGGCAGAGGCAATAAACACAGCGTGCTAGATTCAGAATAGAATCTCAATAAGACCTATTCTGGAAAAGACTCCATATGAATTGTGGAAGAACAGAAAGCCCAACATTTCATATTTTCATCCATTTGGATGTACTTGCTTTATATTAAATACAAAGAATTATTTGAACAAGTTTGACTCTAAAGCACAGAAGTGTATTATGTTAGGATACTCTGAACGCTCAAGAGGGTACAGAGTATACAATACAGAAACACAGATTGTGGAAGAATCAATCAGTGTTCGTTTTGATGACAAGCTTGACTCTGAAAAGTCAAAGCAGAATGAAGTTTTTGCAGGTATAGAAATTGAATTTGCAGGTTCTGAAGACAAGTCATCAGAAGCTCTAAACACAGACATTCCTTCAACGTCTGAAAGAAGCACTGCTAGAAATCCTACAACAGCTGTTGATCAACCTCAGAAGAGATTACCCAGAAGCAGCTTGGATCACCCAGAAGAGACTATCCTAGGAAGAAAGGAAGATCCAATCAGAACAAGAGCAAGCTTCAGAAACTCTGAAGAAACACTTATGGGACTTGTGTCTCTGATTGAACCTTCTTCTATTGATGAAGCACTTCTGGATAATGACTGGATTCTGGCAATGCAAGAAGAGCTGAATCAATTCACCAGAAACGACGTATGGGATCTCGTTCCCAGACCAAAGGGATTCAACGTCATTGGAACAAGATGGGTGTTCAGAAACAAGCTAAATGAACAAGGTGAAGTCATCAGAAACAAGGCACGACTGGTTGCACAAGGTTATAGTCAGCAAGAGGGGATAGACTATACAGAAACCTTTGCCCCAGTCGCCAGGTTAGAATCTATCAGACTTTTAATTTCATTTGCTGTTAATAGAGGCATCACTCTGTATCAGATGGATGTCAAAAGTGCATTCTTAAATGGTTATATAGAAGAAGAAGTTTATGTACACCAACCCCCAGGTTTTGAAAATACAAAACATCCAGAACATGTTTTCAAACTAAAGAAGTCACTGTATGGTCTGAAACAAGCTCCCAGAGCTTGGTATGAAAGGCTAAGTAACTTTCTGCTTGAAAATGAATTCACCAGAGGGAAAGTGGACACTACTCTATTCTGTAAATCAGTTAAGAGTGACATCTTAGTCTGTCAAATTTATGTTGATGATATTATTTTTAGTTCTACTAATCCTTCTCTTGGAAGAAAATTTGCTAAGTGTATGCAGGTAGAATTTGAGATGAGCCTCATGGGGGAACTGAAATTCTTTCTGGGAATTCAGATCAATCAAACTCCAGAAGGAACTTACATTCATCAGAGCAAATACATCAGAGATCTTCTGAAGAAATTTGACCTGTCAGAATGTAAGCCATCAAAGATTCCAATGCATCCCACGTGCATTCTGGAAAGAGAAGAGGTAAGCAAAAATGTAGAACAGAAAGTCTACAGAGGTATGATTGGTTCTCTCCTCTATCTCACTGCTTCAAGACCTGACATACTATTCAGTGTTTGTATCTGTGCTAGATTCCAATCAGATCCTAGAGAATCTCACTTAACAGCTGTTAAGCGAATTTTCAAGTATCTGAAAGGTACTACTAATCTGGGTTTGTTTTATAGAAAATCTAGTGATTACAGCTTAGTAGGCTACTGTGATGCTGATTTTGCTGGATACAGAGTGGAACGTAAAAGTACTTCTGGAAGCTGCCAGTTTCTGGGAGAAAATCTGATCTCTTGGTCCAGCAAAAGACAATCAACAATTGCTCTGTCAACAGCAGAAGCTGAGTACATAGCAGCAGCAGGATGTAGCACACAAATGCTCTGGATGAAAAGTCAGCTTGAAGACTTCCAGATCTTTGAGAGTAACATTCCTATACTTTGTGATAATACTTCTGCTATTTGCTTAAGTAAGAATCCCATTTTACATTCTAGAGCAAAGCATATAGAAATAAAACATCACTTCATTAGGGACTATATTCAGAAAGGTATTTTGAACTTAAAATTTATAGATACAGACCATCAATGGGCTGATATTTTTACTAAACCCCTTTCAGAAGATAGGTTTAATTTCATTCTGAGACATCTCAGCATGAAAGTATGCCCAGAGTGAAAATGTTTTAATTCCATATATTTACCTTCAGAATGTAATTATTTTACTGTGAACTTCTGATCAATCTCCTTTCAGAAAGATAGAACATGCAGATTGTATCAGATGCAAGTCTAAAGATCTGAGAGTCTAAGCTCAAAAGACAGACGTGCTGATCACTACATCAAACAAGTGTCATCCAATTATCAGCATATCTCTGAAGCAGAACGCGTGCACGCTTCTGAGAAGGCAAAGCGCTGATTGGGTGCATTGAGACACATGTCTGGTAACCGTTTTTAAGTATCTTTCTCAAATCCCCCAAAATCAGCAAGCATTTAATGAAAAGTAATCATGCTTTTAAATGGCAATCATGATTTTTCTCTCTCTTAAAAACGTTTATCTTTTCAAAATAGTTTTGAAAACTCTATTTAAGCACATTAATCTCTCATTCTTATTCTTTACGCTTTCTCACTAACACTCAAGCATTTTCTGCATTTTTCTGAGTTCATCTCTTGCAAACCTTTTTCCTCAGTTCATTCTCAAAACCCTTTTAGTGTGAACATGGCAACCTCCAGTAGAGTTTCTGCAGGTAATCAGAAGAAAGCATCATCTGAGCAATATCAAGTGCCACTCAGAACTCTCCTCACTCCAGTGAAGAATCTTGAAGTGCTCTCTGAGTTAATCATTGATTTTGAAAGCTTGAAGGAGAATGGTTTTGACCTAACTGAAGAAGTTAGGGCTCAAAAGTGGGAAAGGTATTTCGATAGGTTGGTTGGACCAACATTCCCAGCGCTGGTCAAGGAATTTTGGATTCACGCCAAGGTTTCAACACACCTAGTCATCTCCTCTGTTATGGGGAAGAAGATTGTGATTACTGAAGATCTCATTGCAAGGCTAATCGGTCAAAGTGGTGGTGGCGTCCGTTGTGTGGACATGGCTGAAAGATGTGCTGATATAGGTGTGGTAGCTAACAGGATCTTCACTCTTGGGTTGCCCAGCAGCAAGATTAAAGATCTGAAGGATCATTTCAGAGTATGGGCTAAGATTATTCTGGGGTGCTTCAACCACGGGAAACCAACAAGTTCTCCTGATTACATAAATGTGGATCAGCAGTTTCTGATCTACTTTATTGATCAGAAGATAAAGATCAATCTGGCTTACTTCCTGTTCAACCACCTCAGAACCAGTGTGAAAGAAACAAGGGAAGAAGAAAGAACCAAGAGGGATTGGATACCTTTTGGAAGGTTGATATCAGATATTCTGACAGAGAATAGGCTGATTGAGCATCTGATAGAAGCTCAAGAGCTGAGCACTATTGAACCAACAATTGGGAAACCTCTGAACGCAAAGAATCTGAAAAAGATGAAGCTGATAGAGAATATTCAGAAGGAACCCAGAGCTACTTCCACTGCTGATATCTCCAGCAGAAGAGTGCCTCTGAGTGATTTTCCGTTATTCTCTGAAACTGAATCCAAACCAGAGGTGATTCTCAGGTACTTGGATGCGTACAAGGCAGATGGTACAGATCCAAAGCTGAATATCAGAGATCTGCATCAACCCCAACCAGAAGTGACTCTGAAGAAGACAAAGAAGAGGAAGGCGCCATCAGAAGGATCATCTCAGCAGACTCCAAAGAAAAGAGGTATTTCATCTGCTGCCCCTGTTTCAAATTCTTTTACTATTCCAGCATCTATCCCTCCTCAAACCTCTCATAGAATATCAATTCCCATCCCTACCATTGATGAAACCGTACAAGAAGAAGACCCTTCTGAGGCATTAAAACTCAGAAGACCTAGAACCAAACACCCCAAACAACCAACAATTTCAACAACATCAGCACTTGACCAAGTGCTGTCTGATATTGATCAACAAACCTCTGATCAACCAAACTCTGAACCACAAAATGTTCCTCCTCCACAACCAGAACAACAACAACAACCAGAACCAGAACCAGAACAAAAACAACAACCACTCTCAGAAGAACCTCTGATCCCTGAGCAATCAGAGATTCCACCTCCCTCTCCCCAACCAGAAATAAATCCACCTTCACCACAAACAGAGTTTCACCACTCTGAAAATCCTTCCCCTCATCAATCTGAACCTCATTCACCTCAACCATCACCGCTGGCAATTCAGTTGCCATGTGGAACAACTGTTGTCATGCCCCAGTTACCATCCTCATCAGAATCGACACCTCCAAATACTCCCAAAACACCACCCAGTCCAATCGTAATCTCTGATTCTGATACCCCTTCTCCAAAACAAACAGCCTCTCAGAAAACCTCTGAAAACCCCAGCAGGATTTTCATTGACTTAACCAGTCTTGACCGTCTTGCTGATCTAAAACACAAAATTGCCATCCCAAAACCAAAGCAACCAGATGTTGGCTCTGGTATCTTGAATTTTGAAACAGGTGTGCTGCAATGGATTGCTTCTTTGAAGCAAGTCTGTCCGGGAATGATTGACCCAGCTGCTTCTGATCAGCTCTGGTCACAGTTCAAACTTTGGATACGTGCTGAAGCCCTCAAGTTGCAGGATATCAACTATGAGCAGGCACAACAAAATTTCAGCAAGCTTCTGAATGAAGTTGGAAGTATGCTTCTGAAAGAGGACGTGCTCCCTCTGGACAGTGAACCTTGGTCTGAGAAACAGCAAGCTGCAAAGGTACAGGACAAGACCACTCAATCAGAAGAAGACAAGACCATTCAAGCTGAAGAAAGGCAAGCAGAGGATGTCGCTGAAAGTTCTCAGAAGCTTCCTGCTTCTGATGCTTCTCAAGCTGCCTTGGACAGGCAGACTCTGGAAGAACTAAGGCTGAATGACATGCGTCTACAACAGCGAATGGATGAAAACAATCAGAAGATGAAAGAGAGAATGGATGTGCAGGACAGCAAGATTGACACTGTTGTCAGCATGGTGCATAAGCAGAATGAGACTTCTGAAAAGATTCAAGCCATGCTGGAGAACCTGTTCACACGCTTGCCTCCTCAACCTTAATCTTTTCTTTCATGCATGACCTTTTTCATGTTTTCCTTGATTTTCTGATGTACTGTTTGATTATGTTTTGTAATATTTTCTCGTTTTGACTCTGAACTATCTTAATATGATTAGTTTTTCTGATCTTAATTGTTTTAGCACATCACCAACACTTTTTGATTGCTGACAAAAAGGGGGAGAACAAGAATGATATTTAAATCAATAACGGCTAACTAGACAGAAACTCTCAAACATTCTAACTCTATTACTTGAAATGTTTTTTTTCTTTCTGTTTTGCTTAAAGTCTACAGGCACAAGGAAGCTCCTGGACACTCTGAAGACTAGATGCTCTGATCACTATGAAGTTCTAATCCGCTCTAATATTCTGATCCAAAGCAAAGCTCTGACAAGAAAAGCTCTGAAGCTCTGCTCTGACATAAAGCTTCTGATAAGTCAAAGACTATGATAATCTGATGTTCAAAGAAAGAAAAAGATCTGATCCTGAAGAACGCGTATAATCAAAGGGAAGTAATCAACTCAGGGGGAGTATCTCTCAACTCTGACATCTCCTTACTCCTTATCCTTTTACTTCTTATTCTGATACATTTTCCAGATACCTTTTCACGTTATTTTTCATTTAAAATATCTAGTTTTTGTCATCATCAAAAAGGGGGAGATTGTTAGAACAAAGTTTGAATCTACTACCCTATATTTAAGTTTTGATGATAACAAAGTGAAAAGATATAGTATTTATAAGTTTCATGAATGAACTATCTACTGCCTAAAATTATTATGTTCTGACTTGCAGATACTCTGATTGATATAAGCAAGATCACATCTATTCAGCATCAGAATTTAATTTCATACATCAGCATCAGAAGTTGCTACATCAGAACGTCAAAATCAGATGATCAACTCACGTACATGCTGAAGTATGATGAACAAGACTGCGCTCAACACTCTGATACAGAAACACAATAGTTCATCAGCAGCGAAGCAGAGTCAGAATGAGCCAAGCCAGAACTTGCATTAAGTAAGCAACGGTACTGTGCATTGAAAGCAAATTAATTCCAACGGCCTCATTCCAGACAAGATCTGCTCAATAAGGAAAGTTTGTTATTAGCATTGAATCAAGAATATTGCATCCAACGTTCATCATCTCAGTGCTATATAAACAAAGCTTTAAAGATTGAAATGGTTAATGCTCTCCAAATCTCTACACGCACAAAAGCTGAACCATAATCTTCGTTCTACCAGTTTTGCTAAATCACACACTCTGATATTCCATTACTATTTAGCAATCTAGTTTCTAAGCTTCATTTTGTGTATACATCACAGTTGTGATACAGTTTTGTAGAAAACATCCACACACATAGTTTTATCTCTTTGTAAGAAAGTGTTACCTTGACAAACCGGGTTGTGGTTTGAATCAAGAAGGCTTTAGCAGTTGTTAAAGCAGTCTGTAATATTCAGTTGAATATAGTGGATTAAGACCTCGTTGGAGAGAGGCGAAATCACCTTGACGGGTGGACTGGAGTAGTTTGAGATCAAACGAACCAGGATAAAAATATCTTGTCAATTGCTTTAGATTTCAGTTTTTACAATTCAACCCCCCTTCTTGTGTTTTTCACCACTTCAGAAAAGACCATATGCAAGCAAAGCAAACACGTCTTCGAAGGCAACAGTATCCTTTGTATCAGCAAAGTAACGAGCTTTCTTCAACAGAAACTGCGCCGGCAAACCCCGGATTCCTCCTTTCGTAGTCATATTCTCCTCTATCTCTGACTTCTTCAGGTGGGTGATGGTTGCTATCTCGTGGGATTTCGGTTCCTCTTCTAATCCAAAAAAAGGAACACGGTCGGCGATCGGCAAACCAAGAATATAGGAGTACTCCTCTAAAGTAGGCATCAACTGATAATCCGGGAAGGTGAAACATCGGTACAGGGGATCATAGAACTGAACCAACGTGTTGAGGATGCCTTTCTTCATCTTGCGCTTCATGAGCGGTACGATGGACCCATACTTCTTCTGAAAATCTGTCGGACTCTCTATCTTCGGAATCAAACTCTTCAGTTCTTCAATCTCGGGCTCCTTGAAGCTAAAGCTTCGAGTATTTCTCCTTCCAAGTTCCATAATACCCTAAGACGTTTGCAAAAATCATTCCAAAGTTCCTTGAAAAACGAGTTTTTTACAAAGATGTTGACGAATGCATGAATGAATGATAATGCAACAGTCACGCACAAGTTTGAAAACATGGGGTTTAAAGATTCGACGCTCAGCATGGAGTCGAGGGTAAAGCCCACCCAAAGGTATGTACTAATGGTTCCGTCACACCTGTAAGACAAGGTTCTAAGAGTTCCCAGAGTCTACATCCCTCTTTCGGATATTGCCAACGTCTTGATTACTCAATAATTAGCAATATTCTCAAGAGAAACTCGTCCGAGCGTAGCATCGCGTGACAACTACTTCCGAATTACTCCGTTGTAGTCTCCGCGCTACACCTAAAAAGGCCAAGATGGGTTAGGGTTCTACGGTCCTCAACTTCTCGGGCTCCTAGGTCGAAAATAATAATGTCTTCCCGATTACTCGGTAAACAAATATTAAGTTCAAGAGGGCCTTCCATTGAGTGGGGGATCTCATGCCTCCTTCTTCGGGATTACTCCCTCAAAGTTAACATGACTATACCGCCCGTCCTATTCCTTAAGTGTTACTTAATCCGGGTATAGGATTCGTCCTTTGCAAAAAACCCAAACACCCCAATTTAAACATATAATCAAGCAAATCAAATAATAGTAAACAGATAAAACAAATTAGGCTTAACCCACTTAGGGATGGACCAGCAAGAGGTCAATCTTTCCCCAGCAGAGTCGCCAATTCTGTAGCGATAAAAAATGTAGTGGGGTAAATCGGAGATCGAATTATTGATTAATTCGTCTCACAAAAGCAAGAGTCGCCACCGCGCTTTATTGTTTCCAAAGGAAAAGGGAAAAGAGTGAAATAAAACCCTAGATATGCAATGTAAATAACAATAAAATACAAAGCGTTTTTTTTGAAAAGAGATCTATGGTTCGGGGGTTGGTTATACAATGGGAAGGTACTAGCACCCAATGCATCTATAGTACTCTATAGGAACCTTTTGAAATATCTGTTTTATTTAAAAATGATTGCTTGATTGAAAATAAATCATTTTGGCCAAAAAGGGATACGGGCGTTTTTTTGAAGTTGCGACGACCTAATGTCGAAGTTTTTGCTTAAGGAGCACAAATTTTGAAAAGGGTGAATATTTGAGGAAAAATTATCCTAAGTTTTAATGAAATGCGAAAATTCGCGCAGTTAGACTTGAAGACATGAAGTCAACAAATTTACTATTTTTTCCTTTGGATTTAAGCATAAACCGAATAAACAAATAAATACACGAACAAAAATATGCGAATAACGATTAAATAGCAATAATCTAAATGATGGAATAAAAGATGCGAATAATGCGTTTTTTATGATTTTTTTTGGTTTAATGTTAACGGGAAGAAAGTATTTTAAATTTTTTACGCATTTTTGATAAAGATAAAACAAAAGAACTATCAATTAAATCCAAAATTAAACTAATGGGTTGATTAATTAATAAAAAAAACTATTGGGACATATCTTTGTTTTTCTTTTAAAATATAATTATCAATTAATTAACATAAATAATATTTCTAACAAAAAGATTAGAGAAAAAAACAAAAGGAAATATATCAAAAAAAGCAAACAAAGTGGATGGGCCAGGGAGCTTAAGGCCCATCGCAGAAGCTCATAAGGAGGGGGGGTGCAAAAGGCAGGTCGTGGGCTTAAGGGAAAAAGGGAGGCCCATCAACTTGATATGGCATTAGGGTTAATTTATGTTTATCAAATTGGGATTTAGGGTTAGGCTTGGGCAGAAACGGCGCCTCTTCTTCGTATCTTCTTCTTCGCATCTCTTCTTCGCATCTCTTCCTTGAACCTTGCTGTCTCCCCTTGCTATGGCCACCCACTCCAGCTCCTCTTCCCTCCAACTGAACGAGAAACGGGACGGCTACGGATTCGGTAAGAAACGCGATTGATTGTTAACGCTTGATTCGGTTTTTGCATGCTGGTTTGATTCTACGATTTCTATTATGTTGGTCCTTATTGATTCTTATGTTTGATTGTTAATGTTGATTGAGGTTGTTCAAAGAAATAAAAGAGAAAGGACTGTTACCTAGATGGAGACGGAGGAGGAAGCTAGGAGCGATGGAGGCCAGGCGGCGAGGAGAGGGGAGGCGAGCCCGCTACGGTGACCGGTATTACACGATTTTTCTCCTTCTTGTTGCTGCCACTGTACTATGATTGCTTCTTCTTCTTGTTAGCCTTGGTACTGTACTTTGTTTTCCTTCTTCTTCTTTGAACGTGATACTGCACTTGGTTTTCCTTCTTCTTCTTTGAACGTGATACTGCACTGTATGATGATTCTGTTGGCCTGAATAATTTTTGGTATAATGTTGGCTTAAGAAATATGCTTTGAAAGGCCAGTGATGTTGATACTGAGGCCTAGCCTGTTGCCTTAGAAACTGGTTCTAGCTTGGGTCGTTTCAGGTTTTTGGATTGAGGATGTTCAAGCTTGAATAATAGTTGGACATGGTTATGTGTATAGGGATTTCGTGTGGTTTGGACAGGTTGATGGAAATTGGGGGCATAAGTTTGCTAGGCCATATTGATGGTGGTTTTTTACTGGTTCTGTGAGATTATTTTTGATATTTTCTTTGACAATGGGATGATGATGATGTTGGCTTGAATGGCTCAATCAATTTGCAAAGTTTTGGTGTATGGTTGAAATGTTTTTGACAGTATTGGTGTAATTATGCAGGTTTTCTAGCTTTTGTGTGTTTTTTCTTTGATAACTATATTTCTAAGTTTTTCTTGAAGGCTTGCTTATGTATCTCCTATTGGTTCCCTTTGGTTATATGTAATAACAACTTCCCTCTTCTCTTTCGCTACAGGCTGGAAATTTGAAATGCTTTGGGATTCCTGGGCATTCTGCACTATACTGTCCCTCCAATTTGTTTCTATTCTTCTTTTGTGTTATTATCTCTACTGGCTATATTTTAGTTTGTCTTGTATAACCTCTTTCTGCCTATGCCAAGCCTGTATAACCCACACTTCTCCCTCTCTTTTCTCTCAGTATAGCTTTGATAAAAAAAAGTGATAAGTTGTACTTTTTCTGAAACTGCAAATGGCCAGAAAATGATGAAAATGGAATTTCTATATTGCTTGCATATGTAGTTAAACTGTATGTTTTCCTCTAATACAAAAACTTGTTTTGTTTTTCTGCTGTGTGGGCATTGGTTACGTAGCATGCTTGCATACGGGGTTCATGCAGGGCTTTGTATGCTCATGCTGTATGTTTTTGAAATTGCATTTGGGATTTTGAAAAAATGTAATTAATTTAAACATGCAGTTTTTTTTTTTTGGAAAACATAAACTTGTGCATATGTTTAAAATTCCTTTCTTTTTTTTGTGAACCGGGAGAAATCCCGTGATTTGCAAAAAAGAGTAACTGATTCCGGCCATTGCATTTATTGATGAAACTTTAATAATTTCGCTTTTTAATCATTTATTCGAATTCTAATCTCTTTTTTTTAATTTTGCAGGTAACATTAAGTGAGCGGACAAAACGCATTGGATCGGAAGTTTTAGAATTAGGATAGATTAGTTTTTTTTTATTTCATTTTAGTTTTTGTAAATTTATTATTGTAATTTATTGTAATAGATACAATGTTTACATAATAACTGTACAATCAGGAAAATGAATAATAAAAAACATTATTTGCCAATTAAATCTTTCTTTCCCTTTAATTATTTATTTATCGTTTACAATTCTCCAAACGAATAATAATTGAAAACAAATCTCAATTACCTACATTCAAAATAATAAACAGATAAGTAAATAATTATCGTTGATCAACTAATATCTTCAATTATTTAATTCATCATTCATAACTAAATTATAATAATTAAAACAGGGTTTCAATTATTTAACTTAGAATGACAAATGATTAAACAATCGTTATTGACCAATGAACTTTTTCCGAATGCTTATTATATTATTCATAAACCTTTAAATTATGTAATAAATAAGAATAAATTCCAGTTACTTAAATTTAAGAAAATGAGTAATAAATAAATATTGTCCGCACAATTAATGCGCCTCTTCTCTGATGTTCATTTTATTATCTATACATCTTTAAACTACATAATAATCGAAAATGAATTTCAATTATTTAAATTTTAGATAATAAATAATTAATAAACATCATTTTAGCACGAATCGATTAAATGATTTAATGTTCAGCATAAATAGCTCTTGGCCTGAAAAAGTTATGAATTTTAAAATCGATGGATCAAAACAAATGTAATGTAATAATGCAGGTAGGAGACGATATCTTAGGTCAAAATTTGGGGTACAACAACCATCAATGAAAGTTGGTGTTTGTTATCTTTTTGCTACCCTCAGTGAATGTTGGTAGTTCATCGTCAATGAACGGCGATGCTATGATATATTCTTTTTCTACCTTTAGTGAAAGTTGGTAGATCACCATCAATAAAAGTTGGTGTTTGTTATCTTTTTGCTACCCTCAATGAACGTTGGTAGTTCATCGCCAGTGAATGAAGGTGTTATGATATATTCTCTCACTACCTTCAGTGAAAGTTGGTAGATCACCATCAGTGAAAGTTGGTGTTTGTTATCTTTTTGCTACCCTCAGTGAATGTTGGTAGTTCATCATCAATGAATGGTACTGCTATGATATATTCTCTTTCTACCTTCAGTGAACGTTGGTAGCTCACCTTCAGTGAACATCGGTGTCGTTATTTCTTTTTCTTCTACCTTCAGTGAATGTTGGTAGCTTTACCTCCAGTAGGAGTTGGTGTATCCTTTGACCATTTTACCATCCTCTCTGAGTCGGTTCTTTTGATCCACAAGTTATTTATTTTCCTGAACGGGTCGCTCTCTTGTTTTTTTATTATTGTTACATTCACAAAGGTGTTCTACGTCTATTTGGTCTTGTTCATATGCATTCATGGTCATAAACATTTGCATGGCATCTTAGGGCCAAAAATAGGGTTTGTTTTATATTTAAGTATCTTCGATCACGTCAACATGAATATTTTTAACCTTCGTATCTCCGGATAGAAGAAACTTAAATAAGGGCAGCTGTTGTACTCCAATTTTTGCCCCTAAGATCCCTTCACCATACCATATTGATTCAATCACAAAAAGATCACATTAGGGATTTTGGTTCTCCTCCCTATCTTTAGCTTTTCTCTTTGAGGAATCACCAAGCACCTTGACTTGTTTTTCTTGTATAATCATTCATGTATTGTTTTGACTTTCCATTTAATTAATAAAATGAAATATTGGTTTGTCTTACTTGTCAGCAATGTAGGTAAAGACAATATGGCTTAGCAAGTTGATCCAAGGGTTCATGAGTTTATTTCCATGACCTAGTCAATGAAGCTTGAGAAGTTTAAATCTCACCATTGAAGTTGTTTTGGAAGGGATGGCATGGCAAGGTTATTTTGGTTCACTACATTTCCAAGTTATCAAGATTGATTCAAAAGTGCAAGGGGTTGATTGAAGAAGTTGTCATGGTTGGAAAAGGCCTTGTCTCATTGGTCACAAGTGCATATTTCTCTAAATTCTCAAGATATGGAAGTAGTTTTGGTTTCTATGAGTTCTCATTATCATCCTCAACAACTTTTATTTACAAAGCAGTTGTATTGGTACAAGAAGTTTGTTCAAAATTGTAAAAAGTTCCTCCAAGCATTTTCTTGATCTAGGAACTAGGATTTTGAACTTCAAAGAAGTATATCTTGCTCATATTTTGGTATTTTTGAGTGATTCTAAATACATCCTTATCTTTAAAGGGTTATCAACAAATCATTTCAAAGGTTTCAAGGAGTTTTCATGTGGAAGAAACTTGATGAAGAAGAAAGATTACAAGTCCTCCAGATGAATCCCCAAATTTTCATGTTTGACTTCAAATAATCATAACTTGGTCAATGTTTATCACCTTGAGCCCATTATTTTTCCATAATTATATTTAGTATGTGAACTTTATGCCTTCTTTCATGTACAAAGTGAGAAAATGGATGGAAACTGCCTTAAGGATACAAAAGATTATAGGTCATTTAATAGTTTTTTGCCAACTTCAACAATTCATAACTCTCTCAATTTTTGGAGATTTTGAATGGTTCAAGTCCCAAAATGTCATTCAAGATATCTACTTCATGCCATGTTTTTTGGTCAAGAGAAAATTCGAAGTGGAAGGCTATATTTGGATGCAAGACATTATAGGTCACTTTTGAAGAAATATTTGAAATATTTATGTATGGAAAGTTAACATTTTCTCTCCAACTTTGACTCAACACAACTTTTAGCTCAAGCATCGATTTGATTCCATTCTTTTTCTATTGCAAATCTTGTAACCTCATCTTTCTGAAGCATCAAGAATCATATCCTAAGACCCCTTGAGCTGAGAATGCCATTGGTTAGAAGTTGGCACTTTGAAACTGAATTTTTCACCATGTCAGAATTTTGAAATCCATAATGTGGCCTCTAATCACAAGATTTATACGCATTTTTGATTTAAACTTGATTAACAAACTATCCAAAAGTCTTTAGCACCTCAAAACGCAAGGATTGGATGAGTTTTGGTGAAAATAAGATCACACTTCACTCGTGCATCAGGTTTGCACGAATTCCCTCCAAAATGCATCATTCACTCTTCCTTTTGATCCCATTTGCTTCTCCTAGAAATACATCAACTATCCCTTTCATTTTCTCAAGCTTGAATAGCCAGAATCACCCTGCCAAACTTGTTCCATAACTCAGAATTTAGCAACTTCGAAACCCATATATAAGCCTTTTCCAATCCAATTTTTTCATCAATTCACCTTCCTTGATCTTCCCTGAAGCTAACCATATAATTACATTCAAGAATCGTGCCCTATATTGCTCCATAGAAGTCCAGTTTCAGAGCTCTGCAACTCAACTTCAATAGGTAGATTCCTTCACCAATTCTTCAAAACTTTGATATCATTGTGATGTTCTCATTGCCCTGGTTCTACTCGTAACACTTACTTCTTATTAGAAACACATTTTGACCATGAATTTTCAAAACTTTCTTTCCAAATTGCTTGGGCTACAATTTATATAAATTTTGCGCGAGGGTGTGGTTGTCTTCGTCTTGAAGAGACGAAGCGAATGGCATAGGTCTGAGCTTCTGATTTTACAGTTTGAGAGATCTGCAATTCACGTTGGCTGGAAGTTGAAGATGACCAAAGTGTCATCTTCCAACCAATGATGTCGTGCCACTTGTTATTTTTGAATTCTGATTTAATAATTGATTCAGTGCTTTATTCACTAATGACCATGATATGTACAGCGTGTTTTGACTCTCATCCAATGGTCCACATATTTTTTACTTTTATTTTATTTTCTGATTTTTATATTTAATTGTTTTAAACTTAAAAAAATCATAGAAAATTTATTTTTAGTCCAAAAAATATGAAAAAGATTATGAAAAATATTTTTTATTATTCTCTTTCTGATTTTTATTTTTTCACAATTTAATTTTGTGTTTTGGTATTTTTTTTATAAATTTACACTTTATTTGAATTTTTTTAAATGTTTAAAAATACTTTTATACATTTTTAAATTCTGAAAAAATTATGGAATGATCCAATGATATTGTGACAAATATTGGTGACCTTATTTTATTTTTGTTTCTGACTTTGTTATTTTTTATCATTTTTTGTTTATTTTACCATTTTCTTTTAATTTTAAAAATAGTTTCTGACTTTAAAATATTTACCAAAAAATTTATAAAATCATTTGAGCCCTTTTCTGATTTTTCTATGGTATTACTTTTTATTTCTTGATTAATTTGAACATAGTTGATATTTTTCTCTTTTATTTCTATTTTTAAATATTATTTTTTAAACCTTTTTGTATATATTAAAATGTAATATTATTTTGTGACTATTTTCTGGCTGATCTTGGGTTAAATTTTTGATCATGAACTTTATTAACATCATTGGATCCATGGTGTTGAGTCTAACTCCACAAAAATGGATGAATGATTTTAATAATAGTTTGATTAAATTTAATTCAAAAGTGGTTTGTATATTCTCTCCCACCCCTCTTCATCTCATCCCCTTCTTATTGCACTAAATGTTGTTGGAGCATGATCTTTATATCATGTCTCAAAATAAATGGTGCATAGATTGCTATTGACCGGCCTCAATATAGGTGCGACTTCTATATTAGTCCACTTACGATTACTTAATATAGCGCTAAATTTTGTCCCGGTTCAAATAAATGATCATTCTTGGCCCAAACTTATGTTTGCAAGCCCAAGTATGTTAATTTGATCTCTTTGATCCAATAACCTTGAGATTCATTGTGTGGAGGCTTTGGTTCTACCAATCCTCTAATGGATCTACAATACCTTTGGTCAACGCGGATCACTTAAACATTGTTGATCATTTAATGGTACTTATGAGGATTCCAAATGGATGATATACTTGACAAAAAGCAAATGCAACTTGTTGTGTGGAGGCTTTGGTTCTACCAATCCTCTGATGAGTTCCAAATGCAAGTTTCATGATGGTCATCCAACTAACCACTAATTACTAATAATTGATTTTATTTTGTGTTTTTATTTTATGCTCTTTACTTTATGAACCATTTACTTTTAGCATTTACATTTCATGCTATCTTTCATCTTTGCTCACTTGAGCAACTTTATATTCTTGTCATTTTTATTTTGCGCACTTGAGCTTTTCTTTTCTTTTGAAGACACCTAATAATCAACACAAACCCTAAGAATCATTAATGATACTTGGACTATTTGGTTACTATCCTTGGCATTATGGAGCATTGGACTTTTTTTGGACTTAGGATTAGAAACCTTGGCCTATGATTGGAGACCTTGTGATCTTATCTGATTACTTTATCTGGAGCTCTTGAGGTTTACCTCAAGACATTGGGTTGTTTGTTTGTTTTTGTGTGCAGGTTATTGTGATTACACCTTTTGTTTGTAATATGGAATTCACCTGTATACAGTCGTTACTCTGTCTAATTTTTGTGAAGACTTAATACACTTGAAGTTTGGTTCTTTCAAGAGGTCTAGTATCATTGCTTGTTTGGTTTCAATCTAAAGAATGGGAATTCTATCTTGGCTCATAGTGTCAAGTATTTGGCTTCTGGTTGGTTAGATGATTTTTATCCCTAGCTTTTACTTTATGCTTTAGGATAGTCCCTTCTTCTCCTCTCATCTTCTTTAATTTTAAAAATCTTCTCCCTCCTTTTGAAAACTCTTCTTGCTTTTAAAATTGAACCACTTTCATAATAAACATGGACTTAGGTCCATGCATTTTCAAAACATTTTTATAAATAAACTTCAAAAAACTTAATAACACTTTGACATTATTTTGTGAGAAGACTAAAAGTCAATCAACCTCATTTCAAACCATTTTGCCACTTTGGCTTTTATCTTTAAGTTTTTCTCAAAAAGATTGGACTCTTGTCAATCCTTGTAGTGATGCAAACAACTATACTTTTGCGATATATAGTAAAGAGAGATATTTTCCACTTGGATGTCGAGTGAGGCATTGTTGATTTTAAAATCCAATCCATATCCTCCACTTTGAGATGATACAAGTTCTCCTTTCTCATGATTGTTGGTAGTAGGTATATTTTCCACACGGACAATGATGATGACGTCTTATCTCATAAAATTATCCAACATGTTTATGTTTTAAAATTTTTAAAGAGGAACTACGTGTACCCTGATCGCCTATTGCACGAAAAGGCGGTACGTAGGCACTAAAGGTTCGCAACCGCGGCGGGTGCAAAAACCATAAAAAATATATTTCTTTTCTCACCTCCATCATCCATTTTCTATACAACATTTTTATAGCCAAAATATACAGATTTTTCAAAGAGGTTCCTGTGGAGTATCGTAGATGTTTAGGATGCTAATACCTTCCCTTTGCATAACCAACCCCCTTACCTTGAATCTTTCCCCCTCTTTTTGGGTTATTCTCTCTTTTCCCATTCCTTTGGAAACAATAAAGCGCGGTGGCGATTTTGATTTTGATTTGTATAAGTCTAGTCAACCTAATGGCTTAGTCTTAAACATTTCTACCGCTACACAATGAAAAAACAATTCATGGGTAAGAAGGAGGTCAATGCTATTTACAATCCAATAAGTCAGAATAGAACCTAGCATCGTCCAACGGTAGGGGCTGTGATGATACATAGGCATGTGGCTACTCAACAATGAAATAATCAGCCAAGGGTAGAAAGACCTCAAAGGCAGTTCACCTGGATCAATATGATGTTGTCTGAGGTTTTACCCCATCTGTTAAAATCTAATTTGGCAACCTTAAGGGAGGCTCCCAAGAATCCCAACACCATATCTCCTTGTTACAATCCAAACGCTCGGTGTGCTTACCATTCTGGTAGTCCAGGCCACGATACAAAAGACTGTTGGGATCTGAAGAATAAGATACAGGATCTGATTGAAGCAAAGGAGATTGAGTTTGATGCTCCTAAGATGCCTAATGTCTTAACTGATCCCATGCCCAAGCACAACTATGATGTTAATTCCGTTGATACTGATCTATTTGTTACTTTTATTGATGAAGTTTCTACTTCTCTCATGACCGTCAAGAAGATTTTGTTGCTAGTCGGTTTATTTTCGAGCTATGGTGAAGGTTGCCACATGTGTTTATCTCTGCCTTTTGGTTGTTATTTGCTGAATGCAGGTGTTCAACGCCTGATGGATAACAAAGAGATTTTGTTCGAAACGACTCTGGTTCCAACTGTTCTACATGAAGATGTTGCTATCATAACCATTTTCGCCAATACTTCCAAGGTATCCTCCAAAAGATCTGTTAGGATTACATCTGCTCCAAAAAATTCTCCATTAATAATCACTTTTCCTGGCCCTGTACCATACTCCTCGGACAAATCAGTTCCTTGGAATTATGGTGCTGACGTTTACTACCATGGCGTCAAGCAAAAGTTGTTAACCATTAAAGACAGAAAAACTGAAGAGGGTGATCCTGATATCAGTAACATTGTTGGGACCAGAAAAATTACTCGAAGTGGAAGGGTTTTCTCTCCCGAGATCTCCACGAAGACTGTTGTTAAGCTTGTTGTTATTCCATCTGTTGTTTCGGCTAGTACTCATGCTACTTCTCCCATCCTTACTCCAGTTATTACCCCTGTCGATGAGTCATCTGGGACTCGGGGCAAAGAAGTTGTAGGTGAGCCTGCCCGGACGGAGGCACCTAGAGAAGTTATTTTGGAATCCTCTAAACAAGAAATGGAGGAGATTTTAAAGATAATCAAGAAGAGCGACTACAATGTGGTCGAACAGCTGGGGTAGACCCCTTTGAAGATATCAATGTTGGCTCTGCTATTGTGTTCTGAGGACCATACAAAGGCTTTGGATACATTTCTCAAGACTGCGCATGTGCCGCAAGAAACCTCCACTGACCAATTAGAGGACTGTGTGGCCATTCTGACTACTGATAATGGGTTGGGTTTTTCTAATGCTGATTTGACACCCAAGGGGAGAAAGCATAATGATGCTATGCATGTCTCGGTCGAATGCAGGGGAACTATTATGGCCCATGTGCTAGTGGACACCGGATCGTCACTGAATGTTCTGCCCAAGAAGGCTCTTGATAGGCTAGATTGTGAAGGTTTGACCTTAAAGCCCAGTAACATTGTGGTGAGGGCTTTCGACGGTTCAAAAATAATGGTGCACGGGGAGGTGGACATCCCTGTCAAATTGGGTTCCCAGAACATTGAATCCACCTTCTACATGATGGATATCAGGCCATCTTATTCTTCTTTGTTGTGTCGTCCTTGGATCCATGAAGTTGGAGCCGTTACTTCTATGTTGCACCAAGTTTTGAAGTATCCAGTGAAGAGAAAGATTGTCATCGTGCATGGTCAAAAGGAGTACATGGTAAGCCATCTGAACTCTTTCAGTTATGTGGAAATGGACGGTGAGTTCATAGAGACCCCTTGTCAAAATTTTGAAGAGGTTCCCAAGACTATGGCATCAACCGAGACTATTACAAGTGTGCCAAAGATCACCAAACCTCCTTTGAAGATGGCTTCTCTCAAGGACGCCATAGCAGTAGTTGAAGAAGGTGGGTGTACCATTTGGGGAAAGCTCCCTAGTTTTCCTTACAAAACTGACAAATTTGGTTTGGGCTTTACTTCAGGAGCTCAAAGGGCTGTTCGACGTGCTCGGGCTAGAGGACCTCCCCTACACATTAGTAATCATGGGGTCAATGCTATGTAAGACAATGATGAGGATTCTGATATTGACAGCTGGATCTACCCTACTACCAACTGTGGACCTAGTAACTGGACGACCAAAGATTTTGTGCCGATTACTTTTGTTCAGTAGTAACTGTCTTGCTTGTTTTTCAGATTTGTAATAAACAATATATACTCTATAGCCTTTTGTATTACCCGAGGAAAAATGGTTTATTTTTTAGGGTTATTATATGTCATTATCATATGTCATCAATAAAATATTGGACGTTTTTGCATACAAATTTTGCGCTCTTTGTTTTTCCTTTCTTCCTTTTACTTTGTCTATACATCTATGCTCTTACACACACTCATGTATCAACTGCAGATCCATATCCACTCTGGATTCCATTGATAATGGTTCTACTATTTCCAGTTATGACTTTTAAAGTCCGATCAACCAAGCCGATGGCGAAGGTGAGGAAGACTGTGAGGTACCCGGAGAACTTGCTAGACTATTACAACAGGAAGAAAGGGCCATACAACCTCATGAAGAGCCAGTTGAGACATTAAACTTGAGTACAGAGGAAGATAGGAAAGAAGTCAAGATAGGTGTAAATTTGGAGCTTAATGTAAAATAGCGGTTGATACAGATGTTACACGATTATGTCGAGATCTTCGTCTGGTCATATGAAGACATGCCTGGTTTAGACACTGATATTGTGGTACATCGTCTGCCAACTAAAGAAGATTTCCCTTCAGTTAAACAGAAGGTCTGTCGTATGTGCCCTGAGATGTCATAAAAGATCAAGGCCGAAGTAATGAAACGATTCAATTCTGGATTCTTAGTTGTCACCTCCTATCCACAATGGGCCAATGTTGTTCTGGTACCTAAGAAGGACGAAAAGGTACATGTGTCTGTGTGGACTACAGAGACTTGAACAGGGCAACCCCCAAGGATGACTTCCCGTTTTCCCACATTGATGTTATGGTTGACAACACCGCACATCACAAGATCTTTTCCTTCATGGATGGTTTCTATGGGTACAATCAGATCAAAATGGCTCCTGAATACATGGAGAAGACAACCTTTGTCACGCAGTGGGGAACTTTCTATTACAAGGTGATGCCATTTGGGTTGAAGAATGTTGGGGCAACCTATCAGCGAGCTATAGTAGCTTTGTTCCATGACATGATACATCATGAGATAGAGGTATATGTTGACGACATGATAGCTAGATCTCAAAATGAAGAAGAGCACCTCAATCATCTGCAAAAGCTATTTGATAGGTTGAAGACGTACAAGTTGAGACTGAATCCGAACAAGTTCACCTTCGGGGTAAGGTCGGTAAACTCCTAGGCTTCATCGTCAGTGTCAAGGGTATTCAAGTAGACCCTGCAAAGGTAAAAGCTATACAAGAGATGCCCACTCCTCATATTGAGAAGGAAGTTAGGGGTTTCTTAGGATGTTTGAACTACATTGCCAGGTTCATTTCACATATGACTGCTACTTGTGAGCCAATCTTCAAGCTTCTGAAGAAAGATCAAGTGGTAAAGTGGAATGAAGAATGCCAACCTGCCTTTGAAAGAATCAAGGATTACCTTCAAGAGCCTCCAAATTCTGATGCCTCTAGTTGAAGGAAGACCTTTGATAATGTACTTAACAGTATTGGATAATTCAATGGGGTGTGTGCTGGGGCAGCATGACGAGTCTAGTCGAAAAGAGCATGCAATGTACTACCTTAGCAAAAAGTTTACCGACTGTGAAACATGATATTCACTGCTCGAGAAAACTTGTTGGGCTTTGGCATGGGCGGCTTGCCGACTGAGACAGTATATGTTGACCCACACTACTTTATTGATATCTAAGATGGATCCAATAAAATACATCTTTGAGAAGCCCGCTCTATCCGGAAGAATAACAAGATGGAAAATGATCCTAACTGAATACAACATTCAATACACAACCCAGAAAGCAATCAAGGGAAGTGTATTGGCTGATCATTTGGCTCATCAGGTTGTGGACGACTACCAATCCATGAACTTTGATTTCTCGGATGAGTATACTATGATAGTAACTGATTATGAAGAACCTGGACCAGATGAAGGACCTGAGAAAGGATCTTTATGGACTATGGTTTTTGACGGGGATTCTAACATGCTTGGCAATGGTGTTGGTGTTGTGATCATCTCTCCAGAAGGCTGCCATACTCCGTTCACTGCAAGATTATATTTCAACTATACCAATAACATGGCGGAGTATGAAGCATGCATCATGGGCCTCAAAGCTGATATTGACCTAAGGATCAATTTCTTTAGTGTATTCAGGGATTTAACTTTGGCAATAAGTCAAATCAAAGGCGAGTGAGACACGAAGCACCCGAATCTCATCCCTTACAAAGAACATGTGCTAACATTGCTTCCACACTTTGAAGAGGTCACTTGTGAACATTTCCCACGAGAAGAGAATCAGTTAGCGAACGCGCTAACTACTATGTCGTCCATGTTCAAGGTCAGATGGGATAACGAGGCTCCTCGGATCACTATTGAGAGGTTGGATGAACCAGCATATTGCTATAAGATTGACACTGAAGAAGTAGGAGACAAACCTTGGTTTCATGAAGTAAAGAGGTATCTCGAGGCTCAAGAATATCCCAAGGGGGCGTCTGTCAATGATAAGAAGGTTCTCCACAAAGTTCTTCCTCAGTAATGGAATCATTTATAAGCGCAGCCATGACTCTACTTTACTTAGGTGCATAGACAAGAGAGAAGCAGAGAGGATTATGGCAGAATTACATGAAGGTACCTTCAGAACCTATTCGAGTGGACATACCATGGCTAAAAAGATCCTATGGGAAGGATACTATTGGTCCATTATGGAAGCAGACTGCTATTAACATTCACGAACTTGTCACAAATGCCAGATCTATGCCGATAAGGTGCATGTACCTACTGTTCCTTTGAAAGTCTTGATGGCTCCTTGGCCCTTTGCAATATGGGGCATTGACATGATCGGAGAGATTAGACCTACCGCTTCCAATGGGCATCCCTTCATCCTTGTGGCCATTGATTATTTCACGAAGTGGGTTGAAGCTGCCTCTTTTGCTACTGTTACCAAGAACGTTGTGGCGCGGTTTATCAAGCATAACCTGATATGTCGGTACGGTGTGCCAGAGAGAATCATCACTGACAATGGTATGAATATCAACAACACAATGATCATTGCACTCTATAAATAGTTCAAGATCCAGCACCATAATTCTTCCCCTTATCGGCCGAAGATGAATGGCACTGTGGAGGCTGCTAATAAGAAAATTAAGAAGATCATACAGAAGATGACGGTGACATGCAAAGACTGGCATAATATGTTACCATTTGCTCTTCATGGTTACCGCACCTCAACGCGTACGTCAACAGGGGCAACACCTTATTCTCTGGTATATAGTATGGAGGTTGTGCTACCTATTGAGGTCTAGATCCCTTCTTTGAGGATCATGAAGGATGCGAGTTTAAACGAAGATGATTGGATCCAGACTCGACTTGATCCACTGAATATGATTAATGAGAAAAGGCTTACTGCTGTCTGTCATGGTCAGATGTACCAAAAACGAATGATCAAGGCTTTCAACAAAAAGGTCAGATGTCAGGTATATCAAGTGGGTGATCTAGTAATCAAGCGCATCATCCTTCCGCAAGGTGATCTCAGGGGAAAATGGACCCCCACATACGAAGGGTTATTTGTAATGAAGAACATATTATATGGTGGAGCCATGATTCTAACAACCATGGATGGTGACGACCTTCCCCACCCTATGAATGCGGACATAGTGAAAAGATACTACGCATAAATAAAGACCCGCTAGGTCGACTGGCCTAGGACAAAAATAGGGGCATCCCGACGAACCAAAAGGGTTCAGGAAAAAATTATGGATAAAAACAAAAAATTTGTACACCCGACGAATCGAAAACCTGAAAAGGCGTCTTGGGCAAAAAAGGGTATCCCAGTGGACTGAAAACCCGAAAGGATGGTCCACGAAAAAATTAGGGATTAAGGCGTATAACTATGTCCCGTTGGATCACCTTACGATCAAAATTCAGTATCAGACTATCAAATTCAAGCGGTACTGATCAATCCAGTCAACTTCGGATAAGCAGCAAAGTAATGAGATGCTCGAAGGCATAAGAGCAATAGCAGAATTGAAACTCTATGGGATCATTGTACATAGCCGTTTTCTCTTTGTATATAACTTTGTATAAATTCTTTTTGTGACGGCATTTTCTTACTAGAATGTCTGTCTCCTTGTACATAAACACCTTTTATAGGAAAACATCAAAAAATCAATACAAATCAGTTTTTGAAAGTTCAAAACTACTTGTTTTCTATTTTTCTATTTTGTTTTGTAAAAACGTCCAATGATTATTTGTGGCATATGCATATTGAATATGATTACTGTTTGCAAATATTTACATAAATTATAGAAAGACAATTGCTAATGGCTTAAGGAACGAAGCAATTTCGAAATCTAGTCCTAGTCTCTAAAGTTTTTTTCCCAAGCAGGAATTACCTTCTCCAGCAGAATTCCTCAGAGATTTGAAATCCATGTTTTCCAGCTGAGTATATTTTTGTCCCCGATAGTTTATGAAGCCTCATCCCCGCAGAGTATAACGACTGAAGTTTGACCTCTCATTCCCCACAGAGCTTTATAATTTCTGGAAGCTTTCAAATCTTCATCCCCATTAGATTTTATTTCTCTAGAAGTAGAAGATCATCCTTAACAGAGTTCCTTTTCCCTAGCTACTGAATATTCCCAAGTAGAGTCTCCAACATAATTCTTTTCTCACTATGGAATATTCCAACAGAAGAATTCTTCTCCCTCAACGAAGCACTCCCCAAATAGAGCATCTTCTCCCCAGTGGAATATTCGCAAGCAGAAGTACTTCTCTCCCCACAGATTCATTCTTAAACAGAAGACAAAAAAATCCCAGCCAAGTATTCTCAAACTGAAAGAGGAAATCCTCTACAAATCATCTCTACTCATCATCCCCAGCGGAAGTAGAAGAACGACTTTTTCTACAACGGTCAGGAATTCAATTTCTAGTACTCTCCAGCAGCAGTCAGGGATATATTTTCCCATACTCGGATATGTCAAATAGCATTTCATGTTCATACATCATGACGTGCACATACACATTGCATAAAATTCAAACAATTCAAGGTTAAATCCATGAAGCTATACATGTCATATCTGTAGACAACTAATGGAAATTTAGTTCCCGAAACCAAATGTGTCAACTAACCTACTTGATCAAATGAGGCATCCCTACTACCCAAGCTTTATTTCGAGGTAACCCTACTACCCAGGTTCTTTCTCACAGCCCTACCACCCAGGCTTTATTCCGAAGCAGCCCTAATACCCAGGCTTTATTATGAAGTAACCCTACTACCCAGGTTCCTTCTCACAGTCATACCACCCAGGCTTTATTTCGAAGCAGCCATACTACTCAGGCTTTATTTCGAAGTAACCCTACTACCCAAGTTCCTTCTCACAGCCCTACTACCCAGGCTTTATTTCGAAGTAACCCTACTACCCATGTTCCTTCTCATAGCCCTACCACCCAGGATTTATTCCGAAGCAGCCCTACTAACCAGGCTTTATTTCAAAGTAACCCTACTACCAAGGTTCCTTCTCACAGCCCTACAACCCAGGCCTTATTCCGAAGCAGCCCTACTACCCAGGCTTTATTTCGAAATAACCCTACTACTCAAGTTCCTTCTCACATGCCTACCACCCAGGCTTTATTCCGAAGAAGCCCTACTACCTAGGATTTATTTCGAAGTAACCCTACTACCCAAGTTCCTTCTCATAGCCCTATTATCTAGGCTCCTTTTCATGAATTACCTGACGCAGTTTTACATGGACGTGTCCCGAGAAAGCCTTATACAGGTTCCTTCTCTTTTATCTTCGGACAATAGTTTACAACACTGTAAAACCTGAACCCAACTAGATACGGTCGATTTCATATTCCCTAGTAAGTCGCTGTAAAACCCGGACTCGACCATATAATAACTCACTTTTGTATCATCAATCCAGAGTTAATTCCCCAATAAGAGTAATGGACAATCGGAGCTCCTAGACTATATTTCCCAGGATATAAACCAACATTCCCCAGCGAAGTCCTCCTCAACGGCAGGTACAGGAATTCTTGAAAAGGAATCTCTTATACAACCGATATCTTTTTTGCATGGCATCTTTAAGCCCATCTCCGACGACTCTCTGTCGCCTTCCAAATGGCATATGTAAGACCATTCCCGATATTATCGATCGACATTCACTTCATGTGAGTGCAAATTTCTGGGCACTCTAGTGTTCAATCGTCTTCCACCTTCAGATCACGAAAGGCAAACAAGCCAATCTACATCCTCATGTTTTAGAAGATTGAACAGGGGCAGCTGTTGTACCCCAGAATTTTCCCTCTCATTTTACTCAACACATGCCTATTGAGGTCTTCAACTTGCCCAAGAATGCCCAAGAATTGATCAGACAAATTCTCCTCCTAAGGCAATGAACCCCCAACTATGGTTTCCATTTGAATTAGGATGTGTCAACTCCAAAGACTTCAATTGCTTTCCATGGTCCTATTATGGCCTATATACAGTCAAACTTCAAGATTTTTTGTCAACAACAACGTTTTAAAGTGATAATAATCATTTGATCAATGGTTGACCATGATTCCTCAATAAATGCTCCTAATTCATCAAAAGTCAAATTTGCAAAATTAGGGTTTCTATAGGAAAAGTCAACTGAACTTTGACTGGGCATAACTTTCTCATACTTTGTCCATTTGGCCCCAACCAAAGCCCATATTGAAGAGAATCCAATTCCCTACAATACATCTTTTATCTTCAATTTCAATAAGTTCACCATTTGAAATATGCAAGCTCATACATTACATGTCATTTTTAGAAAGTCAACAAAAGACACTTTTTGTACATACCTTTTACATTAAGATAACATCTTCAAATGCAAAAATGATAAAAAGAGGGATTGAAGTAGACATCCCGAGATTTCCAAAAAGTACAAGAATATCTCCTTGGGATAAAAATTAATGAAGTTATGGTTTGCCCAATTTGGGAAATATTTGGAAAATTCAAAAATCCTACATCGAGCAAAGTTGAGTTTTCAAGGCATAAACTCATTTCATTGAGTTTTAAACTTCTCCATGGAATATTATTGGACCCATAAGCTCTTCCCCTCGTGGTCTTAATTTTTATCCATTTATTTTCCATTTATTTGGATTTATTTTCAATAAAACATGTAATAAGTGGTTTAAATAACAAAGGGAGGTGTATAGCACAAATGGGCTTGGAATTATCTTGCACAAGTACCCAAGCCATGCAAAAAATGATGTCCAGGTCCATCCCCTTCCAGAAATGGCGCAAAAGTCATTTTGGGAAAGTTTTCAAATTTTGCATTATGGTTCTTTAAAACATCAATTTGTAAAGTTTTTGAATATTATATCAATACTTCATTTCAAGGCATTATGGAATCGATTTTGCATTCAAGACCATTCATTCCTTCCCTCCTATATATATTGGACCATTTGCAATCATTAAAAAAAATAAAAAGACACTTACCACGCTACAGAAGCCCTCTCTCAAACTCTCCATTTTCATAAATTCGTCAAAAATTTGCAACCGCACTTACAAGCTGTTTCCTGGAAAACTAACACTATAGTCATTCTCCCAGCATTCCCAAGAATTGATCCAGGCCATCCCTAGGCCCTTGCACGACCAAGAACACTACATATCCAAACCTGTGTATTTGGTAAAAAAATTAATTTGAATTTCATTTATCTGTATATTTTAATGCCTTGGTTTGTTCGAATATTGCACAAGACCTAAAATTATGAGGTTTGGGCATGAGAATCACAAGGTTTGAGCCTAAAATCCAATCGTGCCATAGCTAGGACACGATCTACATTTCGTGCTCATAGCGCAGGATACAGGCCCATTTATTTTGTTTTTTGTTCTATTCTTTATGTTTTATTTCTTCTTTTGATTTTATTTTTATTAATTAACCTTAAAACCAAAAAATAAAAAAAATAATAATTAACTTTTTTTAAATAGATCATTAATTAATTAATTAATTAATTAGTTAATATTTTCCTAAAGTAATGATTAAATAGAACTAGGTTTTATATTTCATAATTCTTATCTTCTTTAATATTCAAAAATCAAAAAGTATTAATTAGGTTTATTTTATGTTATTAATTAGACTTTAATTTAATATTTTCGTAAGTTAAAAACTAAACAAAAAAATGCCTTTTTGTTTTCTTAAAACTAATTCAAAAAACATCAAAAAGTTTCATTTACGCATTTTCCTATTTCACGCACATTTTCTTCTTTGACACTTTATATTCTTGTACATATCAATATAGCCAAACTATAAGGCATTTTTATTGTTTTCTTTTATATTTCTCCCAGTTTTGGACTTGTAATTAAATCCCTCTCCCCGAAGCCATGTAATAGCGTAGGAATTTACGTTTCCGCACTTTATATTTTTGTACATATATTAACTGTTAGATGTATGGCTAATAGAATTGCATGAACAAGATAAAACCAATCGCTAGAAAATTAAACACAAAGACTAATATATATGAAATCAAATACACTCTTACATACACACCCCTAGGGCATCACCACTTCGGTTGCCTTCGGTAAACAGTCATGAAGCATAGGGAGTTTTAGTGGCCACCCTCTAGTCCAAAAAAGATCAAAATTCCCATTCAAATGTTGCCTCGGAAAGATCTTTAGGACTTTAGGGTAATTACTAAAGTTTCCTAACCATTGCTTTTGTGACCGTAAAAACGTCCCTTTCGATTGTCCCTTAAACTCCAATGGTGGGGCTACCTACTCCTTAATAGTAGGATAGCGCTGTCTAAAGGAAATAAGAAAAAACGAACAACATTTTTTCGAGTAGGTAGATAGTTCCTAGGTACTTGTTCAAAAATCTCAAAATCTTTTCACACAAACACTTTTAAAACAGTTTTCAAAAACAACTTCGTCACACTCTTGAGGACAGAAACAAGAGTTATCACGAAGTAAAACAATTTTTTTTTTCAAAACACATGCACAAAGAAATTTCAAAATGAGAAAAGTGCTTAAGAGCCCGTGGAAAACCACCGATAGAAAGGATGCTAATACCTTCCCTTTCTATAATCTACCCCCTTACTCAGAAAACTCTCGAAAAAGGTTTTTTTTCTGTTCTTTTTTTACCTTTCCTTTGTTGGATAAAATAAAAGACGGTGGCGGCTCTTGCTTACTGCACATTTGCGAATGCAAATGCAAAACCAGTATTAACAGTCGGTTCTTCCACCGTATTACACTAATACTCTTCATTCCCATTTTGTCTCTGTTGGGTTTGTGTCCAAAGAAAAGGGAAAATAAAAAAAGAAATCTGCTTCTGAACCTAAGGAAAAACCTTTGGCTAAATTATCTAGGTTTATTTCTGTAAATATTATTATTTTGCGGTTAAACCCAAAGTTGTCAAAAACTCTGGGGGAACTAACAAGAGAGGACCCAATAAACTGGGTACATAAGTGTAATACGGTGGGAGAACTGACTGTTATAATGGTTTTGCGTTTGTGTTTGCAAATTTTGTGGTAAGCAAGAGTCGCCACCGACTTTTATTTTATCTAAATTAAAGAAAGGGTGAAAAGAACAAAAAAAAACCTTTTAGAGAATTTTCTGAGTAAGGGGGGTAGATTATGGAAAGGGAAGGTGTTATAACCCTTTCCATCCGTAGTTTTCTACGGGCTCTTAGATTCTTAACTCATTTTTAAAATACCTTGTGCTTTGTGTTTTTGAAAAGTATTTTGAAATGCCTTAGTGTGGCAATTCGCTTTATGATAACTCTTGTATCAGTCCTCAAGAGCATTGATAAAGCGTTTTTTTGAAAGTGTTTTTGAAATGTCTTGTGTAAGTGCAAAATTTTGTTTTGAGCAAGCATTTAAGAACTATCTACTTATACTCGAAAAGATTCGTTCTTTTCCTCCTATCTTTTAGACAGTGTTATCCTACTATTAGTGAGTAGGTAGCCCTATCGTTGGATATTTGAGGGACATTCGAAGGGATGTACAGTTATAAAGGCAACACATGGAGACGCTATAGAAATTTTTATTTAAGGGACTAGATCATTTACCGAAAGGCAACACTGTAGGTTCAACGAGGGACTATGATCTTTTGATTTAAGGTTCTTTGCTAAAGCGTCCCCACTTTCGAGGGACATGACTATTTTATTTTCTGAAAGGCAACCAAAGCGGCGTACCCTAGAGGTGTATATGTACAAGTGTGTTATGTTCATGTTATTTTAGTATTATGTTAAGTTTGCTAACGTTTGATTTTAATCTTTGTCATACAATACTATTAGTCATACATCTAAGCTGTTAATATATATTGCAGAAATTTAAAGTGCGGAAAGTTAAATCTACGATATTACAATGCTTCGGGGAGGAGGTATTTACATGTCCAGAAATGGGGGAAAATAAAGAAAGTGGTAAAGTAACGTCCTAGTTTAAGCTATTACATACCATCAGCAGATACATTGGTATAAGCAAAGAGTGCGAAAATAAACAACGCGTGCGAGATGGAAAGAGAGGTCTAAAACCCTAAAAAATTTCTAAATAAAATAAGAAAATCTTTTTTGTTGTTTTTGTTAAGAAAATAATTAAACTACCTTAAATCTAAATTCAGTTAGAAAAAGATAATCTATTAAATGAATCTAAGGCTAATTCTAATATTTTTGTATTTTATTAACAAAATATCTGAATAAAATAACCTAATTCTAATTGATTTTAAATTAATTAAAAAAAGTCAACATAATTAAGTAAATTAATTTACAAAAATTAAAATTAATTTAGAAAAAAAACCTAAATCTATTTTTTTTTGTGATTTTTTATTTTTATGATTTTTATGATTTTTTCAAATAGATAAATATAAAACAAATAATGAAAACTAAAAAGATAAGAAAACAAAAAAACATGATGGGCCTGGCGCTTAAAGTAAATGGGGGGTATATATGTTGAATTCGTTTGGCCCAAACCAATCCAGCCCAACTTCTGCGCCTAATCTAGTAGGGAGTGTACGCTAAGGTACACCATGGTCTTTAGCCATTTGAGAACGTTAGATCTGATGTTGCATGGAACTGATGGTGATGAAATGAAGGTATATGGTACGCATCTGGCCACTGGGAGTATAGAACCTGCAAGCAAAGTTAGGAAAAAATAAAATGCAAGAGGCAGGGGTCGAACCCCTGACCTCTCACACACGCAACTCCTTAACACTCACATACCCAACCGTTGGGACGACTTTACATCCGGGAGTATATATCAAAAAATTATAATATAATGTAAAATGATTCATAACATTAAGTTGTCAAACACGCGCGTTTCAATGGGGTCCCTGCTATTTAAACTAACCAACCAAAATGCAGCCAGGTGCCACGCGTATCATCTTCGGAGTCAGGGAAGTCAATGGTGTTAGAGTTGGACTCCGATCACCTTCTTCGGTCAGCTCAAATCCCTAACCTGCAAAATAAAATAATTTCAAGCCAGAAATTGAACCTACCCCCCCCCCCCCCCCAAAATTGGGGGCTGCGAATTCAACCATGGAGTTAGTTCTTTCTGAAACTCGCTACATCAATGAGAACGAAACTTGATTATAGTTTTGCCCTAAAAATGGCAAAACTCCATCCTCACGCCAAACGTTGCATGTAATAATTCTAAACAGGCACAAACATCAATATAAACATATGTATGCACAGAGAAATCATTTATATCACATGTAGAGAAAGTTTGAGATCATGAAATTCTTACCAAAGTGGAGGTTCAGTTGACTAATCCCAGGGCTCTTCAGGCGTGGATAAGAGATGGTATGCTCTCCTTGGTGAAAAGTGAAACCCTAATTAGAGGTTCATTGCTTAGGAGGAGAATTTGTCTAGTCAATTCCTGGTCATCCTTGAGCAATTGGGAACCTCAATGAGCATGTCTTGATTAAAAATGGGACAGAAAATTTTGGGGTACAAAAGTTGCCCCTATTCAATCTTCTTAAACCTGAGGATTTAGATTGGCTTGTCTGCCTTTCGTGATCTGAAGGTGGAAGATGATTGAACACTAGAGTGCCTAGAAATTTGCACTCGTATGAAGTAACACAAATAGTTGATGATGTCGAGAATGGGCTTACAGATGCCATTTGGAGAAGATGACAGAGAGTCGTCAGATATGGGCTTAAAGATGCCACCCAAAGTAGATGCTGACTTCCTAAGAAGTCTCTTTGTGGGGATTCCTGTTCCTAATGTCTGAGGAGGACTCCGTTGGGGAATGTGGGTTTATGTTGTTCTCCCGTTTGAGGAAATCTTTATGGGGAATAGAGTCTAGGAGTTTCAGTTGTCCAAGATTCTATTGAGGAGTTATCTCTATACTGGAGATATGAGAGTTTGCTGCTTTCTGGTTGAAATCTAGGTTTCACAGTAACTTGTTGGGGATAATGGAATTAACTGTTATCTGAAAATGTATTAGAAAGAGCCTGTGTAGGGCTGTTTTAGGATGAGTCCATGTTAGTCTGCATCCAAAGATATATGAGAAGGAGCCTGTGTGGGGCTGCTTCAGGATGTGTCTCTGTCAGACTGCATCTAGATGATGAGAAGTAACCCATGTAAGATTGCCCCTGCATCTGGACTTCTATGGGTAGGACAACTTCCATCCCGTATACCAAAGAGAAAGGAGTTTCCCTTTTTGATGTGCGCATTGTCGTACGGTAACCATGAAGAGAAAATGGTAACATCTCGTGCTAGTCTTTAAATGCCACAGTCATCTTCTGTATGATCTTTTTGATATTTTTATTAGCAACTTCTACAGCGCCATTCATCTTCGACCGGTGAGGAGAAGAGTTATGATGATGGATCTTGAATTGCGTGCAGAGCTCGGTGATCATGGTATTATTCAGATTGGTACCATTATCCGTGATAATTCTTTCTGGAATAGCATTCCGATAGATAAGGTTATGTTTGATGAATCGAGCCACAACGTTCTTGGTAGCAGAAGCAAATGAGGCTGCCTCAACCCACTTTGTGAAGTAATCAATGTCGACCAGGATGAAAACAGTGTCCATTAGAAGTTGTAGGTCTAATTTCTCCAATCATATCGATGCCCCCACATTGCGAATGGCCAGGGAGTAGTCAGGATGTTTAGAGGAACCGGGGGCACGTGTACTTTATCAACGTAGATCTGGAATTTGTTACAAGTTCGCGAATGCTGATAACAGTCTGCTTCCATAGTGAATCAATAGTATCCTGCCTGTAGGACCTTTTTAGCCATCAAGTGCCCACTGGAATGGGTGCCAAAGGTACCTTCATGTAAATCAGCCATAATCTTTTCTGCCTCATTCTTATCTACACACCGAAGCAAGGTAGAATTGTGGTTGCGCTTGTAGAGGATTTTGTTACTGAGGAAGAACTTTGCAGAGAACCTTCTTAGGAACTTCTTATCGTTGACTGAAGATCCCTCAGGATACTCTTGGGCTTCGAGATATATTTTGACTTCATGGAACCAAGGTTTTTCCACTACTTCTTCAGTATCAATCTCATGACAGTATGCTTGTTCATCCATTCTCTCAATAGTGATTTGAGGAGCCTCGTTATCCCACTTGACTTTGAACATGGATGACATCGTAGCTAGTGCGTCCGCTAGTTAATTTTCCTCTCGTGGAAAAAGCTCAAAGGTAATTTCTTCAAAGTATGGAATCGATGTCAACAAATATTCTTTGTAAGGGATAAGATTAGGATGCTTCGTGTCCCATTCTCCTTTGATTTGACTAATTACTAAGGACGAGTCTCCAAATACACTCAAGATTTTGATCCTCAAGTCGATAGCAGCTTTGAGACCCATAATACATGCTTCATACTCAGCCATATTGTTGGTACAATTAATACATAATATGGCAGTGAAAGGAGTATGACAGCCTTCAGGAGATATGATCACAACATCGATGTTATTTCCAAGTGCGTTAGAAGCTGCGTCAAAAACCATAGTCCATCGGGATCCTGTTTCAGGTCCTTCATCCGATCTAGGTTCTTCACAATCAGTTACTAACATGATGTTCTCGTCCAGGAACTCAAAATTCTTGGATTGGTAGTCATTCATAGCTTGATGAGCCAAATGATCATCTAATACACTTCCCTTAATTACTTTCTGGCTTGCATACTAAATGTCATATTCGGTCAGGATCATTTGCCATCTTGCTATTCTTCTGGACAGAGTGGGCTTCTCAAAGATGTATTCGATAGGATCCATTTTAGATATAAACAAGGTAGTGTGAGTCAATATATACTGTTTTAGTCGGCGATCATCCCATGCCAAAGCGCAACAAGTTTTCTCGAGTAGTGAGTATCTTGTTTCACAGTGGGTAAATTTTTGCTAAGGTAGTATACTGCGTGCTCTTTTCAACCAGACTCGTCATGTTGCCCCAACACACACCCTATTGAGTTCTCTAATACTGTTAAGTACATGATCAGAGGTCTTCATTCAATTGGCGGCATAAATATTGGAGGATCTTGAAGATATTCCTTGATTTTTTCAAAGGCATTCTGGCAATCGTCATTCCACTTCACTACTTGATCTTTATTCAGTAACCTGAAGATTGGCTCACAAGTAGCGGTCATATGGGAAATGAACCTGACAATGTAGTTTAGACGTCCCAAGAATCCCCTAACTTCCTTCTCAGTGCAAGGAGTTGGAATTTCTCGTATAGATTTAACCTTTGCAGGGTCCACTTCAATACATTTTTCGCTGACAACGAAACCTAAGAGCTTACCAAATCTTACTCCAAAGGTGCACTAATTCGGATTCAACCTAAGTTTGTATTTCCTCAGCCTTTCAAATAGCTTATACAGGTGATTAAGATGCTCCTCTTCAGTCTAAGACCTAGCTATCATATCATCAACGTAGACCTCTATCTTGTGATGGATCATATCATGAAACAAAGCTACCATATCACGTTGATAGGTTGCCCCTGAGCTCTTTATCCCAAATGACATAAGTTTGTAACAAAAATTTCCCCACTGTGTGAAGAAGGTTATTTTCTCCATGTCTTCAGGTGCCATTTTGATCTGATTGTATCAGGAGAAACCATCAATGAAGGATAATACCTTATGTTGTGTGGTGTTGTCAACCAGAATATCAATATGAGAAAGCGGGAAGTCATCTTTGGGGCTTGCCCTGTTCAGCTATTTGTAATCCACACACATACGTACCTTACCGTCCTTCTTAGGTAGTAGAACAACATTGGCAACCCATTATGGATAAGAGGTGACAGCTAAGAAACCAACGTTGAACTGTTTCATGACTTCAGCCTTAATCTTTTCTGACATCTCTAGACACATATGGCGAACCTTCTGTTTCACTCGAGGAAAGTCCTCTTTTGTAGGTAGGCGATGCACCATAATCTCGGTGTCAAGTCCCGGAATGTCTTCGTACAACCAAGAAAAAACCTTAACATAGTCATATAGCATCCAAATTAGACGTTTCTTGACAGTATGCTCCAGATCGGCAACTATCTTGACTTCTTTCTTATCATCTTCAGTACCCAAGTTAACTGTCTCAACCGGCTCTTCGTGAGGTTGTATTTCCCTTTCTTCCTGTTGTAAAAGTCTGGCAAGTTCTCCTGGTACTTCATAATCTTCCTCACCTTCGTCCTCGGCTTGGTAGATCGGATTTTCAAAGTCATAATGGGCAATAGCAGAACTGTTATCAATGGGATCCAGAGTGAATGTGGATCTACAGTTTGATATGTGGGTGTGTGTAAGAGCATAGCTATATATTTTTGATAAAATAAAAAGGTAGGAAAAGAAAAACAGAGACATTAAAATTTGTATGCAAAACGTCCAATGCTTTATTGATAACACATGAAATTAAGTAATGACCCTCACAAAATAGACCATTGTGCCTCGAGTAAGACACAAGGCTTTAAAGTTTCAATTGTTCAAACATTACATATTGTGATCGGTGGAAATAGAACTGACTGTTTAAAGCTGGTTCGCGAAATGTCGCGGTAAGCAAGAGTCGCCATCGTCTTTTATGTTCTCCAACATGGAAAGGACAAAAGCACAGCAAAATTCCTTTTCGAGAATGTTTCTCGGTTCGGGAGGTAGATTTATAGAAAGGGAAGGTGTTAGCACCCTTTCTATCCATGGTTATCCATGGGATCTTAGGTACTTGCTCTTATGTTTTCAAAAGATGTTTGCTTTTCAAGTGTGTGTGGGTTTGGAAAAAGTTTCATTGAAATATTTCGGAGTGACTCTTGTATCTGTCCTCAAGAGTGTTTGAAAAATTTATTTTGAAAGCTTTTGAAAGTGTCAGTGTGAAAATATTTTTGATTTGTTTTTAAAGAGAGCAAGTACCCAAGAGTCATCTACCTGCCCTAAGGAATTAGGCTGTGTTAGAGTCCTTAAGGTAGTGCCATCCCACCATTGAGAGGTAGGTAGCACCACCGTTGGAGGTGTTCGGGTCAATTCGATTGTAGGGACAGTGTGGTCACCGAAGCAATAGTAGGACACCTTAGAAGTAACCCTAATGTCCTAGATCCTTTTTAATCCGAGGCAACCGTTTCGAGGCAACTGGATCTTAGACATAAGGGCGACCGCTAAAACACCTTATACTTGACGACCACGTTTCGAGGCAACGAGTGAGGCGTACCCTAGAAGTGGCATGTCCACTGTGTGTTATTTTCAGGTTATTATTTATCTGGGATCATGTAATTGTGAGCTACGCGTTGTTTTTTTAATTATCATAGATTCTTTCATGCAATTTAGCAGTTAGGAGTGCGGAAAATTAAATACAGAAAGATAAAAGCTACGCTATTACAAGGCGCGGGTCTATACATCGCCAAAATACAAAGACCCGTTTTTGATAAAAGTGCGGAAAGTAAATAAAAGCGGTAAACCTAATTACTATTACATCCTTGGAAACAGTTACATAATAACCCAAATAAGAAAATATTGCGAAAGAATTAAATTGGAAGTCCGAGGGTTTTGGACCCTTTTGAGAAATTATGAGTTTTCATCCTTTGCTTGAAATTAAAAAAAGGCAAACCTAATTATTTAATTAATTAAAGAAATATGTTTTTTTGTGTTTTTTGTATTTAATGAAAATAAAGTAAATTAAAATCAAAAGAAAATCCTAGGTCTAAGTCTATTTTAATTATTAAGAAAATGTTAAAGTTAACCTATTTTAAGCTAATTAATTAATTTACATGTTATTTACAAAAATAATAATTAATAAATAGTAAATAGTAATAATGATGATTAATAAAATATAATAAAAAATGTCAAAACCTAATTCTATGCAATTTTTATTTATTAAGAAAAAGGATTAAAATTAAAACCTAAATTAAACTAAGTTAATTGTTAATGTTTATTTACAAAAATAGGTTAATGATGAAATTAATAAATAATTAAAAATATTTACATTTTTGAGTTTCTGATTTTTATTAGGAAAAAGCATTTTATGGTGAATTAATAATAATTATTAAAAAAACAATTGAAAGAAATTAAAAGAAAAGAAAATTAACTATGCAAACCAAATGGGGTGTGATGGCCCATGTGGAGGTTTGTTTTGAGCAATTCTGGCCCAAGAAGACCAAGCCTGGTTGACTTTCAGGAATCACGTGCGTGCTGTTTGACTGGAGCATACCATGGACTCCATCTCTTGGCCTTCAGATTGTTCATCAAGGCCACTTGGCATGCTAACGCGTCAGGCTTATGGTGGAACGTTTGAGAGGCACTGCATTGGAACATGTTAAAACAAAAATCAACAATTATATGGGGGGACCTGGGAATCGAACCCAGGTCCCAACGCTTGCCAGCCACGTCTACCACCACTACGCCATCTGCATTTGTTTGTTAATATAATGGTTATTGATTATAATATTTGAAAAAACAATTATTCTGGGAATTTAAAAGAGGCGCGCCACATATTTGAATACACCAATCATGTCCATCCACGCATCATCTTCTTCAGCTGTCCTGAAATAAAAAGCAATCAAATAGCGGGGGTTTTAAACCCCCACAAACTAGAAACATCAAAATAGCGATTAGGCATACAATCAATATAAAAAGGGCACGATGGTGTCAATGGTTTCGTCTTGTTCTGACGAATTTATCCACATAGGTCTTGAGGTCTAATTTTACAGTATACGCAAAGCCCTAATTTTCAAGCTTTGAAAACCCTAGATATCTCCCATGGTGGATTGTGATTCTATGCGTTTTAGTGCAATTAATCCATGCCAAAAGGTTCCTGTATGTTCAAACAATGCAAAACAAACATTCAAACATGTTAAATGCTCATGAGATGCAAGTTTCGATTATGAAAAATAAGGATGAACCGTGAATCTGTTCTGGGCAATTTCTTGTGTGTTAACGTGTGATTGGGATCTCTACGCGTTCCTGGAAGTGTCAGCAATCTATTAGAAACAAAAACAAGCTTTGAATCACGCTGCAATATTGATTTCAGTTTTTCAAAAAATTCTTGAATTTTTGTAACTTGGTTATATGGTTTCAGCAGCAATTGTCCGTCCTCAGCACTAGGGTTAGCTCTTGCATTTTTATTGGAACAGAATTAGGTTAAAACCTTGGCCCAAAAGTCCATGAATTTAAGTTTTCAATCTTTGATTTTCAATCATATAATTTCCAATCTTTTTTCAATGAAAACCTTGCCAATTTGGGAGATCTTGTCCCCTTGAGTGATGCACGAGATCTTTAGCATATGTGGAGTGTATTTCTTCATAAAAAGATTTGACAACCATGCTTTGATATTTTTCTACAATTAAAACCAATTAAATGAATTAATAATAATAAAAATTCAATTAATTAATTAAAAATAAGAAAATAAATCATTTTAAGTTCAATGGGTCGTGCATAGGCTTTGGGTAAAGATTCAAGAAAGAATTTGAGGCCCATTAGTAAAATTGAAGTGTTTTAGGCAAAGTTGACTTTTGAAAGTTCCCAAAAATTTCCCAACTTCTCCAATGCATATCTTGCTCAATTTTGAAGCTATGAACATGTTCTTGGACATTTTGGAAAGGTCTTGAAGTCCTCTAACCAATGCCTTTGGTCCCATGTCATTTTGATTTACCAATCTCAAGTTATGGTCTTTGACTTAAAATGCCTTTTTGTTGACTTTTGAAAATGACCTATAATGTTGAAATTGATAAATTTTTGTGAGAGCATTTCTTGGACTTGGAATGTGAAGATGAGTTGTAGGAAATCTCACCCCCTTCAAAATGAGAATTGGATGGGATTTTTCTGATAAGCCATGAAGAAGTTATGCCTTGGTCAATTTACAGTTGACTTTTCAACTGTCCAAAAATAGAAACTTTTGCATCTTGAGACTTTTTGAGCCATGCTTGTGGAATCATGATCAAGAATTGATCAAATGATGATTGTGGCTTCAAAATAATATGTTGACCAAAATTTTTTACTTTTGACTGTCAAATGACCATTTTGCCCCTACAGTGGACTGTGAAGCATTTAGGGCTTTTGACTGTGCAACTTGATGCTGTGAGTCTTGAAACTTGACATATAGATGCTTGACAATGTATATAGGCATATGGGACTTGATTGGACCCTTGAAAGCCTCAATTTATTTGCAAGAACCAAAACCCTAATTTTGACTGTGTTAGGAGGCAATTGGATTGTGCAACCCTTGAGGGATTTTGAAGCTTGATCTTGCCAAATCTTGAAGAATATGGGAGGGAAAATTTTGGGGTACAACAGTTGCCCCTGTTCAATCTTCTTAGACCTGAGGATGTAGATTGGCTTGCGTGCCTTTCGTGATCCGAAGGTGGAAGATGATTGAACACTAGAGTGCCCAGAAATTTGCCCTCGCATAGTAGAATATCAGCAGTGTGATGTTGGGAATGGGCTTACAGATGCCATTTGGAGAGATGATGGATAGGAGGATGGGCTTATAGATGCCATCTGGAGCTGTAACAGAATCTTGTCGAGAATGGGCTTATGGATGCCATTTGGAGACTGTCGGTATGTAGATGGGCTTATAGATGCCATCTAGGTGTCGATCGCGTAAGAGATTCCTTAGCGAGAACTTGCGTACCTGAGAAAGAAAAATACTTACCCGGCCTGTTACAGGGGTTGATCTTCAAACTCTTTATGTAGATATGCCCTGGCTGGATACAGGAATCGAATATGGAAATAGTCGTCAACAGATATGCCCTGGCTGGATACAGGAATCGAATCTTCAAACTCTTTAGACGTGCCCTGGCTGGATACAGGAATCGAATTTGGAATTCAGAAAGGTTGGCGAGTTGTCTCTACTGACAGGTTATCTTCATGGACGGGTGGTCTTTAACGACGAGTGTTTATAACGACGAGTGTCTATACCGACGAGTGTCTATAACAAGAAGTGTCTGTAACGACGAGTGTCTATAACGACGAGTGTCTATAACGATGAGTGTCTATAACGACGAGTGTCTATAACGACGAGTGTCTATAACAACGGGTGTCTATAACGACGAGTGTCTATAACGACGAGTGTCTATAATGACGGGTGTCTATAATCACGAGTGTCTATAACGACGGGTGTCTATAACGACGAGTGTCTATAACGATGAGTGTCTATAACGACGAGTGTCTATGACGATGAGTGTCTATGACGACGAGTGTCTATAACGACGGATGTCTATAATGACGGGTTGTCTTCAACGACTTTAGGAGTTAATTTAACTTGATTTGTCTCTTCTGACTGGACTTGCCTTCTTTGACTGGATTAGTCTCTTTTGACTGTATTTGTCTACTTTGACATAACTGATCATTTAACTGCATCCTTCCTGAAAGGTAAAGGTCAGTCATATGCCATGCATGATATGGATCAAGCAATGATGTTCTTGAAATAAATGAGATTGTATGATATGATGCGTATATGCGTGTATCATGATGTATGAAAATGTGATGTTTATGAATGTATTCTCGTCTAGGAAAATAAATCCTTGACGAATGCCGGGAAATTAAATCCTGGGCTGATGTTGAAGAGTAGAGTTCTTCGTTTCCGCTGGGGATGATGATTGCAAGAATAAACCGGTAGGAGAAGATGACTCCATTGGGGAATAAACTTGGTGAAGAGATTACTCTGCGGGGAATTACTCTATGGGGAGAGAGGTACTTCGCTGAGATTTTATGATAACTCCGCTGGGGACTCCGTTGATAAGCTTGTTGGAAGATTTGATGAACTCCGCTGGGGGATAGGAAGAACTTCGCCGAGGATGATCCTTCCGTTGTAATTAGCTGAGGATAACCCAATTATATCCTGGTGGGGAAATAACCTTTGAATAAAGTCGGGGAGACGCGTTCGTACCCTGCAGGTGATAAGCTTCCAGAATCTACTGGGGATAAGCTTCCTACTGGGGAGACTGATTCAACTCTCCTGGGGGATCTTTTGAACTGTACTGGGGAATGGCTCCACTGGATGTCCGGTATTCCGCCGGGGAACAATCTTAGATCAAGATTGTCGGGGATGCTTGTTTAGGAACATCTGTATACTCCGTTGGGGAATATTGAGATCTTTGGGAGATAATCCAACTCCTTGGGGCTGACAGTAGACTAACTCTGCTCGGGAGGAGTGTTGCTGACTTGCTTGGGATACTGTGACTTGTTAGGGCTTATGGGAGACCAACTCTGCTCGGAGAGAGTATTGCTGAGTCTTGCCTTACTCTACGGGGAGTGACGGTATCTTGGTTACGTTCTTCAGCCGAACATACCTTGTACCTGGAGGACAGAGCAGCTTGTACAATTTGGACCATTCTGATTGCCCCAGCTTCTGTGGGAGAAGGTACCTATGTAGGTGCTTGATGACTGCCGATTGACAAATCTTCTTCTGGTAAGCAAGTGACGAGATGACGGGACATAGTCGTACGCTTTTGATCCCTAACTTTTGCCTGGACCACCCTTTCGGGTTTTCAGTCCATCGGGATACCCCTTTTTGCCCAAGCCGCCTTTTCAGGTTTTCGACTTGCCGGGTGTACATATTTTTTCATTTCATCCCTTATTTTTGCCCGAACCCTTTTGGTTCGCCGGGAAGCCCTTATTTTTCCTAGGTGTGTCAACCTAGCGGGTCTTGGATTATGCGCCATATTTTTTTACTATGTTCGTGCTCTCAGGATGTAGGGAGTTGCCCCTGTTGTTGTGTTGTGCTGCCATACTACCAGAAGATCTTCGTTTGATCGTCCAATGCCCCAAGTGATGGAGATTTGCCCCAAGCTGGTTGGCCTTTTGAGAGATTCTCCGAATCTTGACTGGACTGCCCCAGATGATAGACCACGATTATGTCTGCCCCTTGGTTGGGAGTGCTTTTGTTCATCAGATATTCTTCGTGCGAATTTCTTTGCTGTTCGAACAAAAAGTCATGTGCGAACAATGTTATTTAGAAATGCAAAGCTTATGTCTGTCTTGAAGATTTTAAAAATGCATTTTCAGTAAAACAAGTGATTTTTTTGCAAAATGTGATGTCAACTCAGTATTTTACCACAAGCCTTAAGGAGTCAGGATACCTTTCGTAACAGTATGCTTTCAAACTAACCCGTGCTTCAGCTAGGACTTTTAAGGGTTATAATGTGGCCTGGTTCACGGTTTAAGAAACAAAGGATAAGGCTCAAAATGTATTTGTACCCACCCGCTCTTCGTGATGTTCTTCAAACCTAAACTCAGTTGACCGTGCGTTAGACCTTGTTTGAGTCTTTGTCCTGATATTCCGGTGATGGTTCAGATATCGATAGTTTATTTTGAATAGGCAGTCATTTCTTTTTGTGTTGAGGGTTTGTGGGACCTCTTTCCTTTTTGATTTTGTTTTTCCTGTTTTTTGCCTGAACTGTTTCTTTTGTGATTTACAGTCAGCGGGATGCCCCAGTTTTGTAAGTCTCCTTCATAGGTTTTGACTTAATGGGTTTTGTTTTTGCGAAATGATGACTGCCTGTCTTTATGATTATTAGGAACCATGACTGTCTTTTGTCTCGGAAGGACTTCTTTGATGCCATTCATTATGCACCTAGATCAACTGAGAAGACTACCCTGCCCCAGGTTATGATTAAGGGTTTTAATTTTCGAAAAGAAAAACTCCTACTTCTTTGGCTCAAAGGGGTTGACGAGGGATTATCTTCCTTATAACTCCAGTGTTTAGGAATTGAAACAATGCCTGTACATCGTCAGCGGGGTCTGTTCAAAAGCATACTGTAAAGATCGTGGTATCGTTTTCGTCATCCTCCCTCAAGAGGCTTAGAATTATTAATTGAGAGTTGAACATCATAATAAATATGAAAACAGTTTGTATATAGTGAATACGAAATAATTACTTCAAAACAGACATGTGTAATGCATTAATGAAATAACAACGTTTGACATGAATAGTTTGTTTGAATAATCAAAGAAAAAATACAACTTGAACATTCAAATGAAAAAAAAATTTCCAATCCTAGCCATGTTTTGGCAAGGGAGCAGTGATCACATCGGGACTGGAGAGTCGAACTGGACTTCCTTTGCGTCGATCAGGTCCTGAACCTTGTTTCTCAAAGTCCAACAATCATTTGTAGCATGCCCCGGGCTGTCAGAATGATAAGCGCAGAAGGCATTGGGGTTATACCTTGAAGGTGTCCTGTTGGGATTCTTTGGAGGGTCCCTGAGAGTTACCAACTTGGTTTCCAGCAACTGTGGCAATATTTGGGACAAGGTCATGCCGAGAGGAGTGAATTGCCTCTTAGGTCTCTCTTCCCTTTGTTGATTGTGACGCTGAGGAGCACCGACCGGTTTTGAAATGATCATCGCGTTGACAGCTTGGCGTTGTTCAGATTTGTTCTGCCCGTTTGAACCATAGACAGCACCAGATTCCTTCTTGGATGGTTTCTTCTCAGTGTTCGAGGAGTCACCATTCAGTATCTTCCCCGACTTGATGCCAGCTTCTATTCTTTCCCCAGTCAAGATCAGATCTGTAAACCCAGCAGAAGAGTTACCAATCAGGTGGTTGAAGAATGGACCAGACAGGGTCCCCAGGAACATATCGACGAGCTCACGGTCAGTTAGAGGTGGCTGCACCCTTCCAGCAAGGTCCCTCCATTTTTGAGCATATTCTTTAAAGCCTTCGCATGTACCCATAGACATCCCCTGAAGCTGAGTGCGCGTGGGAGCAAGGTCAGCATTGTACTGGTACTGCTTGTAGAACGTAGTGGCCAAGTCCTCCCAACTGCAGATGTTGGCTCCATCCAGTTGATAGAACCACTCGAGTTGAGTCCATGACAGACTATCCTGAAAGAAGTGAATCCATAAATTCTTGTCAGCCGTGTAGGGCTGGATCCTCCTTATGTATGACCTGAGATGCAGCTTAGGACAGGATGCCCCATCGTACTTTGCAAAGGCAGGTACTTTGAATTTGTGTGGGATCACTACCCCAGAAGACAGACCTAGATCTTCGAAGTCCAGGCCGGGAACTTTTTGTATCTCCATAGCGCTTAACCGGTCTTCGAGCTGTTTATACCTGTCCTCAGCTGGAGGGTACTGTTCATCATTGTAATCGGTCTCGTTGTCGGAGACCACTGGACTAGGAACCTCTCCCTCTTGGGGATTGTCTTTCCCAACAGACGGGGTAGTCAACTCAGCTTCATTTTATAATCCATTCCCAGATTTGCGTCTAGGGTTGAACAACACAATCCTCTTCTTCTTCTTCTTCATAAGCAGAGTCTTCAATTCCTGTTGACCCTGGGCTAGGCTCATAACCAACTCCTGGAACTGGGCATTCTGGGCCTGGAGGGCCTTGATGGCTTATTCATTGGCTGATTCAGGATTCATGATGATTGATGAAATAAACAGTGAAGAAGATAAGTGACCTGTCAAAAGGGTACCTGTAATGCAATGATATGTATGATATGCATGCAATGTTTTCAAGGATCTCGCGGGGTAAACAAGAAAATTGTTAGAGTTGGAATCCGGTAGCTTGATTGAAGGAACTGCATATTGTAGAGAGTCCTTCTTCAAGAGTCAAGGCTCACCATATCGAGTGGGTCATAGCCCCTGACAACCTTGGTTAGAGCAAAATAAATCCCCCTTTCCCCTTGCTAGATAGTTGGTTCATTATGACCTGCATCACAAACCCTTGAGATCCTTGAAATGGGTTAGTCTTTATGTAGGATGTATGCAATGGCATGATGGTATGATGTTATGCCATGCGTGGAGTAGGTAAACCCTGTTATGAGTCCAGATTAAGGACTGTAAACAAAACCTGCAAGAAGCTCAAATGTCAGATAACAAGTATGCAAGTAGTCAAGTTTTAAGACACACAAGTCACACCAGATAGCCCTTAGAGTTTAGGCCAGCATGAAGTTTAGGTACTACCCTCTTGAAGTTGGTGGGCTCAAAACCCGTCCTATCAAAAGTAACCGGGTTCTAAGGAGCTCAATATCATTGGGTTGTTTTCTATGTTCATTGTTTTGATTTAGCCACTGAACTGGCGATCAAAATATTCCAAGAAAACAACCCTCAATGAGTGTAGTATCGAGTATCTACCAACTTCGGATTGTACCAAAGTCGGTCATCTCACTACCCCTAAAGAGGCCAGGATGGTCAAGTAAGGTTCCTAAGGTCAGTTGATGCTTCACGACACCACGCGGCGGCCCCGTACTCTCCTTGACTTGACTCAAGGGTTACCGGTACTCACAAAAGTGCCACATCAACGTAGCAACTGCTTCAACCGTGTCGGTATACCCCGCACAGTTCCCTCACAGTTTGTTGCAACCTAAAAGGTATCCCCCAGATCCGGGTTAGGATCTATGAAAACTCCCAAAGCAGGCCCACAATATTAAAGCAATCAAAACAGGCAATTGAAAACATAAGTATGATCTATCCTAAGGTACACCTCACTTTTATAAGTCCCCAGCAAAGTCGCTAGTTCTGTTATCGGTGGAAATAGAACTGACTGTTTAAAGCTGGTTCGCGAAATGTCGCGGTAAGCAAGAGTCGCCACCGTCTTTTATGTTCTCCAACATGGAAAGGACAAAAGCACAGCAAAATTCCTTTTCGAGAATGTTTCTCGGTTCGGGAGGTAGATTTATAGAAAGGGAAGGTGTTAGAACCCTTTCTATCCATGGTTATCCATGGGATCTTAGGTACTTGCTCTTATGTTTTCAAAAGATGTTTGCTTTTCAAGTGTGTGTGGGTTTGGAAAAAGTTTCATTGAAAGATTTCAGAGTGACTCTTGTATCTGTCCTCAAGAGTGTTTGAAAAATTTGTTTTGAAAGCTTTTGAAAGTGTCCGTGTGAAAAGATTTTTGATTTGTTTTTAAAGAGAGCAAGTACCCAAGAGTCATCTACCTGCCCTAAGGAATTAGGCTGTGTAAGAGTCCTTAAGGTAGTGCCATCCCACCATTGAGAGGTAGGTAGCACCACCGTTGGAGGTGTTCGGGTCAATTCGATTGTAGGGACAGTGTGGTCACCGAAGCAATAGTAGGACACCTTAGAAGTAACCCTAATGTCCTAGATCCTTTTTAATCCGAGGCAACCGTTTCGAGGCAACTGGATCTTAGACATAAGGGCGACCGCTAAAACACCCTATACTTGACGACCACGTTTCGAGGCAACGAGTGAGGCGTACCCTAGAAGTGGCATGTGCACTGTGTGTTGTTTTCAGGTTATTATTTATCTGGGATCATGTAATTGTGAGCTACGCGTTGTTTTTTTAATTATCATACATTCTTTCATGCAATTTAGCAGTTAGGAGTGCGGAAAATTAAATACAGAAAGATAAAAGCTACGCTATTACAAGGCGCGGGTCTATACATCGCCAAAATACAAAGACCCATTTTTGATAAAAGTGCGGAAAGTAAATAAAAGCGGTAAACCTAATTACTATTACATCCTTGGAAACAGTTACATAATAACCCAAATAAGAAAATAATGCGAAAGAATTAAATTGGACGTCCGAGGGTTTTGGACCCTTTTGAGAATTTATGAGTTTTCGTCCTTTGCTTGAAATTAAAAAAAGGCAAACCTAATTATTTAATTAATTAAAGAAAGATGTTTTTTTGTGTTTTTTGTATTTAATGAAAATAAAGTAAATTAAAATCAAAAGAAAATCCTAGGTCTAAGTCTATTTTAATTATTAAGAAAATGTTAAAGTTAACCTATTTTAAGCTAACTAATTAATTTACATGTTATTTACAAAAATAATAATTAATAAATAGTAAATAGTAATAATGATGATTAATAAAATATGATTAAAAATGTCAAAACCTAATTCTATGCAATTTTTATTTATTAAGAAAAAGGATTAAAATTAAAACCTAAATTAAACTAAGTTAATTGTTAATGTTTATTTACAAAAATAGGTTAATGATGAAATTAATAAATAATTAAAAATATTTACATTTTTGAGTTTCTGATTTTTATTAGGAAAAACTATTTTATGGTGAATTAATAATAATTATTAAAAAAACAATTGAAAGAAATTAAAAGAAAAGAAAATTAACTATGCAAACCAAATGGGGTGTGATGGCCCATGTGGAGGTTTGTTTTGAGCAATTCTGGCCCAAGAAGACCAAACCTGGTTGACTTTCAGGAATCACGTGCGTGCTGTTTGACTGGAGCACACCATGGACTCCATCTCTTGGCCTTCAGATTGTTCATCAAGGCCACTTGGCATGCTAACGCGTGAGGCTTATGGTGGAACGTTTGAGAGGCACTGCATTGGAACATGTTAAAACAAAAATCAACAATTATATGGGGGGACCTGGGAATCGAACCCAGGTCCCAACGCTTGCCAGCCACGTCTACCACCACTACGCCATCTGCGTTTGTTTGTTAATATAATGGTTATTGATTATAATATTTGAAAAAACAATTATTCTGGGAATTTAAAAGAGGCGCGCCACATATTTGAATACACCAATCATGTCCATCCACGCAACATCTTCTTCAGCTGTCCTGAAATAAAAAGCAATCAAATAGCGGGGGTTTTAAACCCCCGCAAACTGGAAACATCAAAATAGCGATTAGGCATACAATCAATATAAAAAGGGCGTGATGGTGTCAATGGTTTCGTCTTGTTCTGACGAATTTATCCACATAGGTCTTGAGGTCTAATTTTACAGTATACGCAAAGCCCTAATTTTCAAGCTTTGAAAACCCTAGATATCTCCCATGGTGGATTGTGATTCTATGCGTTTTAGTGCAATTAATCCATGCCAAAAGGTTCCTGTATGTTCAAACAATGCAAAACAAACAATCAAACATGTTAATTGCTCATGAGATGCAAGTTTCGATTATGAAAAATAAGGATGAACCGTGAATCTGTTCTGGGCAATTTCTTAAGTGTTAACGTGTGATTGGGATCTCTACGCATTCCTGGAAGTGTCAGCAATCTATTAGAAACAAAAACAAGCTTTGAAACACGCTGCAATATTGATTTCAGTTTTTCAAAAAATTCTTGAATTTTTGCAACTTGGTTATATGGTTTCAGCAGCAATTGTCCGTCCTCAGCACTAGGGTTAGCTCTTGCATTTGTATTGGAACAGAATTAGGTTAAAACCTTGGCCCAAAAGTACATGAATTTAAGTTTTCAATCTTTGATTTTCAATCATATAATTTCCAATCTTTTTTCAATGAAAACCTTGCCAATTTGGGAGATCTTGTCCCCTTGAGTGATGCACGAGATCTGTAGCATGTGTGGAGTGTATTTGCTTCATAAAAAGATTTGACAACCATGCTTTGATATTTTTCTACAATTAAAACCAATTAAATGAATTAATAATAATAAAAATTCAATTAATTAATTAAAAATAAGAATTTGAGGCCCATTAGCAAAATTGAAGTGTTTTAGGCAAAGTTGACTTTTGAAAGTTCCCAAAAATTTACCAACTTCTCCAATGCATATCTTGCTCAATTTTGAAGCTATGAACATGTTCTTGGACATTTTGGAAAGGACTTGAAGTCCTCTAACCAATGACTTTGGTCCCATGTCATTTTGATTTACCAATCTAAAGTTATGGTCTTTGACTTAAAATGCCTTTTTGTTGACTTTTGAAAATGACCTATAATGTTGAAATTGATAAATTTTTGTGAGAGCATTTCTTGGACTTGGAATGTGAAGATGAGTTGTAGGAAATGTCACCCCCTTAAAAATGAGCATTGGATGGGATTTTTATGATAAGCCATGAAGAAGTTATGCCTTGGTCAATTTACAGTTGACTTTTTAGCTGTCCAAAAATAGAAACTTTTGCATCTTGAGAATTTTTGAGCCATGCTTGTGGAATCATGATCAAGAATTGATCAAATGATGATTGTGGCTTCAAAATAAGATGTTGACCAAAAATTTTGACTTTTGACTGTCAAATGACCATTTTGCCCCTATAGTGGACTGTGAAGCATTTAGGGTTTTTGACTGTGCAACTTGATGCTGTGAGTCTTGAAACTTGACATATAGATGCTTGACAATGTATATAGGCATATGGGACTTTATTGGACCCTTGAAAGCCTCAATTTCTTTGCAAGAACCAAAACCCTAATTTTGACTGTGTTAGGAGGCAATTGGACTGTGCAACCCTTGAGGGATTTTGAAGCTTGATCTTGCCAAATCTTGAAGAATATGGGAGGGAAAATTTTGGGGTACAACACATATCCTCAAAAACAAAAGACAAATTACTCTTGAATAAAAGAGATGGCAACAAAATCTTTGGCCTCCCAATTGCTGAGTCCACCGCTGATAGTTGGGAAGATCCACTTGTCCAAGTCATAGCTACTGTCAGCATATTCTATGGTGGAGACAACATCAATAGCACTGACTCCCAGACCATGCTTGGGCATAGGTGAAATTATGACGTTGGGAGTCTCAGGGGGATCAAATTCAACATCCTTTGCATCAATAAGGTCTTGCACCTTGTTCTTCAAATCCCAACAACCGTTTGTATCATGCCCCGACGTTTCAGAGTAATATGCACATCGAGTATTTGCGTAGTAGTGGGGAGATGCAGTATTGGGATTCTTTGGAGCCTCCTTTAGGGTCACCGAGTTAGAGTTCAGCAGGTTTAGAAAAACCTGGGATAAGGTCATGTTGATCCGGGTAAACTGTCTTCTGGGCGCATCTGGCATGTGCTGATTATTTCGTTGTTGGTTTGAGGCTGGATTGGAAATCATAACAGCCCCTACCGTCGAAAGACATTCAGTTTTGTTTTGATTTCTTTAGCCATAAGCAGCACTGACCTCCTTCTTTCCAGTGAAAGGTTTCTTTTCTATACTTGAGGATGCATCTCTCTCGATTTTACCACTTTTGATGCCAGCTTCTACCCGTTTACAAGTCAGTATTAGTTCAGTGAACCCAACAGAAGAGCTTCCAATCAGATGGTTAAAGAACGGACAAGACAACATGCCCAAGAACATGTCCACCAGCTCCCTATCAGACAACGGAGGCTGGACTCTTCCCGCAAGGTCTCTCCATTTTTGGGCATAATATTTAAAACCCTCACCGAAACCCATAGACATACCTTGCAATTGTGTACGAGATAGGGCGAGGTTAGCGTTATATTGGTACTGCTTGTAGAAAGCAGTAGCCAAATCTTCCCAATTACGAATATTGGTTCTTTCTAGTTGATAGAACCATTCGAGCTGAGTCCATGCCAAACTTTCCTGGAAGAAGTGTACCCATAGATTGCTATCAAATCGTATGGGGTTGAATCTTCCTGACGTATAACTTTAAGTGCAGCTTAGGACATGAGACATCGTCGTACTTAGCAAAGGTGGGGACCTTGAATTTCTGCGGGATGACCACCCCTGAGATCAGTCCTAACTCTTCAAAATCTAGCTCGGGTATCTTCTAGATCTCCATAGCATTGAGACGATCCTCCAGTTGTTTGTATTTTTCATTAGCAGGAGGATATTGCTCCTCGGAATAGTCACCTTCATCTTCCTCAGACCCTGGATTGTTGTTTTCTTCTGTTGGTTTATCATCTTAGTTATCCCACTCATTTGATGGGGTTGTGAAATCTAGAGCTCGCTTGGCCGGTCCTCTGAACCTTCTACCCAAATTCAAGACACCAGTTGATTTCTTTGGCTTCTTGGTCTTCTCCTTGACGATCAGAGCTTTCAGGTCTTCTTGCCCCTTATCCAAAGCCAGGAACATTTACTGAAACTGAGCGTTTTGAGCTTGGAGATCCTTCACTATTTGTTCAAGAGCCATTTCTTTTGCTGAAATAAACAGCGAAAATAATAAGAACCCTGTCTCGGAATACCTTCTTAATGTAATGATATGCATGATAATGTTTATGAAATGTTTTCAAGGACTTTTAAGATCTTAAATTTGCTTAGTCAAAGAGAGAACAAACATTAACTACATTCATAAGTTTAAATGATTACAATGATGCCTCTCGGGCTTACAATGGAAGAGACAAAAGTAAGATAAAACTCCTAAATCAAACAGGACTCTGGCTTCCCATGGGTACATCCTTGTTGTACCCCAAAATTTGCCCTCTCATTTATCAAGACTTTTCTCACAAGACTTCTTTGACTCAAGACAAGATTAAGGTTTGGTCAGCTTAAGACATCTCATCTTACACTAATAACCCAAAATTAGGGTTTGAGTTTGCACAAGAATTTTTGGACCAGCAATGCTTCATGTGACTTTCATACATCATTTTGGACCCCTAAGATTGCTCATGATAAGTTTCAAGCCTTGAACCACATTTTTGATCAGTCAATTAGACAGTTGACCTAAAAATCAGTTGTATTGGGGAAAAAGTCAACCATGGCCAATTTACAGTCAAACTTCATAAGTTTTTATCCATATCAACATTTTAGACTCATATATACCATTTGATCAAGTTTGGATTACAACTCCTCAAGAAATTTGATCAAATCATCAAAAGGGCAAAATGGTCAAAATTAGGGTTTTGACTGAGGAAGGGCAATTTCTGATTTTTAACCTAGCCAATGACCAATTGAGTTCAAGCATGATTTCAAGGATTCAATGGCATCATCTTGACTCAATTACATGGTTCAAAACATCTCAAGTTCATTGGATTGACAAATGAAATTTGCAGTCAACTGATCAAAAGTCAAATGTATACTGAAAAGTCAAACTTTGACTTTTTGTCAAAATCAAGTACCAAGAGTCATAGTTCATCAAGATATGTCAAAATGTGAAACTTTTTCACCAATAAAATCAAATTTGAAAATTAGGGTTTGAATTTGAAAGTTTTTATAACTTAGAAATTTTCTAAGTATAAAAATTTTCTTATTTTTTCTCAACTTTGCACCACTTTTTCACCATGATGCATTTTGTTTCAAGGAAAGTCCCCAACATGAAAGTTGTAGACCTTCATGGAATCTACAACTTTTCTTCACAAACTTTTCCCTAAAGATTCTTGGATCTCAAGTTATGAATTTGTGAATACATGGTCATGAACTTCTTAACTTAGTGAAATTTTGCCCTAATTTGGGAAGGTTTTGGACCCAACTTCATGTTAATTTTTAACCTAGTTCAAAGAGGTATCTCAAAATTCATTTCAAAGATGGATTATGGAGCACATTTCAAGCTTTCCAAAATGTCCAAGAACTCTCCAAGATCATTTTTTAGTAGAGATAATCGAAGAGAGGAAGCATGCATTTTCTCACTTTTTGTTCAAGCCATTTTCATGAAGAACCAAGTTGTAAATCAAACCTATGCTGGATATTTCATGCTTTACAGGTCCTAAACTTGCTACAAACTCCTTAAATAAATGCATACTCAGTTGACAAAGCTTCTATCCATGCTTTTGAACCTTTATCCAATTGATAATTCCACTTATGGCAAAAAGGTTCCATTGCCATTTTCATAAAGAGCAACTTTTGCAAACTTTGTGATCTTGAGCATTGGACCTGTCCCCTTGATACAAGCAAGTACCACATACCAAAGGAAACTTGTAGGGACGAAATACCAACCCTAAGCAAGGTGGTACAAGCATGAGAGTTTTGTCTTGTCACTTTGCTTCAAGTACAAGAAAAGTTGCAAAAAGGCTAGGGCTTGTACAGTTGATAGAGAGCTGACTTAAAACCATTTCTATACTAATATGCAAAGGATATATAACATATAGGACACCAAGCAAAGGCTTGAAAGACTTATAGCAAGAAAAGCACCAAAAACTGTCCAAAACACACAGTTTTTGCACAAGCATATCCAGCATCCATTTGGCTCGTGCGTTTTGTGTTTAGATCATCCAAACATATTACATAGTTGATATCTAGTCAATCCAAACCATCATCCCTGTTCTGTAACCTCTGTTTCACCATCTGCCATTGTTAACTTTGAAGCTTGCAGTTTGACTTGGTCAGGGAGTTCTATCCACTTTCAGAGCAAGGTAAGGGTTGGAATAGATTCAGGGAAGCTCAAGGAAGCTCAAACAATCATCAGGCTTCCATTAAAGTCCCTGCATTGCCATACACGATTCCAACTGAAGGAGGTAATTTTTCAAACTCTATCTCCTTGTACAGGCAACCTCGGGTCACGATCTGTGAATGAAAAACGTAGTTCTCATCATAACAAAGTTGTACATATCATTATCTTGCATTTATATTACTTGTGCTAAGAGAATTTGGAGTTTGAAATCTCTGAAAATTTTAGGTTAGGATTTAGGGATTTCAAAATTCTCTTTGATCTTTGATAGTTAGATTACATAATTTATATGGTTGGAATCGTGAGTTCAAATGCTACATTTTTCATGTTATAAGTTTTTATTTTTATGCAAGCATGAGGAAGTTACAGGTTGACCGGCCATGGCGTGAGGAAGAGAAGGTAGGACAGGGACGAAGCTTCTTGCGCTTTTTAGCTTCCTGGGCTTTTTGTTTTTGCTAGCACTACCACTGTTTTGCTTTCTCACCCCCCGCTAACTCTTTTCATATTTTATTTTTTTCATTTTTATATTTAATTTATTTAATTATTTTTCTTTAATGATAAAAATCCTAAAAAATAATTTAATTATTTATACACTTTAATTTTATTTTATTTATTATTTCTCACATAAAAAAAATAGTTTATTTTGATAAAATATAATTTATTTTCTTAATAAACTTATAAATAAAATTAAATATACTTAATATTTTTATTTTACATTTTCATACATACAAATACCTATTTTTTGCATATATTTAATTTTTAATATTTATATACAATATTATTTATTATTTTCATACAAAAAAAATGCACAAAATAATAATATAGAAATATTATTTTCTTTAAGTAAAAATTAGGGTTTAACTCCTTTTCAAAAATTAAATTTTTTTTCCATTTTTTTAGGTTTAAATTAAATATTTCTTTTACACAAAAGCAAGACATAAAACATCTTTTTTTTACATGTACATTGCATTATATTCTAAATATTGTATTATATTTATCTTAATTCGCACAAGTTCGATTTGGTTGTAATAATGTATTTAGCTTTATATTTGTGCAAATCCCTATTCAAACTTGTATTTCCCCCTCCCATAAAATTGTTGTAATAGCTTAGTATATTTACATTACGCAATTTATTGCTTTCATATGCCATGATTATTAATTAGGGTTTGTATGACAAGAACGAAACAAAACAAATAGAAAACCCTAAATGCAAGATCAAAAGCATGAAAATGATACACTTTGCACACAAGCACCCTTAGGGTTTCTCCCACTTGGTTGCCTAAAACAAAATGGCCATGTTATGCATGCGAAGTATCTTGGAAAAACAAAAAAAATTTAAGATCATAGCCCCTTGATGACGCTATTCAAAAGTTGCCTTACAAAATGATCTTGGTCCCTCAAAAATGCTAAGATACTTGGCAACATTGCTATCATGGTTGTACGATGACCCACGCCCGTCCCGTTTACATCCAAAGATGGGGTTGCTTACCATTTCAATGGTAAGTCAACAATGTCAAAGAAATAGAAATGCATAAGGAAGACATTTGAGTAGGTAGATAGCTTCTAAGTTACTTGCTCCATTTCAAACAATCCTTGTTATTTTAAAAAAAACAAACACACACACACATTTCAAAAACATCTTACAAACATTGAAAACATTTTCAAAAAGACAAACATCTTTGTATACATTCTTACGAACGAGAATCATTACAAAGATTGCCTAAACGAATGGCCTCTTTTACAAAATACTTTCAAAACCACATCAAACACCATTTCAAACAAACCAAAGAAAGTGATCTAAGCAAGTAACTAAGAGCCCATGGAAAACCATGGATGAAAAGGGTGCTAGCACCTTCCCTTTTCATAATCTACCCCCTGAACTCAAGAAAACATCTCAAAGGTCTTTCCTGTGCTTTTTCACCTTTCCTTTTGGATAAAAGAAAAGTTGGTGGCGACTCTTGCTAACCGCGACATTTGCGATAAAACGCAAAACCTCAAGCCAGTTCTCCAACCGCATCACAATCCTCTTTGGTGAAATGTAGGCATTCAAACTTTGTTCTTCATGAAGTTGCCTTGTATGCTTCAAAACCTTTTTCTCTCTTGCGTAGAACTGGGTTTCAAAGGTGTCTCGTTCCTCTTTGAGTTGAATACAAGATCTTTGAAATTCCTCGAGAGTAGTCGGCATGTCAGGATGGAGAATGGTATGAGGTACATCTGTATCTACAATGGGTTCCATGATGATGGGTAGAATGGCGGGGTAAGGCATCATGATATTTTGAGCGCGAGCTCGCACCCACTTAAGATAAGTGTGATACAGTGGCCAGAACCGGACTGTTTTAGGAATGCTGGTTTGTGTTTTGCGTTTGTGTTTGCAAAATGTCGCAGTAAGAAAGAGTCTCCACCGACTTTTATTTTATCCAACAGGAAAGGAAAAAAGCACAGAAAAATTCCTTTTTTCGAGATTTTGAGTACGGGGGGGGGGGGGGGGGGGGGGGTAGATTATAGAAAGGGAAGGTATTAGCACCCTTTCTATCCGTGGTTTTCCACGGGCTCTTAGGTACTTACTCGTCATTTTCAAAATTGCTTGTGTGTGTTTGATTTGAAAAAAGTTTTTTTTTTTTACTTCGATTTAACTCTTGCTTTTGTCTTCAAGAGTGTTACGAAGTCGTTTTAGAAAACTTTGTTTGAAAGAGAGTGTAAGTGTGAAAAAGGTTGTTTGTTTGAGCAAGTACTTAAGAGCTAATCTACCTACTTAAAAAAGAGAATTGTTCTATTCTTGTTTCCTTTAGAAAGTGTTATCCCACTATTAATGAGTAGGTAGCATCGGCGTTGGAGTTTTGAGGGTCAATTCGAAAGGTACGTACGATCACTAAAGCAATGTTAGGACGTCTTAGTAGTAACCCTAATGTCTTAGATCAATTATTCGAGGCAACAATTTTGAGGCAACCATTCTGAGGCAACTTTTCCGAACGGGACTTTGATCTTTGTTTAGACAAGAGAGTGACCACTAAAATATCCTATACTTAGTGACTGTTTACCGAAGGCAACTGATGTGAGAGTATATCCTAGGAGTGCGCATGTGCGAGTGATTCAATTTCAAGTTATTATCTTTGCACATTTTAGGGTTTGCTAACCGTTTTAAAGTTTACATACATTCTTGTCATGCATCCCTAATATTCATACATCTAACAGTTAATATTTGTGAAATTTAAAATGCGGAAAATAAGCTACGCTATTACAAGGCTTCGGGTATTTACATAGCCAAAAACGAACTCGTAAGAAAAAAAGATAAATAAAAGTAAAAGTCCTAATTAATCTATTACAGCTTGTGAGCAATTACATTAATATGGAAAAAAATAAAATAATAAAGTGCGTGCGATGAGTTAAGAACGAGAGAGAACTAGGGTTTTGACCCCTTCTAACCTAATTAGAAGAAAAAAATTTTTTTTTGTTTTTAATTATTTTTAAGAAAAAGAATTAGGTTTTTAAATTAAATACAAAATTAATTAGTAATTAAATAAAATAATTTACATGGTCTATTTTTTTTGTATTTTTGGTTATTTTTAAGAAAAAGAAAATAGAATTTAAATTAAGATAAAACCCTAATTGTTCTAATTAATTTTAATTATTTACAAAAGGAATTAAAATTACCCTAAAATTAAATAAAACTAATTAAATTAATTTTTGTATAAAAAATAAATCCTAAATCTAATTGGGTGAAAATATTATTTTGTGATTTTTTTTTATAAAAAGAAATGATTAATTTGTGTTAGTAAAGATAATTAAATAAATTAATAAAGAAAAATATAAAAGAAAGGAAGAAGAATTGGGCCTAAAATCAGTAATTGGGGGGGGGGGGGGGGGGGGGCGTGTACAGCAAATCTGGGCCCAAAAGAAGGTGACCCACGCTTGACTTTCTAGACTCCATGCTATGCGTTGACTGAGGCGTATCATGGTCCCTCAAATGATGGCCATCAGATTTGGCCTTTTGACATTTGGCTGGCTGGAAGATGGTGGTCCATGGTGGGCTTCAAATCTACATGCGCGCTTGATCACAAGAACGAAAATAATATGAAAGAAATGGGGGGACCTGGGATTCGAACCCAGGTCCTCTAACCTTTTCCAAACGCTCCAACGCCAGCTGAGCTACACACGCTTCTTGTATATAGAATGATAACAATGGATAATATATAATAATGAGCGTTAGTGGGAAAAAATAAAAAAATTTGCGCCAGAATTCAAATGAACCAATCCAATGGTGCCACGCTAGTCATCCATGTCCTCTCTCCGTTGGTAAAAGTCAAAGACTTTTACCTACGGACAACATTCGTCGCTACAAACCCTGTAATTCTCAAAATCAAACACAAACAAGATAAATAAAATCTAAGGCCATGAATCAACTCGTCTTGGCCTGCTGAGCACGATGGTGCCATTCTTGAGGGCCAATTTTACCTGTACACAAAGATCCTAAATCGAAGCAAAATCCCTAAGAATGGAAAATCTTGATACAGTCCATGAAAATGCAATTAAATGTTATAGAGAGCTTGCAAGTGTGTTAAGGAACAAGAGTACACAATTAAATCATGATGAATATGCAAGAATAGTAAGATTCGATTCTGAAAAATATGGCAAACCATGTATCACTTACATTGGAAAATCCTTGTTCTTTGTTGGTATAGCTTGCTTGTGATCCCAGGAAACGAATGAGAGGGTTAGGGAGCCTTGTAAATGCCTGGAAGTGCAAAATCAGTTTACCACTTTTCTTTGTTTTTTCCAAGTTGTGTTCTCTCTTTTGCGCCTCTAAAAACCTCCTTATTTTTGTCTGCAAATGTTCCCTATATACTGAGGATTGGATTAGGGTTGCAAACATGATCTCAATCTTTGACAATTATTGATTTTGATCTTGATTTGATTCACTTAAAAATCCTTACAAAAATAGGCTAAAACCAATATTTTTATGCACACTTAGGCCTTGGACGAATTCAATCACTTGCCAGCTGGATATAGGACCTGAAACATGCACAATATCTTGAGGTTTCAATGATTTGGATTTTTTCATGATTTGTTTTGATTTAAATTGATTTAATTGCAATAAAAATCAAAATAAATAAGAAAAATAAGAAAAACACAAGTGGAAAAAGATAGGGCTCGTGGACCATGCTACCAACTCAAAACAAGTGCAAAAGATTGGGCCCAATTAGCAAAAATGCATTTTGAGGCATAGTTGACTTTTGACAAATTTGCAAAAAAGGTTAACTTCACCAATGCATAACTTCCTTAATTTTGACTGCTTGAAGGTGTTCTTGACTTTTTAGAATGCTTGATATGTCCTCTAAGCAAAACTTTTGGTATCATCTCAATTTGGTATTCCATGTTCATGTATGAAGCTTTGACAAAAAATGTGTTTTTGTTGACTTTTCAAAATGACCTATAATGTCCAAATTCATAACCTCTTGTGAGTGCATATTTTGAACTTGGGAGCTAAAGATGGATTGTATAGAATTTATTCCTCTTCAAAATGAGCTTAGGATGGGTCATTTCTCATAAAGTATGAGAAGTTATGCTTGGTCAAAGTTGAGTTGACTTTTCCTGCAAAACCCTAATTTAACAACTTTTGGTTCTTGATGAATTATGAGCAATCCTTGATGAATCATGATCAAACCTTGATAAAATGATGAAATTGACTTCAAAATGAGGATGTTGACCAAAAATATTGAAGTTTGACTGTATGTAGGCCACAGTTGACTTTTGCCCTAGCACATTCGATTTTCAGGCCTTTGAGCAATAGACTGAGCAAACTTCCTCTGCAAGGCTTGAAACTTGGCATGGATGATCTTGAGAACATATTAGCATAATGGTTAGCATTTGGGATCCCTTGGACTCAAGTATCTTGATGCAACATGAAACCCTAATTCGAGTTAGACTGCCTTAGGAGAGAGCTTGTCTGGTCAACCCTTGGACTTCCTTGAGCAACTTGAGGATCTTTCTTGAAATGTTTTGAGAACTATGGGAGGGCAAATTTTAGGGTACAATAATAAGGATCCAAAGGGATGGAGTTCTTATGCCCTAGTGTCTTTCTATCCACTTTATTCACCATTCCCCAAGCTCGAATGAACCTCTGAAGGTACCCTTAAACATCATCCTCGTAGTTGAACATAATGCCTTGAACCAATACATCATGAGAACCATCCCTCCTAGCATACCCAAACTGTCACAATGCCAAACAAGGGTTATAAGTTATTCCTCCCCTAATGCCTAGGATAGGGACATTGGAGAATTCCCCATGGCGATCAATGATGGTAACGTCTTCCACAGATCGAGGACACTAGTGAATATCTGAATGTCTGAGAGACATCACCCTATTAGACCATCTTAAACCTTACTCATTCTTCAACACAGATCGGGGTAGATGCAAAATAAACCACCTAGCCAGCAGAGGAGTGCAACACATGAGGGTTTATCTTCTCTTTATAGTGCGAGTGTGAAAAGAGTGCATAATGTCTCCAAGTAAGGTAGGCACCGAATAAGAGACATGAAAATTTTGACCGCATTCAGGTCTATGAGTTGGTCCAGATTATGAAACAATACCATGCTATAGATGAGAAGGGCCAATACCTCCTCAAAGGCTTGTAAGTCCAAAGTATCCAAAAAATAATGAGCTTTCTCAAACAAGAACTTGGCTAGAAAACCTTTGACACCACTTCTTATTTCCCAGTTGGTCACAACGTCGGACCGTTGTAAATATAAGGCTTGAGCGATCTCCTCAGACTTTGGGTCTCTTTTCATACCGTTGAAGGGTAACTTATTAAGGATAGGCACACCTAATAACTGAGAAAACTCTTCCATTGGTAGTCGGGAAATGTAAAGTAGTGATGTAAAGGGTCAAAGAGCTGAAAGAGAACTTTCACCATGTCTTCATTAGGGCTTGAAGTGACCAAACTGAGGAGTCGACCATGTCTCTTAGTGAATGGGGAATTCTTAGGAACCCTTGATATCAATTCCTTTAGTTCAGGAGGAACCCTTATGAGGTTAACTTGGATAGTATTTCTGCTAATGGGAGTCATGTCCTATAAAACAGACACAAAGATAAGTCCTAAAAGTCCTTGAAATTGTTAGTGTGACATGCCAATGTCATGATTTTATGATGTTATGTACAAACAAATATATACAAGCACACAAACAGATCCTTAGGTTTAGGCTTGCATGGATTCCATAGGCAAGTACCCTCTTGAAGTATAGTTGGTTCAACCTGTCCTCTCAATAGTAACCGGGTTCTAGGGAATCTCAATATCACTGATCTTTCTTCATCGATCATTGTTTCAGCACAAGCCTCTTTATTGGCGACTAAAATATCCTGAAAGTCAGATCTCAATGAGTGCAGTATCGAGTATCAACCAACTTCGGACTGCACCAAAGCCGGCTATCTCACTACTTCCTAATGGTCAAGTTGGTTCAATTAAAGGTTCTAAGGTTAGCTAATGCTTCATGACACCATACAACGACCATGTATTCTCCTTGACTACTCAAGGGCTATCGGTACCAACAAATATGTCACACTGACATACCTATCATTTCAACCGTGTTGGTATACCCTGTACAATCACCATGTGTGATACGGTGGAAGAACTGACTGTTTTTGGAATGTTGGTTCACGTTTTGCGTTTGTGTTCGCAAAATGTCGCGGTAAGCAAGAGTCGCCACCGACTTTTATTTTATCCAACAAGGAAAGGAAAAAAGCACAGAAAAATTCCTTTTTCGAGATATTTCTGAGTACGGGGGGTAGATTTTTAAAAAGGGAAGGTATTATCACCCTTTCTATCCGTAGTTATCTACGGGATCTTAGGTACTTGCTCATCATTTTCAAAATTGTTTTCTTTGTGTTTGTGGGCTTTGAAAAGTTTTTGTTTTAACTTCGATTTAACTCTTGCTTCTGTCTTCAAGAGTGTAATGAAGTGTTTTGAAAATTTGTTTGTAAAAGAGTGTAAGTGTGAAAAAAGTTTTGTCTTGGATGAGAAAGTATCTAAGAACTAATCTACCTACTTGAAAAAGGAATCGTTCTATGTTTGTTTCCTTTAGACAATGTTATCCTACTATTAGTGAGTAGGTAGCATCGATGTTGGAGTTTGAGGGTCAATTCGAAAGGGACGTACGGTCATTAAAGCAATGTTAGGACGTCTTAGTGGTAACCCTAATGTCTTAGATCATTTATCCAAGGCAACAATATCTGAGGCAACCTTTTCGAGGCAACTTATGATCTTTTAGACAAGAGGGCGACCTCTAAAACAACCTATACTCAATGACCGTTTACGAAGGCAACCAAGTGGGACTGTACCCTAGGAGTGCGCATGTGCGAGTGTATTGATTTCAGTTATTTTTATCTTTTCACATTTAGGGTGATCTAATTATTTTAAATTCAGACATTCATTCTTGTCATGCAAACCCTATTATCAAACATCTAACAGTTGAATATGTGCAGAAATTAAAGTGCAGAATTTAAACTAAACTATTACAAGGCTTCGGGTATTTACATAGCCAAAAACAAACCCTTTAAAATTTAAAAGCAGTAAAAGTAAATAAATGTCCTAATTTAATTATTACAAATCGGGAGCAGATACAATAATTGGATAAAAATAAAGCGCGCGAGAAAGTTAGATTGAATGTGAAACTAGGGTTTTGACCCTCTTAATTAAAAGAAAATGTTGTTGTTTTTAATATTTTTTTAAGAAAAGAAATTAAATCCTAAAATTAAATGCTACATTAATTAGTTAATTAAATTAATAAATGAAAAATAATTAAATGACATATTTTTGGTTTTTGATTATTTTAGGAAAAAAAATAAAATAATTAAGTAATAAAAACCTATTGATTCTAATTAATTTAATTCTTTACAAAATCAATTAAAGTCATCTAACATAAATTCCTAATTAATTTTATTAATATTTATTGATGAAAAATAAAATTCTAAATTTATTTGAACATACAAATATTTTTGTGATTTTTTTGATAAAAAAGAAAATTATTTTTGGTTAGTAAATAAATAAAAATAATTAAATGAAATATAAACAAAATATAAAAGATGAAAGATGGGCCTGAAGTTAGGGGGTGTGCATAGTCAGAATTCTGGCCCATTTATGTTGATCCATGTTGACTTTTGCAATCCAGTGCGTTGCGTTTGATTGGCCTGTGGTGCACCCTCAATGATGACCACCAGATTTGGCCATCTGGCCATCTGGTGCGTTGGATGATGAGGGAGTATGATGGACGTTAGGCTCAAACAGGCATGGGGTCCTGAAAAGAAAAACATTACAGAGAATTTGGGGGGACCTGGGATTCGAACCCAGGCCCCAAGGGGAATTTCATGCCACGCTTACCACTCGACCACTTGCTGCTTGTTGTTATAATATTACAAGATAATAATAAAATACAAAAACAAATATTAGTGGACAAATTCAGAAAAACGCGCACCAACGTTTGAACAGGCCAGTAGGGGAGCGACACTTCATCGTCTCCTTCCTCTCTCCGTGGCTAAAAACTAAAGGACCTATACCCACGGACAGCATCCGTTGCTACAAGCCATGCTCGTTCCAAAATCTTCTACAGGCCACATAAAAGGAATCTAACATCATGGTTAGATTCGTCTCGTCCTCCTGATCACAACCATACCCATTGCCAAGCCCAATTGTTCAGTGCGTGGGAGGGCTTGAAAACACTTGGTTTCGATTGCTTTAGGTTCCTGAGAGTTCCAGGAAACGATTGGAATCAATAGCAAGCCTTGAGGATGCCTCTAAGTGGGATTTTGATCTCACACTTTTCTCTTGATTTTTCCAATTATGTTCTTTCTCTCACGCCTGCTTATAACCTTTCTTTTGATCTGCACGCACTCCTTATGTATTAGTGAAGGGATTAGGGTTGTAAAACTAGTTCAAATCTCCTTCTTCAATGATTTTGGATTTGATTTGATACACTTTGAAGATATTTCCAAACATGGCTTATTTTGAATCTTTTTGTGCACAAAATCTTTGATGCGAATTTGAGTGATGGCTAGCTGTGATTTAAAACCTGAAATGATCACAAAATCCTTGTTATCAATGCTTTTGGATTTTATTTTATTTTATTTGATTTAAATCCAATTAATTAAAATAAAAATCAAAATAAATAATAAAAATAAGATATGGACAAGTGGAAAAGGCTAGAGCACGTGGGCTATGTTGCCAACTCAAAACAAGTGCAAAAGATTGGGCCCATTTGGCAAAATTTGAAGTTTTGGGGATACTTGACTTTTGGCAATCTTGCAAAAAAGGTCAACTTCACCAATGCATAACTTCCTCAATTTTGAACCTTTGGAGGTGTTCTAGGACTTTTTAGAAAGAATGAGATGTCATATAATCAACCCCTTTGGTCTCATTTCAATTTACATTCCATGCTCATGTATGAAGCTTTGACAAAAAAGGTGTTTTTGTTGACTTTTCAAAATGACCTATAATGTCCAAATTCATAACTTCTTGTGAGTGCATACTTTGAACTTGGGAGCTGAAGATGGATTGTAGGGAATTGCATCCTATTCAAAATGAGCTTTGGATGGGTCATTTATCATAAAGTGTGAGAAAGTTATGCTTGGTCAAAGTTGGGTTGACTTTTCCTACAAAACCCTAATTTAGCAACTTTTGAATCTTGATGAATTATGAGCAATCCTTGATGAATCATGATCAACCCTTGATCAAATGATAAAATATACTTCAAACTGAGGATGTTGACCAAAAATCTTGAAGTTTGACTGTATGTAGGTCACAGTTAACTTTTACCCTTGCATAGTCAACTTATGGACTTTTGAGCAATTGACTGAGCAAACTTCCTCTGCAAGGCTTGAAACTTGACATGGATAATCTTGAGAACATATTAGGACAATGTTGAGAATTTGGGAACACTTGGACTCAAGTATCTTGATGCAACATGAAACCCTAATTTGAGGTAGGTTGTCTTAGGGGAGAGCTTGTCTGACTAACCCTTGGGCTACTTTGAGCAACTTGGAGATCTTTCTTGCAATGTTTTGAGAAATATGGGAGGGCAAATTTTGGGGTACAACATCTGCCCCTGTTCAATTTTCTTAAACCTGAGGATGTAGATTGGCTTTCTAGCCTTTCGTGATCCGAAGGTGGAAGATGATTGAACACTAGAGTGCCCAAAAATTTGCACTCGCATGAAGTGGTAATTGACTTGTGATGCCGGGAATGGGCTTATAGATGCCATTTGGAGGAGTGTCGATCGCAAAAGAGATTCCTTAGCGAGAGCTTGTATACCTGTTGTTGAGGAAGTTTCCGCCGGGGAAGTCTGATCTTTGTTGAGAGAAGTAGAATTTTAGGAGCTTTGGTCGTCCGTTATTCTACTAGTGAGTCGTCTCTGTTGATATTTAGGAACTTTGATCGTCCGTACTCAACAGAGGAAACATTTTTGCTGATATTTAGGAACTCGTCCGTAATTCAACTGAGGCATCATCTCTGCTGAGATTTAGGAACTCGTTCGTAATTCAACTGAGGAAACATCTCTGCTGAGATTTAGGAACTCGTCTGTAATTCAACTGAGGAAGCATCTCTGATGAGATTTAGGAACTCGTCCGTAATTCAACTGAGGAAACATTTCTGTTGAGATTTAGGAACTCGTCCGTAATTCAACTGAGGAAACATTTCTGCTGAGATTTAGGAACTCGTCTGTAATTCAACTGAGGAAACATCTTCGCTGAGATTTAGGAGCTTGTCCGTAATTCAACTGAGGAAACATCTCTGTCGAGATTTAGGAACTCGTCTGTAATTCAACTGAGGAAACATCTTCGTTGAGATTTAGGAGCTTGTCTGTAATTCAATTGAGGAAACATCTCTGTAGATATTTAGGAACTCGTCCGTAATTCAACTGAGGAAACATCTCTGTCAAGATTTAGGAACTTGTCTGTAATTCAACTGAGGAAACATCTTCGCTGAGATTTAGGAACTCGTCCGTAATTCAACTGAGCAAACAACTTTGTCAATATTTAGGAACTAGTCCGTAATTCAACTGAGGAAACATCTCTGTTGAGATTTAGGAACTAGTCCGTAATTCAACTTGAGAAACATCTTCACTGAGATTTAGGCACTCGTCCGTAATTCAACTGAGGGAACATCTCTGTTGAGATTTAGGAACTCGTCCGTAATTCAACTAAGAAAACATCTCTGTTGAGATTTAGGAACTCGTCTGTAATTCAACTGAGGGAATATCTCTGCTGAGATTTAGGAGCTCATCCGTAATTCAATTGAGGAAATATCTTTGTCGAGATTTAGGAACTTGTCCGTAATTCGACTGAGGTAAAAGCTTCATAGCTTAAATTTTGTGAGAATCTTTCCTGAAAGGTAAAGGTTAGCTGTATGTAATGCATGATATGTATCAAGCAATGATGTTCTCAAAATAAATGATATTGTGTTGTATGATGCGTATATGCATGTGTCATGATGTATGAAAATGTGATGTTTTTATCTGGGGAAAATAAATCCCGGATCACTGCTGGAGAAAAGAATTCAATTTTTCGTTTCCGCTGGAGATAGTGGATGAAGATGTTTGTGAGAATAAACCTGCAGGAGAGGATAACTTCGTCGGGGAATAAAATGATGATAGAATGACTATGTAGGGAAGATATGCTCTGTTGAGGATTCCGTTGATAAATTCAGCTGGGAATGAATTACCGCTTCTGGTGATAATGAGACCTGTTGGGGATTAAATTCCTGTTTTGTGAAAGGAAAGAACTCCACTGGGGATGATTTTCCAGTTGCAACTTCACGGGGAATAATCTTTTAGACTCTATTGGGGATATTCTTCCAGAGTCTACTGGGGACAATTCTTCAAACTCCACTGGGGATATTAAGACTTTTTAGTGCTGATGGTAGATAAACTCTGCTTGGGGAGCATATTACCGATTCATTCACAGTTGTGAGTCTCAGTTGGGGAGAGATAGCACCTACTATCTTTCTTCTTACTCTGCGTGTAGTGAATGTACTTTCAATCATTTCCTTCAGCTAGGCCTATCCCTATACCTGGTGGACAGAGCAACCGTATGGTTTAGACATTTCTCGTTTGCCCTTGTTTCTGATATTACAAGTAATCGTCTTTTGTTTCGCATGTAAATTTTTATGAGCAGCAATCAATGTCAAATGCATATATCAAAAATGAACATTGGACATTCTCTCAAAACAAAACATAAAAAGGAAAACAATTTGAAATTTCTTTTGTAAAAATGACTTGTATTGATTTTGAAGTTAGCCTGTAAATAGACGTTTTTGTACAAGAGGCTGACGTCTTAGTAAGAGAACTCCGCCGCACAATAGAGTTTATACAATTTGTGGAAAAAAAAGAAAAACAACTATGTGAACAATCCCACGGGGTTCCAACTCTGCTATTGCCTTTATGTCCTCGAGCGTCTCATCACTTTGCTACTTGGTTGAAGGTGGATCAGACTGATTAGCGCCGTCTGAGCTTGATAGTCGATACTGAAGTCTGGTTACAAGGTGATCCAATGAGACATAGTGTTATGCTTTAATCCCTAACTTTTGCCTGGACCTCCCTTTCGGGTTTTCAGTCCATCGGGATACCCTTTTTTGCCCAAGCCGCCTTTTCAGGTTTTCGACTTGCCGGGTGTACAACTTTTTTATTTTCGTCCCTTATTTTTGTCCGAACCCTTTTGGTTCGCCGGGAAGCCCTTATTTTTGCCAAGGCCAGTCAACCTAGCGGGTCTTTGATTATGCATAGTATATTTTCACTATGTCTGCATTGACGGGGTGAGGAAGGTCGTCACCATCCATGGTGGTTAGAATCATAGCTCCTCTTGAGAAAATGTTCTTAACCACAAATGGCCCTTCGTACGTAGGGGTCCATTTGCCCATGGGATCACCTTGTGGCAGTATGATGCGCTTGATAACCAGGTCCCCAACTTGATACTCTTGTCGTCTGACTTTCTTGTTAAATGCCTTGATCATCTTCTTTTGATACGTTTGACCATGACAAATAGCAGTAAGTCTCTTTTCGTCGATTAAGTTCAGTTGATCAAGCCGGGTCTGAACCCAGTCATCTTCGCTCAAACCTGCGTCCTTCATAATCCGAAGAAAGGGTATCTGAACTTCAATGGGCAAAACGGCCTCCATGCCATAAACCAAGGAATAAGGTGTTGCCCCTGTTGACGTCCGCGCTGAGGTGCGGTACCCATGAAGAGCAAATGGTTACATCTCGTGCCAATCTTTATATGTCACCGTCATCTTCTGCACAATATTCTTAATTTTCTTATTAGCCGCTTCTACAGCCCCATTCATCTTCGGCCGGTAAGGAGAAGAGTTGTGATGCTGTATCTTGAACTGTTTGCAGAGCTCAGTGATCATCTTATTATTGAGATTTGTACCATTGTCCGTAATGATCCTCTCTGGTACACCATATCGACAAATCAGATTATGCCGAATGAACTGTGCCACGACGTTCTTGGTTACAGTAGCAAAGGAAGTTGCTTCAACCCACTTCGTAAAGTAATCAATTGCTACCAGGATGAAATGATGCCCGTTGGACGCAGTAGGTCTGATCTCGCCGATCATGTCGATGCCCCACATTGCAAAAGGCCAAGGAGCTGTCAAAACATTCAGAGGTACTGGAGGTATGTGCACCTTATCAGCATAGACTTGGCACTTATGACAGGTCCGAGAATGCTGATAACAGTCGGCTTCCATGGTGGACCAATAGTATCATGCCCGTAGGATTTTCTTTGCCATGTTATGTCCACTGGAATGAGTCCCGAAAGTACCTTCATGTAACTCTACCATAATCCTTTCTGCTTCGTTCTTATCCACACAACGCAACAAGGTTGAGTCATGGTTACGCTTGTAAAGAATTCCATTGCTGATGAAGAACTTCGCCGTGAATCTTCTCAGAAACCTTTTATCATTAACAGATGCACCCTCGGGGTACTCCCGAGCTTCAAGATACCTCTTTACCTCATGAAACCAGGGTTTATCTGCTACCTCTTCAGTCTCAATGTCACAGTAATGTACGGGTTCGTCCAATCTCTCAATGGTAATCTGGGGAGCCTCATTGTCCCATATGACCTTGAACATAGAAGACATCGTAGCCAGCGCGTCCGCTAACTGATTCTTCTCTCTAGGGAAGTGTTCAAAGGTTATCTCCTCGAAGTGTGGAAGCAAAGTCAATACATACTCCTTGTAACGAATAAGATTAGGGTGTTTCGTATCCCACTCACCTTTTATCTGACTGATCACGAGAGCAGAATCTCCGAATACACTTAAAAACTTAATCCTTAGGTCAATAGTTGCTCGAAGACCCATAATGCACGCTTCATACTCCGCCATGTTGTTGGTGCAGTTAAAACATAGTCGGGCGGTGAATGGAGTATGAGAGCCTTTAGGAGATATGATCACGGCGCCGATGCCATTACCCAAAGCGTTTAAAGCTCCATCAAAGTACATAGACCATCGGGATCCCTCCTCAGGTCCTTCATCCGGTCCAGGTGTTTCACAGTCAGTCACCAACATGATGTTCTCATCCGGGAATTCAAAGTTCATAGACTGGTAATCATCCACTTCCTGATGTGCCAAATGGTCTGTCAACACACTTCCCTTGATTTCTTTTTGGGTCGTGTATGGATGTCATACTCAGTCAAGATCATCTGCCATCTTGCTATTCTTTCGGACAAGGCGGGCTTTTCGAAGATATACTTGATTGGATCCATCTTCGATATTAATAGAGTAGTGTGAGTCAGGATATACTGTCTCAGCCGGCGAGCATCCCATGCCAAAGCTCAGCAAGTTTTCTCAAGCGACGAGTATCGGGTCTCGCAGTTGGTAAACTTTTAGCTAAGGTAGTAAATAGCATGCTCTTTTCGGCCAGACTCGTCATGCTGGCCCAGCACACACCCCATCGAATTGTCGAGTACTGTCAAGTATAAGATCAAGGGTCTCCCTTCAACTGGAGGCATCAGAATAGGAGGCTCTTAGAGATATTCCTTGATCCTTTCGAAAGCGGCCTGACATTCATCGTTCCATCTTACCACTTGATCTTTCTTCAGTAACTTGAAGATCGGTTCACAAGTAGCAGTCAGGTGCGAGATGAATCGGGCAATATAGTTCAAACGTCCCAAAAATCCTTTGACTTCCTTTTCTATTCGGGGAGTTAGCATTTACTGTATTTTCTTTACCTTTGCAGGATCCACTTGAATACCTTTGTCACTTACGATGAAACCCAACATCTTCCCAGACCTCACCTCGAAGGTGCACTTGGTCGAGTTTAACCTCAGCTTGTACAACTTCAACTTGTCAAATAGCTTCTGAAGATGGTCTAGGTGTTCTTCCTCAGTATCGGACCTTGCAATCATGTCGTCAACGTATACCTCAATCTCGTGATGGACCATGTCGTGGAACAAAGCGACCATGGCACGCTGATACGTTGCCCCAACACTCTTCAATCCGAAAGGCATGACCTTGTAGAAAAAGGTACCCCATTGAGTAACGAAGGTTGTCTTTTCCATATCCTTGGGAGCCATTTTAATCTGATTATAACTAGAGAAACCATCCATAAAGGAGAAGACCTTATGCTGTGCGGTGTTGTCAACCAGAACATCGATATGAGGCAGAGGGAAATCATCCTTGGGGCTTGCCCTATTCAGATCCTTATAGTCAACACACATCCGAACCTTATCATCGTTCTTCGGAACTGGAACCACGTTGGCAACCCACTGCGGGTAAGAAGTAACTGCTAGAAAACCGGCATCAAACTGTTTCATAACTTCAGCCTTGATTTTCTCAGACATCTCTGGGCGCATTCGGCGAAATTTCTGTTTCACTGGAGGACAATCTTCCTTGGTAGGCAAGAGGTGAACCACAATATCAGTATCCAACCCAGGCATATCTTCATAAGACCAGGCAAAGATCTCAACATAGTCACGCAGCATCTGAATTAGTCGTTGCTCAACACTAGACTCCAGATTTGCACCGATCTTGATCTCTTTCTTGTCTACCTCTGTACCCAGATTTACCGTTTCCACTGGCTCTTCATGCGACTGTATGGCCCTCTCTTCCTGAAGTAACAGTCTAGCAAGTTCACCAGGAACTTCACAATCATCCTCACCTTCGTCCTCGGCTTGGTTGATCGGACTTTCGAAGTCATAACTGGCAGTAGCAGAATCATTATCAGTGGGATCCAGAGTGGATGTAGACCTGTATATGTGAGTGTGTGTAAAATAGCTGTTTTGCAAGATAGAAAAGAAAAACAAGGAGCGCAAAATTTGTAATGCAAGAAAACATCCAATGCTTTTATTAATGATATATGGAAATGACACACAATAAGCCCTCAAACAGAGCCATGGTGTCTCGGGTAAGGCACCGGGCTGTAAAGTTTAAAATTGTCTGTTACAAACTCAAAACAAAAGTTTATTAATGTGTAATAAAAGAAATTGGCACGAAGTCCTTTGTCGTCCAATTGTTTAGTCCGCTGTCAGTAGTCGGGTAAATCCAGCTGTCAAACTCAGACTCTTCATCATCGTCTTCAATCGCATTCACTTCAGGATTAGTGATACGCATGGGAGGTCTTCCAATCCGCGCATGCCGAATAGCCCTTTGAGATTCTGCAATGAAACCCAAACCAAACTTGTCAGTCTTATGTGCAAAGTCAGGGAGTTGGCCCCAATTTGCACACCCACCTTTCTCAATAACAGTCTGGGCATCCTTTAGGGAAGCCATCTTCATTGGAGGATCTTCAGTAAAAGTTTCAGTTGATGCTAGCGTCTGGGGGACTTCTTCAAAATGTTGACACGGGGTTTCAATGAACTCCCCGTCCATCTCCACATACCAGAAAGAGTTGAGGTGGCTCACCATGTACTCCTCTTCTCCTCGTACTGTAACATTTTCCCTTTTACTGGGTATTTCAGCATCTGGTGGAGCGTAGAAGTTACTGCCCCAGCCTTGTGGATCCACGGGCGACCTAGCAAACAAGAATAAGATGGCTGAATGTCCATCATGTAGAATGTAGACGCAAAAATCTGAGAACCAACCTTAACTTGAATATCCACCTCTCCATGTACCATCCTCTTGGACCCGTCAAAGGCCCTAACCACAATGTTACTCGGCTTCAGCACCAACCCTTCACAGTCTAACCGGTCTAACATTTTCTTAAGTAAAACGTTCAACGAGGACCCAGTATCCACCATCACGTGAGCTAGAGTAGTTCCCCTGCACTCGATTGAAACATGTAGAGCATCATTGTGATTCTTCCCTTTGGCAGTCATATCTGCGTCGGAGAAACCCAACCCGTTATCTATTGTCAAACTAGCCCCACAATATTTGAACTGGTCAGTAGACGTTTCCTGGGGCACGTGCGCAGTTTTCAAGAAAGCAATCAGAGCCTTAGCATGGGCCTCTGAGCACAACAATAAAGACAACATAGAGATCTTTGACGGGGTTTGCCCCAGCTGTTCGACTATGTTGTAGTCGCTTTTCTTGATGATCTTTAAAATTTCCTCTATCTCTTGTCTAGAGGCTTTAACAGTAATCTTCCTCGGTGCCTCCGTCTGGGCAGGCCCACCGGTGATCCCTTTGCCCCGAGTGTCAGATGACTCGGTGACAGGGGTAAGGATTGGAACATGATCAGGGACAGTAGCAGATGTACTGGCAGGTGTAATAACAACAGGCTTCTGAACAATTGGTGGAGAGATCTTAGGAGAGAAAAGTCTTCCGCTTCAGGTGACTTTACTAGATCCAACAATATTGCTGACATCAGTATCAGCCTCTTCATCCTTTAAGTCATGTTTAACCCCGTGATAATATACATCATCCCCATAGTTCCATGGGACAGCCTTATCCGACGTATAGGGGATAGATCCAGGAACAGTAATGATCAATGGATCAATTCTCGGAACAGATGTAATTCTAACAAGCTTTCTCGAGGAAGCCTTGGAAGAATTGGCGAAAATGGTGATTATGGAAACTTCTTCAACAGGAACCAATGGAACAAAAGTTTTCTCGAACAAGATTTCTTTATTATCCATCAAGCTTTGGACACCTGACTTCAATAGATGGCAACTGGTAGGTAGGACGAAACACAAATGGCAACCTTCGCCACAGCCCGGAAATAAACCGGCTAACAAAAGGTTCTTCTTCACAGTCATCAGCGGAGTAGAAATGTCTTTCACAGAAGTTACAAGCACATCATCATCCACAACATTCACTCCATGCTTGGGTGTTGTACCCCAAAATTTGCCCTCCCATAATCTTCAAAGTTATGACAAGCAAATGGTTCAAAGTCTATTCAAGGGCTACACAGTCAACTATCCTCCTAAGCCAGTCAAACTAGGGTTTTGGTTCTTGCAAGGAAGTTGAAGCTTTCAAGGGCTCAATCAAGTCTCCCATGCTCATACACATTGTCAAGCACCTACATGCCAAATTTCAAGGCTCACAAGGTCAAGTTGCACAGTCAAAAACCCTAATTGCTCAACAGTCAACTGTAGGGGCAAAATGGTCATTTGGCAGTCAAAAGTCAAAAATTTTGGTCAACATATTATTTTGAGGCCACAAACATCATTTGATCAATGTTTGATCATGATTCTCAAAAGTATGGCTCAAAAAGTCTCAAGATGCAAAAGTTTCTATTTTTGGACAATTGAAAAGTCAACTGTAACTTGACCAAGGCATAACTTTTTCATGGTTCATCAGAAAAATACCATACAATGCTCATCTTGAAGGGGAAGACATTTCCTACAACTCATCTTCACACTCCAAGTCCAAGAAATGCTCTCACAAAGAGTTATCAATTTCAACATTATAGGTCATTTTCAAAAGTCAACAAAAAGGGACTTTAAGTCAAAGACCATAACTTGAGATTGGTAAATCAAAATGACATGGGACCAAAGACATTGGTTAGAGGACTTCAAGACCTTTCTAAAATTTCCAAGAACATGATCAAAGCTTAAAAATTGAGCAAGATATGCATTGGAGAAGTTGGGAAATTTTTGTGAAATGGCTAAAATCATTTATCCTTGAAATTTCATTTTTTTTGACAAAAGGGGCCCACTTTTTCCACTTGAATTAACTTGGCCATGCTTCCCACGTGTCCCACCTTTTATTTCAATTTTTAAAATTAATTTTTTCATTTTTAATTGATTTTATTGGATTTAATTAATTTTAAATCTTTTAAAATCAAAGGAAAATCAAAAAGGTTAATTAAGGAGGATATCTGACTTTGATGAACCTTGAATCACCATTATACATATTCCAAATTCGTGCAAGAGGCCAAATGGAGCAAGAATTCAAAATTGGCTCAAAAGAGGAAAGTTTGTTAATGGAGTTATGTCAAAATCTTGAACATGAAGGCAAGGCATTATGAGGCCATAACTCTTATCAAAACATGTTACATAACACCTATGCAAGTGATCAGACACAACAACTAGACCTAAGCTGCGCTGCAATCTGATAACAAACTTGGCATTTTCACATAAAATTTTCAAAACTGAAAACTGCCTTAGAGCATTCGTTGAGCCCCCATTCTGATCCAAACACCTTCCTGAGGTCCCAAGGAAACTCTAGCAAACAAAACCACGCTCAAACGTGCAAAGAACCAGTCCCACAAAGCTACACGGTTTGTTCTTTTTTTCAGAAATGCATAGCACGATTCATCCATTTTCATTGATTTTTATTGCTTGATTTGTACTAATAAGGGTTCTCTGAAGCTTCTTGTGCCATCCAATTGAGTTATAGGCATCTGAATCCGAATCTACCATGAACAAAAACTTGGGTTCCTGAAACTTTAAATTGAGGCTTTAGGTATATGGTAAAATTGGACTCTAAAACCAGTAGGAACAGGATCGTGGCAACATGAGGGTTCCAAATCACTGGTCGCGCCCAATTTATGATTGAACACGGCCTATTCGCTATTTTCAAAAAGCTTGTGTTTTGGGGGGGTTCAAAACCCCCGCTATCCTTTTTTTACATGTCCATTCGGAGAAGACGATTGCGTGGCATGGCGTGAGTGGTTGGTTTGAAATCCAGCGCCTTTTTTTTATATTTTATACCACTAATGTCAATTTTATTTTATATTATTTGTTTTTTATCTTATGTACAAAGCGCGTTGATAGCTCACTTGGTAAAGGCTCTCATTGGTAAACACTGGGACCTGGGTTCGAATCCCAGGTCCCCTCAATTTGCTTCTATTATTTTGTTTAACTTGTTTCCATGTAGCTCCCATCCTGATGACCACCATGAAGCCCAACGCCTCTGCCTGCCACGCGCCTGGAAAGGTCAATCCAAAGGCTATCATATGAGTCCCATCATATGCATTGGTCAACGCTCCACATGTGATCCAAAAAGTCAGCAAAGGGCCTCCTCCTGTTGGGCCAGCATTCATCAAATCACCTCCAAAATTGGGGTCAACACCCCCCACAGTTTGCTTTTTGTTTCCTTTTCTTTTCACTTTTTATTTATTTATTTGTTTTATTTCTAATTAATTCATTAAAACAATTTTCATAAAACAAAAATCAGAAAAATCATAAAAAATAAAAATATGTTTTATTTTAATTCATCAACATTTTTTTGTAAATAAATTCAATAATTAATTTAGTTGTAATTTTAGGTTGATAACTTTAATGTTTTTTTCTCTCAATAACTAAAAAATATAAAAAAATAGGTCTTTAGCACATTTTTATCTTTTTTAAATAAATATTTATATTTTCTTATTATAATTATCATTAACCATTAATTAATTTTGTAAATACTTGTAATTAATCAATTAGGTTTAAATTAGGTTTAACTTAGATAATTTTTTCCTTTAATAAATTAAAAAACAATTAGGATTAGAATTATTTGACTTTTAATTCCAACTTAATTTTCTTTAATGTCATAAATACAAAAACATAAAAAATAAGTTTGTTTTCTTTTATTTAATTTAATTAATTTAATAATCTCATTTTAATTCCTTTAAAGGGTCCAACGCCCTCGCTTTCGATATTTTCTTTTCGCGCGTTTATTTTATTTCTTTTTATGAATGTAATGTATTTGCCCCAAAGCCCTGTAATAGTTAATTAGGCATTTACTTTCTGCATTTTATTTTAAATCGGGTCTTGGTTTAATTTGGCGATGTAGACCCGCGCCTTTGTAATAGCGTAGGACTTTTAATTCCGCATTTTTTTTAACTGTTAATAATTTGCATGAAAGAATGAATGCCAAAAATAAAAACAACGCGTAGATCACCAATGCATGAATAAGATAAACATAAATGAACATGACACACAAATCACACACCACCCCTAGGGTATGCCTCACTATTGCCTTGCCCCTCGAAAGGTGGTCATCGAGTATAGGACGTCTTAGTAAGTCCTTATGTCCACGAACGTGGCATAAGGGTAGCTTCTAAGGTATCCTACTGTTGCTCTGGTGGTCACACTGTTGCCTTGCCCTTCGGAACGTGGTCGTCGAGTATAGGATGTCTTAGTGAGTCCTTATGTTCCATTGATCTAGTTGCCTCGAAACGGTTGCCTCGAAACAAGTTGCCTCGGAATAAAAAGATCAATGGCATAAGGGTAGCTTCTAAGGTATCTTACTATTGCCCGGTGGCCACACTGTCCCTAACTCTCGAATTGACCCGAACACCTCCAACGGTGGTGCTACCTATCTCTCAATGGTGGGATAGTACTACCTAAAGGACAATTACACAGCTTAATTCCTTAGGGTAGGTAGATGACTCATGGATACTTGCTCTTTTCAAAAACAAATCAAAATACTTTTCACACCTTACACTTTTCAAAAAGCTTTCAAAACAACTTTTCAAACACTCTTGAGGACTAATACAAGAGTCGATCTGAAACTTTCAAAGAAACTTTTTTTCAAACCCACTCACAATTGAAAAGCAAACCTTTTGAAAACACAATGAGCAAGTATCTAAGAGCCCATAGATAACCATGGATAGAAAGGGTGCTAACACCTTCCCTTTCTATAAATCTACCTCCCGAACCGAGAAGTAATCTCAATAAGGAATTTTTCTGTGCTTTTATCCTTTCCATTTGGAGAAAATAAAAGACGGTGGCGACTCTTGCTTACCGCGACATTTCGCGAACCAGCTTTAAAAAACAGTCAGTTCCAGATCCACCGATCACAGAACTGGCGACTCTGCTGGGGAATATCTTTAAAGTGAGGTGTACCTTAGGACTAAGATCACTGTGTTTTCAATTTTCTGAATTGTTTGCTTTATTATTGTGGGTACTGTCTTGGGAGTTCTATAGATCCTAACCCGGATCTGGGGATAGCTTCTTAGAAAGTAGCAACAAGGCTGTGAGGGAACTGTGCGGGGTATACCGACATGGTTGAAGCAGTCTGCTACATTGATGTGGCACTTTGGTGTGTACCGGTAACCCTTGAGTTCAATCAAGGAGAGTACGGGGCCTCCGCGTGGTGTCGTGAAGCATCAACAGACCTTAGGAACCTTAACTGAACCATCTTGGCCTCTTTAGGGTAGTGAGATAACTACTTTGGTGTACTCCGAAGTCGGTTGATACTCGATACTACACTCAATTGAGGGTTGTTTTCTTGGGATATTTTGATCGCCAGTCAGTGGCTAAATCGAAACGATGAACAATGAAAGCAATCCAATGATATTGAGATCCTTAGAACCCGGTTACTTTGATAGGACAGGTTTGAGCCCACCAACTTCAAGAGGGTAATACCCAGACCCCATGCTGGCCTAAACTCTAAGGGCTTGTCTTGTGTGACTTGTGTGCCTTACATGTTTGCCTTTGTAAATATTTGTGGTGTGTTTAATCATAGCATCATAACATCATACAACATCATATGCATCCACTAACCATTTCAGGGGTTCGAATCTTCATATTTGTTCTTGTTTTGTAGGACATCGAAACTATCCGCAGAAAGACAATTCAGATCAACCTTGTAAGGGTCCCTCCTCAGCTTAAGGAGCTTACATCCAGGATTCCCAAGAACTCTTCATTCAGTGAAAGGCATGGTAGACTCATCAGCCTGGTCAATACCAATATTGAGGAAGAGATGGTAAAGGTCCTCTTCCAATTCTTTGACCCTCTGCATCACTGTTTTACTTTCCCGGATTATCAGCTGGTGCCTACTTTAGAAGAGTTTTCCCAGCTTCTGAAGATTCCCATTCTCAATCAACTACCCTACAACGGTACGGAAAGGGAACCAAAACTTGAAGAAGTAGCTAAAGCATTATGCCTACAACCATCTGACATCAAGGGGAATTGGGAATCCAGAAATGGTATCAAAGGGTTCTTGGCAAAGTTTCTGTTTGAGAAGGCCCAAGAGTGTTGGAGCTCCCTTGACCTACAAGCCTTTGAAGAAGTTGTAGCCCTCCTTGTCTATGGGTTGGTGCTGTTCCCTAAGCTAGATCAGCTTATAGATATCAGTGCTGTCAAGGTCTTCATGTCCAGGAATCCTATACCTACGTTGCGGGGGGACATCCTTCACTCATGTTACACTCGAACCATGAGAAAAAGGGGTGTTCTTATGTGCTGCACTCCCCTCCTGGGAAGGTGGTTTATTTCGCACCTTCCACAATCAGTTTTGAAGAACGAGCGGGGTTTGAGGTGGTCACAACGATTGATGACTCTTACACATGCAGATATACATTGGTGCTCTCGGTCCAGAGAGGATGTCACTATCATTGATCGTTGCGGGGAGTACCCTAATGTTCCTTTACTTGGAATCAGAGGATGTATTACTTACAACCCATGCCTGGCTTGGAGACAGTTTGGTTATGCTCGGAGGGACGGCCCACATGACATGTTAATTCCTGACATAGTTTTTGACTTTGACAACGATGCACAAGGACTTCGCCAGAAATTTATCAGAGCTTGGAGGATGCCCAGCAAGATAGACAGCAAGACCCTGGGGCACAGGAACTCCATCCCATTGGAGCCTTATCTCAAGTGGGTACGAGCCCGCTCCCAGAAGCTGGTGATGCCATATCCTCATGTTCTCCCCGTGATCAAAGATCCAGACTTAGAAGGAGAGGTGTCCTACACCATTCAACATCCTGACATGCCCACGTCCTGGGAAGAGATGCAGAAGAGCTGGATCCAACTTAAGGAAGAACGGAATTCTCTGGAGACCAGTCTACATGCTAGTGAAAAGAAGGTCCTGGAGCTCACCCGCCTACTGCACGAGGAAAGGAATCTCAATACCTATATTGCTCCGAAGAGGATGCGTAGTGTCTTTTGGGATTGATTTGCTTTTGTAATGTTTTGCCCATGAGGCTTTGATGTACCAAACAATTATTTCATTAATGATAACGTGTGTTCCTTTTTGTCTACAACAAATTTGAATTTTCGAACCCTTGAATGCATTGCATAAACACATATCATTCATCATGTGCATCACAGGTACTCTTCTTTTCAGGTTGCTTACTGTTCTTTGCTGTTTATTTCAGCATCATGCACCCTGAATCATCTACCGAGCTGACTATCAAGGCCCTTCAGGCGCAGAACGCACAATTTCAGGAGCTGATCATGGGTTTGGCTCAAGGTAAAAAAGAACTGAAGGCTATGCTCCTGAAGAAGAATAAGAAGAAGAGGATTGTGCTATTCAACACTGGGCGCAGGCTCGGGAATACTTTGCAAAATGAAGCTGAGAGGACTACTCCATCTGTGGGGGAAAGTAGTCACCAAGAAAGGGAGGTCCCTACTCCTGTGGTCTCTGATACTGAAACAGACTTCAACGACGAACAGTATCCTCCTGCTGAGGACCGGTACAAGCAGCTGGAGGACAGGTTAAATGCTATGGAAATTCAACGTGTGCCTGGACTGGATTTCGGAGACTTGGGGTTATCATTTGGGGTGGTGATTCCACACAAGTTCAAGGCACCTGCCTTTGTGAAGTATGACGGGGCTTCCTGTCCCAAGATGCACCTCCGTTCTTATGTAAGGAAGATCCAGCCTTACATAGCAGACAGGAACTTATGGATCCACTTCTTCCAGGAGAGTCTTTCAGGGACTCACCTCGAATGGTTCTATCAGCTGGATGGGACCAACATTCGTAACTGGGAGGATCTGGCCACTGCTTTTTACAAGCAGTATCAATATAATTCCGACCTCGCTCCTACGCGTACCCAACTCCAGGGTATGTCGCTAGGGTCGGGTGAAGGTTTTAAGGAGTACGCACAGAAATGGAGAGATCTGGCTGGCAGGGTGCAGCCACCATTGACGGACCGAGAGCTGGTGGATATGTTCTTGGGGACCCTATCTGGTCCATTTTTCAATCATCTCATTGGTAATTCCTCTGCTGGGTTTACTGATCTGATCCTGACTGGTGAAAGGATCGAGGCTGGTATAAAATCGGGGAAGATACAGAAGGTTGCCTCCTCCAATGCTGAAAAGAAGCCCTTCAAGAAAGAGGCTAGTGCTGTGTATGGCCCAAGAAGGAAAAACAAACCTGAACACCGCCAAGCTGTCAACGCGGTGGTTATTTCTAAGCCTGCTACTGCTCCACAACAGTACAACCAACCCAGAGCTGAGAGGCCCAAACGACAATATACTCGGCTCAGCATGACTCTCTCTCAGATCCTGCCGCAACTGTTATCAGCCAGCTTGGTGACTGTTAGAGAGGCCCCGAAGGTTGTGAATACTACATCCCCCAGGTTCAACCCTAACGCCCGTTGCGCATATCACTCTGATAGCCCGGGGCATAACACAGATGACTGCTGGGCCCTAAAGAATAAGGTTCAGGACCTTATTGATGCCAAGGAGATACAGTTCGAGGCACCCGAGAGGCCAAATGTTGTGACCGCTCCCATGCCCCAGCATGGAGTGAATGCTGTTGAGGAGGATTTGTATGTAGCTTCGGTGGATGATGTTGCTACTCCGCTGCTGACGGTCAAGAGGAACCTGTTGCTAGCCGGTTTATTTCCGGGATGTAGCAAAGGTTGCCCTCTATGTGTTGCTTCCCCTGCTGGTTGTTCTTTGCTGAAATCAGGCGTCCAAAACCTGATGGATAGTAAAGAGATTTTGTTCAGAAAGACTGATGTTCCTGCTGCCCCTGTTGAAGAAGTTTCAATTGTTACCATTTTCAACAACCCTTCCAAGGCTCCTTCAAAGAAGCCTGTCCAAATTTTGCCTGTTCACAAGATTGCTCCCATCACTATTACTGTCCCGGGGCCCATCCCCTACAAATCTGATAAGGCTGTCCCATGGCACTATGGGGCAGATGTTTATGTTCTTGGTGTGAAACAAGAGTTCAACACTGATACTGGTGTCACCAACATCACTAGGCCTGCTAAGGTCACTCGTAGTGGAAGACTGTTCTCACCAGACATTGCTCCTCCGGTAATTCAGAGGCCTTTGATCATCACACCTGCCAGTGTGTCTGTCTCTTCCCCTGACCAAGTTTCCACCCCTACTGCCGAGTCATCTGATGCTCGGGGCAAGGGGATTGCTGCTGATGTGCCTGCCCGGACGGAGGCACCAAAGACCATTGTTGAGGCTTCCGGGCAGGAGATGGAAGAGATCCTCAAAATAATAAAGAAAAGTGATTTCAACGTTGTCGAACAGCTGGGGCATACCCCCTCCAAAATCTCCATGCTATCACTGATGTTGTGTTCAGAGGCCCATGCCAAGGCCCTGATTGCTTTCTTAAATACGACCCACGTACCCCAAGAGACGTCTGCTGATCAGTTCACTGACTGTGTGGCCAACCTAACTGCTGACAATGGTCTGGATTTCTCTGATGCTGATTTGACGGCCAAAGGGAAGAACCATAATGATGGCCTGCATGTCTCCATTGAATGCAGGGGAACTACGCTTGCTCATGTGCTGGTTGACACTGGTTCTTCATTAAACGTGCTACCCAAGAAGGCTCTGGACAGGCTGGACTGTGAGGGTCTAGAGCTCAAACCAAGTAACATTATTGTCCGGGCCTTTGACGGGTCCAAAAGAATGGTACATGGTGAGGTTGACATCCCAATCAGGGTTGGGTCACAGGTCTTTGATTCAAGATTCTATGTGATGGACATCCGTCCATCCTATTCTTGTTTGCTGGGTCGCCCGTGGATCCACAAGGCTGGAGCTGTGACCTCCATGTTGCATCAGAAACTCAAGTACCCGGTCAGGGGGAAGATTGTAACAGTGCAAGGGGAAGAGGAATACATGGTCAGCCACCTCAACTCCTTCAGGTACGTGGAAATGGATGGGGAGTTCATTGAGACCCCCTTTCAACATTTTGAAGAGGTGCCACAAACATTGGCAGCAGCAGAAGCAGTGGTCGAAGAGGTTTCTCCTTTGAAGATGGCCTCCTTAAAGGACGCCCGGGCTGTGATTGAAAGAGGTGAATGTGCAAAATGGGGAAAGCTCCCTGATTTTACTCCTAAGACTAACAAGTTTGGGCTGGGTTTCACTGCAGAGGCTCAGAAGGCTGTACGCAAGGCAAGAATTGGAAGACCTCCTGTGCTCATCACCCACTCAGGAGTGAATGCTATTGGAGAGGAAGACGAAGTGGAAGAGTCAGAGTTTGATAGCTGGATCTACCCGACGACTGATGGTAGATTGACCAATTGGACTGCTAAAGACTTTACACCCATAACTTTTGTCACCCAGTAATGAACTTCTTTGCTTTGGATTTGTAATAAACAATAATTTGAAACGGTATGGCCCGGTGTCTTACCCGGGGCACCGTGGTCTTATTTATGAGGGCTTTTGTTTGTCACTGTCATATATCATAAATAAAAGCATTGGACGTTTTTCACATTTCAAATCTTGCGCTCCTTTTCTTTCCTTTCTTTATATATTGCAAAACAGCTGTATTTACACACACTCACTCATACAGGTTTCAATCCACTCTGGATCTCACTGGTAACGGCTCTGCTACTGCCAGTTATGACTTCGAAAATCCGATCAACTTAGCCGAAGACGAAGGTGAAGATGATTGCGAAGTGCCTAGCGAGCTTGCAAGACTGTTACTCCAGGAAGAGAGGGCAATTCAACCACATGAAGAGCCAGTGGAGACAATAAATCTGGGTACTGAGACCGACCGTAAGGAAGTCAAGATTGGTGCCAACCTAGAGCTCAGCGTGAAGCAACGGTTGACTCAGATGTTACATGACTACATGGAAATATTCGCCTGGTCCTACGAAGACATGCCCGGGTTGGATACCGACATTGTGGTCCATCATTTGCCTACCAAGGAAGACTGCCCTCCGGTTAAGCAAAAGGTCCGCCGTATGCGTCCAGAGATGTCTGAGAAGATCAAAGCCGAGGTTATGAAACAGTTTGACGCCGGGTTTCTTGCAGTGACTTCTTACCCTCAATGGGTTGCTAATGTGGTGCCGGTACCAAAGAAAGACGGTAAGGTCAGAATGTGTGTCGATTACAGGGATCTGAACAGGGCCATCCCCAAGGATGACTTCCCTCTACCTCACATTGATGTCCTTGTTGACAATACAGCTCAGCATAAGGTCTTCTCCTTCATGTATGGCTTCTCAGGTTACAATCAAATCAAGATGGCTCCTGAAGACATGGAAAAGACTACCTTTGTTACTCAGTGGGGCACCTTCTGCTACAAGGTCATGCCTTTTGGACTGAAAAATGCTGGGGCAACCTACCAACACGCCATGGTTTCTTTATTTCATGACATGATCCATCATGAGATTGAAGTGTATGTTGACGACATGATTGCAAGGTCCCAAACTGAGGAAGAACACCTTGATCATCTGCAGAAACTGTTTGACCATCTGAAACTGTACAAGCTGAGGTTGAACCCGAACAAGTGCACCTTCGGGGTTAGATCTGGAAAGCTGCTAGGCTTCGTTGTAAGTGATAAGGGTATTCAAGTGGACCCTGCCAAGGTTAAAGCTATTCAAGAGATGCCAGCTCCTAAGACAGAGAAAGAGGTCAGAGGCTTTCTAGGACGCCTGAATTACATTGCTCGATTCATCTCGCACCTAACTGCTACCTGTGAGCCAATCTTCAAGCTGCTGAAGAAAGATCAGGTAGTACGTTGGAATGATGAATGTCAGGCTGCTTTTGACAGAATCAAAGAATATCTCTAAGAACCACCCATTCTTATGCCACCGGTTGAAGGGAGACCTCTAATACTATACCTGACAGTACTTGACAACTCAATGGGGTGTGTGCTGGGGCAGCATGACGAGTCTGGCTGAAAAGAGCATGCCATTTATTACCTTAGCAAAAAGTTTACCGACTGTGAGACCCGATACTCACTGCTTGAGAAAACTTGTTGCGCTTTGGTATGGGCTGCTCGCCGGCTGAGACAGTATATGCTGACTCACACTACCTTGTTGATCTCAAAGATGGATCCGATAAAGTACATATTTGAAAAGCCTGCTCTGTCTAGGAGAATAGCAAGATGGCAAATGATCTTGATGGAATACGACATCCAGTACACAACTTAGAAAGCCATCAAGGGAAGTGTTTTGGCAGACCACTTGGCACATCAGGCAGTAGACGACTATCAGTCAATGAACTTTGAATTTCCTGACGAGAGTATCATGATAGTGACTGATTGTGAAATACCTGGACCGGATGAAGGACCTGAGGAAGGATCCCGATGGTCTATGCACTTTGACGGAGCCTCCAATGCTTTGGGTAATGGCATCGGTGCTGTGATCATATCCCGTCAAGGCACTCATACTCCATTCACTGCCCGGCTATGTTTCAACTGCACCAACAACATGGCGGAGTATGAGGCGTGCATCATGGGACTCAAAGCTGCAATCGACTTAAGGATCAAGTTTCTGAGTGTCTTCGGATATTCCGCTCTCGTGATCAACCAGATCAAAGGCGAGTGGGATACGAAACATCCGAATCTTATTCCTTACAGAGAATGTGTGTTGACAATGATCCCCCACTTCACAGAGATAACTTTTGAACACTTCCCAAGAGAGGAGAATCAATTGGCGAACGCGTTAGCTACGATGTCTTCCATGTTCAAAGTCAAATGGGACAATGAGGCTCCCCGGATCATTATCTGGAAACTGGACGAACCGGCATACTGTTGTGATCTTGAGACTGAGTTGGTGACTGAGAAACCTTGGTACCATGAGGTGAAAAGATATTTGGAAGCTCAGGAGTATCCTGAAGGTGCATCTGTCAACGATAAGAAGTTTCTGAGAAGGTTCGCAGCAAAGTTCTTCCTTAGCAACGACATTCTGTACAAGCGAAACCATGATTCGACCTTACTGCGTTGTGTGGATAAGACTGAAGCAGAAAAGATTATGGCGGAGTTACATGAAGGGACCTTCGGAACACATTCCAGTGGACACACTATGGCTAAGAGGATCCTTCGGGCAGGGTATTTCTGGTCCACAATGGAAGCTGATTGTTACCAACATTCTCGGACGTGTCACAAGTGCCAGATTTATGTTGATAAGGTGCATGTTCCTCCAGCTCCTCTGAATATCCTGACTACACCCTGGCCTTTTGCAATGTGGGGGATAGATATGATCGGTGAGATTAAACCTACGGCATCCAACGAGCATCGCTTCATCCTGGTGGCGATTGATTACTTTACGAAGTGGGTTGAAGCGGCTTCCTACGCTACAGTAACCAAGAACGTTGTGGCACGGTTCATTCGGCACAACCTGGTCTGTCGATACGGCGTCCCAGAAAGAATCATTACAGACAACGGTACCAATCTTAATAACAAGATGATCACTGAGCTCTGTGAACAGTTTAAGATACAGCACCACAACTCTTCGCCTTACCGACCGAAGATGAATGGGGCTGTAGAAGCAGCAAATAAGAACATTAAGAAAATCGTGCAGAAGATGACAGTGACTTATAAATATTGGCACGAGATGTTACCGCTTGCTCTACATGGGTACCGTACCTCAGCCAGGATGTCAACCGGGGCAACTCATTTCTCCTTGGTCTACGGTATGGAGGCAGTTTTACCGATCGAAGTGCAAATACCCTCTCTTCGGATAATGAAGGATGCAGATCTGAATGAAGATGATTGGATCCAGACACGACTTGATCAGCTAAATCTGATTGACGAAAAGAGACCTGCTGCTATTTGTCATGGTCAAACGTACCAAAAACGGATGATCAGGGCATTTAACAAAAAGGTCAGACCACAAGAATATCAAGTTGGAGATTTGGTAATCAAGCGCATCATTCTTCCTCAGAGTGATCCAAGGGGAAAATGGACCCTTACGTATGAAGGGCCATTTGTGGTTAAACATGTGTTCTCAGGAGGAGCCATGATTCTAACCAATATGGATGGTGACGACCTTCCTCACCCTGCCAATGCAGACATAGTAAAAAGATACTACGCATAATAAAGACCCGCTAGGTTGACATACCTAGGCAAAAATTAGGGCTTCCCGGCGAACCAAAAGGGTTCGGGCAAAATGAAGGGATGAAATGAAAAAATCTGTACACCCGGCAAGTCGAAAACCTGAAAAGGCGGCTTGGGAAAAAATGGGTATCCCGGTGGACTGAAAACCCGAAAGGGCGGTCCAGGCAAAAGTTAGGGATAAAGCGTAATATTATGTCTCATTAGATCACTTTGTATCCGGAATCCGGTATCAGCATCAAGTTCAGACGACATTGATCAATCATCTTCATCTTCGGTTAGGTCATCAAGTGATGAGACGCTCAAAGATATAAAGGCGATAGCAGAGTTGGAACCTAGTGGGATTATTCTTTTTCACACAGCTGTTTTATTTTCCTTTGTACAAATTTGTATAAACTCTTATTCGGCGGCTGTGATCGGTGGATCTGGAACTGACTGTTTAACGCTGGTTCGCGAAATGTCGCGGAAGCAAGAGTCGCCACCGTCTTTTATTTTCTCCAAATGGAAAGGACAAAAGCACAGAAAAATTCCTTATAGAGATTGCTCTCGGTTCGGGAGGTAGATTATAGAAAGGGAAGGTGTTAGCACCCTTTCTATCCATGGTTATCCATGGGCTCTTAGATACTTGCTCATTTGTGTTTTCAAAAATGGTTTGTTTGCTTTTCAACTGTGGGTTTTAAAAAGTTTCTTTGAAAATTCCAGTTCGACTCTTGTATCGGTCCTCAAGAGTGTTTGAAAAATTGCTTTCGAAAGCTTTTTGAAAAGGTGTCGGTGTGAAAAGTTTTTGAATTTGTTTTTTGAAATTAGAGCAAGTATCTAGAGTCATCTACCTACCCTAAGGAATTCGTCTGTGTAGATGTCCTTTCAAGTAGTGGCATCCCACCATTGAGAGGTAGGTAGCACCACCGTTGGAGGTGTTCGGGTCAATTCGAGGTTCAGGACATGGTGATCACCAGAGCAATGGGAAGATACCTTAGAAGCTACCCTCATGCCAGGTTCCCGGATCATGAGGACTTACTAAGACATCCTCTACTCGACGATCACCTTTCGAGGCAAGGCAACAGTGAGGCGTACCCTAGGGGTGGTGTGTGATTTGTGTGTCAGATTCATTTATTTTTGTCTTGTCAGGTTATGGGTGATCTATGCGTTTGTTTTTATTTTTTTGTCATTCATTCTTGCATGCATTTATCTAACAGTTAAAAAAGACGCGGAAATTGAAAGTTCTAAACTATTACAAAGGCGCGGGTCCACATCGCCAAAATTAAAATCCAGGACCCGATTTGACGGAAAGATAAATAAAACAAATAAAAGTGTGAAATGTATAAATGTTACAAAGCCTTGGGAGAGATACATAATTATTTAACGACATAAAATAAATATGCGAAATTAAACAATTAAAAATGTGGGCGTTGGACCCTTTTGCAAAGTTAATTTAATAAGGAATTAATTAATTAGAATTAATGAGGAATTAAAATTAGAAATTAAAAAAAGAATGTTTTTGGTATTTTTATGTTTTTAAGATTTACTAGAAAAAGAATTAATTAAAACTAAAATAAAATGTTAAACCTAGTTCTAATTATTTTTAAGTCATTAAGAAAATATTGAAATTTTTAACCTAATTTAAACCTAGGTTAATTTACATGCATATTTAATTATAGAAATAAATAAAATAAATATTATTATAAAAAAAGAACAGTTAAAAAAAAGAATAAAAATTGTCAATTAAACCTAATTCTACTTTTTTTGTATTTTTTGTTAAAAAGGATTAAAATTGCAACCTAATTAAAACTAAATATTTACATGTGAATTTATTTATAAAAAATATTGCAATAAATAAATATTATATTTTGCCTTTTTTCTGATTTTTGTATGTTTTATAACTTGTAAAAAATAATTAATCAAATTAAAACAATAAAACAATAATTGAAAAAAATAAAATATAAAGCAAAATTGCAAACCAGGGGGGGTTCAGGCCCCAATTGTGAGGTGTAGGCCTTAAAATGCTGGCCCAATAAGCTTTGGTTCATTGACTTTTTCCAGATGCAATATGGCACGTTGACTGGGGTTCAGGATGTCCATCAATTCTCCACCCTTGGATTGCTGAAGCTAACCACGTGGCCGGCTGGATTTGGTGAGTGTATGGTGCGTCCTGATCATTAGCGCTACATAGGAAGACATATAGCAAAATAATATGGAGATGATACAGACCTGGGGTTCGAACCCAGGTCTTGGACGTCAATGCATTGATAGCTTGCCAGCTGAGCCATGAAACGTATGTTAATATATTATAACAAACAAATAACAAAAAGAAAAACAAACGCATTAGTGGTTTAACGCGCCAATTTTCAAACCGGCCTATCGCTGATGGCCACGAGTTCATCTTCTTCACCTCTCCTGAAACATAAACAATCAGCCACGGTTTTTTTAGCGTTGTTTTAGGTTAGCTTCAAGAAAATAGCGACTAGGTTCTGAGCACTCATAAATGGAGCGCGATGGTCCTATCTTCTTCGTCCAGATGAGCTGGTTTGAATGGTGGCGGTTTGGAGTCCTAATTTCTCCTCTTTGCAAAAGCCCCAAATTAAGAACTCTGAAAACCCTAAAAGTCAGTTATGGCATAATCGCGTATGGCTTGCAAAAATTCAATCAAACATATCAGTTAGCTTTGAAATCACATCAGGAACAAGAATCAATAAGTGAAATGTCATGAAAATGCATAGAATATAGAATACGATTTTGAAATTTTCATGGAATATATTGAGTTCTGTACACCGATTCCTTGCCTTTTGATGAATGTTATGAACTGGAATATGATCAGTGATCCACAAGGAAGCTTTTGGAATGAATTTCGTGCCTTGAATCAACCTCTATCAATGATTTCAGTTTTGCTTTTTATGGAGAAAATTTCAAGTTTCTAATGAGTTCTTTAGCGCAGCTTAGAGTCTCTTGTGATTAGGTTTAGGTTTCTGATTATGTAGTGAAGGCATTAGGTTAACAAAATTGCATAAAATCTCTTGTAGTCATGGATTGAATATTTGATTTTTTCCACCATTATTTTCATATCTTTTCTCACATGTTCTTGTGCAAATCATGATCCAATTAGTCCAAATCTTTCCCTATTTAGTTGTACACGAAATCTTGAGTATCAAACATGCATAAAAAGATTGGTTAGGTCAAGTTATATATTTTTCACATATTTAAATAATTTAAATGAATTAATATGAATAATAATTCAAATAAATAAATAAAAAAAGAGAAAATACTTCCCTTTGGGCCAAGTGGTCGTGCACATGCTTGGAATGATGAATCATGGAAGAAAAATGGGCCCATTAGCAATTTTAGGTCATTTGGATCAAAGTTGACTTTTCAAAATATCCAAAAATTTCCCAACTTCCACAAGGCATAACTTGCTCAATGTTTAAGCTTTTCTCATGTTCTTGGACATTTTGGAAAGGTCTTTGAGTCCTTTAACCAATGCCTTTGGTCCCATGTCATTTTGATTTACCAATCTCAAGTTATGGTCTTTGACTTAAAGTCCCTTTTTGTTGACTTTTGAAAATGACCTATAATGTTGAAATTGATAACTTTTTGTGAGAGCATTTCTTAGACTTGAAGTATGAAGATGAGTTGTAGGAAATGTCTTTCTCTTCAAAATGAGCTTTGGATGGAATTTTTCTGATAATCCATGTGAAAGTTATGCCCTGGTCAATTTCAGTTGACTTTTTCAGCTGTCCAAATATAGCAACTTTTGCATCTTTGATGATTTCTGAGCCAAATTTTGAGAATCATGATCAAGCATTGATCAAATGATGTTTGTGGCTTCAAAATGATATGTTGACCAAAAATTTGAACTTTTGACTGTCAAATGACCATTTTGCCCCTACAGCTGACTGTAGTGCAATTTAGGGTTTTGACTGTGCAATTTTGAGCTGAATGCCTTGAAACTTGATATGAGGATGCTTGACCCTATTTGTAGGCATATGAGACTTGATTGGGCCTTTGAACACTCCATTTTCTTGATCAGCACATAAACCCTAGTTTTGACTGCATAGGAGACTTTTGCACTGGGCAACCCTTGGGGAATTTTGTGACTTGGCTTGGCAATTTTTTGAAGAATATGGGAGGGCAAATTTTGGGGTGCAACAGTTGCCCCTGTTCAATCTTCTTAGACCTGAGGATGCAGATTGGCTGACGTGCCTTTCGTAATCCGAGGGTAGAAGATGATTGGACACTAGAGTGCCCAGAAATTTGCGCTCACATGTTAGCAGTGATGGGGGAATGGGCTTATAGATGCCATTTGGAGATTGTGGGATAGGATGATGGGCTTATAGATGCCATCTGAATGTTGATCGCGTAGGAGGTTCCTTAGCGAGAACCTGCATACCTGCAAAACAGAAAAATGAGTACCTGACACGTTGCAGGAGCTGGTTTTCAGATGCTTGGTATAGATGTGTCCTGACTGGTTACAGGAGCTGAGTCTGGAGCTTCAAACGGCGATGAATGATCCAGGGATGGTTACTGTCTTAGCATGAATGGTAAGAGAACCTTGGGCGACTTTAACTTCAACAACGCTCGTTGAGAAAAATCTTGGGTGACTTTAACTTCAACAACGCTCGTTGAGAAAAATCTTGGGTGACTTTAACTTCAACAACGCTCGTTGAGAAAAAATCTTGGGTGTCTTCTACTGGGATAAGAATCATGGAGATCTTAGGGTCGATCTGACTGAACCAGAGAAGGTTTTTTTGATAAGGATGTGATGAAGGAATCTGAGACGATTGCTACTCCGAATATATGATGAAGGAATCTGGGACGATTACTACCTCAGTAGGACGATGAAGGAATCTGGGAAGATTGCTACCTCAACGGGATGATGAAGGAATCTGGGACGATTACTACCTCAGCAGAATGATGAAGGAATCTGGGACGATTACTACCTCAGCAGGATGATGAAGGAATCTGGGACGATTACTACCTCAGCAGGATGATGAAGGAATCTGGGACGATTACTACCTCAGCAGGATGATGAAGGAATCTGGGACGATTACTACCTCAGCAGGATGATGAAGGAATCTGGGACGATTACTACCTCAGCAGAATGATGAAGGAATCTGGGATGATTACTACCTCAGCAGGATGATGAAGGAATCTGGGACGATTACTACCTCAGCAGAATGATGAAGGAATCTGGGACGATTACTACCTCAGCAGGATGATGAAGGAATCTGGGACGATTACTACCTCAGCAGAATGATGAAGGAATCTGGGACGATTACTACCTCAGCAGGATGATGAAGGAATCTGGGACGATTACTACCTCAGCAGGATGATGAAGGAATCTGGGACGATTACTACCTCAGCAGAATGATGAAGGAATCTGGGACGATTACTACCTCAGCAGGATGATGAAGGAATCTGGGACGATTACTACCTCAGCAGGATGATGAAGGAATCTGGGACGATTACTACCTCAGCAGAATGATGAAGGAATCTGGGACGATTACTACCTCAGCAGAATGATGAAGGAATCTGGGACGATTACTACCTCAGCAGGATGATGAAGGAATCTGGGACGATTACTACCTCAGCAGAATGATGAAGGAATCTGGGACGATTACTACCTCAGCAGAATGATGAAGGAATCTGGGACGATTACTACCTCAGCAGGATGATGAAGGAATCTGGGACGATTACTACCTCAACGGGTAAAGACTTTTATCTGTTGATCGTTCTTTCCTGAAAAAGAAACGAATTAGTTGTATGCAATGTCATAATGCATGAATTGCATGATTTTAAGATGTTCTCAAAAATAAATGAGATTGGGGTGATATGATGCGTCTATGCATGCTATAATGATGTATGTGACGTTTTATGAATGTGTTTTTCGTCTAGGAAAGTAAATCCTTGACGGGTGCCGGGAAGTCGTATCCTGGGCTGATGTTGAAGAATAGATTTTGCTTCCGCTGGGGATGATAACTGCAAGAATACCGGTAGGAGAAGATGACTCCGTTGCGGAATAAACTCGGCAAATGGAAGATTCTGCGGGGAGAAAAGATACTCTAGCGACCATGCTGGGAAGCAACACTCTGTGGGGAGAGAGATGCTTTGCTGAATGTTGATAGTAACTTGCTGAGGATATCTTTGTTGTATTGGAAGTATGATAGACTTCGCTGGGGGTAAGAGAACTTCGTCGGGGACGCTCTTTCCGTGGCTTTTGGCTGAGGATAACCCAGTTATATCCTATTGAGGAAATAACTCTTTAAATCAAGCCGGACGACGCGTTCGTGCTCTGTGAGGGATAAGCTTCCAGAATCTACTGGGGATAAGCTTATTGCTTGGGGGAGATGGATTCCAACTTTCCTTGGGAAACTGGATTGGACTCTTCTGGGGAGTTTTGATATGCTGGGGGAGTGATCCCTTTGGATGTTGATAAGCCGCCGGGGAACAATCTTCATACCAAGACTGCCGGGGATGCTTGTTAAGAATATATGCTGCTGGGGAAGTGTTGAGCTCTACGGAGGATACTCAATTTCTTTGAGTCTGCTTGGAGAAGAATGTACTGTTGGCTCACTCTCTGGGGAATTCAGGTATACTGGTCATGTTCTTTAGCTGAACCTACCTTGGTACCCTGGAGGACGGAAACAATCAGATTGCTTAAACCACTCGTTATTGCCCCTGTTTCTATGGGGGAGGCACATGTGGGATGCTGATATTTGTTGAGGGTCAAACCTTCTTCTGGTAGGCAGGTGACAAGATGACAGGACATAGTAGTACGCTTTGATCCCTAAATTTTGCCTGGACCGCCCTTTCGGGTTTTCAATCCACCGGGATACCCATTTTTGCTCAAGCCGCCTTTTCAGGTTTTCGACTTGCCGGGTGTACAGATTTTTTTCATTTCATCCCTTCATTTTGCCCGAACCCTTTTGGTTCGCCGGGAAGCCCTTATTTTTTGCCTAGGTGTGTCAACCTAGCGGGTCTTTGATTATGCGTAGTACTTTTTTGACTATATCCACGCTCTCAGAATGTAGGGAGTTGCCCCTGTTAGAAGTGTTCTGTCATGTCACCAGAAGATTCTTGATCAGGCCAGATTCGTTGTTGAAACGCCCCAAGTGACTCAGGCGGAGATTTGCCCCAGGCTATTTGGCCTTTGAGAGATTCTCCGGACCTTGGCTTAATTGCCCCAGATAATGGACCATGGTCATGTCTGCCCCTTGATTGGAGGTACTTCTGTTCATTAGGCATTCGTCGCGCGAACTTCTATGCTGTTCAAACAAAAAGTCATATGCAAACAAAGTTATGTTAAAAATGCAACACCTATGTCTGTCTTGAAGATTTTGAAAATGCATTATTTTTCATAAAACAAGTGAATGTTTGTAAAACGTGATGTCAACTCTGTATTTTACCGTAGGCCTTCAGGAGTCAGGATACCTTTCGTAACAGTATGCTTTCGAACTAACCCATGCTTCAGCTAGGACTTTTAAGGGTTATAACGTGGCTTGGTTCACGGTTTAAGAAACAAAGGATAAAGGCTCAAATTATTTGTACCCACCCACTCTTCATGATGTTCTCCAAACCTAAACTCAGTTGATCATACGTTAGACCTTGTTTGAGTCTTTGCTCTGATTTTCCGGTGATGGCTCGGATATTGATGATTTATTCTGAATAGGCAGTCATTTTTGTTATTGTTGAGGGTTTGTAGGACCTCTTTCTTGTCTGACTTTTGTTATCCCTTTCTTTTTTTTTGCCTGAACTGTTTCCTTTTTTTTTGGAATTACAGTCAGCGGGATGCCCCAGTTTTATAAGTCTCCTTCATGGGTTTTGACTTTTTGGGCTTTTCATTTATGAATTTTTTTTTTGATAATGACTGCCTGTCCTTATGATTGTTCGGAACCATCACTGTCTTTTGTTTTTGGAAAAACTCATTTGGTGCCATTCATTGTGCACTTGGATCAACTGAGAAGACTACCCTGCCCCGGGTTATGATTAAGGGTTTCAATAAAAACTCCTACTTCTTTGGCTCAGAGGGGTTGACGAGGGATTATCTTCCTTATAACTCCAGTGTTTAGGGATTGAAACAATGCCTGTACCTCATCAGCGGGGTCTGTTCGAAAGCATACTGTAGATTATGGTATCATTTTCGTCATCCTCCCTCAAGAGGTTTAGAATTTTAGATCAAGAGCTGACATCAGAAAAAATATGAAAACAGTTTGCATATAGTGAATGCGAATATATTGATTCAAACTAGACATAAGCGATGCATTAATGGAATAACAGTGTTTAACATGAATAAATGTTTAAACAAAAGAAAATTGCAACTTGAACATTCGAATGAACAAAAATTTCTCAATCCTGGCCATGTTTTGGCAAGGGAGCAGTGATCACATTGGGAGTCTCGGGTACTTCAAACTGAATCTTTCCAGCGTCGATCATGTCTTGAATCTTGTTTTTGAGAGGCCAGCAGTTGTCTGTAGTATGCCCCGGGCTATCAGAATGGTATGCGCACCTATCGTTGGGATGATAGTTAGGAGCAGAAGTGTTTGGATTCTAGAGAGGAGCCCTTAAGGTGATTAGCCCTGCCTTCAACATTTGTTGTAGTGCTTGATCCAGCGACATGTTGATCTTGGTGAACTGCCTCTTAGGCTTGTCTGGTTTGCTCTGATCAGCCCGTTGTTCTTGGCGAGGTTGTTGTTGGACCTGTGAAGTACTAGCAGCTTGGAGAGGCCCAAACCTTTGACTTCTTGGAAGTTGATTAATGACTGGGTCCCTGACTTGGGTTGGTTGCTTCATGTCTTGATGAAGCTGACTGATCATGGCCCTCAACTCTCCTTGCTCCTGAGCTAAACCTTGAATGAGTGCCTTTTGCCCTAGCATCTGAGTTTTCAACGTGTCTACCTCAGCTTGTAGACGTTTCAGCTGTTCGTCATTGTCATCTTCAGGACTCTTTCCGGTCAGATTCCCCATGAGGAGTGTCCTCAACTCTTCCTGCCCCTTGGACAGGCTTAGGAAGATCTCTTTGAACTGAGTCTCTTGAGCGTGAAGGTCCTGGTTATCTGGTTGGAAGGCCATTGCTGAAATAAACAGCGAGAAAGGTAAGTGACCTGCAACAAAGATACCTGTTATGCAATGATGAGTATGACATGCATGTAATGTTTTCAAGGACCTCGCGGGATAAACAAGAACATTGGTTAGAATTTGGATCCGGTAGCTTGATTGAAGGAACTTCCTGTTGTTGAGAGTCCTTCTTAAAGAGTCAAGGCTCACCATATCGAGTGGGTCATAGCCCCTGACAACCTTGGCTAGGGCAACCTTATTCAAGTGTCAAAGCTCACCATCTCAAGTGGGTCATAGCCTCTGACAACCTTGGCTAGAGGAAAATAAATCCTCTTTGCCCCTTGCTAGATGTCTGATATATCATGACCTGCATCACAAGCCCTTGAGGTCCTTGAAATGGATTAGGATGTATGCAATGGTATGATGTTATGATGCATGGGGTAATATGGATAAACCCTGTTATGAGCCCTTGTTAAGGACTGCAACCCAAAACCTGCAAGAAACTCAAGTAAAACCTGTCATGAGTCCCAACTAAGGACTATAAACAAAACCTGCAAGAAACTTGGTAAACTTTGTTATGAGTCCTCATTAAGGACTACAACAAAACCTGCAAGAATTTAGTAACCCTATTATGAGTCCCAATTAAGGGCTATAAACAAAACCTGCAAGGAAATTCAAGTGTCAGATAACAAGCATGCAAGTAGTCAAGTTGGAAGGCACACAAGTCATACAAAAGAGCCTTTAGAGTTTAGGCCGGCATGGGGTCTGGGTAGTACCCTCTTTCAGTTTGTTGGTTCATACCTGTCCTAATCCAAACTAACCGGGTTCTTAGAGGATCCCAATATCATTGACTACCCTCAATCGGTCATAACTCCAGCATCGCAATCTTTTCTTGCGGCCAGAACCATCACGAGAGTTTAGCCTCAATGGGCGTAGCATACTGCTACAATTCTAAAGGCCAAGTTGTGTCAATTAAGGTTCTAAGGTTGTTGGTGCTTAATGACTCCTTAGAAGACCCATATTCTCCTCGTTGCGACACAAGGGATATCGGTACAGACCAAGGTGCCACACCAACGTAGCCACTGCTTCACCTGTGTCGGTCTACGCCGGACAGGTCCCTCACAGCTTATGCTACCTAAACAGGGTATCCCCAGATCCGGGTTAGGATCTATGTAACTCCGATGCAACCCACAATAGTAAAGCAAGCAAATCAATACAAGTGAAAACACAGTTATGAACTAGCCCTAAGGTACACCTCACTTTATAAAGTATCCCCAGCAGAGTCGCCAGTTCTATGATCGGTGGATCTGGAACTGACTGTTTAACGCTGGTTCGCGAAATGTCGCGGAAGCAAGAGTCGCCACCGTCTTTTATTTTCTCCAAATGGAAAGGACAAAAGCACAGAAAAATTCCTTATAGAGATTGCTCTCGGTTCGGGAGGTAGATTATAGAAAGGGAAGGTGTTAGCACCCTTTCTATCCATGGTTATCCATGGGCTCTTAGATACTTGCTCATTTGTGTTTTCAAAAATGGTTTGTTTGCTTTTCAACTGTGGGTTTTAAAAAGTTTCTTTGAAAATTCCAGTTCGACTCTTGTATCGGTCCTCAAGAGTGTTTGAAAAATTGCTTTCGAAAGCTTTTTGAAAAGGTGTCGGTGTGAAAAGTTTTTGAATTTGTTTTTTGAAATTAGAGCAAGTATCTAGAGTCATCTACCTACCCTAAGGAATTCGTCTGTGTAGATGTCCTTTCAAGTAGTGCCATCCCACCATTGAGAGGTAGGTAGCACCACCGTTGGAGGTGTTCGGGTCAATTCGAGGTTCAGGACATGGTGATCACCAGAGCAATGGGAAGATACCTTAGAAGCTACCCTCATGCCAGGTTCCCGGATCATGAGGACTTACTAAGACATCCTCTACTCGACGATCACCTTTCGAGGCAAGGCAACAGTGAGGCGTACCCTAGGGGTGGTGTGTGATTTGTGTGTCAGATTCATTTATTTTTGTCTTGTCAGGTTATGGGTGATCTATGCGTTTGTTTTTATTTTTTTGTCATTCATTCTTGCATGCATTTATCTAACAGTTAAAAAAGACGCGGAAATTGAAAGTTCTAAACTATTACAAAGGCGCGGGTCCACATCGCCAAAATTAAAATCCAGGACCCGATTTGACAGAAAGATAAATAAAACAAATAAAAGTGCGAAATGTATAAATGTTACAAAGCCTTGGGAGAGATACATAATTATTTAACGACATAAAATAAATATGCGAAATTAAACAATTAAAAATGTGGGCGTTGGACCCTTTTGCAAAGTTAATTTAATAAGGAATTAATTAATTAGAATTAATGAGGAATTAAAATTAGAAATTAAAAAAAGAATGTTTTTGGTATTTTTATGTTTTTAAGATTTACTAGAAAAAGAATTAATTAAAACTAAAATAAAATGTTAAACCTAGTTCTAATTATTTTTAAGTCATTAAGAAAATATTGAAATTTTTAACCTAATTTAAACCTAGGTTAATTTACATGCAAATTTAATTATAGAAATAAATAAAATAAATATTATTATAAAAAAAGAACAGTTAAAAAAAAGAATAAAAATTGTCAATTAAACCTAATTCTACTTTTTTTGTATTTTTTGTTAAAAAGGATTAAAATTGCAACCTAATTAAAACTAAATATTTACATGTGAATTTATTTATAAAAAATATTGCAATAAATAAATATTATATTTTGCCTTTTTTCTGATTTTTGTATGTTTTATAACTTGTAAAAAATAATTAATCAAATTAAAACAATAAAACAATAATTGAAAAAAATAAAATATAAAGCAAAATTGCAAACCAGGGGGGGTTCAGGCCCCAATTGTGAGGTGTAGGCCTTAAAATGCTGGCCCAATAAGCTTTGGTTCGTTGACTTTTTCCAGATGCAATATGGCACGTTGACTGGGGTTCAGGATGTCCATCAATTCTCCACCCTTGGATTGCTGAAGCTAACCACGTGGCCGGCTGGATTTGGTGAGTGTATGGTGCGTCCTGATCATTAGCGCTACATAGGAAGACATATAGCAAAATAATATGGAGATGATACAGACCTGGGGTTCGAACCCAGGTCTTGGACGTCAATGCATTGATAGCTTGCCAGCTGAGCCATGAAACATATGTTAATATATTATAACAAACAAATAACAAAAAGAAAAACAAACGCATTAGTGGTTTAACGCGCCAATTTTCAAACCGGCCTATCGCTGATGGCCACGAGTTCATCTTCTTCACCTCTCCTGAAACATAAACAATCAGCCACGGTTTTTTTAGCGTTGTTTTAGGTTAGCTTCAAGAAAATAGCGACTAGGTTCTGAGCACTCATAAATGGAGCGCGATGGTCCTATCTTCTTCGTCCAGATGAGCTGGTTTGAATGGTGGCGGTTTGGAGTCCTAATTTCTCCTCTTTGCAAAAGCCCCAAATTAAGAACTCTGAAAACCCTAAAAGTCAGTTATGGCATAATCGCGTATGGCTTGCAAAAATTCAATCAAACATATCAGTTAGCTTTGAAATCACATCAGGAACAAGAATCAATAAGTGAAATGTCATGAAAATGCATAGAATATAGAATACGATTTTGAAATTTTCATGGAATATATTGAGTTCTGTACACCGATTCCTTGCCTTTTGATGAGTGTTATGAACTGGAATATGATCAGTGATCCACAAGGAAGCTTTTGGAATGAATTTCGTGCCTTGAATCAACCTCTATCAATGATTTCAGTTTTGCTTTTTATGGAGAAAATTTCAAGTTTCTAATGAGTTCTTTAGCGCAGCTTAGAGTCTCTTGTGATTAGGTTTAGGTTTCTGATTATGTAGTGAAGGCATTAGGTTAACAAAATTGCATAAAATCTCTTGTAGTCATGGATTGAATATTTGATTTTTTCCACCATTATTTTCATATCTTTTCTCACATGTTCTTGTGCAAATCATGATCCAATTAGTCCAAATCTTTCCCTATTTAGTTGTACACGAAATCTTGAGTATCAAACATGCATAAAAAGATTGGTTAGGTCAAGTTATATATTTTTCACATATTTAAATAATTTAAATGAATTAATATGAATAATAATTCAAATAAATAAATAAAAAATGAGAAAATACTTCCCTTTGGGCCAAGTGGTCGTGCACATGCTTGGAATGATGAATCATGGAAGAAAAATGGGCCCATTAGCAATTTTAGGTCATTTGGATCAAAGTTGACTTTTCAAAATATCCAAAAATTTCCCAACTTCCACAAGGCATAACTTGCTCAATTTTTAAGCTTTTCTCATGTTCTTGGACATTTTGGAAAGGTCTTTGAGTCCTTTAACCAATGCCTTTGGTCCCATGTCATTTTGATTTACCAATATCAAGTTATGGTCTTTGACTTAAAGTCCCTTTTTGTTGACTTTTGAAAATGACCTATAATGTTGAAATTGATAACTTTTTGTGAGAGCATTTCTTAGACTTGAAGTATGAAGATGAGTTGTAGGAAATGTATTTCTCTTCAAAATGAGCTTTGGATGGAATTTTTCTGATAATCCATGTGAAAGTTATGCCCTGGTCAATTTCAGTTGACTTTTTCAGCTGTCCAAATATAACAACTTTTGCATCTTTGATGATTTCTAAGCCAAATTTTGAGAATCATGATCAAGCATTGATCAAATGATGTTTGTGGCTTCAAAATGATATGTTGACCAAAAATTTGAACTTTTGACTGTCAAATGACCATTTTGCCCCTACAGCTGACTGTAGTGCAATTTAGGGTTTTGACTGTGCAATTTTGAGCTGAATGCCTTGAAACTTGATATGAGGATGCTTGACCCTATTTGTAGGCATATGAGACTTGATTGGGCCTTTGAACACTCCATTTTCTTGATCAGCACATAAACCCTAGTTTTGACTGCATAGGAGACTTTTGCACTGGGCAACCCTTGGGGAATTTTGTGACTTGGCTTGGCAATTTTTTGAAGAATATGGGAGGGCAAATTTTGGGGTGCAACAGCGGCGTTCTCTTACTTGGATGTCAGCCTCTTGTACATAAGCGCCTATTTACAGGCAATTCAAAATCAATACAAATACACTTTTCAGTTAAAATTGCCAATTATTTTCCTTTTCTGTTTTGTTTTGTGAAGGACGTCCAAGGTTCAATTTGTGATATATGCATTTGACAATAACTGCTAACTCATAAATATTTGCATACGAAACAAAGGATTAATTACAGGTAACATTAGAAATAGGGGCAATGATGAGTGGTCTAAGCGATCTAATTGTTCTTTCCACCAAGGTATCAAGGTAGGTTCAGCCAGAGAACATAACCAATATACCTTAATTCCCCAGAGAGTAAACCAGCAAGTCAATGCACTCTCCCCAAGCTATACCATCAGCCTTAAGGAAGTTGGATTATCCCCAGCAGATCTCAACATTCCTCAGCGCAATATACGAACATTCCTAACAAGCATCCCCGGCAGTCTGGATCTAAGATTGTTCCCCGGCGGTATACAGACATCCAGCGGAGTCACTTCCCAATACATCTCAAAAATTTCCCCAGGAGAGTCCAATCCAGTTCCCCCAGGAAAGTTGGAATCCATCTCCCCAAGCAGTAAACTTATCCCCAGTAGATTCTGGAAGCTTATCCCCGCAGAGCACGAATGCGTCCCCCGGCTTTATTCAAAGGTTATTTCCCTACCAGGATATAACTGGGTTATCCTCAGCCAAAAGCCACGGAAGATCGTCCTCGGCGAAGTCTTCTTATCCCCAGCGAAGTCTATTAAAACTTCCAATATAACGACGGTATCCCCAGCGAAGTTACTACCAACATCTCAATAGGAGTACCTCTCTCCCCACAGAGTATTGTTCCCCAGCCAGATCGCTAGAATAATTTTCTCCCCGCAGAGTAATCTCTCCAACAAGTTTATTCCCCCAACGGAGTCATCTTCTCCTACCGGTTTATTCTTGCAACCATCACTCCCCAGTGGAAACAAAGAATGATATTCACATCAGCCCAGGATTTGACTTCCCGGCACCCGTCAAGGATTTGTTTCCTAAGACGAAAACATACATTCATAAACAACACATCTTCATACATTATAGCATGCATATACGCATCATGAACATACAATCTCATTCATTCTGAGAGCATCTCGCATGTCATATATCATGACATCGCATACAACTAACGTTTTGTCTTTTCAGGACAAAAGTTAATACAAAGATAATTGCTATCAACTGTCGTGATTCCAGATCTGATTCCTGTATCTTGCCAGGGAGTATCTGTTGACGACTACAGTACCAGACTCGATTCCTGTATCTTGACAGGGCACGTCTGAAGAGTTCGAAGATCCGATTCCTGTATCTTGCCAGGGAGTATCTGTTGACGATTACAGTACCAGACTCGATTCCTGTATCTTGACAGGGCACGTCTGAAGAGTTCGAAGATCTGATTCCTGTATCTTTCTAGGGAGTATCTGTTGACGACTACAGTACCAGACACGATTCTTGTATCTTGACAGGGCACGTCTGAAGAGTTCGAAGATCCGATTCCTGTATCTTGCCAGGGAGTATCTGTTGACGACTACATTTCCAGACTCGATTCCTGTATCTTGACAGGGCACGTCTGAAGAGTTCGAAGATTCGATTCCTGTATCCAGCCAGGGCACGTCTACGTAAAGAGTTTAAAAGTCAACTCCTGTAACAGACCAGGTAATTTTCTTTCTTTCTCAGGTACACAAGTTCTCGCTAAGGAATCTCTTACGCGATCGACACCTCTAGATGGCATCTATAAGCCCATCCTCCTATCCACCACCTCTCCAAATGGCATCTGTAAGCCCATTCCCGCTGTTACACTGCTGATACTCAACTATGTGAGTGCAAATTTCTGGGCACTCTAGTGTTCAATCATCTTCCACCCTCGGATCACGAAAGGCACACAAGCCAATCTACATCCTCAGGTCTAAGAAGATTGAACAGGGGCAACTGTTGTAGCCCAAAATTTGCCCTCCCATAATCTTCAAAGTTATGACAAGCAAATGGTTCAAAGTCTATTCAAGGGCTACACAGTCAACTATCCTCCTAAGCCAGTCAAACTAGGGTTTTGGTTCTTGCAAGGAAGTTTAAGCTTTCAAGGTCTCAATCAAGTCTCCCATGCTCATACACATTGTCAAGCACCTACATGTCAAATTTCAAGGCTCACAAGGTCAAGTTGCACAGTCAAAAACCCTAATTGCTCAACAGTCAACTGTAGGGGCAAAATGGTCATTTGGCAGTCAAAAGTCAAAAAATTTTGTCAACATATTATTTTGAGGCCACAAACATCATTTGATCAATGCTTGATCATGATTCTCAAAAGTATGGCTCAAAAAGTCTCAAGATGCAAAAGTTTCTATTTTTGGACAATTGAAAAGTCAACTGTAACTTGACCAAGGCATAACTTTTTCATGGTTCATCAGAAAAATCCCATCCAATGCTCATCTTGAAGGGGAAGACATTTCCTACAACTCATCTTCACACTCCAAGTCCAAGAAATGCTCTCACAAAGAGTTATCAATTTCAACATTATAGGTCATTTTCAAAAGTCAACAAAAAGGGACTTTAAGTCAAAGACCATAACTTGAGATTGGTAAATCAAAATGATATGGGACCAAAGAAATTGGTTAGAGGACTTCAAGACCTTTCTAAAATGTCCAAGAACATGATCAAAGCTTAAAAATTGAGCAAGATATGCATTGGAGAAGTTGGGAAATTTTTGTGAAATGGCCAAAATCATTTATCCTTGAAATTTCATTTTTTTGACAAAAGGAGCCCACTTTTTCCACTTGAATTAACTTGGCCATGCTTCCCACGTGTCCAACCTTTTATTTCAATTTTTAAAATTAATTTTTTTCATTTTTAATTGATTTTATTGGATTTAATTAATTTTAAATCTTTTAAAATCAAAGGAAAATCAAAAAGGTTAATTAAGGAGGATATCTGACTTTGATGAACCTTGAATCACCATTATACATATTCCAAATTCGTGCAAGAGGCCAAATGGAGCAAGAATTCAAAATTGGCTCAAAAGAGGAAAGTTTGTTAATGGAGTTATGTCAAAATCTTGAACATGAAGGCAAGGCATTATGAGGCCATAACTCTTATCAAAACATGTTACATAACACCTATGCAAGTGATCAGACACAACAACTAGACCTAAGCTGCGCTGCAATCTGATAACAAACTTGGCATTTTCACATAAAATTTTCAAAACTGAAAACTGCCTTAGAGCATTCGTTGAGCCCCCATTCTGATCCAAACACCTTCCTGAGGTCCCAAGGAAACTCTAGCAATCAAAACCATGCTCAAACATGCAAAGAACCAGTCCCACAAAGCTACACGGTTTGTTCTTTTTTTCAGAAATGCATAGCACGATTCATCCATTTTCATTGATTTTTCTTGCTTGATTTGTACTAATAAGGGTTCTCTGAAGCTTCTTGTGCAATCCAATTGAGTTATAGGCATCTGAATCTGAATCTACCATGAACAAAAACTAGGGTTCCTGAAACTTTAAATTGGGGCTTTAGGTATATGGTAAAATTGGACTCTAAAACTAGTAGGAACAGGATCGTGGCAACATGAGGGTTCCAAATCACTAGTCGCGCCCAATTTATGATTGAACACGGCCTATTCGCTATTTTCAAAAAGCTTGTGTTTTGGGGGGGGGGGGGGGGTTCAAAACCCCCGCTATCCTTTTTTTACAGGTCCATTCGGAGAAGACGATTGCGTGGCATGGCGTGAGTGGTTGGTTTGAAATCCAGCGCCTTTTTTTTTATTTTATACCACTAATGTCAATTTTATTTTATATTATTTGTTTTTTATCTTATGTACAAAGCGCGTTGATAGCTCACTTGGTAAAGGCTCTCATTGGTAAACGCTGGGACCTGGGTTCGAATCCCAGGTCCCCTCAATTTGCTTCTATTATTTTGTTTAATTTGTTTCCATGAAGCTCCCATCCTGATGACCACCATGAAGCCCAACGCCTCTGTCTGCCACGCGCCTGGAAAGGTCAATCCAAAGGCTATCATATGAGTCCCATCATATGCATTGGTCAACGCTCCACATGTGATCCAAAAAGTCAGCAAAGGGCCTCCTCCTGTTGGGCCAGCATTCATCAAATCACCTCCAAAATTGGGGTCAACACCCCCCACAGTTTGCTTTTTGTTTCCTTTTCTTTTCACTTTTTTTTATTTATTTGTTTTATTTCTAATTAATTCATTAAAACAATTTTCATAAAACAAAAATCAGAAAAATCATAAAAAATAAAAATATGTTTTATTTTAATTCATCAACATTTTTTTGTAAATAAATTCAATAATTAATTTAGTTGTAATTTTAGGTTGATAACTTTAATGTTTTTTTCTCTCAATAACTAAAAAATATAAAAAAAATAGGTCTTTAGCACATTTTTATCTTTTTTAAATAAATATTTATATTTTCTTATTATAATTATCATTAACCATTAATTAATTTTATAAATACTTGTAATTAATCAATTAGGTTTAAATTAGGTTTAACTTAGATAATTTTTTCCTTTAATAAATTAAAAAACAATTAGGATTAGAATTATTTGACTTTTAATTCCAACTTAATTTTCTTTAATGTCATAAATACAAAAACATAAAAAATAAGTTTGTTTTCTTTTATTTAATTTAATTAATTTAATAATCTCATTTTAATTCCTTTAAAGGGTCCAACGCCCTCGCTTTCGATTATATTTTCTTTTCGCGCGTTTATTTTATTTCTTTTTATGAATGTAATGTATTTGCCCCAAAGCCCTGTAATAGTTAATTAGGCATTTACTTTCTGCATTTTATTTTAAATCGGGTCTTGGTTTAATTTGGCGATGTAGACCCCCGCCTTTGTAATAGCGTAGGACTTTTAATTCCGCATTTTTTTTAACTGTTAATAATTTGCATGAAAGAATGAATGCCAAAAATAAAAACAACGCGTAGATCACCAATGCATGAATAAGATAAACATAAATGAACATGACACACAAATCACACACCACCCCTAGGGTACGCCTCACTGTTGCCTTGCCCCTCGAAAGGTGGTCATCGAGTATAGGACGTCTTAGTAAGTCCTTATGTCCACGAACGTGGCATAAGGGTAGCTTCTAAGGTATCCTACTGTTGCTCTGGTGGTCACACTGTTGCCTTGCCCTTCGGAACGTGGTCGTCGAGTATAGGATGTCTTAGTGAGTCCTTATGTTCCATTGATCTAGTTGCCTCGAAACGGTTGCCTCGAAACAAGTTGCCTCGGAATAAAAATATCAATGGCATAAGGGTAGCTTCTAAGGTATCTTACTATTGCCCGGTGGCCACACTGTCCCTAACTCTCGAATTGACTCGAACACCTCCAACGGTGGTGCTACCTATCTCTCAATGGTGGGATAGTACTACCTAAAGGACAATTACACAGCTTAATTCCTTAGGGTAGGTAGATGACTCATGGATACTTGCTCTTTTCAAAAACAAATCAAAATACTTTTCACACCTTACACTTTTCAAAAAGCTTTTAAAACAACTTTTCAAACACTCTTGAGGACTGATACAAGAGTCGATCTGAAACTTTCAAAGAAACTTTTTTTCAAACCCACTCACAATTGAAAAGCAAACCTTTTGAAAACATAATGAGCAAGTATCTAAGAGCCCATGGATAACCATGGATAGAAAGGGTGCTAAACCTTCCCTTTCTATAAATCTACCTCCCGAACCAAGAACTAATCTCAATAAGGAATTTTTCTGTGCTTTTGTCCTTTCCATTTGGAGAAAATAAAAGACGGTGGCGACTCTTGCTTACCGCGACATTTCGCGAACCAGCTTTAAAAAATAGTCAGTTCCAGATCCAACGATCACATTGGGCATAAGAGCAGTCATAACATTAGGCTTTTTCGGTGCTTCAAACTCAATCTCCTTAGCTTCAATCAGATCCTGCACTTTATTCTTCAAAGCCCAGCAACTATTAGTATCATGCCCTGGGCTATCTGAGTGATAAGCACAGTGGGCGTTCGGATTATACAGAGGTGATGTGGTGTTGGGATTCTTTGGAGCTTCCCTCAGAATCACCAAGTTGTTCTTCAACAACTGCGGCAGAATTTGATATAGAGTCATACTGAGTCAAGTAAATTGTCTTTGAGGCCTCTCTACTCTTTGCTGATTGTTGCGTTGTGGGGCAACAATTGGTCTTGTAATAACTACTGCATTAACCTCTTGGCGGCGTTCAGGACGGTTTTGGCTCCTTGAGCTGTAAACTGCACTAGATTCCTTCTTGAAAGGCTTCTTCTATGTGCTTGACGAAGCACCCTTCTGTATTTTTCCGCTCTTGATATCGGCTTCAACCCTTTCCCCAATCATAATTAACTCAGTAAAACCTGACGATGAACTTCCGATCAAATGGTTGAAATATGGGCCAGACAAGGTCCCAAGAAACATATCCACCAACTCTCTATCAGCTAGAGGGGGTTGGACTCTACCAGCAAGATCACTCCACTTCTGAGTGTAATCTTTAAAACCTTCGCTCGAACCCATAGACATACTGTTGTACCCCAAAATTTGCCCTCCCATTTTCTTCAAGATTTGTCAAGAATCATCCTCAAATGGCTCAAGATTTCTCAAGGGATTGCACAGTCCAAATGCCTCCTAAGCCAGTCAAAATTAGGGTTTTGGTTCCTTCAATGAACTTGAGGTTTTCAGTGGTCCAAACAAGTCCCATAGGCCTATACATGTTCTCAAGCATCTACATGACAAGTTGCAAGACTCACAGCATCAAATTGCACAGTCAAAAGTCCTATTTGGTTCACAGTCAACTGCAGGGGTAAAATGGTCATTTGGCAGTTAAAAGTCAAAATTTTTGGTCAACATCTTATTTGAGGCTGCAATAATCATTTGATCAAATCTTGATCATGATTCCACAAGCATGGCTCAAAAATAATCAAGATGCCAAAAGTTGCTATTTTTGGACAGCTGAAAAGTCAACTGTAAATTGACCAGGGCATAACTTTGTCAGGATTTATCAGAAAAATCCCATCCAATGCTCATTTTGAAGGGGATGACATTTCCTACAACTCATCTTCACATTCCAAGTCCAAGAAATACTCTCACAAAAAGTTATCAATTTCTACATTATAGGTCAATTTCAAAAGTCAACAAAAAGGCATTTTAAGTCAAAGACCATAACTTGAGATTGGTAAATCAAAATGACATGGGACCAAAGGCATTGGTTATAGGACTTCAATACCTTTCCAAAATGTCCAAGAACATGTTCATATGATCAAAATTGAGCAAGATATGCATTGGAGAAGTTGGGAAATTTTTGGGAATTTGCAAAAGTCAACTTTGACCAAAACACCTCATTTTTGCTAATGGGCCTCAAATTTCTTTTTGAAACATTGTCCAAGGCCTATGCACGACCCATTGGGATTATTTGAATTTATTTTCTCATTTTCTATTAATTAATTGGATTTTTTATTAATATTAATTCATTTAATTGATTTAAAATATAGGAAAATATCAAGATATGTTTTTCTCAATCTTTTGTGATGCAAATAAGCTCAAGACATGCTGGAGATTTCGTGTACACATCAAGTGGACAAAATCTCCCAATTTGGCAAGGTTTTCCAATCAAAAATATGCAAAAAGATTTGATTGAAATCAAATATTGAAAACATGAATTCCATGGATTCTTGGCCAAGATTGTAACCTAAATCCATTATACTATATATGCTGAACCTAACCCTAATGCTGTGAACGTGAAAAACTGTTGCAGAAGCCATATGCAATATTGAAAAAAGTGGAAAAAACTCAGAACTGTTTTCAGTGTTCTAGGGCGAATTAAGGACTTTTGTGGATCCAAAGACATTGCTGGGAGCTTCCTGAACGATTTGCAATCAGTTTCCAGTTTCATAGCTCAAGAAATCTCCACAAACAGTCACATGGTTTGGTTACTTTTTCCATAATCGTAATTCAATATTCATGCATTATTAATGAGATTTTTTGTGTGTATTGGATTGCTAGAACCTTTCTGAAGCTAATGGTATTGGTTAATTGCCTTATGATGCCCAGAATCTCAAACCACCATTGATGAAATTTAGGGTTTCGAAGCTCTCAAATTGGGGCTTTACAACCCAAGAAAAATTAAGCTTCGTGACGCCCATGGTTTTACTCGTGAGCACCAGACGAAGCTAAAACAACCCTCGCGATGAATTTATATTGCGCACAAACTTAATCGCTATTTTTCCTTTTTCAGTTTGTGGGGGTTAAAAACCCCCGCTACTTGATGTGTTTTTATGCAGGTTTCATGAAGACGATGAAGATGTGTTCAGACACCATTGGTTTATTCAAATATAACGCGCGCTTTTTAAAATTTCCAGCGTATTTACTTATTTCATATATTATGTTTATTCATTATTATAATAACAAAGCATGCAACGTGGTGTGGTGGTTGATGATGTGTCTGGTAACTACTGGGACCTGGGTTCGATTCCCAGGTCCCCCAAACGCTTGTTCCTATTTTTTCTAATGCGTTCACGTGCAGGCTATCCAACAACGTTCCATCATACACCCCATCCATCCAAGCACCAGGTGGCTGGCAAGGCAAATCCAGTGGCCCAAAGATGCTGAACATCATGTTTCCTGGTCAACCAACATGCTGGCGATTATCAAAGTCAATGTGGCTTTATGGCCTAGTGGGCCAGAATTGCTGGGATAAACCTCCATTTGGGTCCAACACCCCCACTGGTTTTTTATTTATTTATTTTCTTTCTTTTTATTTTCTTTTGATAATTATTATTACTATTATTTAATTCATAAATTATTTTCATAATAAAATCAAAAACTAATATTGTAATTATTATTTATTAATTTCACCTTAGTTTATTTTTGTAAATAAAATGCTAACCAAATTAATTTAGTGTAATTAGGTTCAATTTTTAATCTTTTTCATAATAACTAAAATAAATTTAGAATTAGAGTTTTTCTTTTGACTTTTAATTTCTTATTTTTATTTTCATTAAAAAACATAAAAAACACAAAAACATTTTTTCTTTTAAATAATTAATTAATTAGGTTTAGGTTTAATATTTAATTAATTGCAAAAAGGACTAAACTTTCTTCTTTTCTCAAAAAGGGTAAAAACCCTAGGGACGTTCCCGATTTGATTTCTTCCGCGCTTTAATTCCTATTTGATCATACTTATGTAACTGTTTCCAAGGATGTAATAGTTAATTAGGTCTTTTATCGCTTTACTTACCTTTCTCGCATTTATTTTCCAAACGGGTTTTGTTTTTTGGCGATGTATAGACCCGCGCCTTGTAATAGCGTAGATTCAACTTTCCGCAATTTATTTTCCGCACTCTTAACTGTTAAAAATGCATGAAAGACTTGTATGACAAATAAAATCAATCTGTAGCTCACAAATGCATGTTCAAAGATAAACTGAAAAACAACACACATGCACATGCCACTCCTAGGGTACGCCTCACTGGTTGCCTCGGCGTGGTCGTCAAGTATAAGGTGTTTTAGAGGTCGCCCTCCTGTCTAAAGATCAAGTTGCCTCGAAATGGTTGCCTCGAAACGGTTGCCTCAGATAAAAAGGATCTAGGACATTAGGGTTACCGCTAAGGCGTCCTACCATTGCTTTGGTGACCACATTGTCCCTATAATCGAATTGACCCGAATAACTCCAACGATGGTGCTACCTACCTCTCAATGATGGGATAGCACTATCTAAAGGACTCTTACACAGCCTAATTCCTTAGAGTAGGTAGATTTCTCCCGGGTACTTGCTCTTTTTAAAAAAACAAAACAACTTTTCGCACCTACACTTTCCAAAAGTTTTCAAACAAATATTTCATACACTCTTGAGGACAGATACAAGAGTTACCTAGGAATCTTTCAAACGAAACTTTTTCAAAACCCAGAAACACTTGAAAAGCAAACAATTTTTGAAAACATAAGAGCAAGTACCTAAGAGCCCATAGATAACCATGGATAGAAAGGGTGCTAACACCTTCCCTTTCTATAAATCTACCTCCCGAACAGAGAGACATCTCAAAGAAGGAATTTTGTTGTGCTTTTGTCCTTTCCATGTTGGAGAACATAAAAGACGGTGGCAACTCTTGCTTACCGCGACATTTCGCGAACCAGCTTAAAAAATAGTCAGTTCTATTTCCACCGATCACAGAACTGGCGACTCTGCTGGGGAATTATATAAGTGAGGTGTACCTTAGGATTAGACCACTCTTATGTTTTCAATTGCTTGTTTTGTTTGCTTTAAAATTGTGGGCCTGATTTGGAGCTTCATAGATCCTAATCCGGATCTGGGGGATACCCTCTTTAGGTAGCAACAAACTGCGAGGGAACTATGCGGGGTATACAGATACGGTTGAAGCAGTTGCTACGTTGATGTGGCACTTTGGTGAGTACCGGTAACCCTTGAGTCAAGTCAAGGAGAGTACGGGGCCGCCGCGTGGTGTCGTGAAGCATCAACTGACCTTAGGAACCTTACTTGACCATCCTGGCCTCTTTAGGGGTAGTGAGATGACCGACTTTGGTGCAGTCCGAAGTTGGTAGATACTTGATACTACACTCATTGAGGGTTGTTTTCTTGGAATATTTTGATCGCCAGTTCAGTGGCTAAATCAAAACAATGGACATAGAAAACAACCCAATGATATTGAGCTCTTTAGAACCCGGTTACTTTTGATAGGACAGGTTTTGAGCCCACCAACTTCAAGAGGGTAGTACCTAAACTTCATGCTGGCCTGAAATCTAAGGGCTATCTGGTGTGACTTGTGTGCCTTCAAACTTGACTACTTGCATGCTTGTTATCTGACACATGAGTTCCTTGCAGGTTTCGTTTACAATCCTTAATCAGGGCTTATAACAGGGTTTACTTACATCACTCCACGCATAGCATAACATCATACCATCATACCATTGCATACATCCTGCATAAGGACTAACCTATTTCAAGGATCTCAAGGGTTTGTGATACAGGTCATGATGAACCAACTGTCTAGCAAGGGGCAAAGGGGCTTTATTTTCCTCTAGCCAAGGTTGATAACTTGAGTCAGGGGCTATGACCCACTCGATATGGTGAGCCTTGACTCTTGAAGAAGGACTCTCAACAACATGAAGTTCCTTCGATCAAGCTACCAGATTCTAACAATTTTCTTGTTTACCCTGCGAGATCCTCGAAAACATTGCATGCATACATACATATCATTGCATAACAGGTACCCTTCTACAGGTCACTTATCTTCTTCGCTGTTTATTTCAGCAATCAGCATGAATCCTGCACCATCCAGTGAACAAGCTATCCAGGCCCTCCAGGCCCAGAACGCCCAGTTTCAAGAGTTGGTCATGAGCCTAGCCCAGGGTCAACAGGAGTTGAAGACCTTGCTTATGAAGAAGAAGAAGAAGAGGAATGTTCTATTCAACCCTAGACGCTGATCTGGGAATGGATTACAAAATGAGGCTGAGCTGACTACCTCATCTGTGGGCAAATACAGTCCCTAAGAGAGAAGGGTTCCTAGTCCCGTGGTCTCCGACAACGAGACAGATTTCAATGATGAACAGTACCCTCCAACTGAGGACAAGTACAAACAGCTGGAAGACCGTTTGAGCACCATGGAAATACAGAAGGTTCCCGGCCTAGACTTCGAAGATCTAAGTTTGTCTTCTGGGGTAGTGATTCCACACAAGTTTAAGGCACCTTATTTTGCAAAGTACGACGGAGCCTCCTGTCCTAAGCTGCATCTGAGGTCTTATGCAAGGAAGATCCAACCTTACACTGCTGACAAGAATTTATGGATCCATTTCTTCCAGGAAAGTCTTTCAGGGACTCAACTCGAATGGTTCTATCAGCTGGATTGAGCCAGTATTCGTAACTGGGAGGACTTGGCTACTGCATTCTACAAGCAGTATCAGTATAATTCCGACCTCGCTCCTACGCGTACCCAACTCCAGGGTATGTCACTAGGGACGGGTGAAGGATTCAAGGAATATGCGCAAAAGTGGAGAGACCTTGCTGGAAGGGTGCAGCCACCTTTGACTGACCGAGAACTCGTTGACATGTTCTTGGGGACCTTGTCTGGTCCATTCTTCAACCATCTGATTGGGAATTCTTCTGTTGGGTTTACAGATCTGATCTTAACTGGTGAGAGGATAGAAGCTGGTATCAGGTCTGGGAAGATATCAAAGGGTGACTCCTCGAACGCTGAGAAGAAACCATTCAAGAAAGAATCTAGTGTTGTCTATGGGTCAAAAGGGCAGAATAGGTCCGAGCACCGCCAAGCTGTCAACGCGGTAGTTATTTCCAAACCGGCCAGCGCTCCTCAGCATCACAACCAACAAAGGGAAGAGATACCTAAAAGGCAATTCACTCCCCTCAGCATGACCTTGTCCTAGATATTGCCACAGTTGTTGGAGACCAATTTGGTAACTCTAAGGGACCCTCCTAAGAATCCCAACAGGACACCTTCAAGGTATAACCCCAACACCCGCTGGGCTTATCATTCTGACAGCCCGGGGCATGCTACAGATGATTGTTGGACTCTGAGGAACAAGGTTCAGGATCTAATCGACACAAAGGAGGTCCAGTTCGAAGCGCCCGAGACTCCCAATATGATCACTGCTCCCTTGCCAAAACATGGCTAGGATTGAAAAAAAAAACTTTTGTTCATTCGAATGTTCAAGTTGTAATTTTCTTTTGATTGTTCAAACAATTATTGTCATAGCAAACTTTATTACTTTATCAATGCATCGCATATGTCTGTTTTGAATCAATATATTCGCATTCGCTATATTCAAACAGCTTTCATTTTTTGTGATGATCAAACTCTCAATTAATAATTCTAATCCTCTTGAGGGAGGATGACGAAAACGATACCACGATCTTTACAGTATACTTGAACAGACTCCGCTGATGAGGTACAAGCATTGTTTCAAATCCTAAACACTGGAGTTATAAGGAAGATAATCCCTCGTCAACCCCCTTTGAGCCAAAGAAGTCAGAGTTTTTCTTTTCGAAAATTAAAACCCTTGATCATAACCTGGGGCAGGGTAGTTCTCTCAGTTGATCCAAGTGCACAACGAATGGCACCAACGGAGTCCTTCTAAAACAAAGGACGGTGATGGTTCTATATAATCATAAAGACAGGCAGTCGTTATCTTTCAAAATAAAAGCCCAATAAGTCAAAACCTATGAAGGAGACTTACAAAACCGGGGCACCCCGCTGACTGTAAAAAGAAACAATTCAGGCAAAAAACAGGGATAACAAAATCAAAAAAAGAAAGAGGTCCTACAAATCCTCAACAAAACAAAAAATGATTGCCTATTCAAAATAAATTGTCAACATCCGAACCATCATTGGAATATCAAAGCAAAGACTCATACAAGGTCTAACGCACGATTAGTTGAGTTTAGGATCGAAGAACATCACGAAGAGCGGGTGGGTACAAATAAAATTGGAGCCTTTATCCTTTGTTTCTTAAACCGTGAACCGGGCCACGTTATAACCCTCAAAAAGTCCTAGCTGAAGCATGGATTAGTTCGAAAGCATACTGTTACGAAAGGTATCCTGACTCCTTAAGGATTGCGGTAAAATAACGAGTTGACATCACAGTTTACAAAAAAAAAATTCACTTGTTTTTATGAAGAAAAAAAACTGCATTTTCAAAAACTTCAAGACGGACATAAGCTTTGCATTTTTGAAATAACATTGCTTGCATATGTGACTATTTGTTTGAACAACAGAGAAATTCGCACGACGAATACCTAGTGAATAAAAGCACTTCCAATCAAGGGGCACGGCGTGATCATTGTCCATCATCTGGGGCAGTTAAGTCAAGATTCAGAGAATCTCTCAAAATGCCAAAGAGCCGGGGGAAGATCTCCGCCTGAGTCACTTGGGACATTGAACAGGAATTCCAGCAATGAATCTTGCATGACCAAACATCTTCTGGTAGCATGGCGACACAACGCCACTTACGGTGGCACCTCCCTACATCCTGAGAGCACGGACATAGTCGAAAAAAAATACTACGCACAACCAAAGACCCGCTAGGTTGACACACCTAGGCAAAAATAAGGGCTTCCCGGCAAAACAAAAGGGTTCGGGCAAAAATAAGGGATGAAAATGAAAAAAAATCTGTACACCTGGCAAGTCGAAAACCTGAAAAGGCGGCTTGGGCAAAAATGGGTATCCCGGTGGACTGAAAACCCGAAAGGACGGTCCAGGAAAAAATTAGGGATCAAAGCGTACGACTATGTCCTGTCCTCTCATCACTTGCCTACCAGAAGAAGATTTGTCAAATCGGCAGTTATCAAGACCTCCACAGGTATCTTCTTCTCCTACAGAAACTGGGGCAATAAAAATTGTCTAGGCGATCTGGTTGCTCTGTCCACCAAGGTACCAAGGCAAGTTCGGCTGAAGAATCTGACCAAGACATCTTCACTCCCCAGAGTAAGACAAGATTCAGCAGTACTCTCCCCTAGCAGAGTTGGCCTCCCATCAGCCCTAAAAAGGCACAATATTCCCCAGCAAGTCAGTGATACTCTCCCCAAGCAGAGTTAGCCTACTGTCAGCCTTCAGGAAGTTGGGTATCCCCAGAAGATCTCAACATGCCCCAGCGGAGTATAGATGTTCCTCAACAAGCATCCCCGGTAGTCTTGGTATAAGATTGTTCCCCGTCATTATAGACACCCGTCATTATAGACATCCGTCATTATAGACACCCGTCATTATAGACACCCGTTGTTATAGACACCCGTCATTATAGACATCCATCATCATAGACACCCGTCATTATAGACACCTGTCATTATAGACACCCATCATTATAGACATCCGTCATTATAGACACTCGTCATTATAGACATCCGTCGTTATAGACACCCGTCGTCATAGACACTCGTCATTATAGACACCCGTCATTATAGACATCCGTCGTTATAGACACCCTTCGTCATAGACACCCGTCGTTATAGACACCCGTCATTATAGACACCCGTCGTTATAGACACCCGTCATTATAGACACCCGTCATTATAGACACCCGTCGTTATAGACACCCGTCATTATAGACAACCCGTCATTATAGACATCCGTCATTATAGACACCCGTCGTTAAAGACAACCCGTCGTTATAGACAACCCGTCATTATAGACACCTGTCATTATAGACAACCCGTTGTTATAGACAACCCGTCAATATAGACACCCGTCATTAAAGACACGTCATTAAAGACAACCCGTCGTTGAAGACGACTCGTCCATGAAGATAACCTGTCAATGAAGATAGCCTGTCGTTGAAGACAACCCGTCTATAAAGACAACCCGTTAAAAGAGACAAATCGTCAGAGAAGACAAAACCTCATCTGGTTCAGTTAAACCGATCCCTAAATATTTTTGAGATAATCTGTCAATAGAGACAACCCATCCACTTTTTGAAGTTCCGGATTCGATACCTGTATCTAGCCAGGGCATATATGTGAGTGATTGATTGTAGATTCGATACCTGTATCTAGCCAGGGCATATCTACACGAAGAGATTGAAGATCAACACCTGTAACAGGCCAGGAAATTATCTTTCTTTCTCAAGTATTCAAGTTCTCGCTAAGGAATCTCTTACGCGATTGACACTCCTGGATGGCATCTTTAAGCCCATCTCCACGACTATCCATTACACTTCCAAATGGCATCTATAAGCCCATTCCCGACAAGGTTCTGTCACATCTCCAGATGGCATCTATAAGCCCATCCTCCTATCCACCATCTTTTCAAATGGCATCTGTAAGCCCATTCCCGCCATCACATTGCTGATATTCTATTATGTGAGTGCAAATTTCTGGGCACTCTCGGATCACGAAAGGCACGCAAGCCAATCTACATCCTCAGGTCTAAGAATATTGAACAGGGGCAACTGTTGTACCCCAAAATTTGCCCTCCCATTTTCTTCAAGATTTGTCAAGAATCATCCTCAAATGGCTCAAGATTTCTCAAGGGATTGCACAGTCCAAATGCCTCCTAAGCCAGTCAAAATTAGGGTTTTGGTTCCTTCAATGAACTTGAGGTTTTCAGTGGTCCAAACAAGTCCCATAGGCCTATACAAGTTCTCAAGCATCTACATGACAAGTTGCAAGACTCACAGCATCAAATTGCACAGTCAAAAGTCCTATTTGCTTCATAGTCAACTGCAGGGGTAAAATGGTCATTTGGCAGTCAAAAGTCAAAATTTTTGGTCAACATCTTATTTTGAGGCCACAATCATCATTTTATCAAATCTTCATCATGATTCCACAAGCATGGCTCAAAAATCATCAAGATGCCAAAAGATGCTATTTTTGGACAGTTGAAAAGTCAACTGTAAATTGACCAGGGCATAACTTTGTCAGGGTTCATCAGAAAAATCCCATCCAATGCTCATTTTGAAGGGGATGACATTTCCTACAACTCATCTTCACATTCCAAGTCCAATAAATGCTCTCACAAAAAGTTATCAGTTTCTACATTATAGGTCAATTTCAAAAGTCAACAAAAAGGCATTTTAAGTCAAAGACCATAACTTGAGATTGGTAAATAAAAATGACATGGGACCAAAGGCATTGGTTAGAGGACTTCAAGACCTTTCCAAAATGTCCAAGAACATGTTCATATGATCAAAATTGAGCAAGATATGCATTGGAGAAGTTGGGAAATTTTTGGGAATTTGCAAAAGTCAACTTTGCCCAAAACACCTCATTTTTGCTAATGGGCCTCAAATTTCTTCTTGAAACACTGTCCAAGGCCTATGCACGACCCATTGGGATTATTTGAATTTATTTTCTCATTTTCTATTAATATTAATTCATTTAATTGATTTAAAATGTAGGGAAATATCAAGATATGTTTTTCTCAATCTTTTGTGATGCAAATAAGCTCAAGACAAGCTGGAGATTTCGTGTACACATCAAGGGGACAAAATCTCCCAATTTGGCAAGGTTTTACAATCAAAAATATGCAAAAAGATTTGATTGAAATCAAATATTGAAAACATGAATTCCATGGATTCTTGGCCAAGATTGTAACCTAAATCCATTATACTATATATGCTGAACCTAACCCTAATGCTGTGAACGTGAAAAACTGCTGTAGAAGCCATATGCAATATTGAAAAAAGTGGAAAAAACTCAGAACTGTTTTCAGTGTTCTAGGGCGAATTAAGGACTTTTGTGGATCCAAAGACATTGCTGGGAGCTTCCTGAATGATTTGCAATCAGTTTCTAATTTCATAGCTCAAGAAATCTCCACAAACAGTCACACGGTTTGGTTACTTTTTCCATAATCGTAATTCAATATTCATGCATTATTAATGAGATTTTTTGTGTGTATTGGATTGCTAGAACCTTTCTGAAGCTAATGGTATTGGTTAATTGCCTTATGATGCCCAGAATCTCAAACCACCATTGATGAAATTTAGGGTTTCGAAGCTCTCAAATTGGGGCTTTACAACCCAAGAAAAATTAAGCTTCGTGACGCCCATGGTTTTACTCGTGAGCACCAGACGAAGCTAAAACAACCCTCGCGATGAATTTATATTGCGCACAAACTTAATCGCTATTTTTCCTTTTTCAGTTTGTGGGGGTTAAAAACCCCCGCTACTTGATGTGTTTTTATGCAGGTTTCATGAAGACGATGAAGATGTGTTCAGACACCATTGGTTTATTCAAATATAACGCGCGCTTTTTAAAATTTCCAGCGTATTTACTTATTTCATATATTATGTTTATTCATTATTATAATAACAAAGCATGCAACGTGGTGTGGTGGTTGATGATGTGTCTGGTAACTACTGGGACCTGGGTTCGATTCCCAGGTCCCCCAAACGCTTGTTCCTATTTTTTCTAATGCGTTCACGTGCAGGCTATCCAACAACGTTCCATCATACACCCCATCCATCCAAGCGCCAGGTGGCTGGCAAGGCAAATCCAGTGGCCCAAAGATGCTGAACATCATGTTTCCTGGTCAACCAACATGCTGGCGATTATCAAAGTCAATGTGGCTTTATGGCCTAGTGGGCCAGAATTGCTGGGATAAACCTCCATTTGGGTCCAACACCCCCACTGGTTTTTTATTTATTTATTTTCTTTCTTTTTATTTTCTTTTGATAATTATTATTACTATTATTTAATTCATAAATTATTTTCATAATAAAATCAAAAACTAATATTGTAATTATTATTTATTAATTTCACCTTAGTTTATTTTTGTAAATAAAATGCTAACCAAATTAATTTAGTGTAATTAGGTTCAATTTTTAATCTTTTTCATAATAACTAAAATAAATTTAGAATTAGAGTTTTTCTTTTGACTTTTAATTTCTTATTTTTATTTTCATTAAAAAACATAAAAAACACAAAAACATTTTTTCTTTTAAATAATTAATTAATTAGGTTTAGGTTTAATATTTAATTAATTGCAAAAAGGACTAAACTTTCTTCTTTTCTCAAAAAGGGTCAAAACCCTAAGGACGTTCCCGATTTGATTTCTTTCGCGCTTTAATTCCTATTTGATCATACTTATGTAACTGTTTCCAAGGATGTAATAGTTAATTAGGTCTTTTATCGCTTTATTTACCTTTCTCGCATTTATTTTCCAAACGGGTTTTGTTTTTTGGCGATGTATAGACCCGCGCCTTGTAATAGCGTAGATTCAACTTTCCGCAATTTATTTTCCGCACTCTTAACTGTTAAAAATGCATGAAAGACTTGTATGACAAATAAAATCAATCCGTAGCTCACAAATGCATGTTCAAAGATAAATTGAAAAAAAACACACATGCACATGCCACTCCTAGGGTACGCCTCACTGGTTGCCTCGACGTGGTCGTCAAGTATAGGGTGTTTTAGAGGTCGCCCTCCTGTCTAAAGATCCAGTTGCCTCGAAACGGTTGCCTCGGATAAAAAGGATCTAGGACATTAGGGTTACCGCTAAGGCGTCCTACCATTGCTTTGGTGACCACATTGTCCCTATAATCGAATTGACCCGAATAACTCCAACGATGGTGCTACCTACCTCTCAATGGTGGGATAGCACTATCTAAAGGACTCTTACACAGCCTAATTCCATATAGTAGGTAGATTTCTCCCGGGTACTTGCTCTTTCTAATAAAACAAAACAACTTTTCACACCTACACTTTCCAAAAGTTTTCAAACAAATATTTCATACACTCTTGAGGACAGATACAAGAGTTACCTAGAAATTTTTCAAACGAAACTTTTTCAAACCCCACAAACACTTAAAAAGCAAACAATTTTTGAAAACATAAGAGCAAGTACCTAAGAGCCCATGGATAACCATGGATAGAAAGGGTGCTAACACCTTCCCTTTCTATAAATCTACCTCCCGAACCGAGAGACATCTCAAAGAAGGAATTTTGCTATGCTTTTGTCCTTTCCATGTTGGTGTTTACCGTGGAAGATGGTAAACAACCGCTGATCCTCCAAAAGGTTACTTATTTGATGACTCGCAGGATCGATCAGATTGATCCTAAGACATGGTTGATTTTTGGGGTTTTGACTAAGTTTAATGATGGTTAATGTCAAGAAAATAAAGACACTTTATGTAAATTGCATGAAGAAAACTTGGTAGAATAAAAGAAAGCTTTAAATAAAGGCTTCGACTGGGAAAAGTAAATGAAAGGGAATAAAGTTCTGGAAAATAAATGACTTTGATTAATTTAAATGGTGTTTCACACATACATTCTCAACAATTCTTTCGCTCACACTGGGTACTTGAATCTAAATGAGTGACTTGTATATAATTGTGAACACACGCGAAAAACTACGTGAACAACTAGTATTTATACTAAACACATCTCAAATAACCGTCGGGCAGTTATGCTGCTTCGAGATGACTCCACTTGGCATACTCACAACATTCGATGCTCCTGATCTTAGCACGTTGCACTTGGTAACCGCTGGGAACTGTTTTCCCTCCAAACATTCGAATCTCAAACCGTTCCACTCTGAGCATCGAATCCTTTTGTCGAGAAGAACCTTCGACGTCGAAGGCAACAAGATTCCTACTTAGAAGAAATTCTCTAAGTACCTTGCCACCTTCTGATGAGCCTTTTGACAGAATCAGCTGGTCGAGACCATCCCTCATGATTAATGGTTTATATTAATAAAAACAAGGGTGTCGAACTTAGGAGCCAACAAATTGCCCCCCAAGAATGCCTTATTTCGACGCTGAAAAGAAAAAGGCATTCTTTGAGATTCCACTCGACACCTGTCCTTCATTCTTAGCCACAGATTAACCTGTGCGCTTTTCGTCTTCTACCAACCAACTGACAATCCCAAGAAAAAGCCATCATTCCATCTGTACCTAAGAAGTCACCTCAGTAAGGCGTTTAGCGTGCCCAATGTCTTTTCACAGATTGTCATCATGACAATTTCCCCAAAACGAGGGCGCACGCTGCACCGTTTCGTTTCTGCAGAACGACTATGTCAGCGAAGGAGCGCCACGTGCCCCACTATCATCTGCAACATTAAATGGCCTCGAATTTTGTGATTTCCCAACCACTATAAATAGCGCTAAGTACCCATTGTGAGACTTTTTCACGCCATTCTGCATCCAAACCTTATTGTTGAACAAAACTTCTACAAACCTGCAAACACTTGGTTCTTCACTCACCTTCAATCTTAACCCAAAAATGGCTTCAGGTTCCTCTAATGCTCCTAGTTCCAACATTCCTTCTAGAAATGCTAAACCAAAAATCTTCTCAACTGTTCCAACAGTTAACTCTACAGGCATGCGAAGGGTTCCTGAACCCCTGGGAACTGCTGAGCGTGAAGCTTATTCTCATCAACTACTGATTCCAGTTGGATACTCCAACCAGATTTTCGCCATGTCTGGCCCGTTATCCCCATGCATTGATGAATCCACAAAGATCAAGAACTTCTTCCCGGTGCTTGAGGCACTCAAACCTGTTGGGTGTTCCAAAAAAGCTGCAGATGACAACGAAGATCCCGCTAAGGAAAAGATAGATCTTCGTTTCTTCAATAGAGGTGTTAGGGCTTTTAGGTCTAGCCCTAGCCTTACACCAGACTACAGCGCTTGGCTAGAGAAGATGGAAAAAAGCCAGGCTTCGATCTGGAAGAACCTGGGGATATACGACCTAGTCATGCTGTCGAAGACTGGTCTTAACTACTCCCCTGAGATGCTGATAGCCTCTTTGCTTTTCTGGGATTATACTCACTTCACTTTCCACCTGCCTTGTGGAATGCTAACACCCACTCTTTTCGACGTGGCTGCCATCACCGGTCTTCGACCAACTGGGGATTATTTCGACCCAGAGGAAATGTCGGAAGACCAAATTGGGTTTTCAGATACCAAACCCACCTATACCACCTATATCAACCACTACCATGATAGGTCGACAACCAATGTGACGGATGTGGAACACATTGCGTTTCTAGCCCTTTGGCTGTCACGCTTTGTGTTCTGTACGAAGTCTCTACAGGTGACAATGAAAATGGTCACCCTTGCTACCCAGCTTCACCATGGTCAAAACATTTGTTTGGCCGAATTAATCCTGGCGAATCTGTATGAGTCGATCAGCAGTGGAGCGACTCTGTTAAAGGTCATCGAAAATAGAGCCAGTTTGTTGCTTGCAGGACCCTTCTGGCTACTTCAACTATGGCTAAATGCCACTTTTGAGTCTTTCTTACCTCAGAAAACTCAAATAAACGAACAAGCTCCTGAGATAGCCAAAAGGCGTATCGAAGGCACCAGACTGGCTTTACTGGCCCCGACTGAGGATGGGCTGGAACTCCAACAGACTTTTGCAAACTTCGTCTTGATGTTTGCAAGAAGAAAAGAATTCACCTCGACCATGGCTCCTTTCGTCCATCGAATGGTTGGTCCGGAATGGTTCACCAGGCCCCATCCCAAGTCGTCAGGTGACCCTCATGTCGAAGAACACACAATAATGTGGGAAGCATTTCTCACACCCAGAATAATGACACTGCACTTTAAGAGCTCCAAGAATCACCTGAGCTTGATCGCTTACCAGCTAAACTTGGTCTCTCGACAGTTTGGTATCATCCAATCACTTCCTTCTCCTATTTTTCCTAAGGAGAAATCAATGTTATATTTTTGGAATGATTATACTGAGGATGCTGCCACCAAGCATATTGGCAGGTACGCTGGTTGAACAGTACTTTCACTGTTCGACTATCAACTTAACTTCCTCTGTTCACCATCTTTCGAAGACTGGTGGAAGAGTTATTATGCTGAAGAGTTCTTCGACGAAAAAGATTTTGTGGACGAACTTCAGAAGTCCTTCGTTCTAGTCCTTGACAAAATAAAGAAATGTACGTTCACTCTCCAAATTATTTTTGTCTTTCCATTTCGACTTGTAACTTGTTAATTATAACTTGTGAACGCGTCTTCTTTCAGTTGTGAACGCGCCATCAGGGAGGAGGTCCCTCGACAAAACCTTCAGCACCGGCAAAAACCACAGAAAGCCATCAGGGAGGAGGTCCCTCGACAAAACCTTCAGCACCGGTAACCAAACTTTTATTATTTCCTTCTGGTTTTAGCATCCTGATTTTCGATGTGGCGTTCTAAATCGAACTCCAATTGGTTTTCAGGAAACTGCACCCAAGAAACGAACTGCACTAACGGTCGAATCTGGGAGTGACGACGAGGATGAATCTCCCCCCGCTCCTCTTAAATGGAGAAAAGTGAAGAAAGATGCTCCTTCTCCTGAGTCTCGACCCATGATCAGAATAAAGGTTGCAGGGAGAAGACCCAGGCCACCTCCCGTGATTATAGAAGAGCCCACGAAGGAGGAGCTAAACGTTTTGCTCAATAAACTCGTCGAAAGTGATAATTCCAGCCCTGGGGCTGAAATTCCTCTGCAGGTAGTTTCTCTGACCATTTTTAACTCAGGTGTTGATGCTCTCATTCGATTGTGTCTCTTTCTAAACCAGAAGATTCTTCCTCTTCTATTTTCAGGAGACCACCGAAAGTTTAGCACCAAAGACTTCAGAGATACTAGACTCTGCTGAACACAGTAGGCAACAAGAGGAGGAATTGGCGAACGATGAAGCCATTGTCGAAGCAGAGGAACAACAACCAAAGGAAACTCAAGTGGTCGATCTGACAGAGGAGCAACATGACGAAGGGGATCATGTTGATGCTGGCACTACTGAACTACAGGTCGAAGAGAGTCATGTCGATGCAAACGCTACTCAACAACTTCAACCCCAAGCCAACGCTGCTGTAAGGGTTACTACCTCGACAAAGCCTAAGTCTAAAGAAGACCTGGCACTCTTGAAGCAAACTGATCCCATTGGCTACCTGAATGCCATCATCGAGAGTAGGGGAAGTTCATCTGACCTTAGTCATGATGCTTCTACTGCATCGGGAAAGTCCACTTCGAATTCTCCTCTTGATGAGGCTTTGATGAAGGTCAAGGCTCAGTTCTTCAAGAAAGATCTGATGAAGGCTTTGGAGGGGGATCCTACTGCTCCGTCTTGTTTGGGAGCTGTTTTGAATGCAGTCGATTTGCTTGCTGTGACTCCAGAGGTTTCCAGCTTTATCTTGGAGTTATACTCCATTGTTGACCAAGTCTCTGCAGACTATCGACGTCAGAGGGGCTTCAACAGCCAGCTCGAAATGCTACATGGCAAGAGTTCTTCTGCCTGGACTGAAGTAGCTGAAACGACTTCTCGAATTGCAGAGTTGTCGAAGCAGAAAGCATCCAAGCAAGAAGAAATTGACGCCATAGATCGAGACAATGCCTCTATAAAGGCGCAAATCGAAGAGCTGGAGGCCAAGATAAATGCTAATACCAAGCGCAAGGAGGAGCTTCTCTCGACTGTTTCAGACACAGAGAGCCAAGCTGAAGTTACACGAGGCCTAGAGTTTGCTGAGAAAGCCCAAGCCTTCGATGACCAGATTGCCAACCTTTCCCAGGCGACTGCCTTGTGCAACAAAAGACTGGAGTTGCAGCTGGCCAAGTACCTTCTACTTAGAGATCCTATCCCCTTCTAATTTACTCAGCCATTTATTAACCATGTATTGTAATATTTACTTGACAATGTAACCATTTTGGCTAATTCTTATAAAATTTTCCATTTTGGCTATTTATGGTTAATTTGGTCATTACTTGCTATTTATTTTGATCTCTTGGAGCATAGGTTTATATTTTTTCAAATATTTGCCGTTTACTCTCAAGAGTCTTTTATCTTCACCTAACTCTTCGACTTCATAAGCTCCACCAGAAAAAGTTTGGATAATTCTGAATGGTCCTTCCCATTTGGGTGAGCATTTTCCCATGCTTCGATCCCTTCGATCCATGGGGAGAATCACCTTCCAAACTAATTCTCCAGGCGAGAATGCCTTAGGTTTTACTTTTTTATTGTAAGAGTCTTCTACTCTTTTCTTCTGAATCCTTAGTAGGTCGAGAGCGCGTAGTCTTTCTTCGTCTAAATCTACTAGTTCGTCTAACATCATATCCCAATAAACCTCAGAGGGGATATCATGATGTCTCTGAACCCTTGCAGATTGAAAACAAATTTCCGCTGGCAACACTGCGTCATGACCAAAAGTTAGCCAATATGGTGTTGTACCTATGGCTTCTTTTGGGGACGTTCGACAGGCCCACAAGATCTGGTCTAACGTCTTATGCCAATTTTTTGGCTTCTTCCCTACATGCTTTTTTATCAAGCCAATCACTATTTTATTCGCTGCTTCAACTTGACCGTTTGCCTGTGCATAATAAGGCGTTGATGTTAGGAGTCTAAAGCCTGTTTCTTGAGCGAATTCCTGCATCTTTCGACCGGTGAAAACTGATCCTTGATCAGTCGTTATAGTTTCAGGGATTCCAAATCTAAAGATAATGTTCTTTTGAATAAATTCAATGACATTTTCTTGGTCTACATTGACTAACGAAATAGCTTCGATCCACTTAGTGAAATAATCAATGCCTACCAATATATACTTCTGGCTCTTTGATGATGCTGGTCGAATCTCTCCAATAAGGTCCAACGCCCATCCTCTAAAGGGCCAAGGTTTCACTATTGAGTGAAGTTCGCTTGTTGGTACATGCTGGATGCCTGTATGGACTTGACATTCCTGGCACCCCTTCGCAAACTCGACACAATCTTTCAAGATGGTGGGCCAGTATAGTCCTTGTCGAAACAACAATCATTTCATCTTATGTCCTACTTGGTGAGCCCCACATGCTCCAGCGTGCGTAGTCGAAAGGGCTATGTATGCTTCAGTTTCACTTAAGCACTTTAGCAATACCCCTTCAGGCGTCTTTTTAAATAGCTCATTACCCATGAGTACGTAACTCAACGCCCTATATTTTATTTTCCGTTCTGTCGAAGCTGCTGGACTTTGTAGATATTCCACAATGGGTTTCCTCCAGTCTTGCTCTGACAAATTGTCTATGAACGATATTTCAAAGTTCCTTTGATCAGCATACCCTAGTCTTGTCGATTTCAAATCTGTTGGTGACAGACTAGTTGCTTTTATTTTTTCTCGGACTTCGATTGCTCTTTGAAATCTCGTTTTTGAAATTTTGTACCCAGATGCAATTTGTGCCAAATCGTTGGCTATTTGATTTTCCAACCTGGGTATGTGTCGAATGTTGACCATTTCGAATTTTTTCAATAAACGATTTGCTATCACAAAGTACATAGTAAGATTTTCTCTTATGCACTTATATTCTTTTGTGACTTGCTTAATGACTAACTCTGAGTCTCCCATTATTTCGACTCGAGTTGCCCCCAATTCCAACAATATCTCAAGGCCAGTAATTAGAGCTTCGTACTCAGCCTCATTGTTCGAACAAGTACCTGATATCTTGTACTTGAATGTTGTTGGAATTTTTTCTGGAGAAATAATCAAGACCCCTACTCCTGTTCCATCTTTATGACTGGAACCATCGAAGTAGAATTTCCAAGGCTCTATCTCCACATAATTTATACTCTCAACCTGAATTGAGTGGTTGACTATAAAGTCTGCCACCACTTGCCCTTTCACTGCCCTAAGAGGCATAAAGGTCAAGGAGTACTCAGTTAACGCTAGAGCCCACTTGCCAATTCGGCTGTGTAGGATGGGTTTCGACAACATGTACTTGAAAACATCAAAATGAGACGAAACATACACATCAACTGGCTTTATATATTGTTTGAGATTTGTACAAGAGAAATAAATACATAGACATAATTTTTCAACTTCGCTATATCTAGTTTCTGCATCGTTCAAAACTCTACTAAGATAGTAAATGGGTCTTTCGACTCCATTTTCATCTTCTTGGGCTAACATGCTTCCCAAAGTTTTGTCGAATGCAGCTATGTACAATCTCATACTCCTGTTGCTGCAAGGAGGCACCAAAATAGGTGGCTTTGTGAGATACCCTTTGATTTTATCGAAGGCTTCTTGTTGCTCTTGCCCCCATTCGAATCTTTCTTTATTCAATCGAAGTAAGGGTGAGAAGGCTTGAGCTTTTCAACTTAGGTTAGATATGAATCTCCTTAAGAAATTTATCTTGCCCAGCAGAGATTGCAGTTCCTTTTTGTTCGCTGGCGCTTTCGCTTCCAGAATTGCCTTCGTCTTGTTCTGGTTGATTTCGATTCCTTTCTTGTGGACGACGAAGCCCAAGAAATCTCCAGCTTTTACACAGAATGCACACTTCAAAGGGTTCATTTTCAGACCATGTTCTCTCATTCTTTCAAATGATTGTCGAAGGTGGTCTATATGGTTCTTCCTGGAAACAGATTTTACAACAATATCATCAATATATACTTGCATAAAAGTGTTAATAAAATCATGGAAGATAGAGTTCATCGCTCGCTGATATGTTGCCCCAGCGTTCTTTAGGCCAAAAGGCATCACTACCCATTCGTAAGTGCCTAAAGCCCCGGGGCATCGAAAAGTTGTTTTTGACACATCTTCTTCAGCAATGAATATTTGATTATATCCTGAATAACCATCGAGCATACTCAGGTACTCATAGCCAGCGGCAGAATCGACTAGCATTTCCGCCACAGGCATAGGATATTCATCTTTGGGTGTAGCAGCATTCAAATCTCTGAAATCTATGCACACCCTCAATGTACAATTTTTCTTAATCACTGGCACAATGTTTGCAATCCATTTGACATACCCCGTGGCTCGTATGAATTTGCACTTCAGCAGTCTTTCGACTTCCATTTTGATCTTTGACAGTATTTCTGGAGCGAAGCGTCTTGGACTTTGCTTGACTGGCTTCTTCCCAGGTTGGATTGGCAACTGAAGTTCTACCAATCCTCTGTCGAGACCAGGCATCTCGTCGTAATCCCATGCAAAACAGTCCTTGAACTCCTTTAACAAATGGATTACTTCCAACCTGAGTTCTGGGTCTATTTTTGCGCTAATGTAAGTTGACTTTTTCTCTAACCCTTCGCCCAAGTTGATTTCTTCTAAAGGATCCTGCGCTAACATTTTGATGTTGTTGGCTAAGGGGTCCTTTTCGAATCCCAAAGGCTCATCGTCATAGATGGCATCGAGCCTTTGTTCCTGCATTCCTTCTGGCATGATATCAGGAGGTTCTGGATCGAAATCCTTTCCAGGACCTACAGAAGGTAACTCTTGATCATTGGCCTGTGTGGCCATATATTTTACTTCGGCTTCGAGAGCCGTTATCATCCTTGTTTCGGCTACGTAAGCCGAAATTCGCTGCAGTGATTGTGACTCAGTCATTGTCACTGAATTCACTTCCCCAACCAGTTGGCTGGATGTCAGTTAGCCCACTAAAATCAATGTGGGACAAGTCTTCTCTGTCCCATTGAAAACCATGCTCAGGGTGCAGGTATAAGGAACAAAAAGCATTTGGCGCTGGCGCCAAGTCGAAGTCAGGTGCTGGGCATGGCCCAATGTGAGCCAGATTTTTGTCGAAGTCTGCCATCCCTAGGTGATTTACTTCGCCCAAGTAATAGCTTTGATCCGCTTCTATGTTTTCGACCATTCCATCAGGACGCCATAGTATCAACCTTTGGTGCATTGATAATGGTACAGCTCCAACACCATGTATTCATTCTCGACCCAACAAAAGATTATAATTTGGTTTGGCCGATATGACCATAAACATAGTTGGTTGAAGGATGGATCCCACCTTGATGTCCAGTTGGATCACACCCATAGTGGTCCCTATTCCGCCTTCATAATTCGACAGGACCATGTTGTGAGGCTTGATGTTTTCCTCGCTCTTGCCTATTTTTCTCAGCATAAAGTGAGGGATGATGTTGATGGTTGCCCCACAATCCACCAAGATCTTATTTACTGTGGTTTCTTCGAGTTTAGCCCTTATAAATAAAGGCTTGAGGTGATTTTTCATCGCCTCTGTAGGAGGTTCGAAGAACCCATTTTGCTCTTCAGTAGCGCCATTATCCATGACGAAGTAGCATACTGGCCTATGCTTGGCCATTTCTTGTTCAACTTCCCAATCGCTTGCTTCGACCTCCACCTGGCGGTTGAACTCTCGGCAAAACTGAGACTATGTTCACCATGATATCTAAGGTGTCATCAGACTCAGAGCCATCTTCGTTATCAACTTCACCCTGGTTAGGCCAGACTAGCCTATTGGTCACTGGTTGTCTTTCCAGAGGCTTCCTCTGCTTTCTCTGAGGGACATTTGAACTTGATTCTGGCTTTGGTTCATTAGCAGCTTCCCTCTCAGCCTTTCGCCGCCTCTGGTATCTTCTCCATTGAGATCGAGACATGGGATTCTTTCCTTTGTAGTTGCTTGATACTTGGGTCACTTTAGGGGTAGCAACCTGAGGTTCTTTCTTATGTGTAAAAGATGAACCTCTTGGCACTTTGAAGGAGTGCCATCTTCCCTCGCTTGGCCTCTTTCGACCTGATGTTTTGTACCATGTATCAACTGGCACATTGGTTGGAGGCCTGAAAGTCAGTGGCCTCTTTTCTTTATTTGAACCCTTTTGGTAGGTTCTTCTGGGGTCATGTCGAGTATCAACAATTTCCCTTTTTCAGTTTGCTGCTCTTACACCTTGGATATGTTCAGCAGCTTTTTTGTCGAAAATCGAGCTGCATCGAGGACACAGCATCACTTCTGACTTCTTCTTCTGGAATCTTTGCAGGAAATCTTCCAGATTTTCATTTTCCCGAGGGAAAGCTGTTTTGTTGGCTTGTTCTTGCCTAGTGGCCTCCTCTGATGCTTTTGGTTCAGAGACTTCGACCATGTTGACATTCATGGTGTCTTTGGTGGCAAGAGTCAACTGCTTCATCTGAGTCTCCAAGTCCTCTGTCTGGCCTTGAACTGCAGCCAAGTAGGAACTGGGTTTTGTTCCAGATTTTTGGGCTCCAACTGTCTCCAGCTTTGGGCTTTCGACCGCTTTTTGGACCGCTTCAATTGTTTTTCTAGATAGATTCCTAGAAAAACTGCCAAAGATTGGCATGTTGACATGATCCTTGGTAACTTCGACCATAGTTATTCCTGGCCTCTTCGCCTGGCTTCTGGATGCCTCGATCACGTTCACCTCTGAAGGTTCAGCATAATAGGCTTCAACCTGCAAAGGGTTAGAGTCCACAGTCATGGGGGTCTTGTCAGCAAATTTCAGCCTCCCTTCTTCGATAGCGTCTTGCACGAGATTCCTGAAAAGAAAACATTGAGATGTTTTATGGCCCAGAAAATTATGATATTTACAAAAGCCTCTTTTCTTTCTTTGATCAAGAGGAGGTACTTTTACCCCTGGGGGTACTATCATTTGGCCATCTTTTACAAGTAAGTCAAAAATTTCATCACATTTTGTAATATCAAAACTGTAAGTCTTTTTGGGGAACCTATCGTTGGTCCTTTTCGGACCAGTGGGATTTTTTCCACTTGAGGGGACTAACAGTTTGCAAGAGTATGGTGGCCCTTGTTTTAGTTCCGCTAAATCGACCTCGCTTTCTTCGACGGTTATAGTTTCGTCGAAGGTTTCTGGATCTTCATCATCCATTTCGACATATGCTATCCTCTCTCTTTTATGAGTTTTTGTCGCCTTGGCTTTTTCAGCCTTAAGGCGTTCTACCTGTCGAACTCTATCGGCCAATTGGGCCATGTCTCTCAGGTATTGAGTGTCTAATTTCTTCCTAATGGAATAATCTAAGCCCTCTGCGGCTATTTCGACTAACTCATGTTCTGGCACTTGCGTAAAGCATCTTGCTTTGAGCAACCTAAACCTATTTAGATATTCGTCTATAAGTTCAGTGAAACGTCTCTTTACACTGGCCAATTATTTCAGGCTTATCTTGGTTTGTCCCATGTAGAATTGCTCATGGAACAATCTCTCCAACTGGGTCCAATGATGGATCGAATTGGGGGGGAGAGTTGTGAACCAAGTAAACGCGTTCTTTGTTAAAGAACTTGGGAAATACTTAATCCTCAGGTTTTCGTTGTTTGAAATATCTCCTGCTTCGATCAAGTATCTCGCCACATGTTCGACAGTAGATTCTGTCGTGTCCCCTGAGAATTTAGTGAACTTAGGGACTTTACATCTAGGAGGTAAGTCTGTTTGTAACACATATTCTGACAGTGGGGATATGAAGTTGGGCCTACGAAAGCCCGTATTCATCCCGTTTTGCGTCATGATTCTTTCGATCATGGCTGCCAGGTTATTTTCCAAACCCATATTCTGGTATTGGATGTTCTGAACTACTTCGTCAGCATTTTGGTTTCTGTTGACTATCCTTACCTCCGGGGCTATGACCCTAGGTTCTTCGACCCCGGGTTGCTCCAATCGTGCCCTAAGGTTTTCTTCGACAGGCTGCTGGACTTGGTTAATAGTGGTTTCTTCCTCTAGAAGTATACCTTGGTTTCCCCTTATTTGCGCCCTTTGGGGCTATCGAATAGGTTGGGGTACCCCAAAGAAATCAGCCAGACGCGTCATTTGTGCTGTCATCTGCTGATTCGACTGGGTGGTATTTTGTATCAGAGCGTTCAACACCGTACTTAAAATTTGTGCCAACATTTGAACCATATCGTGATTGCTTTCGTCCATTTGTTGCCTCAAGACTGATGTCGAGGCATTTGTAAGGCCATGCGCTACTTGGGACGTTCCTCCTAAGAGTTGGGTCCTATTTCTGTTCGCCATACCAACTCCAGAACCTTGGAGTGGCGAAGAGGCACTCACTAAAGGGTCTGAAAAAGTGGACGCAGCGTTCGTCAGGCTAGCCAATTCAGACGTTGGCATGCCATAGAGTGGTTCTCGATTTGGACCGCTTGTCAAAAATCCTGGGGGAACATAAGGCCTAGTTCCTGGATTTCCCCTTGGTGGGGGAGTTCCCAAAGGCACTCTGGGGCCAGTGAACGGAGGTAATGGCCCCGTTTGTGTGACCGTTACTGCTGGTGTTGAACCAGCGGTTAGCGCTTCACTTACGGTTGGGATTACCGTTGTTCCCACATTCGTTTGTGGGATTTCGCTATTGTTTGGCGGATTCGCCATCGCTTCTCTTCTTCTGGCAGTATTGGTATCGTTAGTGTATATTCTACCACTTCTCAATAACATGCAATACTTCTCGAAAAAGATGATATTCTGTACAAATACGGTTAACCTTCAAAATCAACACAAGGTCCCACCAGGTGTTCCAGTTTGTTTATCGTGGAAATTGGTAAATAACCGTTGATCCTCCAAAAGGTTACTTATTTGGTGACTCGCAGGATCGATCAGATTGATCCTAAGACATGGTTGATTTTTGGGGTTTTGACTAAGTTTAATGATGGTTAATGACAAGAAAATAAAGACACTTTATGTAAATTGCATGAAGAAAACTTGGTAGAATAAAAGAAAGCTTTAAATAAAGGCTTCGACTGGGAAAAGTAAATGAAAGGGAATAAAGTTCTGGAAAATAAATGACTTTGATTAATTTAAATGGTGTTTCACGCATACATTCTCAACAATTCTTTCGCTCACACTGGGTACTTGAATCTAAATGAGTGACTTGTATATAATTGTGAACACACGCGAAAAACTACGTGAACAACTAGTATTTATACTAAACACATCTCAAATAACCGTCAGGCAGTTACGCTGCTTCGAGATGACTCCACTTGGCATGCTCACAGCATTCGACGCTCCTGATCTTGGCACGTTGCACTTGGTAACTGCTGGGAACCGTTTTCCCTCCAAACATTCGAATCTCAAACCGTTCCACTCTGAGCATCAAATCCTTTTGTCGAGAAGAACCTTCGACGTCGAAGGCAACAAGATTCCTACTTAGAAGAAATTCTCTAAGTACCTTGCCACCTTCTGATGAGCCTTTCGACAGAATCAGCTGGTCGAGACCATCCCTCATGATTAATGGTTTATATTAATAAAAACAAGGGTGTCGAACTTAGGAGCCAACAGTTGGAGAACATAAAAGACGGTGGCGAATCTTGCTTACCGCGACATTTCGCGAACCAGCTTAAAAAACAGTCAGTTCTATTTCCACCGATCACACATACCCTGAAGTTGGGTACGCGTGGGAGCGAGGTCGGCATTATATTGACACTTCTTGTAAAAAGCAGCAGCAAGGTCCTCCCAATTATGGACATTAGCTCCTTCTAGTTGATAGAACCATTCAAGTTGAGTCCCTGAAAGACTATCTTGAAATAAATGAATCCAGAGGTTCCTGTCAGCAGTATATGGTTGAATTTTTCTAACATACGAGCGGAGGTGTAGCTTTGGGCAGGAGACCCCGTCGTACTTAGCAAAGATAGGCGCTTTAAACTTATGAGGGATTACCACCCCAGATGCCAGACCCAAATCTCCAACGTCCAATCCAGGTATCTTCTGGATCTCCATCGCGCTTAACCGGGCTTCGAGTTGCTTATACCTATCCTCGGCAGGAGGATACTGGTCTTCATCAAAGTCAGTGTTGTTGTCAGAAACAACAAGGCTATGAGCCCTCCTTTCTTCTTGATTCTCTCCCCCTCCAGATGAGTGAGACAAACCAACTTCCTCTCGCAATCTGTTCCCAAACCTGTGACCCATATTCAGGAGGACCGTCTTCTTCTTCTTCTTCTTCTTCTTATCCTTTAAGATAAGATTCTTCAGATCTTTCTGTCCCTTGGCCAGGTTCATGAACATTTCCTGGAACTGAGCATTTTGAGCTTGAAGAGCCTTAATAGCTTGATCAGTGGATGTTTTGGAAGACATGATTGCTGAAATAAAAAGCGAGGAAGATGAGAAACCTGTAAGGGTACCTGTAATGAGGTGCATGGAAATGGAATGCATATGATATGATTTCAAAGACTTTAGGGATATTCAAATGTGTAAACCAAAATGAAACACACTTTTATTAGATTAAAAACTTGAAACAATGTTTGACAAATGCCTTTGAGGCGTTACAAAGAGAAAAACTGAAAAGCAAATCAAAACTAGAAAAAGAAAAAGACATCAACGCTCCCATGGTCGTTTTCCTCCCGTGCTGTCATAGTTGTTGAGGACCTTCTCATTCTCCAGCTGCCTTGTAAGCTTCAGGATCTTTCGTTCCTGCTCATGATACTTTTCTCTGTAAGTATCCCGTTCCTCCCTCAATTGGATCCAAGACCTTTTTAATGCCCCAATGTCAGTAGGCATGTATGGATGGAGGACAGTATGAGGAACCCCTTCTTCATCAGCACTCTCAACAATTACCTGCAAGACAGCTTCGTACGACATTCCCAGCTTTTAAGCACGGGATCGAACCCACCAGAGATAAGGTTCCATCAAAAGAGACGTCTTCATTCCTAGCTCATATGGATCAGACCTGTTAACCATATTCCAAGCTCGTATGAACCTGCGGCGATGTCCCTCAACATTCCCTTGGAAGTTAAAGATAATGCTCGGAATCAGCAACTCATGAGGACCATCCTTTCGAGCTCGCCCAAACTGTCGTAAGGCCAGACAAGGATTATAGGTTATTCCTCCCCTAATTCCAAGCAGTGGAACATTGGGGTATTCTCCGCACCGGTCAATAACAGCTACTTCTTCCATGTCTTTAGTGCTCCAGATGATGTCCGTATAAGCAAGGGACATAATTCTGTAAGCCCAACCCATACCTTCCTTGTTCTTCAAAACAGATTTGGGGAGGTGATAAATAAAACACCTCGCCAGCAACGGTGCACAACAAATAAGGGTTCCCCGTTTCCGAGCAGTACGAGCATAAAGAGCATGCAGAATGTCACCTAAGAGAGTAGGCACCGGATTACGGGACATGAAGATCTTCACTGCGTTCATGTCTATGAAGGAATCTGAATTAGGGAACAAAACCAAGCCATAAATGAGAAGTGCCAGGATATCTTCGAATGCTTGAAAGTCCAAACTGTCCCAAAACTGTTGAGCCTGATCAATCAAGAACTTAGCCAGGAAGCCTTTAACCCCACTCCGAGTCTCCCAGTTAGACATTACATCAGCCTTTGTTAGATGTAGGGCTGTAGCAACATCCTCTGGCCTAAGAGCTATCTCCCAACCTGTAAATGGTGTCTGCTCTAGAATAGAAATGCCAAGTAGATCAGAGAACTCTTCCAAAGTAGGGACCAACTGATAGTCCAGGAAGGTGAAGCAGTGGTGTAACAGGTCGAAGAACTAGAACAAGACGCTCATCATTTGCTCATCCATCTTAGAAGTGACCAAACCAAGGAGGTGACCATGTCTTCTAACAAAGGAAGAAGTATCAGGAACTTTGGAAACCAAATCTCTAAGCTGAACAGGGATTTGTACGAAGCTGATGCGAATAGTATTTTTGCACATAGATGCCATGATCTGCAAAACAAAACAAAGATGAATCCCCTCGGTCTTTGAAATGGGTTAGTCTAATGAAATATGCATGCGATGTCATGATGCATGATGTCATGATAGAAACACACCACAAGTATTCACAAATAGCAAACATGGTAAGGGCACACAAGTCACACAATAGCCCTTAAATTTCAGGCTGGCATGGAGTTTAGGTATTACCCTCTTTCAGTTTAGTTGGTTCAACCTGTCCTAGTAATAGTAACCGGGTTCTAGAGGATCTCAATATCACCGACCATCCTCGATTGGTTATAATTCCAGTTTAGCAACCTTTTCTTGCGGCCGAAATCATCGCGAGAGTTTGGTCTCAATGAGTGTAGCATACTACTACTTTTCTATGGCCAAGTTGGTCAATCATAGGTTCTAAGGTCAGTTGGTTCTTAATGACCCCTTAGCAGCCCCATACTCTCCTTGTTCCTCCACAAGGGATATCGGTACAAACTAAAGTGTCACACCAACGTAGCTACTGCTTCAATCGTATCGGTCTATGCTGTATAGTTCCCTCACAGTCTATTGCTACTTACCTAAAAGGTATCCCCCAGATCCGGGTTAGGATTTATAGTAACTCTGATTCAAACCCACAAAGATGAAGCATACCAATCAAGAAATTGAAAACATTATGATAAACTAATCCTAAGGTACACCCCACTTATTAAATCCCCATTAGAGTCGACAGTTCTGTGATACGGTGGAAGAACTGACTGTTTTTGGAATGCTGGTTCGCATTTTACGTTTGTGTTTGCAAAATGTCGCAGTAAGCAAGAGTCGCAACCGACTTTTATTTTATCCAACAAGGAAAGGAAAAAAGCACAGAAAAATTCCTTTTTCGAGATATTTCTAAGTACGGGGGGTAGATTTATAGAAAGGGAAGGTATTAGCACCCTTTCTATCCGTAGTTATCTACGGGCTCTTAGGTACTTGCTCATCATTTTCAAAATTGTTTTCTTTGTGTTTGTGGGCTTTGAAAAGTTTTTGTTTTAACTTCGATTTAACTCTTGCTTCTGTCTTCAAGAGTGTAATGAAGTGTTTTGAAAATTTGTTTGTAAAATAGTGTAAGTGTGAAAAAAGTTTTGTCTTGGATGAGCAAGTATCTAAGAACTAATCTACCTACTCGAAAAAGGAATCGTTCTATGTTTGTTTCCTTTAGACAACGCTATCCTACTATTAGTGAGTAGGTAGCATCGTCGTTGGAGTTTGAGGGTCAATTCGAAAGGGACGTACGGTCACTAAAGCAATGTTAGGACGTCTTAGTGGTAACCCTAATGTCTTAGATCATTTATCCGAGGCAACATTATCCGAGGCAACCTTTTCGAGGCAACTTATGATCTTTTAGACAAGAGGGCGACCTCTAAAATAACCTATACTCAATGATTGTTTACAAAGGCAACCAAGTGGGACTGTACCCTACTAGTGCGCATGTGCGAGTGTATTGATTTCAGTTATTTTTATCTTTGCACATTTAGGGTGATCTAATTATTTTAAATTCATACATTCATTCTTGTAATGTAAACCCTATTATCAAACATCTAACAATTGAATATTTGCAGAAATTAAAGACCGGAATTTAAACTAAACTATTACAAGGCTTCGGGTATTTACATAGCCAAAAACAAACCCTTTAAAATTTAAAAGCGGTAAAAATAAATAAATGTCCTAATTTAATTATTACAAACCGGGAGAAGATAAAATAATTGGATAAAAATAAAGCGCGCGAGAAAGTTAGATCGAATGCGAAACTAGGGTTTTGACCCTCTTAATTAAAAGAAAATATTTTTTTTGTTTTTAATATTTTTTAAGAAAAGAAATTAAATCCTAAAATTAAATGCTATATTAATTAGTTAATTAAATTAATAAATGAAAAATAATTAAATGACATATTTTTGGTTTTTGATTATTTTAGGAAAGAAAATAAAATAATTAAGTTAGTAATAAAAACCTATTGATTCTAATTAATTTAATTATTTACAAAATCAATTAAAGTTATCTAACATAAATAACCTAATTAATTTGATTAACATTTATTGATGAAAAATAAAATTCTAAATTTATTTGGACATAAAAATATTTTTGTGATTTTTTTGATAAAAAAGAAAATTATTTTTGGTTAGTAAATAAATAAAAATAATTAAATGAAATATAAACAAAATATAAAAGATGAGAGATGGGCCTGAAATTAAGGGGTGTGCATAGTCAGAATTCTGGCCCATTTGTGCTTATCCATATTGACTTTTGCAATCCAGTGTGTTGCGTTTGACTGGCCTGTGGTGCACCCTCAATGATGACCACCAGATTTGGCCATCTGGCCATCTGGTGCGTTGGATGATGAGGGAGTATGATGGACGTTAGGCTCAAACGCGCATGGGATCCTGAAAAGAAAAACATTATATAGAATTTGGGGGGAACTGGGATTCGAACCCAGGGCCCAAGGGGAATTTCATGCCACGCTTACCACTCGACCACTTGCTGCTTGTTGTTATAATATTACAAGATAATAATAAAATACAAAAACAAATGTTAGTGGACAAATTCAGAAAAAAGTGTGCCAACATTTGAACAGGCCAGTAGGGGAGCGGCACTTCATCGTGTCCTTCCTCTCTCTGTGGCTAAAAACTAAAGGACCTATACCCACAGAGAGCATCTGTTACTACAAGCCATGCTCGTTCCAAATTCTTCTACATGCCACATAAATGGAATCTAACACCATGGTTAGATTCGTCTCGTCCTCCCGATCACAACCATACCCATTGCCAAGGCCAATTGGTCAGTGCATGGGAGGGCTTGAAAACGCTTGGTTTTGATTGCTTTAGGTTCCTGAGAGTGCCAGGAAACGATTGGAATCAATAGCAAGCCTTGAGGATGCCTCTAAGTGGGATTTCGATCTCACACTTTTCTCTTGATTTTTCCAATTTTGTTCTTGCTCTCATGCCTGCTTCTAACCTTTCTTTTGATCTTCACGCACTCCTTATGTATTAGTGAAGGGATTAGGGTTGCAAAACTGGTTCAAATCTCCTTCTTTCAATGATTTTGGATTTGATTTTATTTGATTTTATTTTATTTAAATCCAATTAATTCAAATCAAAATCAAAATAAATAATAAAAATAAGATATGGACAAGTGGAAAAGGCTAGAGCACATAGGCTATGTTGGCAAATCAAAACAAGTGCAAAAGATTGGGCCCATTTGGCAAAATTTGAAGTTTTGGGGATAGTTGACTTTTGGCAATTTTGCAAAAAAGGTCAACTTCACCAATACATAACTTCCTCAATTTCGAACCTTTGGAGGTGTTCTTGGACTTTTTAGAAATATTGAGATGTTCTCTAATCAACCCCTTTGGTATCATCTAAATTTGACATTCCATGCTCATGTATGAAGCTTTGACAAAAAAGAAGTTTTTGTTGACTTTTCAAAATGACCTATAATGTCCAAATTCATAACTTCTTGTGAGTGCATATTTTGAACTTTGGAGCTGAAGATGTGTTGTAGGGAATTGCAACCTATTCAAAATGAGCTTTGGATGGGTCATTTATCATAAAGTATGAGAAAGTTATGCTTGGTCAAAGTTGGGTTGACTTTTCCTACAAAACCCTAATTTAGCAACTTTTGAATCTTGATGAATTATGAGCAATCCTTGATGAATCGTGATCAACCCTTGATAAAATGATGAAATATACTTCAAAATGAGGATGTTAACCAAAAATCTTGAAGTTTGACTGTATGTAGGTCACAGTTGACTTTTGCCCTAGCACAGTCGACTTTTGGACTTTTGAGCAATTGACTGAGCAAACTTCCTCTGCAAGGCTTGAAACTTGACATGGATGATCTTGAGAACATATTAGGACAATGTTGAGAATTTGGGACCACTTGGACTCAAGTATCTTGATGCAACATGAAACCCTAATTTGAGTTAGGTTGTCTTAGGGGAGAGCTTGTCTGACTAACCCTTGGGCTACTTTGAGCAACTTGGAGATCTTTCTTGCAATGTTTTGAGAAATATGGGAGGGAAAATTTTGGGGTACAACACCACGATCTATTGCTACATACCTAAAAGGTGCCCCAGACAAGCCCTCAAAAGTAAAGAATACAAGGAAAGCAATTTAAAATGATGAACTAAACTCTAAGGTAACCACACTTTATAAGATAACTCCCCAACAGAGTCGCCATTTCTGTAATACGGTGGCAGAATTAACTGTTATACTGGTTTTTTATTTGTGTTTACAAATTTTGCGGTAAGCAAGAGTCGCCACTGACTTTTCTTTTATCCAAATTAAGAAAAGGGTGAAAAGAACAGAAAAATACATTTTTCAAGAATTTTCTGTGTAAGGGGGATAGATTATGGAAAGGGAAGGTGTTAGCACCCTTTCCATCTGTATTTTTCTACGGGCTCTTAGATGCTTAGTTCATTTTTAAAATACCTTGTGCTTTGTGTTTTTAAAATTCCTTAGTGCGGCGATTCGCTTTATGATAACTCTTGTGTCAGTCCTCAAGAGCGTTGATAAAGCGTTTTTCTGAAAGTGTTTTTGAAATGTCTTGTGTAAGTGAAAATGTTTATTTTGAGAAATCATTTAAGAACTATCTACTTATACTCGAAAAGATTCGTTCTTTTCCTCCTATCCTTTAGACAGTTCTATCCTACTATTAGTGAGTAGGTATCCCTATCGTTGGGTGTTTGAGGGACATTCGAAGGGACGTACAATCATAAAGGCAATATATGGAGACGCTTTAGCATTTTTTTTGTTTAAGGGACTAGATCATTTACTGAAAGGCAACATTGTAGGGTCATCGAGGGACTTTGATCTTTTAATTTAAGGGTCTTTGCTAAAGCGTCCCCACTTTCGAGGGACATGAATGTTTTATTTTCCGAAAGTGGGCGTACCCTAGAGGTGTATATGTGCAAGTGTGTTATGTTCATGTTATTTTAGTATTGTGTTAAGTTTGCTAACATTTGATTTTAATCTTTGTCATACAATCCTATTAGTCATACATATAAGCAGTTAATATATTGCAGAAATTTAAAGTGCGAAAAGTTAAATCTACGCTATTACAATGCTTCGGGGAGGGGGTATTTACTTGTCCAAAAATGGGGGAAAATAAAGAAAGGGGTAAAGTAACGTCCTAGTTTAAGCTATTACATACCATCACAAGATATATTAGTATAAGAAAAGAGTGCTAAAATAAACAACGCGTGCGAGATGTAAAGAGGCGTCTAAAACCCTAAAAAATTTATAAATAAAATAAGAAAATATGCTTTGTTGTTTTTGGTAAGAAAATAATTAAACTACCTTAAATCTAAATTTAGTTAGAAAAAGATAATTTATTAAATGAATCTAATCCTAATTCTAATATTTTTGTATTTTTATTAAGAAAATATTTGAATGAAATAACCTAACTCTAATTGATTTTAAATTAATTAAAACAATTCAACATAATCAAGTCAATTAATTCACAAAAATTAAAATTAATTTAGAAAAAAACCTAAATCTATTTTTATGTGATTTTTGATTTTTATGATTTTTGCAAATAGATAAATATAAAACAAATAAAAAAAAACTAAAAAGATAAGAAAAAAAACATGATGGGTCTGGCGCTTATAGTAAATGGGGGGTATGTATGTTGAAATTCGTTTGGCCCAAACCAATCCAGCCCAACTTCTGCGTCTAATCCAGTAGGGAGTGTACCCTAAGGTACACCATGGTCTTTGGCCATTTGAGAATGTTAGATCTGATGTTGCATGGACCTAATGGTCATGAAATGAAGTTGTATAGTACGCATCTGGCCACTAGGAGTATAGAACCTATAAGCAAAGTTAGGAAAAAATAAAATGCAAGAGGCAGGGGTCGACTCCCTTACCTCTCACACACGCAACGCCTTAACACTCACACACCTAACCGTTGGGACGGCTTTACATCCGGGAGTATATATCAAACGATTATAATATAATGTAAAACGAGTCATAGTGCTGAGTTGTCAAACACGCGCGTTTCAGTGGGGCCCCTACTATTAAACTAACCAACCTAAATGCAACCAGGTGCCACGCGTATCATCGTCAGAGTTAGGGAAGTAAAAGGTGACGGAGTTGGACTCCGATCACCTTCTCCGGTCAGCTCAAATCCCTAACCTGCAAAATAAAACAATTCTAAGCCAAAAATTGAACCTACCCCCCCCCCCCCCTCTAAATTGGGGGCTACGAATTCAACCATGGAGTTAGTTCTTTCTGAAACTCCCTACATCAATGAGAACGAAATTTGATTGTAGTTTTGCCCTAAAAATGGAAAAACTCCATCCTCATGCCAAACCTTGCATGTAATAATCCTAAACAGGCACAAACATTAATATGAACATATGTATGCACAGAGAAATCATTTATATCGCATGTAGAGAAAGTTTGAGATCATGAAATTCTTACCAAAGTGGAGGTTCAGTTGACTAATCTCAGGGCTCTTCAGGCGTGGATAAGAGATGGTATGCTCTCCTTGGAATTTTAGGATGTTGATGGAGGACCTGGAATAGGCTGGAACTTATTTTTTGAATTTCACGATTTTGATAGATTTTTGAAATTTTTGTATGGCTCTTTGAGGCATCTTTAAGCATGTGAGATGCTTGCAAGGATGACCATATATAGAGGAGATGGAGGGAGCAAGGTTACATGGAAATAATCAAGCCCATAAAGACCATGATAAAGCCATGATCCTTATTTTGAAAAATTGCCAAAAATGAAGATTCCATGCCATGTTGGGACTTGGATGTATATGGTCATATTTGCACGAATTTATGGGCTTCTAGGAAAGACAAGACATCATCCCGAATGCTAAATCTCGTCTCTTAATATTTTGTATAATTTATTTTATATTTATTTGAAATAAATTAAAATAAATATGAACAAAATAGATAAAATGGTAAGGCAATGTAAAAGTGAGATTATATGTCCCCTATAAGTTCATAAGAATGTTTGAACCTTAAAAAGTTAAGCCATTGACCAAAAAGTTCAAATTTGCTCAATGCACCATTTTTTAATTTTCTGAAATTTTCCCAAATTGGACAAGCCATAACTTGCTCAATTTTTGCCTCATGATGATGATCTTTGACTTTTTGGAAAGCCTAAGATATCTACTTAAATCCCTTTTTTTATCAATTTTAAATTTGAATAGTTTATCTTGATGTAAATGGTCTTGACAAAAAGTGTCTTTTGTTGACTTTCTAAAAATGACCTGTAACGTGTAAGCTTGTATATTTCAAATGGTTCATTTCTTGGACTTGAAGAAATAATAGAAGTTTTAGGGAATTGGATTCTCTTCAAAATGAGATTTGGTTGGGGGAAAATGGATTATGTATGTGAAAGTTAGGCCTGGTCAAAGTTCAGATGATTTTCCTATATAAACCATAATTTAGCAATTCTTGACTTTTGATAGATTAGGAGCATTTCTTGAGGAATCAGGATCAAATGATGGATATCACTTTAAAATGTTTATGTTGACCAAAAACCTTGAAGTTTGACTGTACATTGGTCACAGTTGAGTTTTGACCTAATACAGTTGATTTTCAAACATTTGAGTAATTGACTGAGCAAACTTGTAATGTAAGGCATGAAATTTGTCATGAGAAATCTTGAAGGCATATTATGACCATGGAAAACATTTGAGACCTTTGGAGCTCACACATCTTGGTGAAAAGTGAAACCCTAATTAGAGGTTCATTGCTTAGGAGAAGAATTTGTCTGGTCAATTCTTGGTCATCCTTGAGCAATTGGGAACCTCAATGAGCATGTCTTGAGTAAAAATGGGAGGGAAAATTTTGGGGTACAACACTAAGAATCAAATTATCTATTTTAGATAATATCATAATCATAGTTGAAACGCTTATTATGGTATCTGGACTCCAGCATCTTGCAACTCACGAAGGACAAGTAGTTAAAAATCTAGATACTTTAAATCCACAGTTACTAAAGCACAGAAGATGACGTCAAGGATTCCCTCGGCACTTAGTTCCTCTGATTATTGTATGGTCTTCTAATGTATGTTATGGTTAATTTCTTTTGGAATGTAGTACTTCAAATAAATAAATGTTCATCTCAATAAATGTGTTTTTATATTAATGAATATTCGGTTATTCAAATTAAAGACAACAGTCTTTTCTGAACCACCTCTAGCACTTGACGGGACATGTTGGAAACTGAGACAATCGTGAAATTAAATTTTTATTACTAATTTACCCTCTTGTCATATTTTTTCAATTTCAAAATATTTTTTTCATTATTTCAAAACACTTTTAAAAACCCCTATCTCATCAAATCACACTCCTCGCCTCATCAATAATTTCCCAAAAATCATTCAAACCCTAAAAAAATTTAGTACGAGTCTAAGCTAGCATTTTGTTCACCCTCTAAAAAATGGCTCGTCAAAAATTATTTGCTGAAATTCAAGGTCAAGATCAACAACCTCAACAGGAACATCCTTCAGACATCTCTCTATCCACTCTTGTAAGAGAATTGGAAGTTCTTTTTGAAGCTCTCGTGGATTTTGAAAATCTTGCAGCAAATAACTGCAATCTCCTAGATGTGGTTACTCTTCAAGGATGGTCAGTTTACTTCGATCGTCTATGTGGAACGGTTCTCACATATTTGGTTAAATAATTATGGATACATGCATATGTTTCTATCAGTGGGCATGTAAGGTTAAGCGTATATGGAAAGATGATTTTCATCATTGAAGAAGATATTTCAAAATTATGCAATCATGATGGAACTGGAGCCAAATTAATCAACATGACATCTAAAGGTTTTCTGAATTCTGGAAAAGAGGAGGATATTTTCAAAGAAGGTTATGAAGAACAAAAACCCAAATATATTATCAACAACCTTAGGGGTTGGTACAGAATCTTTATGGGAAGTATCACCCATCATCATGAAACGCACTCCTCAGACTATCTCAATGCTGATAAAAAGTATCTCTTGCATGTCATTCATTCTAACAAAAAGATAAATCTCCCATCTATTTTTTTCAATCATCTGAAGAACATCATTACAGAATCAAGGTATGAATGTCCTAAGAATAAGAAACATATCCCTTTTGGAAGACTTATCTCAGATATTCTTCTGGAGAACAACCTTGTTTATTCCATGAACCAAGAAGTGTTCAATGCATCTATTAGATCCTCCATAAATGGAAAAACCCTAAGAAACATTGGGATAGCTAAAAGGAAAATTGTGGAACCCATTGAACCTACTGCCCCTGTAGTAATAAATAGAAGGATTTGTGTGGAAGTCTTTACGGAGTATCTCCTTGATAGATCTTCAGTAATTAATCCAAGACCTTGTGTAAGAGTCTCTCCCAAGAAGAATAGGAAATTCTCCAAGAAGATAATTGTTAAAGAAACTCCTTCAAAAGATTTGAAGACAAACATTGTCAAAAGACCACATGTGAGTTCTAACGATTCTGGTGACTCTAGACCTTCCAAAGTTGCTAAGATATCTAAATCTTCTGTTACTACATCCATAGCCAAAGTATCTCTAGATGTTCTTAACAAACATACATCTTCTGATGGTGTGTCTATCTCATTCTCTCCTCCATCCACCTTCACTATTCCACCACCTACTCCATTAACTGCTCCTACATTTGAGACAATTTTCTCTCCCCCCGTAAAAATCCAAATGTTTCGTCAGGAACCTCTTGTGATCCTAAAATATTTCAAAATATAAAACCTTCTTAATACACTTCATCAACAAGAACCCACATCACCCATTCCTATCAAATTAACATCTCTCTTCCACGGCCATCCTCTATCATCTCATATGAACCCAACATCTCCATTACAAAAAATCATGATCTCTTTCTTCAATTATCCCCAACCAATACCCCTCTTTTAAACGAAATTGAGAACATCACAACACCACCCCCAAAATTCTCCTCCTTCATCTCCACAACCTAACCATCTTAAAACGAATTCTTAAGCTACTCTTGAAGACCTCTTATCAGAGGAGGATATCTTGAAAATAATTGTTGTACTAGACAGGGATCCTTCTTCTAATTTTGGAAAACCCTTGGCACACTTTGCTAAAACCATTTCTAAGCCTATACCCCTTTATGAAATAATGTATCAGTTTGGACTATGCGCTCACAACTCGCTGAGATTTGTATAAAGAAAATTAGTTTCAAGCAGAGATCCTGAAGTAACAAATGATGCTTTGGGAAGGTTTCAGAAAGTGGTTTGATATAAACTCCAGAATCATGCAAGCCTTCTATTCATTTGAAGCGGTTAAGAAACATAAGTAATGGATCTAAGCCCAACATTTTGAAATTCCTTTATGTCTACATGCTCCTCCAAAGGTCTCAAATTTTGAATCTGAGCAACAGTGTGTTGATTCAGTTGGTATGTTAGATATTGACACTGCTTCTGAGTTATTAATAAATAATGGTGAACCTTCTGGTTTAAAAGGAAAACAATTAGTGGAAGCGGAAGACCATCCAGTTGGGTTGAAGGTTGTATTAGAGAGACAGTAGGGAGAGAATCTTTCCATTCATTAACGCCTGGACCAGTAGGATGAAAGAATTTTAGCTTAAGCGACCTCATTCAAACAACTTGTTGATTCTTTGATAAAATTTATGACAAAACTGGACAAGAAGGATGATGCTTAGAGTCGTAGCCCTTTGTATTAGAACTTAAGAATAGTTTTTATTTTATTTCTAAAACAATTGTATTTTTATCCTTTTGGTTTTAAATGAAATTTTTTTTGTCTGTTTAAATCCTTTTTGATTTTTGACAAAGGAGGAGAAAATAGTAAATGATTTTGATAGTACTTAATCTCAAATCTTAAACCCAAACATGATATAATACTTTTACTACTAGCAGTTTGTTTGATGTTTGATTCAGGAACTTTGTAAAAGTTCACTGGTTTTCATAAGACAAGTCAATTGGCTATCAGAAGATTATCATCTTCCAATAAGAAGATCAAGATAAAAATGCTTTAAGAATTCTCTGATGAGATAAAGCATCTAGGAAGAAACCAGAAGATTAATATGCATGGAGAATGCTCTGATGAGCTAAAGCATCTGGGAAGAAACTAGAAGATCAAGATGCATGAAGAATGCTCTGATGAGCTAAGCATCTGTGAACATGTATTCGTTAGAAGTTGTGAACTGTCTAAAAATGAATCATGAGCTGAAACTATGATTTGCTCAGAAGGCTCTAACTAAGTTAAAAGATGAAATAGACTTTGATTTACCTATTGTTCATAAGGAGTGAACTTAATTAAAATATGGTTAATCAAGCTATGATATTCCTACTGTTTAAAAGTGTTGAACTAACTGAAAGTAAGGAAAGTGTGTGTTGATCCTACCTATTATTCAGAAGAAGTGAACATCGTGAAAATATGGTTAGATCAAGCTCTGATGTTTCTACTATTCAAGGAAGTTTAGAACTTTCTGAAAGTAAGGGAATTGTATGTTGAAAATTCCCATTGTTATGAAGTTGAGAACTTTCTGAAAATATGGTAATGGGACTTTGTTGCTTCAGGAGTTGTGAATTGTATGGGTTCTTAACAAATATGTTATGTTACTTAGAATTTGTTTTAGAAGTTATGGAATATCTGAAATAATGTCAATGTGTGCTTCGACAATGTTTGATCTACTATGAAAAGAGTGTTCAAAAGTTGTTAACTTTCTGAAAGTGTTTGTAACCAGGTTACGTGTTAACAAATTATGATACTTCAGAAGTTGTAAACTATCTATAAGTATAGTAATTCTATTGTTAACCAAGTTGATTCAAGGTTTGTGAACTGTCAGAAGACATGGTCCTAAGACATGTTTAGAAGACATGTTCTAAATACATGGTCTAAGACATATTCTAAAGACATGGTCTAGGACATGGTCTAGGACATGGTCTAAGACATATTCTGAAGACATGGTCTAAAAAGAAATTATCTAAGACATGGTCTAATACATGTTATGAAGACATGGTATAATACATGTTCTGAAGACATGGTCTGAAGACGTGATCTAAAAGACATGGTATGAGACATGGTCAGAAGACATGTTCAAAAGACATGATCAGTCAGGAAATAGCTCAGGTGCTGAACTCTCTGATGACATGATGTTGTGCGCCTTCTGGTGGCATAATTTTAGTTTCTGGAAGAACCATGTATTAGTTACGATGTTTGATGTAATTCATCAAGATAGTGACTAAACAGGTTTTGTTGACTCATAGTGTTCTGATAGCAATCTAGGTTTTGAGATGAAGACCATGTATTTTTAGTCAGAAGCTGATGAGTCGTCAATGGAGAAGTATTCCTTCTCTATGTTACTTTGTCTACTGCAAAATTCATTTTGTGAGTCTTGGCCTCAGGGGGAGACTCTGGACAAGCTTTAATGGAATTTAGACTATTTTGATACTTCTTCCAGTTAAAGACAAAGAGACCTCTTCTGGCTCATATTAAATCGACCAAAGATTTATTCTGATACTTCTTCAAATCAAAGTCGGGTATAAACATCCTCTAGTTCAGACTAAATCGACCAAAGATTTATTTTGATACTTCTTTCAGCGGACCTTTTTCTGGATCAGATTAAATCGACCAAAGATTTATTCTGATACTTCTTCAGCGGACCTTTTTATGGCTCAGATTAAATCGGCCAAAGATTTCTTCTGATACTTCTTCTAGTTAAAGATAAAGAGACCTCTTCTGGCTCAGATTAAATCGACTAAAGATTTATTCTGATACTTCTTCCTGTCGAAATCGGACATAAATATACCCTGGCTTAGATTAAATCGACCAAATATTTATTTTGATACTTCTTCCAGCGGACCTTTTCTGACTCAGATTAAATCGACCAAAGATATATTCTGATACTTCTTCCAGTTAAAGATAAAGAGACCTCTTAAGGTTCAGATTTAATCAACCAAATATTTATTCTAATACTTCTTCTAGTCAAAGTCAGATATAAACATTCTCTGGATGAGATTAAATTGACCAAAGATTTATTCTGATACTTCTTCCAGCAGATCTTTTTCTAGCTCGGATTAAATCGACCTAAGATTTATTCTGATAGTTCTTACAGTTAGAGAAAAAGAGACCTCTTCTGGCTTAGATTATATCAACCATAGGTTTATTCTGATACTTCTTCCAGTCGAAGTAGGACATAAACATCCTCTGGCTCAGATTAAATCGACCAAAGATTTATTCTGATACTTCTTCCAGCGCATCTTTTTCTGGCTCAGATTAAATCGACCAAAGATTTATTCTTATACTTCTTCCAGTTAAAGATAAAGAGACATCTTCTGGCTCAGATTAAATTGGCCAAAGATTTATTCTAATACTTCTTCCAGTCAAAGTCGGGCGTAAATATCTTCTGGCTCAGGGTTAATCGACCAAAGATTTATTCTGATACTTCTTCCAGCAGATCCTTTTTCTAGTTTAGATTAAATCGACCAAAGATTTATTCTGATACTTTTCTAGTTAAAGACAAAGCAACCTCTTCTGGCTCAGATTAAATCAACCAAATATTTATTCTGATACTTCTTCTAGTCGAAGTTAGACATAAATATCCTCTGGCTCAGATTAAATAGACCAAAGATTTATTTTGATACTTCTTCCAGCATATCCTTTCTCTGGCTAAGATTAAATCGGCCAAATATTTATTCTGATACTTCTTCTAGTTAAAGATAATGAGACCTCTACTGGCTCAAATTAAATCAACCAAAGACTTATTCTAATACTTCTTCCAATCGAAGTTAGAGATAAACATCTTCTGGCTCAAATTAAATCGACCAAAGACTTATTCTGATACTTCTTCCAGCAGATCCTTTTTCTTGCTCAGATTAAATCGACCAAAGATTTATTTTGATACGACTTCCAGTTAAAGACAAAGAGACCTTTTTTGGCTCAAATTAAATCGACCAAAGATTTATTCTGATACTTCCTCCAGTCAAATTCTGGCACAAACATCTTCTGGCTCAGATTAAATCAACCAAATATTTATTTTGATACTTCTTCCAGCGAACCTTTTTCTGCCCAGATTAAATCGACCAAAGATTTATTCTGATACTTCTTCTAGTTACAGACCAAGAGACCTCTTCTGGATTAGATTAAATCTACCAAATATTTATTCTGATGCTTCTTCCAGTCGAAGTCGGGCACAAATATCCTCTGGCTCAGATTAAATTGACCAAAGATTTATTCCGATACTTCTTCCAACGGATCTTTTTCTGGATTAGATTAAATCAACCAAATATTTATTTTGATACTTCTCCCAGTTAAATACAAGGAGACCTCTTCTGGCTCAGATTAAATCAACTAAAGATTTTCTCTAATACTTCTTTCAGTTAAAGACATGTAAAGACCTCTTCTGACTCAGAGTGAATCGACCATGGATTCATTCTGATACTTCTTCCAATTGAAGACAAATATATACCTTTCCTGGATCAGATTAAATCGACCAAATATTTATTCAGATACTTCTTCCAGTTGAAGAAGGTCGTAGATATCTTTTGGCTCAGATTATATCAACTATAGATTTATTCTGATACTTCTTCCAGTTGTAGACAAGCATAGACATCTTCTGGATCAGATTAAATCGACCATAGATTTATTCTAATACTTCTTCTAGTTTGAAGTCAATTGTTACTTTGGATGGAATCTATAAGCCCATCTCGGATGACTCTCCATCACCTCTCTAAATGGAATCTATAAGCCCAATCCCGGTATAATTAAGCAACAGTGTTACCTCTCTCACAGGCGAGTGCAAATTTTTGGGCACTTAAGTGTTCAATCATCTTCTACCTTCAAGTCACGAATGGAGGACATTCCAATCTAACTCTTCAGGTTTTATAAGATTTAACAAGGGCAGTTGTTGTACCACAAAATTTAACCTCCCATTTTTCTCAAGACATGCTTTCAAAGATTCTCAAGATACTCAAGGGTTGATCAGTCAAACCTCCTCCTAAGCAAGGGGTCTACAACTAGGGTTTTGAGTTCCTCAAAGAAGTTTGAGTTTCAAAGGTCTCAAGTGGCTTTCATGGTTCTCCATAGGTCCTCAATAAGGTTCATGTCAAGTTTCAAGTCCTACATCACAAGTTTTCTCAGTCAATGACTCAGATGATTGAAAATCAATTGTATTGGTCAAAAAGTCAATTATGGTCAACATACAGTCAAACATCAAGATTTTTGGTCAGCGTCAACATTTTGAAGATATATTCATCATTTGGTCAAGGATTTATCATGATTCCCCAAGGAAAGCTCTCAAATCATCAAAAAATTCCAAAATTGCCAAATTAGGGTTTCCTTAGGAGAAGTCAACTGAACTTTGACCAGGCATAACTTTCACATGCTTCCTCAACTTCTACCCAAACAAAGCCCATTTTGAAGGAAATCCAATTCTCTACAACTTTGATTTTATTCTCAAGTCCAAAAAGTGCTTCATTTGAAAGATATGAGCTAATACATTATAGGCCATTTTCAAAAGTCAACAAAGACACTTTTTGTCAAGGCAACTCACATCAATATAATATCTCCAAATCCAAAAATGATTAAAAGATAGAGTGTAGAGGACATCATTAGCTTTCCAAAAAGTCAAAGATCACCTTCGAAAGATGAAAATTTAGCAAGTTATGAGTTGCACAAGTTGGGAGATTTTGAAGAAATTCATGAAATGCAAATAGAGCAAAATTGCAATTTTGAACTAGTGGGCCTAGTTTTTGCTGCTTAAACATGTTCATAAGATATTAGATGACCTCTAAAAAGCATTCCCACATTTTAATGATTTTTGTTGCTTTTTTTTGAATTTTATTAATTTAAAAACTGAATAAAATCAAATAAACATGAAAATAATGTGTGAAAGCTTGGACCTTTGGGTTTCACTCCCTTTGCAGGCACATTACAAATTTAGGCAAGCCGACAATATGTCTAGATTCATGCAAATGTGAAAATGGAAAGGATATGGAAAGTTTGGAATTCTAGATTCGCAGCGCATATTGGGCCTCCTTGATATTGGGCTTGGAATTCTATCTCCACATCCCCATAATTGTTTGGCAGCACAGCCCATTTGCATATTTTTTTTATTATTTCATTTTTTATTTTATTATTTTCTTTTCTTTTAATAACCAATTTTAAATAAAAATCATAAAATCAAATAAAAAATTAGATTTAAGATTTAATTAATTAACTCTTTTTTACAATAAAAAATTAATTAATTAAAATCATTTTGAGATTATTTTGTTAATTAAATTTGGTTAGAAATAGGTTTAAAGCCTTTTTTCTAATTAAGTAAAACAATGAATATATTTTCTTACTTAAAAATGTTTTAGGGTTCTAGATATTTTCCCTTTTCCCTTCTCCGTGCATATATTTACATTTTCGCATTATTATTTTTAACAATTTTTGTAATTTCCCACAGTTTGTAATAGCTAATTAGGATATTTACATTTTTTTCCCATTTTGGTTTGTATTCCCTCATCCTGAAGCGATGTAATAGCGTAGTTTAATTCCTGCACTTTTATTTTCTGGCTCTTATGTATATATTTAACTGCTAGATGTATGCTAATAGGTTTGCATGACAAAATTTAAAAGCAAACAATAAAAAACTTAAATATCCAAGACAAATAACTGAAACACAACACACTCCACACACACGTACCTCTAGGGTGACACTCACTTGTTTCCTTCGGAAAATAAACAGTCACGTGTCTCGGACGTGGGACGTTTTAGAAAAGACCCTTTGGTTAAAAGATCATATTCCCTCGATGACCCTTTGATGCTGCCTTGATAAAGCGTCTTAGGAGTTGCCTTCGTGACTATACGATGACCCGCGTTTGTCCCTTAAACATCCAATGATAGGGCTACCTACTAACTAATAGTAGGATAGAACTATTTAAAGGAAAAGAGGAAATGAACAAAGACTATTTGAGTAGGTAGACAACTTGTAGTTACTTGCTCACAAAACAAAATAATTTCTCACACATACACTCTCCTTTATAAATATTTTCAAAGACAAAACACTTTGTATGCATTCTCAATGATATGAGATTCATTACAAATTTTGCCGCACTAAGGCATCTTTTCAAAATATTTTCAAATACACTTACACAAAAAAGCATTTTCAAATCTAGCTAGCAACTAAGAGCCCGTAGATAACTGCGGATTGAAAGGGTGCTAACACATTTCCATAACCCACCCCCCTTACTCAAAAAAATTCTCGAAAGCTCTTTCCTGTTCTTTTCACCCTTTCCTTTATTGGATAAAATAAAAGTCAGTGGTGACTCTTGCTAACCGCAACATTTGCGATAAAATGCAAAACCAGTAAAGTCAGTTCTCCCACTGTATTACAATAGCCAAAAACTTTTAAAAACAATAAGACATGAATATAGTTATTACTCCTGACTAAAGGAGATCCGAAAGATGTCTTCTTCCTTCCAGTTATCCAATCCATCAACAACGGTAGAGAATATCCAACTGTTGAAATCACAATCATTGTTTGCATCCTATTTAGCAATGACCCCGTTGTTGCTGATCCAGAACGGAGGTCTCCCAGCACAATTACATCAAACAACCCTCTGACCTTCTGCAGTAAAGCCTAGACCAAACTTGTTATAATTATAAGTGATATCAGGAAGCTGACCCCAAATAGTATTACCACCTTCTTTAATAGCAGCTTTAGCATCTTTCAAGGAGGCCATCCTGTATGGAGTTTTGGTGATATTTAGGATGGAAGAAACATCTTCAACAGCAGCAGGGGAGACCACTTCAAAGGTTTGACAAGGTGTTTCAATGAATTCTCCGTCCATTTCTACGTATCGGAATGAATTAAGATGGATGACCATATATTCCTCCTCTTCACAAACAGTAACCACTTTCCCTTTTACTGGATATTTTAGCTTCTGGTGCAAGGTGGAGGTGACAGCACCTTCGCCATGGATCCAAGGGCGTCCCAATAAACAAGAGTAAGCCGGCCGGATGTCCATGACATAGAAAGTGGACTCAAATATCTGTGAACCCTCCTTGATCGGGAGAGCTACCTCTTCATGCACCATTCTTTTCAATTCGTCAAAGGCTCGAACTATGATATTGTTGGGCTTCGGCACAACCCCTTCACAATCTAATCGGTCGAGAGTGAAGAAGGGAAAAACACAAGAAGGGGGGTTGAATTGGGATCTCAAAACATAATGAAAAGAACACGTTTATTTTTATCCTGGTTCGTTTGAACTCAAACTACTCCAGTCCACCCGCCAAGGTGATTTTGCCTCTCTCCAACAAGGTCTTAATCCAATAATCAATCTTGATTACAAATCTACTTTGACTACTGCCAAAGTCTTCTTGAGTATAACTACAACCCGATTTTTCTCAAGGAAATGCCTAAACAGTAATTGAATAAATGTGTACAATAGTGTTTCTACTAAAACATTATCACTAACAATGATGTTTTACACAGTTTGAATATGAACGTTTGAGGATGAAAGATGATTGTTGCGTTACTGTACTTTCACGTGAATTCTTCTTTTTGTGCGCAGTGGATCATCACTTGAATTCTTCTATGCATTTGCTTTATATAGGCCATGCAACAGTTACATAAGAAGATGCTTTTGGTATGTTCATAACATGAGGTAATAAACTTTCCAAACCAGGATATCCTTGTTTGTTTGTAGCCATTACTTTTGATATTGCATTGATAAATTGTAACGCTTCAGAACTTATCACATCATATGTTGAATGTTACTGTTGAGAGTGCTTTACAGATCAGAGTATCAGAGATCCTGTTTCACAGTGCTGGTGCATTTAGAAGTTGTAACAGAACTTCTTCATATAAGCGTGTCACACAAATTTTCTTCTAAGAAGGATGTGTCTAATTCTATCATGGTACTCTCATATTCTGTACTCGCATAATCAGAACTTCTAGTGATGTTCTGGCAGATTGTCTATGCTCCTTACATCAGAACATCTTTTTCACATCAGAACTTCCTGCATATAAAGATACTTTTATTAGTGAGCATATATATATATATATATATATATATATATATATATATATATATATATATATATATATATATATATATATATATATATATATCATGTGTTTTTTATCATCAAAACTCTTGCAGGGATGTAGAACCAAATTATGTTCTAACAATCTCCCCCTTTTGATGATGACAAAAACTTGTATATTTTGATGGAGTATAAAGAGCAAAGAATAAAAACTCCCCCTGAGTAGAATACTCAGATAACGAGAAAATAAAGTACTTCCCTAAAGATCTTCTGATAACGCGGATTTGCTTCTGATAGGAGTCAAAATATCACTGATTCTCCCTCTTTTTGTCAATAATCAAAAAGTAAGAAGTTGCTTGAGAAGGTGTGACAATCGTTTTCTGGATTCAACTGAGATTCTTTAGAGAGATTCTGATGTTGTACTCTTATTCCCGTTTCCAATAGTTTCAGAGCCAACAACTTTTTGTTTCTGATTGCCTCTGAAGCTTGTGAATCCTTTAAATTCTAGGCTTTAGAACATATGCTTTCTTTCCTCCATGTGTAGAGAGCATCCAGAATCCAGGTGTTAGGACTGGTGTTTCAGTCTTGATGTTAAAAATATATGCAACATAGATGATTTTATCCTTTGGTACCCATATCTTTTCGGGTCCATGATTGTTAGAGTTTCCAAAATTCTGTTTGAATTTTGGTTTAGCATAAAACGCCTTACTGGTATATTTTATATCATGTGTTTGTCCAGTAGTGAAGTGAGAATAAAGAGGAGTGCGTTTAATAACCAAATCTCTGACTTTCTTAGGTTGGGATACTTTACCTTTGTATCCTAACCCATTTCTACCATTTCTGCTAACTCCATAGATCATAGAATCCATCTTGCTTCTATCTATGTTTTTAGAGAGGAACTTCTGAAAGCTGTGATCATATTCCTTTATGATTGTATTAGGGTTACTAGAAATTTCTGAGACAGTTTCCTTCTGAGTATTTTGTAAATAATTTTCAAGTCTTAAAATTTTTTTCTTTCAACTCAGAGTTTTCTAATCTCAGATTCTTAGTTTCTTCAGAGTCAGAAATTGGATCCTTTTTCAGGTTCTTGTTTATGACTCGAAGCTTCATATACCTTTCTAGAATTTCTGACAGACTCTCCTCTTATTGAGATCTAGAAAAGTTAGAAAATACCTCTTCTGACTGAGTCTGATTCTAATTTTGATTCAGAGGATTCGGAGACATCTGATAAGTTATTCGTTTGAGTTATATTGGCTCGTTCATCTTCTGATTATGTTCCTTCTTCAAAAGATTCACAGTCATCCCATGTTTCCATAAGACTTTTCTTCTTCTCTTTAACGAACTTCCTTTTTAGTTTCTCCTTCTGAAGCCTTGGACAGTCGCTTTTGTAGTGACCTTGTTCTTTGCATTCATAGCAGGTAATGTTTCTGTTACTAGATTTTCGTATCCAGAAGATGGTTCAGATTGATTCCCTGTTCTTCTGGAATTTCTGAATTTCCTCTGCCTGTGCTTCCACAGCTGATTGATTCTTTTGGATAGAAGGAACAGTTCGTCTTCTTCTGACGAGGATTCACCATAGTTTTCTGCTTATGCTTTTTCCTGCAAAAATTTGGTTTCATATTTATTAGATTTCAGAGTGAGAGGCTTACCTTGCTTCTGGGGCTCATCATCTTCTAACTCTATCTCATAGCTTCTGAGAGAGCTGACAAGTTCTTCTAGAGAGATTTTGTTCAGATCTTTTGCAAGTTTGAGAGCAATGACCACGGGTCTCCATTTCCTTGGTAAACATTTGATGAACTTCTTTACATGATCAACAGTTGAGTACCCTTTGTATAGCACCTTTAGCCCAGCCACCAGAATTTGAAATCTTGAGAACATTGTCTCAATGGTTTCATCTTATTCCATTTTGAAAGCTTCATATTTCTGAATGAGCGCAAGGGCTTTGGTTTCTTTGACTCGCGTGTTGCCTTCAAGATTCATTCTCATAGAATCAAACATGTGCTTTTCTATCTCTCTGCTTGTGATCTTCTCATACTCTGAGTATGAGATGGCACTCAAGAGAATAGTTTTGGCCTTGTGATGATATCTGAAGTCTTGCTTTTGATGATCTATCATCCTTTTTCTGTCAATCTTCTGACCATTTTCATCAACAAGATATATGTATCCATCAGTCACCATATCCCAGAGGACGACGTCATAGGCTAGGAAGAAACTTCTAATCATATCTTTCCAGTAGTCAAAATTTTCACCGTCAAATATTGGGGGGCTGTTGCTGATGTTCAGACATGGTCCCATCATAGTGTTTTTCCTCCTTGGATATTTTTCTGACATGGTTAAGTGTTTGCACCCAGATCCAGGTGCTCTGATACCAATTAAAGAAAGTAAAAACACAAGAATGGGGGGTTGATTGGGATCTCAAAACATAATGAAAAGAACACGTTGATTTTTATCCTGGTTCATTTGAACTCAAACTACTCCAGTCCACCCGCCAAGGTGATTTCGCCTCTCTCCAATGAGGTCTTAATCCACTAATCAATCTTGATTACAAATCTACTTTGACTACTGCTAAAGTCTTCTTGAGTATAACCACAATCCGATTTTTCTCAAGGAAATGCCTAAATAGTAATTGAATAAATGTGTACAATAGTGTTTCTACTAAAACAGTATCACTAACAGTGATGTTTTACACAGTTTGAATATGAACATTTGAGGATGAAATATGATTGCTGCGTTACTATACTTTCACGTGAATTATTATTTTTGTGCGTAGTGGATTATCACTTGAATTCTTATATGCATTTGCTTTATATAGGCCATGCAACAGTGACATAAGAAGATGCTTTTGGTATGTTAATAACATGAGTTAATGAACTTTCTAAACCAGGAGATCCTTGTTTGTTTGTAGTCGTTACTTTTGATATTGCATTGATAAATTGTAATGCTTCAGAACTTCTCACATTAGAGGTTGAATGTTACCGTTGAGAGTCCTTTACAGCTTGTATCAGAACTTTACAGATCAGACTATTGGAGATCCTGTTTCACAGTGCTGGTGCATTTAGAAGTTGTAACAGAACTTCTTCATATAAGCGTGTCACACAGATTTGTTTCTAAGAAGGATGCGTCTGATTCTATCATGGTACTCTCATCTTTTGTGCTTGCATAACCAGAACTTCTAGTGATGTTCTGGCAGATCGTCTGTGCTCCTTACATCAGAACATCTTTTTCACATCAGAACTTCCTGCATATAAAGATGCTTTTATTAGCGAGCATATTTGTTCTTTATATATGTATCATGTGTTTGTTATCATCAAAACTCTTACAGGGATGTATACCCAAATTATGTTCTAATAGAGAGCACCTTTAGGCAGAACATTTACAGAAGAGCCAATATCAATTAACACATGGGCCAATTTAGTGCCCCTGCATTCAATGGAGACATACAGGGCCCTATTGTGATTTCTCCCCTCCGGAGTCAAGTCACCATCGAAGAAACCCAAACCATTGTCAGTTTTCATACTAGACACATAGCTTCCAAATTGATCGGCCGAATTTTCTTGTTGCACATGGGCAGTCTTCAAGAGCTTTACCAAACCCTTCGCATGGGCTTCAGAACACAGTAGTAGTGACAACCTAGATATCTTGGATAGGTTATGTCCCAAATGTTCAACAATTTTATAATCACTTCGGTGAATGATCTTCAACCTCTTCTAAATCCTGTCCAGAAGTATCTTTGACCGAAGCTTCCTTTGGCGCCTCTGTCCTGGTAGGCTCTATCACTGCCTCTTTACCTTGATCCCCAACAGTTGTCTTGGTAACTTTAACATGAGAGGGTGGAGAGATTTCCGGAGAGTAAATCCTCCTTCTTCTTGTAAATTTACTTGTCCCCGCAATATTTCCAATACTGGGATCAACTTCTTCATTCTCTTCATCAGATAACTCTTGCTTAACGCCATGGTAATAGACGTCAGATCTGTAATTCCACAGAATAGCTTTCTCCTAGGAATATGGAATAGGCCCGGGTGTTGTAATAGCCAAAGGAGCAACTTTTGGATTGGAGGTATTCCTTACAGGACCTTTGGAAGGGATCCTGAAAGGAGCACCAGAGATAATAGATAATTCTTGGCACAGATTCATAATCTTCTCAATAGAATAACATGTTCATCCATGAGGAGCTAAATTCCTTCCTTCAATAACCCACAGCCATTGAGTTGCACCGCACAACAATAACATTCTTCCGCATAACCTAGAAATAAACCAGTTTGTAACAAATTTTCCTTAATTGTAGAAAGAGGAGTAACCATATCATCTACAGAGGTAATATACAACACATCTTCAACAACACTTATGCCTTTTCCATGCTTGGTCATGGGTGCGGTGATCACATTTGGAGTCTTCGGAGGATCAAACTCAATTTCTTTATTATCAATCATGTCCTTAATCTTGCTCTTAAGAGCCCAGCAATTGTTGGTGTCATGACTAGGATTGTTTTAATGATAAGCACACCTCGCGTTTGGATTATACTTTGGAGAAGAGGTGTTGGGATTTTGAAGAGGATCCCACAGTGAAATGAGTTCAGCCTTCAGCAAATGTTGTAACACCTGAGATAAAGGCATGCCAATTTTAGTAAACTTCCTCGGCGGAGCATCTGGCCTTCGTCGATTAACCTGTTGTTGTTGTTGAACAGGTGTCGAGTTAGATATCAATACCGCTCACACAAACTGATGGCAGTTACTTTTAGTACGGCTCTTGTGGCCATAAACATCATTGACTTCCTTTTTACTTCCAAATGGATTCTTCACAGCATTTGAAGATGTAGCCATTGGGATCTTCCCAATCTTGATACATCTTTTAATTCTATCCCCTGTCAAAATCTTCTCTGTAAAACCCGATGAAGAGCTTCCGATCAACAAATTAAAGAATGGGTATGTCAGAGTGTCCATGAACATATCCATAATTTCCCGATCAGTCAAGGGAGGTTGCACCCTTCCAGCCAAGTCCCTCCACTTTTGTCCATATTTCTTGAACCCTTCATTAGAGCCCATGGACATATTTTGCAATTGCACTTGAGTCGGTGCCAAGTCATCGTTGTATTGATAATGCTTATAGAAAGCAGCAGCCAAGTCTTACCGGTTATGAATGTTGGTTCCCTCTAGCTGATACAATCATTCCAATTGAGTGGCAACCAAACTTTCCTGGAAGTAGTGGACCCATAACTTCTGGTCGGTAATGTCAGGTTGTATCTTCCAAACATACGACCTTAAATGGAGTTTAGGAAAAGAGACCCCATCGTATTTGGCAAAGACATGGACCTGGAACTTAGGTGGGATAACCACCCCCAGAACCAGACCTATATCACCAAAATCTAATCCAGGTACCTTCTGGATTTCCATTGCCTTGAGTTTGTCCTCCAGCTACTTATATCTGTCATCCGCAGGAGGATACTGTTCTTCAGAAAAATCTTCATCTTCAGGAGCATTCTAATAACTCTGATTATTCCTGCCTTCATTATTGATTCTTCTACCATCTTCATCATGGTTGTCATCTTCTTCAGAGGAGACATCTTCCACTTGGACGGGTTGAGCAAGACATTTGAACCTTCTCCCCATATTGAGGACAACAACCGACTTCTTGGTCTTCTTTTTCTTAGCAACGAGCGCCAACAGCTCTTTCTGTCCATGTGCCAGATTCATAAGAGTTTCTTGGAATTATGCATGTTGATCCTGGAGATCCTTAACTGTCTATTCGAGGGCCATTTTTCTACTGAAATAAACAGCGAGAAAAATGAAAAACCTGTATGAAACTTCTTTATGAAATGATGCATGATATGTAAATGCAATGATTTAAAGGACTTCGGGAGATTTAAATTTTCTAACCAAGAGGAAACACATATTTTATTATTAAAGTTCAAATTATAACTGCCTTTAAGGCTTACAATGAGGTCTCAAAGAGACAACAAAATGAACTCCTAAAATATAAGAATCAAGTCTCCTATGGACGCTTCCTCTTTGTACTGATATATACATTAAGGTTCTGCTCCTCATGAAGTTGCTTGGTGAGTTCTCACACTTTCTTCTCACTTGCATATAATTGAGTCTCAAAGGTGTCCCGTTCTTCTTTGAGCTGAATCCAGGACTTCTGTAACTCTTCAAGGTTAGTAGGCATGTCTGGATAGAGGATGGTGCAAGAAATGTCTCCTTCGATAACAAGCTCCATGATCACCGGTAAGATAGCTGAATATGGCATCATGAGGTTTTGAACGCGAGCTCATACCCATTGGAGATAAGGCTCCAGAGGGATGGAATTTTTCTGTCCTAAAGCCTTACTTTCAATCTTGCTCACCATGCCACAAGCACGTATAAACCTCTAACGATAACCTTGAAGATCACTTTCATAATCGAACACAATACCCTGGATAAGTGCGTCATGAGAGCCATCTCTTCGAGTGTAACAAAACTGACGTAGAGCCTGGGAAGGGTTGTAAGTAATACCTCCCTTAATGACGAGGAATGGGACATTAGGGAATTCCCCAGAACAATCAATGATAGTGATATCATCATGAGATCGGGAACACTAGGGGATATCTGTATGAGAAAGTGACATTATTCTTTGTGACCATATCAAACCTTGTTCATTCTTCATTACCGAGAGGGGAAGGTGAAAAATAAACAATCTGGACAACAAAGGTATACAACACATGGGAGTTCCTCACCTCTTCATAGTACAAGTGTGAAGAGAATGCAGAATGTCTTCAAGCAAGGTAGGCACTGGATTACGAGCAAGAAAAATCTTGATAGCGTTCACATCTATGAGTTGGTTCGAATTAGGGAATATCACCAACCCATATATTAGAAGAGCCAAGATATCTTCAAAGGCGTAGAAACTCGTAGTATCTAGAAATAGTTGAGCTTTCTCCAATAGAAATTTAGCCACAAAACCTTTGACTCCGCTTCTTGTTTCCCAGTTGGATATAATGTCGGACCGCTTCAAATGTAAGTTTGTTACAATAACTTCTGGTTTCAGAGCTTCTTCTAAACCGATGAAGGGCACATGATCAAGAAAAGGCACTCCCAGTAGTTGAGAGAACTCATATATAGTGGGTACTGTGATCGGTGGATCTGGAACTGACTGTTTAACGCTGGTTCGCGAAATGTCGCGGAAGCAAGAGTCGCCACCGTCTTTTATTTTCTCCAAATGGAAAGGACAAAAGCACAGAAAAATTCCTTAAAGAGATTGCTCTCGGTTCGGGAGGTAGATTATAGAAAGGGAAGGTGTTAGCACCCTTTCTATCCATGGTTATCCATGGGCTCTTAGATACTTGCTCACTTGTGTTTTCAAAATGGTTTGTTTGCTTTTCAATTGTGGGTTTTAAAAAAGTTTCTTTGAAAATTCCAGTTCGACTCTTGTATCGGTCCTCAAGAGTGTTTGAAAAACTGCTTTCGAAAGCTTTTTGAAAAGGTGTCGGTGTGAAAAGTATCTTTGATTTGTTTTGAAATTTAGAGCAAGTATCTAGAGTCGTCTACCTACCCTAAGGAATTCGTCTGTGTAAATGTCCTTAAAAGTAGTGCCATCCCACCATTGAGAGGTAGGTAGCACCACCGTTGGAGGTGTTCGGGTCAATTCGAAGGTTCGGGACATGGTGATCACCAGAGCAATGGGAAGACACCTTAGAAGCTACCCTCATGCCAGGTTCCCGGATCATGAGGACTTACTAAGACGTCCTCTACTCGACGATCACCTTTCGAAAGGCAACAGTGAGGCGTACCCTAGGGGTGGTGTGTGCAATTCGTGTGTCATGTTTCAGTTACTTTGTCTTGTCATGTTTGTTTGTGTTCTACGCTTGATTTTAATTAAGACATTCATTCTTGCATGCTTTTTAACAGTTATAAAGTTTGCGGGAAAATAAATCTACAACTATTACAAATGGCGCGGGTCCACATCGCCAAAATTAAACTGGACCCGATTTGACGGAAAAATAAATAAAGCGAATAAAATAAAAGTGCAAGAAATTTAAATTACAATGCTTTGGGAGAATTACATAATTATAATTAAACGACATAAAATAAATGTGCGAAATTAAATAAATTATGGACATGGGCGTTGGACCCTTTTACAACAAATTAAAGTTAATAAAGAATTAAAAATTAAAATTAAAAAGAATGTTTTTTTTGGTATTTTGTGTTTTTTTGAGATTTAAAAGAAAAAAAAAATAATTAATTAAAATTAAAATGAAGCGTCAAACCCTAATTCTAATGTTTTTTAAGTTTATTGTGAAAATATTAAGTTTTAACCTAATTTAAATCTAAGTTAATTTACATGCCAAATTTAATTATAGAAAATAAATAAAATGAATATTATTATTGAAAAGGGAAATTAAGAAGAATAAAAATTAAACCTAATTCTATTTTTGGATTTTTAGTTATTAAAAGGATTAAAATTATAACCTAATTAAACTAAATATTTACATGTAATTTATCTATGGAAATAATTAAATAAAATAAATATTATATTTTTTTGCCTTTTCTGATTTTTTATTATGTTTTGTATTTTGTAAAGAAATAATTAATTAAAACAAATAAAATAAATGAAATAACAAAAAATAAAATGTAAGAAGAAAAATAGGAAAAAAAATGCAAACCAGGGAGGGGGGTAGCCCCAAATGGGAGGTACAGGCCTGGAATGCTGGCCCATTAACGTTTTGGTCCATTGACTTTTCCAGGTTGTGTGTAAACGCGTTGACCTGGACATTGCATGTTCCTTGCATCCACGCCTTTGATTTGAATTGGTGGGACGCGTGGACGTTTGGATCGTAGTGGTGTATGGTGATCCTCAATACTGAAGCTGCATAGGAGTTTGAATTGCAAAATAATATGAAATATTACACAGACCTGGGGTTCGAACCCAGGTCTTTGATGTTACCAACACATGTCCCTGCCACTGAGCCATTTCAATCACATTTAATATATAATATCATACAAATAATATAAAAGAAAAGTGGAGCGATGCTTGGAACGCGCGCGAATTTTTAAATCCACCTATCATGCTTTGCCACGAGGTCTTCGTCCTCGTCTTCCCTGAAACTAAAACAGATAGGCCACGGTTTTTATTGCATGGTTTTAGAGGGGTTTAAAGAAAATAACGATTAGCTCATCTTTGAACATAAATTCAGCGCGACTATATCAATTTCTTCGTCCAGATGCGTTGATTGCAATGGTCTTGGTCTGGAGCCATAATTTTACTGTATTGTAAAAGCCCTAAATCAAGCTCTGAAAAACCCTAGAAGATGAACATGGTAATATCGCGTATGGCGCACGAAAACTCAATTAAATATGATGGTTAGTCTCAGAATTTCATAATAAACATGGATCAACAAACAAAAAGTGCAAAGGATGCTTAAATTATGATGCACGATTTTGTATTTTTCTCTTTACAGTTTGAATCATAGATACCAGTTCTTGACGTTTGAGTGGATATTCTGGATTGGAATACGTTCAAGGACTGCCAAGGAAGCTATTGGAAAAGGAATGGAAGCTTGGATCGACCTCTAGGGTGCTTTTCAGTTTTTGAGTTTATGGAAAATTTCTCAAGTTTGCAATAGGTTCTGTAGCGCAGCTTTCAGTCTCTAGGCCTTAGGGTTCTGTTCTAGTACTTGTATGGAAGCATTTAGGTTAACAAAAGTAGAACAAATCCATGGCATTGATAGTTTTCAATATTTGATTTTCTTAAGATTTGTTCAAATCTTTTCCATGTGCATTTTGCTCTCAATCATGCCAATCAGCTTCAAATCTTTCCCCTTTTGTATTTACACGAAATATTGAGTCCAAATCATGCATAAAAAGATTTTTTTAGGTCAAGTTTATATTTTCTACATATTTAAATGATTTAAATGAATTAATATTAATATAAATTCAAATAAATAATTAAAAATTGAGAAAATACTTCCCCTTGGGCTTAATGGTCGTGCATAGGCTTGGCATGAAGAAACTTGGAAGAAAAATGGGCCCATTTGCATTTTTGGATCATTTGCATCAATGTTGACTTTTCAAAATTCCCAAAAATTTCCCAAATTCCACAAGGCATAACTTGCTCAATTTTTAAGATTTTCACATGTTTTTGGACATTTTGGAAATTTCTTTGAGTCCTTTAACCAATGCCTTTGGTCCCATGTCATTTTGATTTACCAATCTCAAGTTATGGCCTTTTACTTAAAGTCCCTTTTTGTTGACTTTTGAAAATGACCTATAATGTTGAAATTGATAACTTTTTGTGAGAGCATTTCTTGGACTTGAAGTATGAAGATGAGTTGTAGGAAATGTCTTTCTCTTCAAAATGAGCTTTGGATGGAATTTTTCTGATAATCCATGTGAAAGTTATGCCCTGGTCAATTTCAGTTGACTTTTTCAACTGTCCAAATATAGTAACTTTTGCATCTTTGATGATTTCTGAGCCAAATTTTGAGAATCATGATCAAGCATTGATCAAATGATGTTTGTGGCTTCAAAATGATATGTTGACCAAAAATTTGAACTTTTGACTGTCAAATGACCATTTTGCCCCTACAGTTGACTGTAGTGCAATTAGGGTTTTGACTGTGCAATTTTGAGCTGAATGCCTTGAAACTTGATATGAGGATACTTGACCATCTTTGTAGGCATATGAGACTTGATTGGGCCTTTGAAATCTTCAATTTCTTGATCAGAACACAAACCCTAGTTTTGACTGTATAGGAGGCTCTTTGACTGTGCAACCCTTGGGGAATTTTGCAGCTTGACTTGGCAATTTCTTGAAGAATATGGGAGGGCAAATTTTGGGGTACAACAGTTGCCCATGTTCAATCTTCTTAGACCTGAGGATGCAGATTGGCTGACGTGCCTTTCGTAATCCGAGGGTAGAAGATGATTGAACACTAGAGTGCCCAGAAATTTGCGCTCACATAGTAATAGTGATGGGAGGATGGGCTTATAGATGCCATCTGGATGTTGATCGCGTAGGAGATTCCTTAGCGAGAACCTGTATACCTGCAAAAGAAAAATGAGTACCTGACACGTTGCAGGAGCTGACTTTAGATGCTTGGTATAGATGTGTCCTGACTGGTTACAGGAGCTGAGTCTGGAGCTTCAAAAGATGAATGAACTATGGATGGTTACTGCCTTAGCATGGATGGTAAGAGAACCTTGGGCGACTTTAGCTTCAACAACGCTCGTTGAGAAAAATCTTGGCGGGAATTACCATTTTTGCAATATCGGGAAGCAAACCATAAGCTATTGTAATCTGAAAGGGAATCACCTCACTCGCCGTCGGAGAGGGAATCATAGGAAAAGGAATTGTCACCTCACACACCGTCGGAGAGAGAAACATAAGAGACTATCACCTCACACTCATCGTCGGAGAGGGAATCATCTGAAAAAGGAATTACCACCTCACGCACTTGCCGGAGAGGGGACCATAGGAGACTATCACCTCACACTCATCGTCAGAGAGGGAAACATCTGAAAAAGGAATTACCACCTCACGCACTTGCCGGAGAGGGAACCATAGGAGACTATCACCTCACACTCATCGTCGGAGAGGGAAACATCTGAAGAAGGAATTACCACCTCACGCACTTGCCGGAGAGGGGACCATAGGAGACTATCACCTCACACTCATCGTCGGAGAGGGAAACATCTGAAGAAGGAATTACCACCTCACGCACTTGCCGGAGAGGGGACCATAAGACTATCACCTCACACTCATCGTCGGAGAGGGAAACATCTGAAGAAGGAATTACCACCTCACGCACTTGCCGGAGAGGGGACCATAAGACTACTGAGTCTTTATCAGAAAAAATCTGTTGGGAGTCGATTTAGCTGGACTAGAGAAGACTTTGAAATATGTTTGAGCATTTTAACTGCGTCTTTCCTGAAAGGTAAAGGTCAGTCATATGCAATGCATGATATGGATCAAGCAATGATCTTCTCAACATAAATGAGATTTGTACGATATGATGCGTTATGCATGCTATAATGATGTATGTATGTGATGTTTTATGGATGCTTTCGTCTAGGAAAGTAAATCCTTGACGGGTGCCGGGAAGTCGTATCCTGGGCTGATGTTGGAGAGTAAGCTTTTGCTTTCGCTGGGGATAATAGTTGCAAGAATACCGGTAGGAGAAGATGACTCCGTTGTGGAATAAACTTGGCAAATGGATTCTGCGGGGAGACAAGATATTCTAGCGACCATGCTGGGAAGTAATACTCTGTGGCGTAGAGATGCTTTGCTGAATGTAGATAATAACTTGCTGAGGATACCCTTGCTGTGTTGGAAGTGTTGATAGACTTCGCTGGGGGTAAGAGACTTTGTTGACGACGCTTTTTCCGTGGCTTTTGGCTGAGGATAACCCAGTTATATCCTATTGAGGAAATAACTCTTTAAATCAAGCCGGACGACGCGTTCGTGCTCTGTGAGAGGATAAGCTTCCAGAATCTACTGGGGATAAGCTTACTGCTTGGGGGAAGATGGACTCCAACTTTCCTTGGGAAACTGAATTGGACTCTTCTGGGGAAGTTTTGATACGCTGGGGAAGTGATTCCTTTGAATGTTGAGATACTGCCGGGGAACAATCTTTAGGCCAAGACTGCCGGGGATGCTTGTTAAGAATATATGCTGCTGGGGAAGTATTGAGATCTACGGGAGGATACTCAATTTCCTTGAGATTTGCTTGGAGAAGAATGTACTGTTTTGCTGAACCACTCTCTGGGGAATTGAGATGTACTTGGTTGTGTTCTTTAGCTGAACCTATCTTGGTACCTTGGAGGATAGAACAATTAGACTGCTCAGACAATTCTTTTATTGCCCCTGTTTCTAGTGTCACCTGCAATTAATTCCTTTGTTTCGTATGCAAATATTTATGAATTAGCAAATTATTGTCAATGCATATATCACAAATTGAACCTTGGACGTTCTTCGCAAAACAAAACAGAAAAAGAAAAACACTTGGCACGTTTAACTGAAAATGTATTTGTATTGATTTTGAATAGCCTGAAAATAGGCGTTTTGTGTACAAGAGGCTGACGTCCTAGTAAGAGGAACGTTGCCGAGCAAGAGAGTTTATACAGATTTTGTACAAAAGAAAATAAACAGCTGTGTGAAATATGAATGATCCCACTGGGTTTCAACTCTGCTATCGCCTTTATAACTCTGAGCGTCTCATCACTTGATGACCTTGGTTGAAGGTGAAGCTGACTGATCGATGCCGTCTGAACTCGATGTAGATACCGGATTCTGGATGCAAAGTGATCCAATGAGACATAGTATTACGCTTTATCCCTAATTTTTGCCTGGACCGCCCTTTCGGGTTTTCAGTCCACCGGGATACCCATTTTTGCTCAAGCCGCCTTTTCAGGTTTTCGACTTGCCGGGTGTACAGATTTTTCATTTTCATCCCTTCATTTTGCCCGAACCCTTTTGGTTCGACGGGAAGCCCTAATTTTTGCCTAGGCATGTCAGCCTAGCGGGTCTTTTTCATGCGTAGTATTTTTTGACTATGTCTGCATTGGCGGGGTGAGGAAGGTCGTCACCATCCATGTTGGTTAATATCATTGCTCCTCCTGAGAACACATGCTTAACCACAAATGGCCCTTCGTATGTAGGGGTCCATTTGCCCTTTGGATCACTCTGAGGAAGGATGATTCTCTTGATTACCAGATCCCCAACTTGATATTCTTGTGGTCTGACCTTCTTGTTAAATGCCCTGATCATCCGTTTCTGATACGTCTGACCATGACAGATAGCAGCAAGTCTTTTTTCGTCAATGAGGTTGAGTTGGTCAAGTCGTGTCTGGATCCAATCATCTTCGTTCAGATTTGCATCCTTCATTATCCGGAGAGAGGGAATTTGTACTTCGATCGGCAAGACTGCCTCCATGCCATAAACCAGAGAGAAAGGAGTTGCCCCGGTTGACGTCCTTGCTGAGGTACGGTACCCATGCAGAGCGAACGGTAACATCTCGTGCCAATCTTTGTAAGTCACTGTCATTTTCTGCACGATCTTTTTGATGTTCTTGTTAGCTGCTTCTACAGCCCCATTCATCTTCGGTCTGTAAGGAGAAGAATTGTGGTGCTGTATCTTGAACTGTTCGCAGAGCTCAGCAATCATCTTATTGTTCAGATTGGTACCGTTGTCTGTAATAATCCGCTCAGGGACACCGTATCGACAAATCAGGTTGTGCCGAATAAACCGTGCCACAACAGTCTTGGTTACTGTAGCGTAGGATGCTGCCTCAACCCACTTTGTGAAATAGTCGATCGCTACCAGGATGAAGCGATGTCCGTTAGATGTCGTAGGTTTGATCTCGCCAATCATGTCTATGCCCCACATTGCGAACGGCCAAGGCGCAGTCAGAACATTCAGGGGAACCGGAGGAACATGCACCTTGTCTGCATAAATCTGGCACTTGTGACACGTCCTGGAGTATTGGTAACAGTCAGCTTCCATTGTGGACCAGTAATATCCTGCCCGTAGGATTTTCTTAGCCATAGTATGTCCACTGGAGTGTGTACCAAAGGTCCCTTCATGTAGCTCTTCCATGATCCTTTCTGCTTCAGTCTTATCCACACAACGCAGTAAGGTTGAATCATGGTTTCGCTTGTACAAGATGCCGTTGCTAAGGAAGAACTTTGCTGCGAACCTCCTCAGGAATTTCTTGTCGTTGACAGAGGCACCTTCAGGGTATTCCTGAGCTTCCAAATATCTCTTCACCTCATGGTACCAAGGCTTCTCAGTTACCAATTCAGTTTCGAGATCACAACAGTATGCCGGTTCGTCCAGTTTCCAGATGATGATCCGGGGAGCTTCATTATCCCATTTGACCTTGAACATTGAAGACATTGTAGCTAACGCGTCCGCTAACTGATTCTCTTCTCTTGGAAAGTGCTCAAAGGTTATCTCTGTAAAGTGGGGGATCAGGGTCAACACACATTCTCTGTAAGGAATCAAGTTTGGATGTTTCGTATCCCACTCTCCTTTGATCTGATTGATCACAAGAGCGGAATCTCCGAAGACACTTAGAAATTTGATCCTTAGGTCGATCGCAGCTTGAAGACCCATAATACACGCCTCATACTCCGCCATGTTGTTGGTACAGTTGAAACACAGTCGGGCAGTGAGTGGAGTATGAGTACCTTGTGGAGATATGATTATGGCGCCGATACCGTTTCCCAAAGCATTGGAGGCTCCGTCAAAGTGAATAGACCATCGGGATCCTGGTTCAGGTCCTTCATCCGGTCCAGGTACTTCATAGTCAGTCACAATCATGATGCTTTCATCCGGAAACTCGAAGTTCATGGACTGATAATCTTCTACAGCTTGATGAGCTAAGTGGTCTGCCAATACACTCCCCTTGATGGCTTTCTGGGTTGTGTACTGAATGTCATATTCCGTCAAGATCATTTGCCATCTTGCAATTCTCCCAGACAGAGCAGGCTTTTCGAATATGTACTTTATAGGATCCATTTTTGAGATCAACAAGGTAGTGTGAGTCAGCATATACTGTCTCAGCCGGCGAGCAGCCCATACCAAAGCGCAGCAAGTTTTCTCAAGCAGTGAGTATCGGGTCTCACAGTCGGTAAACTTTTTGCTAAGGTAATAAATGGCATGCTCTTTTCGGCCAGACTCGTCATGCTGCCCCAGCACACACCCCATTGAATTGTCCAACACTGTCAGGTATAGTATCAGAGGTCTCCCTTCAACCGGTGGCATAAGGATAGGTGGTTCTTGGAGATACTCTTTGATCCTGTCGAAGGCAGCTTGACATTCATCGTTCCAACGTACTACCTGATCTTTCTTCAGTAACTTGAAGATTGGCTCACAGGTGGCAGTCAGATGAGAGATGAAGAGAGCAATGTAATTCAAGCGTCCTAAAAAGCCTCTGACCTCCTTTTCTGTCTTAGGAACTGACATCTCTTGAATAGCTTTGACCTTAGCTGGGTCCACTTGAATACCTTTATCGCTGACCACGAAGCCTAGCAATTTCCCCGATCTTACCCCGAAGGTGCACTTGTTCGGGTTCAATCTCAGCTTGTACAGTTTCAGCCGGTCAAACAACTTCTGCAGATGATCTAGGTGCTCTTCTTCAGTTTGGGACCTAGCGATCATGTCATCCACATACACTTCGATCTCGTGATGGATCATGTCATGAAATAAGGCAACCATGGCACGTTGGTAGGTTGCCCCAGCATTCTTCAACCCGAACGGCATGACCTTGTAACAGAAGGTGCCCCACTGAGTAACAAATGTAGTCTTTTCCATGTCTTCAGGTGCCATCTTTATCTGATTGTAACCTGAAAAGCCATCCATGAAAGAGAATACCTTGTGCTGAGCTGTATTATCAACAAGGACATCAATGTGAGGTAAGGGGAAGTCGTCCTTGGGGCTGGCCCTGTTCAGATCCCTGTAATCGACACACATTCTGACCTTACCGTCCTTTTTAGGTACCGGCACCACATTAGCAACCCACTGAGGGTAAGAAGTCACTGCAAGGAACCCAGCATCAAACTGTTTCATAACCTCGGCTTTAATCTTCTCGGACATCTCTGGACGCATCCGACGGACCTTTTGTTTAACTGGAGGGCAGTCTTCCCTAGTCGGCAAATGATGGACCACAATATCGGTATCCAACCCGGGCATGTCTTCGTAGGACCAGGCAAAGATCTCCATATAGTCATGTAACATCTTGGTTAACCGTTGCTTCACGCTGAGCTCTAGGTTGGCACCAATCTTTACCTCTTTCCTGTCTGCCTCAGTACCCAAGTTTATGATTTCCACTGGCTCTTCATGGGGTTGAATTGCCCTCTCTTCCTGAAGCAACAATCTAGCAAGCTCGCCAGGCACTTCGCAATCATCTTCACCTTCGTCTTCGGCTAAGTTGATCGGATTTTCAAAGTCATAATTGGCAGTAGCAGAGTTGTTATCAGTGAGATCCAGAGTGGATTGGAACCTGTATGAGTGAGTGTGTGTGTAAATTCAGCTGTTTTTGAAAATTATGTAAAGGAAAAGAAAGACAGAAAAGGAACACAATATTTGCAATGCGAAAAATACGTCCAAGATTTTCATTCATGATATATGAAATGACAGTTTGTATGCCCTCACAAATAGAACCACGGTGCCTCGGGTAAGACACCGGGCCATAGAGTTTATCATTGTTTATTACAAAATAACAAAACATAGGAATTCATTACTTAGTAACAAAAGAAACAGGGAGATTGTCTTTGGCGCTCCAATTGTCAAGTCCTTTGTCAGTTGCCGGGTAGATCCAGCTATCGAATTCAGCTTCATCAACTTCCTCTTCATCCCCGATAGCATTAACTCCATGAGCAGGCAGGGGAGCCGTCACCACATTAGGCTTGTCAGATGCCTCAAACTGTACCTCCTTAGCGTCAATGAGGTCCTGCAGCTTGTTCTTCAACGCCCAACAGTCATCGGTAGAGTGCCCTGGGCTTTCTGAATGGTAAGCACAACGAGCATTCGGGTTGTACTTGGGAGATGTTGTATTGGGGAACTTCGGGGCTTCCCTGACAGTCACTAAGTTGGTGGCGAGCAACTGTGGCAGGATCTGCGATAGGGTCATGTTTAACCGGGTAAACTCCCTCCGGGGTCTTTCACCCCTTTGAGGATTGTTTGGCCGAGGAGCGGCAGCAGGCTTAGCAATCATCACCGCGCTGACAGATTGGCGGTGTTCAGGTCTCTCTGATTTCCTAGAACCATACACGGCACTAGACTCCTTTTTAAACGGTTTCTTTTCTGAACTAGATGAGGCACCCTTCGCAATCTTCCCAGACTTCAACCCAGCTTCAATCCTTTCTCCAGTCAAGATCAAATCAGTGAAACCAGCAGAAGAATTCCCAATGAGGTGGTTGAAAAATGGCCCAGATAGGGTCCCCAAGAACATGTCAACCAACTCCCGATCAGTCAATGGTGGCTGCACCCTGCCAGCCAGGTCTCTCCACTTCTGAGCGTACTCCTTAAAACCTTCGCTTGCACCTAACGCCATACCCTGGAGTTGGGTACGTGTGGGGGCAAGGTCGGCATTATACTGATACTGCTTGTAGAAAGCAGTAGCCAGCTCCTCCCAGTTACGAACTTTGGTCCCATCCTGCTGATAGAACCATTCGAGATGAGTCCCTGAAAGACTCTCCTGGAAGAAGTGGATCCATAGATTCTTGTCCGCAGAGTACGGCTGAATTTTTCGAACATAGGACCTCAAATGCAGCTTGGGACAAGACGCCCCGTCATATTTGGAGAAGGTTGGTGCTTTGAACTTATGCGGGATAATCACACCAGTCGACAAACCCAGATCTCCGAAATCCAGCCCAGGTGCCTGTTGCACCTCCATAGCCTTCAACCTGTCCTCCAGTTGTTTGTACCTGTTGTCTTCAGGAGGGTACTGCTCTTCATCAAAATCCGTCTCGTTGTCGGAGACGACCGGACTAGGAACCTTTACTTCTGCCTGAGAAGGACTCTTGCCAACAGAAGAACCAGCCTCTTCGTGTTGCAGAGTATTGCCAAATCTCCGGCCCGAGTTGAACAGAACAGTTCTTCTCTTCTTCTTCTTCTCCTTCTTCAGGAGCATAGCCTTTAGTTCTTCTTGGCCTTTAGCCAGACCCTTGATTAGTTCTTGAAACTGCGCATTCTGCGCCTGAAGAGCCTTGATTGATGTCTCTGTTGATTCAGATCCGGGATTCATGATGCTGAAATAAACAGCGAAGAACTGTAAGCAACCTGAAAAGAGAAAAACCTGCTATGCACATTGTGATCGGTGGATCTGGAACTGACTGTTTAACGCTGGTTCGCGAAATGTCGCGGAAGCAAGAGTCGCCACCGTCTTTTATTTTCTCCAAATGGAAAGGACAAAAGCACAGAAAAATTCCTTATAGAGATTGCTCTCGGTTCGGGAGGTAGGTTATAGAAAGGGAAGGTGTTAGCACCCTTTCTATCCATGGTTATCCATGGGCTCTTAGATACTTGCTCATTGTGTTTTCAAAATGTTTTGTTTGCTTTTCAATTGTGGGTTTTAAAAAGTTTCTTTGAAAAATTTCAGTTCGACTCGTACGTCAGAGTGTTTGAAAAGTTTGTTTTGAAAGCTTTTGAAAAGTGTCGGTGTGAAAAGTCTTTTTGAGTTTGTTTTGAGATTAGAGCAAGTATCCTTGAGAACCTACCTACCCTAAGGAATTCGTCTGTGTAAATGTCCTTTAAAGTAGTGCCATCCCACCATTGAGAGGTAGGTAGCACCACCGTTGGAGGTGTTCGGGTCAATTCGAGTTTTAGGGACGTGGTGATCACCAGAGCAATGGGAAGACACCTTAGAAGCTACCCTCATGCCAGGTTCCCGGATCATGAGGACTTACTAAGACATCCTCTACTCGACGATCACCTTTCGAAAGGCAACAGTGAGGCGTACCCTAGGGGTGGTGTGTGCGATTCGTGTGTCGTTTTCATTTGTATTTGTCTTGTCATGTTTGTTGTGTTCTACGCTTGATTTTAATTAAGACATTCATTCTTGCATGCTTATTTAACAGTTATAAAGTTTGTGGGAAAATAAATCTAAACTATTACAAATGGCGCGGGTCCACATCGCCAAAATTAAACCGGACCCGATTTGACGGAAAGATAAATAAAGCAAAATAAAGAAAAGTGCGAAAAGTAAAAATTGTTACAAGGCTTTGGGAGAGATACATAATTAGTTAAACGACATAAAATAAATGCGCGAAATTAAATACATTATGAACATGGGCGTTGGACCCTCTTGCGAAAATAATTAAATTAATGAGAATTAAAATTAAAATTTAAAAGAAGAAAAATGTTTTTTAGTATTTGTGGTTTTTTATGTTTAATAGGAAAAAAGAGAATTAATTACAATTAAAACAAAGTGTCGAACCCTAATTCTAATATTTTTTAGTTATCATGAAAATGTTATATTAACCTAAATTAAACCCTAAATTAATTTATGTGCATTTAATTATAAAAATAAATAAATAAATAATATTGTGATAAAAAAGGAAAATTTAAAAGGGAATAAAATTCATCAAACCTAAATTCTATATTTTTGTGTTTTTATGATGAAAAGAATTAACAATAAGCCTTAATTTAAATTAACTAATTTTACATGCAAGTTTTTTATGAAAAAATAATTAAAATAAATATATATTATATTTTTGTCTTTTCTGAATTTTTGTGAATTTTTGTATTTTTGTGAAAATAAATTAATTATGTTAAAACAAATAAAATAAATGAAATAGCAAAAATAAGATATAAGAAGAAACATAGAAAAAATGCAAACCAGGGGGGGGGGGGTAGTCCCAATTTGTGAGGTTTTGATGGTAAAGCCTGGCCCATTAAGTTGTGGCCTTTTTTGACTTTTTTGCCTAGCGTATGGAACAGTTGACCTGAGTGTAGCGTGTTCTTCAGATCTAGGCCATTGATTTGGAGCAGCCAGACGCGTGGATGATGGGATGATGACGGAACATGGTGAACCATAGCGTGGTGCCTGCATAGGAATTGTTATGGCAAAATAATATGGAATTTGTCCAGACCTGGGACTTGAACCCAGGTCTTTGATGTTACCAACACATGTCCCTGCCACTGAGCCATTTCAATCACGTTTAATATATAATATCATACAAATAATATAAAAGAAAAGTGGAGCAATGCTTGGAACGCGCGCGAATTTTTAAATCCACCTATCATGCTTTGCCACGAGGTCTTCGTCCTCGTTTTCCCTGAAACTAAAACAGATAGGCCACGGTTTTTATTGCGTGGTTTTAGAGGGGTTTAAAGAAAATAACGATTAGCTCATCTTTGAACATAAATTCAGCGCGACTATATCAATTTCTTCGTCCAGATGCGTTGATTGCAATGGTGGTACTGGGGATGTCCAATTTTTCCTCTATTAAGAATCCCTAATTTGAAGCTCAGGAAACCCTAACATTCAATCATGGTGTAATCTCGTATAGCACAGAAAAACTCAATTAAACATATCAGTTAGCTTCAAAACATTATGATAAACATGAATCAATGGACAAAATGCTGTAAAAACGTTTAAATCATGATGCACGATTTTGGAATTTTTACTATACAGTTCGAGTTCAAACTACCAGTTCTTGAAGTTTTGATTGTTGTTCTTGATTGGAACACGTTCAGGGATTGCCAAGGAAGCTTTTGGAATAGGTTTGGTGCCTTAAATCGCCCTCTAGAATGCTTTTCAGTTTTGAGTTTTTATGAAGAATTTTCAATGTTGCAATGGCTTTTGGGGCGCAGCTTTTTCTCTCCTTTGCTTAGGGTTGTGATCAGATACTTGTATGGAAGCATTTAGGTTAACAAAAGTAGAACAAATCCATGGCATTGATAGTTTTCAATATTTGATTTTCTTAAGATTTTTTCAAATCTTTTCCATGTGCATTTTGCTCTCAATCATGCCAATCAGCTTCAAATCTTTCCCCTTTTGTATTTACACGAAATATTGAGTCCAAACCTGCATAAAAAGATTTGTTTTCATTAGGTTTGTATTTTTTATGCATTTTATTTAATTAAATGAATTATAAATGATAAAAAATCCAAATAAATAAATAAAAATGGAGAAAAACTTCCTTTTGGGCCTAATGGTCGTGCATGTGCTTGGCATGAAGAAACTTGGAAGAAAAATGGGCCCATTAGCAATTTTGGATCATTTGAAGTAAAGTTGACTTTCAAAAATTTCCAAAAATTTCCCAACTTCCACAAGGCATAACTTGCTAAATTTTTAAGCTTTTCACATGTTCTTGGACATTTTGGAAAGGTCTTTGAGTCCTTTAACCAATGCCTTTGGTCCCATGTCATTTTGATTTACCAATCTCAAGTTATGGCCTTTGACTTAAAGTCCCTTTTTGTTGACTTTTGAAAATGACCTATAATGTTGAAATTGATAACTTTTTGTGAGAGCATTTCTTGGACTTGAAGTATGAAGATGAATTGTAGGAAATGTCTTCCTCTTCAAAATGAGCTTTGGATGGAATTTTTCTGATAATCCATGTGAAATTTATGCCCTAGTCAATTTCAGTTGACTTTTTCAGCTGTCCAAATATAGCAACTTTTGCATCTTTGATGATTTCTGAGCCAAATTTTGAGAATCATGATCAAGAATTGATCAAATGATGTCTGTGGCTTCAAAATGATATGTTGACCAAAAATTTGAACTTTTGACTGTCAAATGACCATTTTGCCCCTACAGTTGACTGTAGTGCAATCTAGGGTTTTGACTGTGCAATTTTGAGCTGAATGCCTTGAAACTTGATATGAGGATACTTGACTATATTTGTAAGCATATGAGACTTGATTGGGCCTTTGAAAACTTCCTTTTCTTGATCAGAATCCAAACCCTAGTTTTGACTGCATAGGAGACAGTGGAACTGCACAACCCTTGGGGAATTTTGTGACTTGACTTGGCAATTTCTTGATGAATATGGGAGGGCAAATTTTGGGGTACAACAGTTGCCCCTGTTCAATCTTCTTAGACCTGAGGATGCAGATTGGCGGACGTGCCTTTCGTAATCCGAGGGTAGAAGATGATTGAACACTAGAGTGCCCAGAAATTTGCGCTCACATAGTAGCAGTGTGATGGGGGAATGGGCTTATAGATGCCATTTGGAGATTGCTGGATAGGATGATGGGCTTATAGATGCCATCTGGATGTTGATCGCGTAGGAGATTCCTCAGCGAGAACCTGCATACCTGCAAAAAGAAAAATGAGTACCTGACACGTTGCAGGAGCTGACTTTAGATGCTTGGTATAGATATGTCCCGACTGGTTACAGGAGCTGAGTCTGGAGCTTCAAACGCGGATGAATGAACCAGGGATGGCTACTTCCTTAGCATGAATGATAAGAGAACCTTGAGTGATTTTAACTTCAACAACGCTCGTTGAGAAAAATCTTAGCGGGAATTACCATCTTTGCAGTATCGGAACGAGAACCATAGGCTATTATAATCTGAAAGGGAATCACCTCACTCGCCGTCGGAGAGGGAATCATAGGAAAAGGAATTGTCACCTCACACACCGTCGGAGATGGGACCATAAGAGACTATCACCTCACACTCATCGTCGGAGAGGGAAACATCTTGAAAAAGGAATTACTACCTCACACGCCTTCGGAGAGGGAAACATCTTGAAAAAGGAATTACTACCTCACACGCCGTCGGAGAGGGAACCATAAGAGAATATCACCTCACACTCATCGTCGGAGAGGGAAACATCTAAAAAAGGGATTACTCCCTCACACACCGTCGGAGAGGGAACCATAAGAGAATATCACCTCACACTCATCGTCGGAGAGGGAAACATCTGAAAAAGGAATTACCACCTCACACACCGTTGGAGAGGGGACCATAACTTCTGCTGAATCTTTATCAGAAAAATCTGTTGAGAGTCGATTTAGCTGGACCAGACAAGGTCTTTTTTGTTTGATAAGGATGTGATGAAGGAATCTGAGACGATTTCTACTCCAAATCTATGACGAAGGAATCTGGGACGATTACTACCTCGGCAGGATGATGAAGGAATCTGGGACGATTACTACCTCAGCAGGATGATGAAGGAATCTGGGACGATTACTACCTCAATAGGATGATGAAGGAATCTGGGACGATTGCTACTCCAAATATATGATGAAGGAATCTGGGACGATTGCTACTCCAAATATATGATGAAGGAATCTGGGACGATTACTACCTCAGCGGGGCGATGAAGGAATCTGGGACGATTACTACCTCAGCGGGATGATGAAGGAATCTGGGACGATTGCTACTCCAAATATATGATGAAGGAATCTGGGACGATTACTACCTCAGCGGGGCGATGAAGGAATCTGGGACGATTACTACCTCAGCGGGATGATGAAGGAATCTGGGACGATTACTACCTCAGCGGGGCGATGAAGGAATCTGGGACGATTACTACCTCAGCGGGATGATGAAGGAATCTGGGACGATTACTACCTCAGCGGGGCGATGAAGGAATCTGGGACGATTACTACCTCAGCGGGATGATGAAGGAATCTAGGACGATTACTACCTCAACGGGTAAAGATTTTTATCTGTTGATCGTTCTTTCCTGAAAAAGTAATGAATTAGTTGTATGCAATGTCATAATGCATGAATTGCATGATTTTAAGATGTTTTCAAAAATAAATGAGATTGGGGTGATATGATGCGTCTATGCATGCTATAATGATGTATGTGACGTTTTATGAATGTATGTTTTCGTCTAGGAAAGTAAATCCTTGACGGGTGCCGGGAAGTCGTATCCTGGGCTGATGTTGAAGAATGGATTTTGCTTCCGCTGGGGATGATAACTGCAAGAATACCGGTAGGAGAAGAGGACTCCGTTGCGGGATAAACTTGGCAAATGGAAGATTCTGCGGGGAGAAAAGATATTCTAGCGACCATGCTGAGAAGCAATACTCTGTGGGAAGAGGGATGCCTTGCTGAATGTTGACAGTAGTTTGCTGAGGATACCCTTGTTGTATTGAAAGTATTGATGGACTTCGTTGGGGTAAGAAGACTGTGTCGACGACGATCTTTCCGTGGCTTTTGGCTGAGGATAACCCAGTTATATCCTGTTAAGGAAATAACTCTTTAAATAAAGTCGGGCGACGCGTTCGTGCTCTGCGAGGGGAAGCTTCCAGAATTTACTGGGGATAAGCTTATTGCTTGGGGATATGAGTTCCATATTTCCTGGGGAAACGGGGTTGGACTCTTCTGGGGGAAGTAATGAACTGTATTGGTCATGTTCTTCAACGGAACCTACCCTGACGCCTTGGAGGATAGAACAATCAGATTGCTTAGACCACCTCTTATTGCCCCAGTTTCTATGGGGGAGGCACATGTGGGATACTGATAATTGTTGGGGGTCAAACCTTCTTCTAGCAGGCAGGTGACAAGGAGACGGGACATAGTCGTATGCTTTAATCCCTAACTTTTGCCTGGACCGCCCTTTCGGGTTTTCAGTCCACCGGGATACCCATTTTTGCCCAAGCCGCCTTTTCAGGTTTTCGACTTGCCGGGTGTACAGATTTCTTCATTTCATCCCTCATTTTTGCCCGAACCCCTTTGGTTCGTCGGGAAGCCCTTATTTTTGCCTAGGCATATCAGCCTAGCGGGTCTTTAATTGTGCGTAGTATTTTTCCGACTATGTCCGTTCTCAGAAAGTAGGGAGTTGCCCCTGTTTAGCTTGCGTTGCCATATTACCAGAAGGTGTCTGATCGTGCAAGATTCGTTGCTGGAGTGCCCCAAGTGACTCAGGAGGAGATTTGCCCCAGGCTGGTTGGCCTTTTGAGAGATTCTCCGAACCTTGGCTTAATTGCTCCAAATAATGGACCCTGCTCATGCCATGCCCCTTGACTGGAAATGCTTTTGTTCACTAGGTATTCATCGTGCGAATTTCATGCTGTTCAAACAAAAAGTCATATGCAAACAAAGTTATGTTAAAAATGCAAAGCCTATGTCTGTCTTGAAGATTCTGAAAATGTATTCTTTTTCATAAAACATGTGAATGTTTGTAAAACATGATGTCAACTCTGCATTTACCGTAGCCTTAAGGAGTCAGGATACCTTTCGTACAGTATGCTTTCGAACTAACCCATGCTTCAGCTAGGACTTTTAAGGGTTATAACGTGGCCTGGTTCACGGTTTAAGAAACAAAGGATAAAGGCTCAAATTTTATTTGTACCCACCCGCTCTTCGTGATGTTCTCCAAACCTAAACTCAGTTGATCATACGTTAGACCTAGTTTGAGTCTTTGTTCTGATTTTCCAGTGATGGTTCGGATATTGATGATTTATTCTGAATAGGCAGTCATCATTTTTTGTCGAGGGTTTGTATGACCTCTTTCTTTTTGATTTCGTTATCCCTATTTTTTGCCTGAACTGTTTCCTTTTTTGGGATTACAGTCAGCGGGATGCCCCAGTTTCATAAATCTCCTTGGTAGGTTTAGACTTCTTTGGGCTTTTTATTTATGATTTTTTCATGACTGCCTTTCCTTATGATTGTTCTGAACCATCACTGTCTTTCGTTTTGTAAGGACCTCTTTGGTGCCATTCGTTATGCACTTGGATCAACTGAGAGATTACCCTGCCCCAGGTTATGATTAAGGGTTTCAATTTTCGAAAATAAAAAACTCCTACTTCTTTGGCTCAGAGGGGTTGACGAGGGATTATCATCCTTATAACTCCAGTGTTTAGGATTTGAAACAATGCCTGTACCTCATCAGCGGGGTCTGTTCAAAAGCATACTGTAAAGATCGTGGTATCGTTTTCGTCATCCTCCCTCAAGAGGCTTAGAAATTATTAATTAAGAGTTGATCATCAGAAAAAAATATGAAAATAATTTGCATTTAGTGAATACGAATATATTGTTTCAGAACAGACATATGCGATGCGTTAATGAAATAACAATGTTTAACATGAGTAAATGTTTGAACAAAAGAGAATTGCAACTTGAACATTCGAATGAACAAAAGTCTTTTCAGTCTCAGGGCTTGTTATTTCAACTGGTGCATCTTGTAGGGATGGCAGGAGCATTCAGCCTGGCCCATCTGGGTGAAATCCACAGCTCTTTCATTAATCAGATCTTGAATCTTATTCTTCAAAGCCCAGCAGTAGTCGGTGTCATGTCCTGGACTGTTAGAATGGTATGCACATCTTTCCTCAGGATTGTACTTTAGGGAGGTTGTATTGAGACGCCTAGAAGGGCCCCTTACCGTCACCAGATTCAACCTCAACAATTATTGTAAAGCTTGAGACGGTGACACGTTGAGTTTGGTGAACTGCCTTTCAGGCTTGTCTGACTGAAGCTGGTGAGGTTGATACTGAATTGGTGATACTGAAGCCATATGAGGAGCTTTCTCCTTGCCTCTTTGTCTCAAAGATGGTCGAACGATGATTGGCTTTTTACCCTTAGACGTTTGCCCCAGTTGGTTACCCTGAAGCAGTTGGTTGACGAGAACCCCGAGCTCATCTTGTCTTTGAGCTAACCCTTGAATGGCAGTCACCTGCCCCAGCATCTGGACCTTCAATGCATCCACCTCAGCTTGTAGGTGTTTCAGCCTTTCATCCTCAGCACTGTTCCTGACAAAGGTCCCCATGAGAAGTGTCCTTAGCTCCTCCTGCCCCTTGGATAGATTCAGGAGGATTTCTCCGAACCGAGTCTCTTGAGCAAGAAGGTCCTGGTTATCTGGTTGGAAGGCCATTGCTGAAATAAACAGCGAGAAAGGGTAAGTGACCTGCAACAAGGGTACCTGTTATGCAATGATATGTATGATATGCATGCAATGTTTTCAAGGATCTCGCGGGGTAAACAAGAAATTTGTTAGAGCTGGGATCCGGTAGCTTGATTGAAGGAACTGCATATTATTGAGAGTCCTTCTTCAAAGGGTCAAAGGCTCACCATATCCAGTGGGTCATAGCCCCTGACTACCTTGGCGAGGGAAATCTTCTTCAAGTGTCAAAGCTCACCATATCAAGTGGGTCATAGCCCCTGACAACCTTGGCTAGAGGAAAATAAATCCTCTTTGCCCCTTGCTAGATGTTTGATTTATCATGACCTGCATCACAAGCCTTTGAGATCCTTGAAATGGGTTAGGATGTATGCAATGGTATGATGTCATGATGCATGGGGTAATGTAGGTAACCCTGTTGTAAGTCCCAATTAAGGACTGCAAACCAAAACCTGCAAGAAACTCAAGTAAAACCTGTCATGAGTCCCAATTAAGGACTAAAATAAACCCTGCAAGAAACTTGGTAAACCTTGTTATGAGTCCTGGTTAAGGACTAAAACAAAAACCCTGCAAGAAACTTGGTAAACCTTGTTATGAGTCCTGGTTAAGGACTAAAACAAAAACCCTGCAAGAAACTTGGTAAACCTTGTTATGAGTCCTGGTTAAGGACTAAAACAAAAACCTGTAGGAAATTCAGTAAACCCTGTTATGAGTCCTAGTTAAGGACTATAAACAAAACCTGCAAGAGACTTAGTACCCTGTTATGAGTCCCAATTAAGGACTGTAAACAAAACCTGCAAGTAGTTCATGCGTCAGATAACAAGCATGCAAGTAGTCAAGTACGAAGGCACGCAAGTCACACAAGAGAAACCCTTAGAGTTTAGGCCAGCATGAGGTCTGGGTATTACCCTCTTGAAGTTGGTGGGCTCAACCTGTCCTATTAGAAGTAACCGGGTTCTAAGGATCCCAATATCACGGGATTGCTTTCATTGTTCATTGTTTCGATTTAGCCACTGAACTGGCGACCGAAATATTCCAGGAAAGCAACCCTCAATTGAGTGTAGTATCGAGTATCAACCAACCTCGGACTGCACCAAAGTCAGTTATCTCACTACCCTAAAGAGGCCAAGATAGTTCAATTAAGGTTCCTAAGGTCTGTTGATGCTTCACGACACCACGCGGAGGCCCCGTACTCTCCTTGACTGAACTCAAGGGTTACAGGTACACACCAAAGTGCCACATCAACGTAGCAGACTGTTTCAACCATGTCGGTATACCCCGCACAGTTCCCTCACAGCCTTGTTGCTACTTTCTAAGAAGGTATCCCCAGATCCGGGTTAGGATCTATAGAACTCCCAAGCAACCCACAATTTAAAGCAAGCAAGTCAATACAATTGAAAACACAGTTATGAACTAACCCTAAGGTACACCTCACTTTATAAGAGTCCCCAGCAGAGTCGCCAGTTCTGTGATCGGTGGATCTGGAACTGACTGTTTAACGCTGGTTCGCAAAATGTCGCGGAAGCAAGAGTCGCCACCGTCTTTTATTTTCTCCAAATGGAAAGGACAAAAGCACAGAAAAATTCCTTATAGAGATTGCTCTCGGTTCGGGAGGTAGGTTATAGAAAGGGAAGGTGTTAGCACCCTTTCTATCCATGGTTATCCATGGGCTCTTAGATACTTGCTCATTGTGTTTTCAAAATGTTTTGTTTGCTTTTCAATTGTGGGTTTTAAAAAGTTTCTTTGAAAAATTTCAGTTCGACTCGTACGTCAGAGTGTTTGAAAAGTTTGTTTTGAAAGCTTTTGAAAAGTGTCGGTGTGAAAAGTCTTTTTGAGTTTGTTTTGAGATTAGAGCAAGTATCCTTGAGAACCTACCTACCCTAAGGAATTCGTCTGTGTAAATGTCCTTTAAAGTAGTGCCATCCCACCATTGAGAGGTAGGTAGCACCACCGTTGGAGGTGTTCGGGTCAATTCGAGTTTTAGGGACGTGGTGATCACCAGAGCAATGGGAAGACACCTTAGAAGCTACCCTCATGCCAGGTTCCCGGATCATGAGGACTTACTAAGACATCCTCTACTCGACGATCACCTTTCGAAAGGCAACAGTGAGGCGTACCCTAGGGGTGGTGTGTGCGATTCGTGTGTCGTTTTCATTTGTATTTGTCTTGTCATGTTTGTTGTGTTCTACGCTTGATTTTAATTAAGACATTCATTCTTGCATGCTTATTTAACAGTTATAAAGTTTGTGGGAAAATAAATCTAAACTATTACAAATGGCGCGGGTCCACATCGCCAAAATTAAACGGGACCCGATTTGACGGAAAGATAAATAAAGCAAAATAAAGAAAAGTGCGAAAAGTAAAAATTGTTACAAGGCTTTGGGAGAGATACATAATTAGTTAAACGACATAAAATAAATGCGCGAAATTAAATACATTATGAACATGGGCGTTGGACCCTCTTGCGAAAATAATTAAATTAATGAGAATTAAAATTAAAATTTAAAAGAAGAAAAATGTTTTTTAGTATTTGTGGTTTTTTATGTTTAATAGGAAAAAAGAGAATTAATTACAATTAAAACAAAGTGTCGAACCCTAATTCTAATATTTTTTAGTTATCATGAAAATGTTATATTAACCTAAATTAAACCCTAAATTAATTTATGTGCATTTAATTATAAAAATAAATAAATAAATAATATTGTGATAAAAAAGGAAAATTTAAAAGGGAATAAAATTCATCAAACCTAAATTCTATATTTTTGTGTTTTTATGATGAAAAGAATTAACAATAAGCCTTAATTTAAATTAACTAATTTTACATGCAAGTTTTTTATGAAAAAATAATTAAAATAAATATATATTATATTTTTGTCTTTTCTGAATTTTTGTGAATTTTTGTATTTTTGTGAAAATAAATTAATTATGTTAAAACAAATAAAATAAATGAAATAGCAAAAATAAGATATAAGAAGAAACATAGAAAAAATGCAAACCAGGGGGGGGGGGGGGGGTAGTCCCAATTTGTGAGGTTTTGATGGTAAAGCCTGGCCCATTAAGTTGTGGCCTTTTTTGACTTTTTTGCCTAGCGTATGGAACAGTTGACCTGAGTGTAGCGTGTTCTTCAGATCTAGGCCATTGATTTGGAGCAGCCAGACGCGTGGATGATGGGATGATGACGGAACATGGTGAACCATAGCGTGGTGCCTGCATAGGAATTGTTATGGCAAAATAATATGGAATTTGTCCAGACCTGGGACTTGAACCCAGGTCTTTGATGTTACCAACACATGTCCCTGCCACTGAGCCATTTCAATCACGTTTAATATATAATATCATACAAATAATATAAAAGAAAAGTGGAGCAATGCTTGGAACGCGCGCGAATTTTTAAATCCACCTATCATGCTTTGCCACGAGGTCTTCGTCCTCGTTTTCCCTGAAACTAAAACAGATAGGCCACAGTTTTTATTGCGTGGTTTTAGAGGGGTTTAAAGAAAATAACGATTAGCTCATCTTTGAACATAAATTCAGCGCGACTATATCAATTTCTTCGTCCAGATGCGTTGATTGCAATGGTGGTACTGGGGATGTCCAATTTTTCCTCTATTAAGAATCCCTAATTTGAAGCTCAGGAAACCCTAACATTCAATCATGGTGTAATCTCGTATAGCACAGAAAAACTCAATTAAACATATCAGTTAGCTTCAAAACATTATGATAAACATGAATCAATGGACAAAATGCTGTAAAAACGTTTAAATCATGATGCACGATTTTGGAATTTTTACTATACAGTTCGAGTTCAAACTACCAGTTCTTGAAGTTTTGATTGTTGTTCTTGATTGGAACACGTTCAGGGATTGCCAAGGAAGCTTTTGGAATAGGTTTGGTGCCTTAAATCGCCCTCTAGAATGCTTTTCAGTTTTGAGTTTTTATGAAGAATTTTCAATGTTGCAATGGCTTTTGGGGCGCAGCTTTTTCTCTCCTTTGCTTAGGGTTGTGATCAGATACTTGTATGGAAGCATTTAGGTTAACAAAAGTAGAACAAATCCATGGCATTGATAGTTTTCAATATTTGATTTTCTTAAGATTTTTTCAAATCTTTTCCATGTGCATTTTGCTCTCAATCATGCCAATCAGCTTCAAATCTTTCCCCTTTTGTATTTACACGAAATATTGAGTCCAAACCTGCATAAAAAGATTTGTTTTCATTAGGTTTGTATTTTTTATGCATTTTATTTAATTAAATGAATTATAAATGATAAAAAATCCAAATAAATAAATAAAAATGGAGAAAAACTTCCTTTTGGGCCTAATGGTCGTGCATGTGCTTGGCATGAAGAAACTTGGAAGAAAAATGGGCCCATTAGCAATTTTGGATCATTTGAAGTAAAGTTGACTTTCAAAAATTTCCAAAAATTTCCCAACTTCCACAAGGCATAACTTGCTCAATGTTTAAGCTTTTCACATGTTCTTGGACATTTTGGAAAGGTCTTTGAGTCCTTTAACCAATGACTTTGGTCCCATGTCATTTTGATTTACCAATCTCAAGTTATGGCCTTTGACTTAAAGTCCCTTTTTGTTGACTTTTGAAAATGACCTATAATGTTGAAATTGATAACTTTTTGTGAGAGCATTTCTTGGACTTGAAGTATGAAGATGAATTGTAGGAAATGTCTTCCTCTTCAAAATGAGATTTGGATGGAATTTTTTTGATAATCCATGTGAAAGTTATGCCCTAGTCAATTTCAGTTGACTTTTTCAGCTGTCCAAATATAGCAACTTTTGCATCTTTGATGATTTCTGAGCCAAATTTTGAGAATCATGATCAAGCATTGATCAAATGATGTTTGTGGCTTCTAAATGATATGTTGACCAAAAATTTGAACTTTTGACTGTCAAATGACCATTTTGCCCCTACAGTTGACTGTAGTGCAATCTAGGGTTTTGACTGTGCAATTTTGAGCTGAATGCCTTGAAACTTGATATGAGGATACTTGACCATATTTGTAAGCATATGAGACTTGATTGGGCCTTTGAAAACTTCCTTTTCTTGATCAGAACCCAAACCCTAGTTTTGACTGCATAGGAGACAGTGGAATTGCACAACCCTTGGGGAATTTTGTGACTTGACTTGGCAATTTCTTGATGAATATGGGAGGGCAAATTTTGGGGTACAACACACATGATGTATGAAATGCGTATGGATTATGTTTTCAAAGACAATCGGGAATCAACTTCGTAAACAAAAAGAGAACACACTTCATTAGATTCAACTTTGTAACTGAAATTATTCAACAAGTTGCCCTTAGGCGTTACATGAAAGGAAATACTGGAAAGGAAATAAAACTGTAAAGGCACATCTGGAGCTCCTTATTGATCCCATGGTCTCCTCTTCTCAGTACGGATGTATGCATCCAGAGCTCTCTCGTTCTCCAACTGCTTTGTCAGCTTCTGGATCTTTGATTCCTGCTCATTGAACTTTTCCCGGTAGGAATCCCGTTCTTCTTGCAGTTGCGACCAAGATCTCTTCAATGTCTCATAATCAGTAGGTATCTGAGGAGGAAGGACAGTTGGAGGAACACCATCTTTGTCAGGACACTCAAGAATGACGGGTCTGACAGCTTCATATGGCATACCTAACTTCTGAGCACGGATGCGGACCCATTTGTAGTAGGCTTCCATAGGTAAAGAAGTCTTTGGCCCTAGCTCTTGTGGGTCAGCTTTATGAACCTTGTCCCAAGCCTTGATGAACCTACGACGCAGCTCGTCACTATCCACCTGAAACTCAAAACTGATGTGAGGCACCAACATCTCATGGGGGCCTGCTCTTCTTGCTCTTCCAAACTGACGGAGTGCTAGACATGGATTGTAAGAGATCCCTCCTTGAGTACCAATCAGAGGAACATTAGGATACTCCCCGCATCGATCAATAATAGCTATCTCATCCAAACCTCTGCAAGTCCAAATGATGTCTTTATCGGTGAGAGACATTAACCTATGAGCCCAACCTCTTCCTTCTTGGTTCTTCAGTATGAACTTAGGGAGGTGCGAAATAAACCACCTCACCAACAAAGGGATACAACACCATAGGGTTCCTCGTCTTCGGGTAGTACGGGCATGAAGTTGTTGCAAGATGTCACCCAAGAGAGTGGGCACAGGGTTCTGAGACATAAAGATCTTAATGGAAGTGACATTGATGAAATTGTCGGGATTAGGAAACAGGACTAACTCATAGATTAGGAGAGCCAAGATGTCTTCATATGCCCTAAAGTCCAGGTCATTCCAGAAATTGTTAGCTTTGCCAATTAGAAACTTGGCCAAGAAACCCTTAACTCCGCTTCTAGTTACCCAGTTGTCTGTTACCTCTTGATGGGTCAAAGGAAGAGCTGCAGCAATGTCCTCAAGCCTGAGGGTCTTTTCCCAACCAGTAAAGGGAGTCTGATCCAAGATAGGGATGCCAAGTAAATCAGAGAACTCTTCCAGGGTAGGGACCAGCTGGAAGTCTTGAAAGGTGAAGCACTGGTACTGAGGGTCATAGAACTGGGTCAGAACACTCATCAACTGTTGATCCCGCTTTGCAGTGACTAAACTGAGAAGAGAACCATGCCTCTGAATGAAGGAAGTGGTATTTGGAATTCTGCTAACCAATTCATCAAGCAACTCAGGTGAACGAACAAAGTTGAACCGGATAGTATTCCTTCGCACAGGCATCATAATGTCCTACAAAACAGAGCAAAGATGAAACCCTCTTGTCTTTGAAACGGTCAGTTCTTATGCAGGATGCATGCAGTGCTCATGATGCTATGATGTTATGATAAAGCACACCACATACAGATACAAAGGCAAACATGGTAAGGCACACAAGTCACACAAGGCAAGCCCCTAAAGTTTAGGCCAGCATGAGGTCTAGGTACTACCCTCTTTCAGTTTGTTGGTTCATACCTGTCCTAATCAAAAGTAACCGGGTTCTTAGAGGATCCCAATATCATTGACTACCCTCAATCGGTCATAACTCCAGCATCGCAATCTTTTCTTGCGGCCAGAACCATCACGAGAGTTTAGCCTCAATGGGCGTAGCATACTGCTACAATTCTAAAGGCCAAGTTGTGTCAATTAAGGTTCTAAGGTTGTTGGTGCTTAATGACTCCTTAGAAGACCCATATTCTCCTCGTTGCAACACAAGGGATATCGGTACAGACTAAGGTGCCACACCAATGTAGCCACTGCTTCACCTGTGTCGGTCTACGCCGGACAGGTCCCTCACAGCTTATGCTACCTAAACAGGGTATCCCCAGATCCGGGTTAGGATCTATGTAACTCCGATACAACCCACAATAGTAAAGCAAGCAAAGAAGACAATTGAAAACACAGTGATCTTAATCCTAAGGTACACCTCACTTTATAAAGGGTCCCCAGCAGAGTCGCCAGTTCTGTGATCGGTGGATCTGGAACTGACTGTTTAACGCTGGTTCGCGAAATGTCGCGGAAGCAAGAGTCGCCACCGTCTTTTATTTTCTCCAAATGGAAAGGACAAAAGCACAGAAAAATTCCTTAAAGAGATTGCTCTCGGTTCGGGAGGTAGATTATAGAAAGGGAAGGTGTTAGCACCCTTTCTATCCATGGTTATCCATGGGCTCTTAGATACTTGCTCACTTGTGTTTTCAAAATGGTTTGTTTGCTTTTCAATTGTGGGTTTTAAAAAAGTTTCTTTGAAAATTCCAGTTCGACTCTTGTATCGGTCCTCAAGAGTGTTTGAAAAACTGCTTTCGAAAGCTTTTTGAAAAGGTGTCGGTGTGAAAAGTATCTTTGATTTATTTTGAAATTTAGAGCAAGTATCTAGAGTCGTCTACCTACCCTAAGGAATTCGTCTGTGTAAATGTCCTTAAAAGTAGTGCCATCCCACCATTGAGAGGTAGGTAGCACCACCGTTGGAGGTGTTCGGGTCAATTCGAAGGTTCGGGACATGGTGATCACCAGAGCAATGGGAAGACACCTTAGAAGCTACCCTCATGCCAGGTTCCCGGATCATGAGGACTTACTAAGACGTCCTCTACTCGACGATCACCTTTCGAAAGGCAACAGTGAGGCGTACCCTAGGGGTGGTGTGTGCAATTCGTGTGTCATGTTTCAGTTACTTTGTCTTGTCATGTTTGTTTGTGTTCTACGCTTGATTTTAATTAAGACATTCATTCTTGCATGCTTTTTAACAGTTATAAAGTTTGCGGGAAAATAAATCTACAACTATTACAAATGGCGCGGGTCCACATCGCCAAAATTAAACCGGACCCGATTTGACGGAAAAATAAATAAAGCGAATAAAATAAAAGTGCAAGAAATTTAAATTACAATGCTTTGGGAGAATTACATAATTATAATTAAACGACATAAAATAAATGTGCGAAATTAAATAAATTATGGACATGGGCGTTGGACCCTTTTACAACAAATTAAAGTTAATAAAGAATTAAAAATTAAAATTAAAAAGAATGTTTTTTTTGGTATTTTGTGTTTTTTTGAGATTTAAAAGAAAAAAAAAATAATAATTAATTAAAATTAAAATGAAGCGTCAAACCCTAATTCTAATGTTTTTTAAGTTTATTGTGAAAATATTAAGTTTTAACCTAATTTAAATCTAAGTTAATTTACATGCCAAATTTAATTATAGAAAATAAATAAAATGAATATTATTATTGAAAAGGGAAATTAAGAAGAATAAAAATTAAACCTAATTCTATTTTTGGATTTTTAGTTATTAAAAGGATTAAAATTATAACCTAATTAAACTAAATATTTACATGTAATTTATCTATGGAAATAATTAAATAAAATAAATATTATATTTTTTTGCCTTTTCTGATTTTTTATTATGTTTTGTATTTTGTAAAGAAATAATTAATTAAAACAAATAAAATAAATGAAATAACAAATAATAAAATGTAAGAAGAAAAATAGGAAAAAAAATGCAAACCAGGGAGGGGGGTAGCCCCAAATGGGAGGTACAGGCCTGGAATGCTGGCCCATTAACGTTTTGGTCCATTGACTTTTCCAGGTTGTGTGTAAACGCGTTGACCTGGACATTGCATGTTCCTTGCATCCACGCCTTTGATTTGAATTGGTGGGACGCGTGGACGTTTGGATCGTAGTGGTGTATGGTGATCCTCAATACTGAAGCTGCATAGGAGTTTGAATTGCAAAATAATATGAAATATTACACAGACCTGGGGTTCGAACCCAGGTCTTTGATGTTACCAACACATGTCCCTGCCACTGAGCCATTTCAATCACATTTAATATATAATATCATACAAATAATATAAAAGAAAAGTGGAGCGATGCTTGGAACGCGCGCGAATTTTTAAATCCACCTATCATGCTTTGCCACGAGGTCTTCGTCCTCGTCTTCCCTGAAACTAAAACAGATAGGCCACGGTTTTTATTGCGTGGTTTTAGAGGGGTTTAAAGAAAATAACGATTAGCTCATCTTTGAACATAAATTCAGCGCGACTATATCAATTTCTTCGTCCAGATGCGTTGATTGCAATGGTCTTGGTCTGGAGCCATAATTTTACTGTATTGTAAAAGCCCTAAATCAAGCTCTGAAAAACCCTAGAAGATGAACATGGTAATATCGCGTATGGCGCACGAAAACTCAATTAAATATGATGGTTAGTCTCAGAATTTCATAATAAACATGGATCAACAAACAAAAAGTGCAAAGGATGCTTAAATTATGATGCACGATTTTGTATTTTTCTCTTTACAGTTTGAATCATAGATACCAGTTCTTGACGTTTGAGTGGATATTCTGGATTGGAATACGTTCAAGGACTGCCAAGGAAGCTATTGGAAAAGGAATGGAAGCTTGGATCGACCTCTAGGGTGCTTTTCAGTTTTTGAGTTTATGGAAAATTTCTCAAGTTTGCAATAGGTTCTGTAGCGCAGCTTTCAGTCTTTAGGCCTTAGGGTTCTGTTCTAGTACTTGTATGGAAGCATTTAGGTTAACAAAAGTAGAACAAATCCATGGCATTGATAGTTTTCAATAATTGATTTTCTTAAGATTTGTTCAAATCTTTTCCATGTGCATTTTGCTCTCAATCATGCCAATCAGCTTCAAATCTTTCCCCTTTTGTATTTACACGAAATATTGAGTCCAAATCATGCATAAAAAGATTTTTTTAGGTCAAGTTTATATTTTCTACATATTTAAATGATTTAAATGAATTAATATTAATATAAATTCAAATAAATAATTAAAAATTGAGAAAATACTTCCCCTTGGGCTTAATGGTCGTGCATAGGCTTGGCATGAAGAAACTTGGAAGAAAAATGGGCCCATTTGCATTTTTGGATCATTTGCATCAATGTTGACTTTTCAAAATTCCCAAAAATTTCCCAAATTCCACAAGGCATAACTTGCTCAATTTTTAAGATTTTCACATGTTTTTGGACATTTTGGAAAGGTCTTTGAGTCCTTTAACCAATGCCTTTGGTCCCATGTCATTTTGATTTACCAATCTCAAGTTATGGCCTTTGACCTAAAGTCCCTTTTTGTTGACTTTTGAAAATGACCTATAATGTTGAAATTGATAACTTTTTGTGAGAGCATTTCTTGGACTTGAAGTATGAAGATGAGTTGTAGGAAATGTCATTCTCTTCAAAATGAGCTTTGGATGGAATTTTTCTGATAATCCATGTGAAAGTTATGCCCTGGTCAATTTCAGGTGACTTTTTCAACTGTCCAAATATAGTAACTTTTGCATCTTTGATGATTTCTGAGCCAAATTTTGAGAATCATGATCAAGCATTGATCAAATGATGTTTGTGGCTTCAAAATGATATGTTGACCAAAAATTTGAACTTTTGACTGTCAAATGACCATTTTGCCCCTACAGTTGACTGTAGTGCAATTAGGGTTTTGACTGTGCAATTTTGAGCTGAATGCCTTGAAACTTGATATGAGGATACTTGACCATCTTTGTAGGCATATGAGACTTGATTGGGCCTTTGAAATCTTCAATTTCTTGATCAGAACACAAACCCTAGTTTTGACTGTATAGGAGGCTCTTTGACTGTGCAACCCTTGGGGAATTTTGCAGCTTGACTTGGCAATTTCTTGAAGAATATGGGAGGGCAAATTTTGGGGTACAACAGGTACCAACTGATAATCAGGAAAGGTGAAGCAGTGATGTACAGGGTCAAAGAACTGGAAGAGAACCATCATCATGTCTTCATTAAAACCTGGAGTAACCAAACTAAGCAGTCGACCATGCTTTCCGATAAATGAAGAACTTTTAGGAACCCTTAAGACTAACTCTTTAAGTTGAGTGGGTACCCTTACAAACTGACCCGGATAATGTTTTTGCAAGCGGAGGCCATAGTCTGCAAAACAGAACAAAGATAAATTCCCTGGTCCTTGAAATGGTTAGTAGAAATGAAATGGTATGAATGTTATGATGCATGATGTTATCTTTGAATAATTTAATCACACATAACCAAAACACACAAGGCCTTAGGTTAAATCTTGCATAAAGTTATAGGTAAGTACCCTCTTGAATCTTTAGTTGGATCAACCTATCCTAAAAGAAAGTAATTGGGTTCTAGAATTCTCATTATCACTAATCTTTCTCTCGGGAATTGTTTCAGCTCAAGCATATGTTTTTGCGACCGAAATATCCAAAGTGTCTGACCTCAATGAGTGTAGCATCGAGTATCAACCAACTTCAATCTGCACCAAAGTCGGCTATCTCGCTACTTATTAATGGCTAAGTTGTGCCAACTAAGGTTCTACAGTCAGTTAGTGCTTTATGACACCACGCGGCAGCCCAACATTCTCCTTGACTTAACTCAAGGGACACCAGTACCAACCAATGTATTGCACTAATGTAGCCATCACTTTAACCGTATCGGTGTACACCATACAATTTCCACGATCTATTTCTACTTACCTAAATGCCCCAACTCCGGGTATAGGATCTATGCAAGAATAACCCAAACACCCATAAACATAAATCAAGCAAGTCAAACAATGAAATCATTTAAATATAAGTTATCCCTAAGGTAACCGCATTTTAAGTGCAATGTTCCCAACAGAGTCACCAGTTCTGTAATACAGTGGGAGAACTGACATTACTGGTTTTGCATTTTATTGCAAATGTTGCGGTTAGCAAGAGTTGCCACCGGCTTTTCTTTTATCCAACAAAGGAAAGGGTGAAAAGAACATGAAAGACCTTTCGAGAATTTTTCTGAGTAAGGGGGTAGCTTATGGAAAGGGAAGGTGTTAGAACTCTTTCCATCCGTAGTTATCTACGGGCTCTTAAATGCTAGCTCACTTAGAAAATGTTTTTTTTTGTAAGTGTATTTTGAAAATATTTTCAAAATATGCCTTAGTGCGAAAAACTTTGTAATGATTCTTGTATCATTGAGAATGCATACAAAGTGTTTTATCTTTGAAAATATTTAGAAAAGAGAATGTATGTGTAAGAAATTGTTTTTTTTTTGTGAGCAAGCAACTATAAGCTACTACCTACTCAAAAGGTATTTGTTCTTTTCCTCTTTTTCTTTAGTGTTATCGTACAATTAATTAGTAGGTAGCCTTATCATTGGATGTTTTGAGGGACAGGCGAGGGTCATCGTACAATCACAAAGGCAACTCATGAGACATTTTATTAATTACCCTAATCTACTAAGATCATTTACCGAGGCAACGTCGAAGGGTCATCAAGGGACTATGATCTTTTGACCAAAAGGTATTTTCTAAAACTGCTCATGTTCGAGAGACGTGACTGTTTATTTTTCGAAGGAAACAAGAGGTGTACCTTGGAGGTGCGCGTGTGAGAAGTGTGTTGTGTTTCAGTTATATTTATCTTAGATGTTAGGTTTTCTAGCGTTTGCTTTTTAGTCTTATCATACAAACCTATTAGCATACATCTACCAGTTAAATATATACATAAGGGTAGAAAATAAAAATGTGGGGAGTAAAGTCTAAGCTATTACATCACTTCGGGGATGGGGGAAATACAAACTAAAAAATTGGGAAATAAAAATGTAAAGGTCCTAATTAACTATTACAAACTATGGACAGTTAGAAAATTATGGAAAATAATAATGCAAAAATAAATAAATACACAGAGATGGAAGAGAGTAAAGATATCTAAAAGGCCCTAAAAAACTTCCAAGTATAAAAATGTTTTTTGGTATTTTTTTGTTTAGAAAGATAATTGAATTATAAACCTAATTCTAATTATATTTTAATTAACAAAATAAACTTGAAGTGATTAAATTAATTCATTAAATTTAAACAAAATTAAATTAATTAATAAAACACCTAAATCTAATAGGTTTTGTGATTTTCTGATTTTCTGATTAAATAAAGAGAAGAATAAGATTAATAAGTAATTAAAAAAAGAAATTCATATGGGTCTGATTTAAAGTAAATAGGGGGTGTGCTTCAAAATTTTCTAGGCCCACAACTAATAAGCCCAGGAGCTACGCACGATTCAGTGCACCTTGATCCATGCATCCCATGGTGTGCCTGCTGATCCAGGGGCGTTAGATTTGAAGCCTTGAGATCTGGTGGCTCAACTGTGAGTTGCATAGTATGTATGTTGTACCCCAACGTTGTCCCTCTCATTTATCAAATATTTTCTCACAAGGATCTCTCTTGGTTCAAGACTTCACTAGGGTTGACCAGCTCAAGACACCTCCTTAAGCACTGATTACCAAAATTAGGGTTTGAGATTGCACAAGGATAATTGAACTTTAAATGCTTCATATGGATTTCATGGATCATTATGGACCCCCAAGATTGCTCATGTCAAGTTTCAAGCCTTGGATCACACTTTTGCTTAGTCAATTGAGCAGTTGACCTAAAAATTAGTTGTCTTGGGGATAAAGTCAACTATGGAAAAATTACAGTCAAACTTCATTATTTTTTATCCACATCAACATTATAAACTCATATGTATCATTTGATCAAGTTTGGACCATAATTCCTCAAGAAATCTGATCAAATCATCAAAAGGGCAAAATGGTCAAAATTAGGGTTTTGATTGAGAAAGGGAAATTTCTAATTTTTGACCTAGAAAATGATTAATTAGCTTGAAGCATGATCTCAAGAGTTCAATTGCATCATTTTAGCTTGAAGCATGATCTCAAGTGTTTAAAACTTCATGTTTTTTCATAACTTTGAGCCAATTTTTCACCATGATGTAAGATGACTCAGAAGAAACTTCCAACATGAAGGTTGTATATCTCCATGATATCTACAACATTTCTTTACACAACTTCTTCTAAAAATGCTTGGATATCAAGTTATTAATTCATAAAGTCATGGTCTTGAAATTGAACACTTAGTGAAATTTTGCCCTAGTTTTGGTCAGGATTTTAACCTAACTTCATGGCACTTTTTCATATAGTTCCAAGGGGAATTTTCAAAAGTGATTCAAAAAGGGGTTGTAGAGCACATTAAAAGCTTTCCAAAATGTCAAAGAAATCCCTGAGATCATTCTTGAGTAGGGAGAACCGAATAGAGGAAGTTAGGATTTTCAAACTTGAATTACAAGTCATTATGTGATGAACAAGAATTCAATTTTAAACCTATTTTATACAATCTTGCTTTACAGGCCTCTAAACCTCAATATCTCTCCATAATCAGAAGATTACACTTGCTTTTGAGCTATTATCCACTTGATTCAAGCTTTATCCAAGTAAATTTTCCATTTATGGCACAAAGTAACCATTCCATTCTTGTAAAGAAGCTTTAATCACAAAGTCAACTTGTATGGAGCTTTGCACTTGTTCTTTCTGCACAAGCATGCTCTATAAACTCAGAACAAACATGTTTAAAGTTGCTAGCCACCCTACAAGACACGTACCTTGCATTGAAACCATGTTTGTCAAGATAACTTCAAAAATAAGTCAAAAACTCATAACATGTGATTATTGGTTTCTGACCTCCTCAAGTACTCAAACCTTTTCCTTACTTATGCACAAGTGTATTGCAACATAACACACGAATATACAAGCTCCCAAACTCCCTGAAAACTCAGATTACACAAAACCTCCATGTTTGTGTCATTTCTGATTTTGAACTTCAATCTTCAAAACCACTCGTGCATTTCTTGGCCCTTTAGTTTCAAAAGCTTCCTCATATCAAATACAAACCATCCATGTCCCTGTTTACAGACTGTAACATCATCTTCATCAACTTCCATAGCCAAAAACAAAGCATTGCAGTTGGACTTCTCCAGGCCATTTCAGCCACTCTCAACTCAAGCTAAGCATTGCATTAGCTTCCTAGAGGTCCAAGGAAGCTAACCTGATCATCACCACTTCCTGAAACATGCTCAAATCCATTTCACGATTTCTAGTTTTGAGGTATTTTTCTTGAACTTCTATCTTCATATTTAGGCATCATTTGAGTTTGATTTGTGAAGATAAAATGTAGATACCATTGCCACGAAGCTGTACATATCCATAGTTTGCATTTATATGGCCTGAGTTTAGAGAATTTTAGAGTTGAAGTTTTCTGAAATTTTTAGGTTTTGAATTAGGGCCAGAAAAATTCCCATAAATCTTTGACTGTTAGCTTAAGTTATTTATAAGAATGGATTCGTGGGAAGAAATTCCATAACTTTCATGTTTGAACTTTTCATTTATGTTGGGAGATGAAGAAGATACAGGTCCTTTGGCTGGAGGTTGAAGATGAAGTGTAATCAGGGCACATTTTGTGTTATGCATTTATTGTTTCAGTTATATTAACGGGTGTACAACCACCCTAGTGGTAAAGCGTGCGTCTGTTCACCCTTAGGTCCTGGGTTCAAGCACCAGCGTGACCTTTTGCTATTTTTCACAAATTTTTGACTTTTTTTTGTGTTTTTTTGGCAGCGCTTGGGCTTTTCATGTGAGCCTAGGCATTTTTTCTCACAATACCTCTTGCCTTACAGATTAACCCCCCTGACTTTTTCTTTATATTTTTTATTTTATTTTATTTTTCTTCATTATTATTATTATTATTATTATTATTAATATTTTTATTATTATTATTATTATTATTATTATTATTATTTTCATAAAATCATAAAAAATCCAATTTTATTTTTATTTATTTTTTGTACTCATGTATTTTATTTTCCATAAAACAAAAAGATAAAAAAATATTTTTCTTAAAATAAATAAATTTCCTTTCTTTTCTTAAATAATTAATTTTTAAACTTAGGATAAATTAATATATCATTTTACTTTCTTAGTTAAAATTAATTTAGAACTTAGGTTATTTTAATTAATTAATCTTCATTTATTTTCATTAATTTAAAACCTTTTCATAAAAAACCCTAAAAAATCCTTTTCAAATTAATTTCTTTTCTTAATTAGTTTAATTTTATTTTATTTTATTTTAATTAATCATTTTCTTTATCTAGGTCAAAACTAACCCTTTCATAAAAAAACAACAAAAATCATTTCTTTTTCCATTTATATTCTTGCATTTTATTTTCAATTTTGTACAATATTCAATATGGTTGTTATAGATAATTAGGTTTAATTTTCTTGCAATCCCCATTTGTAAATTTGTACACCCCCCTCCCCTAATGATGTAATAGCATAGTAATTTTATCTTTCGCAATTTATCGCTTTATATAAATGCTAGTAATTAGGGTTTGTATGAGAAGATAAAATCAACAAGTAGCAAACCCTAATCAAAGACTAAACCAAGCATGAAAATCAATACACTTACACACAAGCACCCCTAGGGTAAAATCCACTTGGTTGCCTTGTGAAAATGGCCATATTATGCATGTGAGGTATCTTAGCAAAAACAAGCAAAATACAAGATCATAGTCCCTCGATGACGCTATCTATGTTGCCTTTTCGAAATGATCTTAGTCCCTAAAGAAAGATGCTAAGATACCTTGCAACATTGCTAATCATGGTTATACGATGACCCACACCCGTCTTGTTTACATCCAAAGATAGGGTTACTTTCCAAATTAATGGTAAGATAACAATGTCAAAGGAGAAAGGAAATGAACATGAAAGACTTTTGAGTAGGTATAATTCCCCTAGTTACTTGCTCACTTTCAAAACCAAACATCCTTGCTATTTTCAATATAAACACCTACACCTTCAAAAACATCTTTCAGACTTGAAAACATTTTCAAAAGATCAACACTTTGTATACATTCTTACGAACGAGAATCATTACAAAGTTTGCCTAAACTATGGAGCCTTTTCAAAATACTTTCAAAAACCACACAAAGCACAATTTCAAACAAAAGCAAGTGATCTAGCAAGTAACTAAGAGCCCATGGAAAACCATGGATGAAAAGGGTGCTAATACCTTCCCTTTTCATAATCTACCCCCCGAACCCAAGAAAGAATCTCAAAGGTCTTTCCTGTGCTTTTTCACCTTTCCTTTTGGATAAAACAAAAGTCGGTGGTGACTCTTGCTAACCGCAACATTTGCAATCAAATGCAAAACACCCAAGTCAGTTATCCCACCGTATTACGGAACTGGTGACTCTGCTGGGGAATATCTTAAAAGTGGGGTTACCTTAGGGTTAAATCATATTTACTTGCTTTCTTTGTTTGACTTGTATGCTTTAAATTATGGTTCTTTGTTTGGGTTTGAATCCTCTACTCTGAGTTGGGATACCTTATAGGTAAGTAGCAATATGTTGTGGAAACTGTACGGGGTATGTAACAGCCCGAGCCTTCAGCGTTCCCGACACTATTACCTCACGATATTCTCTACCCCCCTCACTAGTAGAGTTTTTGCCTTTCATGGGAATCAAACCCTGTACCCTGGGGTTCAAGTACATGCTCAATGCATTCCCACTACCAATTAAGCTACGTAGCTCAATTGGTAGTGGGAATGCATTGAGCATGTACTTGAACCCCAGGGTACAGGGTTCGATTCCCACGAAAGGCAAAAACTCTACTAGTGAGGGGGGTAGAGAAGATCGTGAGGTAATAGTGCTGGGAACGCTAAAGTCTCGGGCTGTTACATAAAAAGGTAGCTCAATTGGTAGTGGGAATGCATTGAGCATGTACTTGAACCCCAGGGTACAGGGTTCGATTCCCACGAAAGGTAAAAACTCTACTAGTGAGGGGGTAGAGAAGATCGTGAGGTAATAGTGTCGGGAACGCTGAAGGCTCTGGCTGTTACAGGGTATACCGACATGGTCTAAGAAATAACTATGTTAGTGCGACATATTTGTGGGTACCGGTAGCCCTTGAGTAGTCAAGGAGAATACGGGGCCGTTGAGTGATGTCATGAAGCACTAATGAACTTTTAGAACCTTTACTTGACTAACTTGGCCTTTAGGACGTAGTGAGATGACCGGCTTTGGTGCAGTCCAAAGTTGGTAGATACTCGATACTACACTCATTGAGGTTTGATTTTTTGGGATATTTCAGTCGCCATTAAAGAGGCTTGTGTTGAAACAATGACCAAAGAAACAAACCAGTGATATTGAGCTCCGTAGAACCCTGTTACTATTTCTAGGACAGGTTTGAGCAAACTAAACTTCAAGAGGGTACTTACCTATGAGACTCCATGCAAGCCTAAACCTAAGGACTTGTTTGCTTTGTTTGTATATATTTACGTGTACATAACATCATAAACATCATAACATCATCCTCATACTCACTAACCATTTCAAGGATTTTTGGGATTTATCTTTGTTCTATTTTGTAGGACATGGATTCTATTCACAGGAAAACCATTCAAGTCAACCTTGTAACGATCCCTCCTCAACTTAAAGAGCCAGCATCAAGGATTCCTGAAAATTCTCCATTTACCAAAATACATGGTCGTCTACTAAACTTGGTCACCTCCAGCTCTGATGAAGACATGATGAAGGTACTCTTCCAGTTCTTTGACCCTTTACACCATTGCTTCACATTTCCTCAATAAACTACCTTTCAACGGTACAGAAAGAGATCCAAATCCAGAAGAGATTGCTCAAGCTCTACACTTGCAACCATCTGATATCACAACAAATGGGAAACAAGGAGTGGTGTCAAGGGTTTCCTAGAAAAGTTCTTGTTTGAGAAAGCCCAAAACTGTTGGAACTCTTTGGATTTTCAAGCATTTGAGGAAATTGTGGCTCTCCTTATCTATGGGATGGTTTTGTTTCCAAATCCTGACTAACTCATAGATGTGAACACCGTCAAAATCTTCATGTCTCGTAACCCAGTGCCTACTTTGCTAGGGGACATCCTACATTCCTTTCACACTCGCACTATGAGGAAAATAGGTATCCTTATGTGTTGTACTCCTCTCTTGGCAAGATGGTTTATTTCGCATCATCCCCAATCTGTATTGAAGAACGAGAAAGGTTCAAGTTGGTTCCATAGGTTGATGATGCTCAGACATTCAGATATTCATTGGTGTTCCCGCTCTTTGGAGAATGTTACTATCGTCGACCATTGTGGAGATTTCCATAATATCCCTTTGCTAGGCATTAGAGGAGGTATCAGTTACAACCCTTGCTTATCCTTAAGACAGTTTGGTTACGCCCGAAGGGATGGACCACACGAGATGCTTATTCAAGGTTTGGTATTTGTCTACGAGAGCGACGATCAAGGTCACTGCTAGAGATTTTTCCGAGCTTGGAGAATGTTGAACAAGGTGGATAGCAAGACGCTAGAACACAAGAATTCCATTCCCCTCGAGCCTTAACTTAAATGGGTACAAGCTCGTGCTCAAAAACTTGTGATGCCTTATCCTTCCATCTTACCAGTCATCATGGAGCATGTGGTCGAAGGATATGTTCCCTACACTATCCTCCATCCCAACATGCCTACCTCTCTTGAAGACTTACAAAAGGGTTGGATCCAGCTGAATAAAGAAAGGGATACTTTCGAGGCTCAGTTCTATGCTAGTGAAACTAGGGTCTTGGAGCTTACAAAGCATCTACAAGAAGAGCAAAGCGTGAACGCTTATCTCGCGCCAAAGAGGATGCATTTGGTCTTTTTATCTTAGAAAGCTATTTTGTAAGCCCAAGAGGCGTGATGTAATCTTTCTTGTTTTATGAAAATTAACGTTTGTTCATTCTTGTGCCTATACAAATTTAAATTTCATTCATCCTTGAAATCATTTGCATGTACATATTCCATGCATCATAACATGACAGGTTTTCGCATAACAGGTTTCCTTATCTTTCTACTATTTATTTCAGCAAGATGGATCTAGAGAAAACTATGACGGATCTCCAAGCCCAGAATTCTCAGTTTCAGGAAACTCTACTAGCCTTAGCCAAGGGGCAGCAAGATATGATGGCTTTGTTGGTCGTTAAGAAGAAGTCAAAGAAGAAAGCTCTACTCAACATGGGTAGAAGGTTCAAGGAGACAGTCCGTTAAATTCCAGTAGAAGAAGATTCATCCGAAGAGGACGAGAACCAGATTGGTGAGGTCAAGAGTACTCAGGCTAACTATATCAATGATCAAGTATCCGATGGTGATTATTTCAACAAGAAGTATCCACCCGCTGATATCAAATACAAGCAGTTAGAAGAAAGATTGAAAGCTGTTGAAATCCAAGCCGTCCCTAGTTTAGATTTTGATGATTTGGGTTTGATCTTTGGGGTAGTCCTCCCCCACAAATTCAAAATACCAATATTTGTAAAGTACGATGGGATTTCTTGTCCAAAACTCCATTTGAAATCTTATGTGCACAAGATATAGCTGCACACTGCTGATAAGAAGCTCTGGGTTCACTTCTTCCAAGAGAGCTTGGCTGGAATGCAACTTGAATGGTTTTATCAGTTAGATGGTTCTCGTATCAATACTTGGGAGGATTTAGCTACTGCCTTCTACCATCAGTATCGGTACAACGCCGACTTGGCGCCAACAAGGGTTCAATTGCAAGATATGACCATGGGAAAGAATGAAGGATTTAATCAATATGCGTAAAAGTGGAGAGACCTTGCTAGTAGGTTCCAACCTCCCTTGACTGATAGGGAGCACATCGACATGTTCATGGACACTTTATCTGGTCCTTTATTTAATCTGTTGGTTGGCTGCTCTTCTTCTGGTTTCATCGAATTGATCTTAACCGGCGAAAGAGTTGAAAGTGGCATCAGAATTGGGAAGATCTCTGTGGCATCTACCTCTACTTCCAACCCTATCAAGAAACCTTTTTATGCAAAGAAGGAAGTCAATGATGTGTACGGGGCAAGGGCCCGTACCAAGAAGAACGATTACCCATCTGTCAAAGCTGTCTGAATCTCCAATCTAACTCCTACTCCAAGACCATCTGCAAATCATCAATGTTTTGAAACTCCAAGAAGACAATTTACGAAGTTGGGCATGTCACTGTCTTAAGCCCTTCAACATTTGCTCAAGGCTTATTTAGTGACATTGTGCGATCCTCCCACCAACCTTGAAACCTCGTCACCAAAGTATGATCTGAACACTAAGTGCGCTAACCACTCAAACAACCCCGGGCACGAGACTGACCAGTGTTGGGTCTTGAAGAACAAAATCCAGGATTTGATTGATAATAAAACTATTGAGTTTGATCCTCCTCCAACAATGAATGTAATCACTGCTCCAATGCCGAAGCATGACAAAGGTGTTAATATTTTCGAAGATGCAATTTTTATCGCCCGTGTTGGAGAGTTGACTACTGTGATATGGTGGCAAAACCAGACTATTTTAGGAAAATGCTGGTTTGCGTTTTGCGTTTGTGTTCGCAAAATGTCTCGGTAAGCAAGAGTCGCCACCGAATTTTATTTTATCCAACTGGAAAGGAAAAAAGCACAGAAAAATTCCTTTTTCGAGATTTTAAGTACGGGGGGTAGATTATAGAAAGGGAAGGTATTCGCACCCTTTCTATTCGTAGTTTTCTACGGGCTCTTAGGTATTTGTTCATCATTTTAAAATTGCTTCCGTGTTTGTGTGTTTTGAAAAGTTTTTGTTTTAATTCGTTTTAACCCTTGTATCAGTCCTCAAGAGTGTTACAAAGTGTTTTTGAAAACTTTGTTTGAAAGGAGTGTAAGTGTGGAAAAGTTTGATTTTGAGCAAGTACCTACTAGCATCTACCTACTCGAAAAGAGAATGTTTCTATTCTTGTTTCCTTTAGACAGCGCTATCCTACTTATTTGAGAAATAAGAAGCATCGTTGTTGGAGTTGTAAGGGTCAATTTGAAAGGGACATACGATCACTAAAGCAATGTTAGGACGTCTTAGTAATAACCCTAGTGTCTTAAGATCATATTCGAGGCAACATTTCCGAGGCAACCTTTCCGAGGCAACATTTCTGAACGGGACGTTTGATCTTTGTTTAGACAAGAGGGTAACCACTAAAACACCCTATACTTAATGACCGTTTACCGAAGGCAACCGAAGCGAGAGTATACCCTAGGAGTGCGCATATGCGAGTGATTTGATTTCAGTTATTATCTTTGCACATTCAGGGTTTGCTAACCATTTTAAAATTATCATACACTCTTGTCATGAAATCCTATTATCATACATCTAACAGTTAATATTTGCGGAATTTAAAATGCGAGAAATAAAACTATGCTATTACAAGGCTTCGGGGAGGGGGATTAATTACATAGCCAAAAACCCGTAAAACGATAAATAAATAAAAGTCCTAATTAAACTATTACACACCATGAACAGTTACATCAATATCGTAAAAATAAATGAACGCGCGATGAATCGAGAACGAGAGAAAATTAGGGTTTTGACCCCGTCTAAACCTAATTAAAAGAAAAATAATTTTTGTCGTTTTTTGATTATTTTTTGAGAAAATAAGGTTTTAATTAAATAAGTACAAACCTAATTACTAATTAATTTAAATTAAGAAAAATAATTTATTTTGACCTATTTTTATATTTTTGTTATTTTAAAAAAAAAATAAAATAAAAATAAAATCAAACAAATCCTAATTTTCTAATTGATTTTAATTCATTCACAAAAAAGGTTAAAATTACCTTAAAATTAAATAAACTAATTAAATTAAATTTGATAAAAAATAAACCTAAATCTAATTTGATGAAAAATTGATTTTATGAGTTTTTTGTAAAAAAAAGAATTAATTTTTATGTTAGAAAATAATTAAAACAAAATAATAAATAAAAGAAATATAAAAGAAAAGAGAAAAATGGGCCTGGTATCAAAGTAGAAGGGGAGTGTCAATAGCAGCTTCTGAGCCCACTAAGCCTGGATCCATGTTGACTCTCATGATCTAATGTTGCACATTTGACTAGGCCTATGGTAGACCATCACATGCCAGGCGTTGGATTTGGCTTGTTGGACATCTGGCTGGTTGATCATTGAGGACGTATGGTGGATGTCCTGGAAACCCGCGCATGGAATTATGCATAGAAAAATAATATTGAAGAACAAGGGGACCTGGGGATCGAACCCAGGCCCTTTGGCTTTTCCACATACTTCCTGACCAACTAAACTAGCGCACTTGTTTGTATATGGAACAATAAACAAATATTATATTAAAAAACACAAAATGCCAATTGTTCAGCGCGCGAAATTTAAATGGACCAGCCAGGGGGTGCCACGCCACCCTTCTTCTTCCTCTCTCTGTTGCTAAAAGTCTAGACACTTTTACCTACATATAAAAGTCTGTAGCTATAGCCCTGCGTATTTCCAGAATCTCATACAAACATGATAAATGAAAACTAATGCTACAGGCCAATTCATCTTGGCCTTGTGAACACCATGGTACCCCACTTTTGGGCCAATTTTACTTACATGAGAAAACCCTAAAGCGAACAAAGAAAACCTAACAATGGTGGATCTCTGTATGGTTAGCAAAAATGCAATTAATTATTACCAATAGCTTGCAAATTCCTCAAAGATTCAGAGTATATCCATGACATATGCTAACAATGCCAAATACATGAGATTTGATTTCAAAAATCGGTGTGTTTTTGGGCACGAAAATACTTGTTGATGATTGGGATAGACTCCTTGAATTCCCAGCAAGTGAAAGGTGTGCTTGGAATGGCTTGAAAGCGCCTGGAACTATGAAAACAGATTGCTACTTTTCTTGAGTTTTTCCAAGTTTTTCCTCAGCTTCTCACGCCTCTAACCCTTGTGCATTTGGTCTGCAAATGTTCTATATGTATCCTTGAATGGATTAGGGTTACAAATTTGCTCCAAATCTTTTTCAATTAAGGTGATTGAATCATGATTTGATTCTCATTCAAATATTTATAAATCAAGCAAAACTCAATCTTTTTGTGTACAAACAAGCCTTGCATGATTTGATCTTATTGCTAGCCATTCATGGACCTGAAATATGCATAAAATCTCAAGGTTTAAAAGATTTTGATATTTTCATGATTTAATTTTGATTTAATTTTATTTAATTGAAATAAAAATCAAAATGAATGACAAAAATACCATAAAGGAAAGTGGGAAGAATCATGGGTCGTGGATCATGTTACAAACTTAATACAAACACAAAAAGTTGGGCCCATTTGAAAAAAATTGCAATTTGAGGCATATTTGACTTTTGGCAATTTTGCAAAAAGGGTCAACTTCAACAATGCATAACTCCTTCAATTTTGACCCCTAGAGATGTGTACTTGGACTTTTTAGAAAGCTCAAGATGTCCTCTAAGCAACCCTTTTAGTCTCATCTCAATTGAGTCTTCCATGTTCATGTATGAAGCTTTGACAAAAGGTGTTTTTGTTGACTTTCCAAAATGACCTATAATGTCCAAACTCATAACGTCTTGTGAGTGCATATTTTGAACTTTTGAGCTGAAGATGAATTGTAGGGAATTCCATCCTCTTCAAAATGAGCTTTGGATGGGTCATTCTTGATAAAGTATGAGAAAGTTATGCTTGGTCAAATTTGAGTTGACTTTTCCTACAAAACCTTAATTTAGCAACTTTTGGGTTTTGATGAATTGTGAGCAATCCTTGATGAATCATGATCAACCTTTGATCAAATGATGAATAATACTTCAAAATGAATATGTTGACCAAAAATCTTGAAGTTTGACTGTATGTGGGCCACAGTTGACTTTTGCCTTAGCACAGTCGATTTTTAGGCCCTTGAGCAATTGACTGAGCAAACTTTCTCTGTAAGGCTTGAAACTTGACATGGATGATCTTGAGAACATATTAGGAAAATGATGAGAATTTGGGATGCTTTGGGCTCAAATATCTTGATGCAAAATGAAACCCTAATTTGAGGTAGACTGCCTTAGGAGGGAGTTTGTCTAGTCAACCCTTGGACTTCCTTGAGCAATTTGAGGACCTCACTTGAAATGTATTGAGAAATAAGGGAGGGAAAATTTCGGGGTACAACAGCTACCCCGTTGAATGTAATCAAGAATAATCTGTTGAAAGTTGGGATCTTCCTTGGCTGTATAAAGGACTGTGTATGTTGTACGAGACAACTCAATGGATATGAAGGGCTGAAGAAAGGTATACAACACCTGATGGATAGCCACGAAATTATATTTGAAAAGACTCCACTTTCCAAGATTTTGATTAAAAAATGTGAAGACCTCTCCGTTATTACCATCTCAAACAAGCCTCTTAGGATCACCTCCAAAGGTCCTATTAAGATTTCAAATGAACCCATTGTTGCTCCCTTAATATCACGAATCCCGGACCAATTCCCTACTCTTCAAACAAAGCGGTACCATGGAATTATGGTGTTGAAGTGTTCTATCATGGGATTAAATAAGATGCCTGGGTCGAAGAAGAAAAAGATGACAATGTTGGAAACATAGCTGGCTCAAGCAAAGTAAATAGAACTGGGAGAATATTTTCACCCAATATCTCACCACCAGTTGTTACAAAGACGCCCATCCGCATTACTTCTTGCCAAGCCAAGTACCAATACAAGGGGGAAGGAGAAGGTTGTTGAGTCTGATGTGATTGAAATACCCTCCAAAGATGTTGCTGATGGAGAACCCTCCGCTCGTGAGATGGACGAGATTTTAAAGATAATTAAAAGAAGCGACTTCAAGATTGTAGAACAGTTGGGGCAAACCCCTTATAAGATTTCAATATTGTCATTGCTTCTTTGCTCCGATGCCCATGCTCGAACATTAATCAAGTTTTTGAAAAAGGCTCATGTCCCCCATGAGACAACAACAGACCAATTTGAGAATTGCATGGCTAGCCTGACAGTTGATAATGGCTTGAGATTTTCAGATGCTGACTTAACACCTCTCGGGAAGAATCACAATAAAGCTTTACATGTTTCTATCGAGTGCAAAGGGACTACCTTAGAACATGTGCTAGTTGACAATGGTTCTTCTCTGAATGTATTACTCAAGGGGGTGTTAGACCATATTGACTGTGAAGATTTAGTCTTAAAGCCAAGTGATATCATTGTAAGGGCGTTTGATGGATCAAAGAGTACTGTTCATGGGGAGGTAGATCTTCCAATCAAAGTGGGCTCCCAAATCTTTAACTCCACCTTCTATATTATGGATATTCGTCATGCCTATTCTTGTCTGTTAGGTCGCCCGTGGATCCATAAAGCTGGGGCAGTAATCTTAACCCTCCACCAGAAACTCAAATATCCAGTCAAGGGAAGAATAGTCACCATCTGTGGAGAAGAAGAGTTTATGGTGAGCCATCTTAACTCTTTCAAGTACGTAGAAATGGATGGAGAATTCATTCAAACCCCATGTTAAGCCTTTGAAGTTGTAGCATCGATGATTGCTGCTACCAATTGTTCTTCTGATGAGTCTAAAGCTGTTAAGGCCACGCCAAAGATGGTTTCAGTCAAGGATGCTCGCATGGAAATTGAAGAAGGAAACTGCGATACTTGGTGGAAACTCCTCTATATCCCATTTAAAGTGGACAAGTTTTTTTTATGCTTCACCGTCAAAGCTCAGAAGGAAGTGAGGCATGCTCATGCTGGAAAGCCACCTCTCTGCATTGGAAGCCATGAAGTTAACGCCATAGGTGATTCTGATGAAGAAGTTGCATTTGAAGATTGGGTGTATCTAACTACAACGGAGCTGAAGAATTGGCATACAAAGGACTTTGTGCCCATCTCCTTCATTGAGGAGTAATCTACTTGCTATTTATTTTCTTTCAATTCACGAACATGTTGTCTGTAATATTTTAACAATGACTTTTCAACCATATGCCTGACCCGGGGCACTTTGGTCCATTTGTCAAGGGTTTTATTTATGTTCATCTTATCATATGATCATTCAGTACATTGGACTCTTTTGCATTCAAATATTTGTGTTTATTGTCTTTCTTTTCTTGCAAATACATCTTTCAAAAAATAGCCATGTATCTTACATGCACACACACACTCTTGCAGGTCCACATCCACTCTGGATCCTATTGCTAATGACTCTACTATTGCCGACCATGACTTTGAATATCCTATCAACCAAGCCGAAGACGAAGGCGAGGAAGATTGTAACATACCGAGAGAACTATCCAGACTTATATTACAAGAGGAAAAAGTTATTCAACCGCACGAAGAGTCAGTTGAAGTTATCAACCTGGGTACTGAGCCAGACAAGAAGGAAATCAAGATCGGCGCTAACTTGGAAAGCGGTGTCAAGAGCAGGTTGGTTCAGATGTTGCATGATTATGTGGAAGTATTTTCTTGGTCTTATGAAGATATGCCTGGGTTGGATACCGACATCGTAATTCATCGTCTGCCGACAAAAGAAGACTGTCCGCCTGTCAAACAAAAGGTTTGTCGCATGAGGCCTGATATGTCTGAAAAGATCAAAGCTGAAGTGATGAAACAGTTTGATGCAGGGTTCCTAGCTGTGACATCTTATCCCAAATGGGTTGCTAATGTGGTGCCAGTGCCTAAGAAAGACATAAAGGTTTACATGTGCGTAGACTATAAGGATCTGAATAGGGCAAGTCCCAAGGATGACTTCCCTCTACCACACATTGACGTCTTAGTTGATAATACTGCTCAACATAAAGTCTTCTCTTTCATGGATGGTTTCTCAGGCTATAATCAAATAAGGATGGCTCCCGAAGACATGGAGAAGACTACTTTCGTTACGCAATGGGGCACCTTCTGCTACAAGGTCATGCCGTTTGGATTAAAGAATGCAGGGGAACATATCAAAAAGCTATGGTAGCTTTGTTTCATGATATGATTCATCATGAGATAGAGGTATATGTGGATGATATGATTTCCAAATCACAACCCGAAGAAGAACATCTCGATCACATGTACAAATTATTCGAGAGGCTGAATAAGTACAAGTTGAGGTTAAACCCTAACAAGTGCACGTTTGGAGTACGCTCTGGAAAGCATCTAGGTTTTGTTGTCAGCAATAAAGTCATTGAAGTTGATCCTGCCAAGGTAAAGGCCATCCAAGAAATTCAAGTCCCTCATTCTGAAAAGGAAGTTAGACGATTCTTGGGTCGTCTCAATTGCATTTCCTGTTTCATATCACACTTAACTGCTACTTGTTAGCCACTCTTCAAACTCTTGAAGAAAGATCAGGTAGTCAGATGGAACGATGAATGCCATATTTCCTTTGATGAAATCAAAGAATACATACAAGAACCTCCTAAGCTCATGCCTCTAGTTGAAGGAAGACCCTTGATCATGTACTTGAGAGTATTAGAGAACTCTATGGGGTTTGTTTTTGGCCAACATGACGAGTCTGGCTGAAAAGAGCATGCTATTTATTATTTGAGCAAAAAGTTTACCGAATGTGAAACCAGATATTCACTGCTCGAGAAAACTTGTTGCGCTCTGGCATGGGCTGCTCGCCGGCTAAGACAGTATATGTTGACTCATACCACTCTGTTGATTTCTAAGATGGACCCAATCAAGTAAATCTTCGAGAAACCTGCCCTTTCTGAACGAATAGCCAGATGGAAAATGATCTTGACTGAGTACGACATTCAATACACGACTCAAAAGTCCAACAAAGGAAGTGTACTAGCGGATCACTTGTCCCATCAAGCTGTGGAAGATTATCAATCAATGAACTTCGACTTCCCTGATGATAATATCATGCTGGTAACCGACTGTGCAAAACCTGGACCGTATGACGGACCTGAACAAGGATCCCGATGGACTATAGTATTCGATGGGGCTTCCAACGCCTTAGGTAATGGAATTGGTGTTGTGATCATCTCTCTTGAAGGTTGCCACACTCCTTTCACTGCCAAACTATGCTTCGACTGCACAAACAATATGGCTGAGTATGAAGCATGCATCTTAGGTCTGAAAGCTGCTATTGACTTAAGGATCAAGCATTTAGATGTGTTCGTGGATTCCGCCCTAGTGATCAGCCAAGAAAAAGGAGATTGGGACACTAAACACCCTAATCTTATCCCTTATAAGGAACTTGTGCTATCCATAATTCCTTACTTCGAATAGATCACTTTCGAGCACTTCCCTAGGAAGGAGAACCAGTTGGCTGACGCTTTGGCAACCATGTCTTCAATGTTCAAGGTCATATGGGACAATGTTGCCCCTATGATTACAATTGAAAGATTCGATGAACCTGCACATTGCTGTGATCTTGAAACCGATGCGGAAAAGCCATGGTACCATGAGGTGATGAGATACCTTGAAGCACAAGAGTATCCAGAGGGGGCATCTATCAATGACAGAAAGTTCTTGTGAAGATTTGCAGCCAAAATCTTCCTAAGTAACGGGATATTGTACAAGCGCAACTGTTGTACCCCAAAATTTGCCCTCCCATATTCTTCAAGATTTGGCAGGAGCATGGTCCAAAATCTCAAGGGTTGCACAGTCAAATTGCCTCCTAACACAGTCAAAATTAGGGTTTTGGTTCTTGCAAAGAAATTGAGGTTTCCAAGGGTCCAATCAAGTCCCACATGACCATAAACATTGTCAAGCATCCATATGCCAAGTTTCAAGACTCACAGCATCAAATTGCACAGTCAAAAACCCTAAATGCTTCACAGTCAACTGCAGGGGCAAAATGGTCATTTGACAGTCAAAAGTCAAGATTATTGGTCAACATCTTATTTTGAAGCCACAAACATCATTTGATCAATTCTTGATCATGATTCTCAAAGCATGGCTCAAAAAGTCTCAAGATGCAAAAGTTTCTATTTTTGGACAGTTAAAAAAGTCAACTGCAAATTGACCAGGGCATAACTTCTTCATGGTTTATCAGCAAAATACCATCCAAAGCTCATTTTGAAGAGAATGACATTTCCTACAACTCATCTTCACACTTCAAGTCCAAGAAATTCTCTCACAAAAAGTTATCAATTTCAACATTATAGGTCATTTTCAAAAGTCAACAAAAAGGCACTTTAAGTCAAAGACCATAACTTGAGATTGGTAAATCAAAATGACATGGGACCAATGGCATTGGTTAGAGGACTTCAAGACCTTTCCAAAATGTCCAAGAACATGATCATAGCTTCAAAATTGAGCAAGATGTGCCTTGTAGAAGTTGGGAAATATTTGGGAATTTTGAAAAGTCAACTTTGCACAAAAGGCTTCAAAATTGCTAATGGGCCACAAATTCTTCCATGAATCATTACCCAAAGGCTATGCACGACCCATTAAGCTCAAAGGGAGTTATTTTCTTATTTTTAATTAATTAATTGAATTTTTAATCTTATTAATTCATTTAATTAAATATAATTATGAGAAAAATATTAAACAATGGTTTTAAATCTTTTTTGTGCAGCAAATATGTCCATTATATGCAAGAGATTTCGTGCACCATCTCAAGGGGACAATATCATCCATATTTGGCAAGAATTGCATGGAAAAAGATTGGAAAAGATATGAACAAAATCAAATATTGGAATCATAAATTCATGGACATTGGGCTTGGTTTTTTAACCTAATTTCGTTCACTTACATAGGCAAGACCTAATGGAATCAAGAGACACACGAAAGCTGCTCAGAAAACATAGAACCAAATTGCAAATTTTCATCAAAATTTTGGAATCTGAAATCATCTTTGCAGGGCATTTCAAAGCATAACAAGTATTCCTTTGTGTTGCTGGACCTTCCAGGAAGTGATTGCAATCAAGAACACGCTTCCACGCTCAAAGAATTGGTAGAACAGAGTCACACTTTTCATGAATATGTCCATAATCGATTTTTGATTTCCATGCATTATTCACATGTTTTAATTGTTGATTCTTGCTACTAATGATGTTCTGAGACTCTTGGCATAGTTTAATTGTCCTAACAATGATTGAAACGAGATTTGCCATTAACGTTTTCTAGGGTTTCAGAAGCTCTAAATTGGGGCTTTCCTCATATGGAAAAATTAGACCACCAAACCTGTTCCATTGGACTCGTTGCAACAAGACGAGACAAACCATGACCTCGCACCCTTTTTATGTTACAGCATGCCCTAATCGCTATTTTTATAGTTTGCAGATTGTGGGGGTTTAAAACCCCCGCTATGTGTCTTCTATTTGCAGGAAACATAAGGAAGACGAAGGACGTGGCCTGATGCTATAGGGTGATTCAAATACTGGCGCGTGATTTTTGTTCATACCACTAACGCTTATTTTTTTTATATAATAACCATGCTTCATTATGTTAACAAAGAAACGCAATAGCCTGGATGGTTGTTGAGGTGTCCTGCAGGTACTGGGACCTGGGTTCGATCCCCAGGTCCCTCATATGCTTCATAATTTTTGTTTCAACGTACTCATATGTAGCGCCTCCTTCAAAGCTTCACCATACATCCTCACGCGTAGCCTGCCAAGTGGCCAGGAGATCTCATCCAAAGGCCAGAACACGCAGTCCATGGTACACGCTAGTCAACCACTCCACACGTAATTCCTGAAAGTAAAAAAAAGGCTTTATTCTGATGGGCCAAATTGCTTCCAATAAACCTCCTAAATGGGCCTGATACCCCCCATGGTTTGCATCATTTTTATTTTTATTTGATTTTCTTTTAATTCTTTTTATTGTTTTAATTATTTTCTTTAATTTCATAAATTAATTTTCATAATATAAAATACAGAAAAAATCAAAAAAATGTTTATTTTATTAATATTAATTTCACCATTATTATTTTTTGTAAATAAACTTTAACAATTAATTTAGTTAATTTAGGTTTCAATTACAACATTTTTTCTTAATAAATTAAAATAGGTAGAATTAGGGTTTTGATATTTTTTCACCTTTTCTTTTTTTATATAAATAACCTTCTCTCATTATTATTATTATTAATTATTAAATATTTTTGTAAATAAACATGTACATTAATTATTTAGAAAATTAGGTTAAACTTTAATATTTCTCAAATAATTAAAAATAACTTAGAATTAGGGTTTCTTTTAATTTTAATTTTAATTTTCTTATTTCATTAAATACAAAAACCTAAAAAACACTTCTTTTCTTTTATTAAATACTTAATTAACTTTTAATTCAATTTAATTTCAAAAGGGTCCAACGCCCTCGAACGTTCTATTTTTATTCTTTTCGCACGTCATTTTATTTTCTTTTCGAATATTATGTAACTGCTCAAGCCATGTAATAGTAACTAGGTTTTACTTTCCGCATCTTTTATTAAAATGGGTCTTTGTAATTTGGCGATGTATAGACCTGCGCCTTGTAATAGCGTAGGATTTATCTTTCCGCATTTAAATTTCCGCACTCTTAAACTACTAACTTGGTATGAAAGAATGTATGGCTAAAATAAAAACAAGCGTAGCTCACGAACGCATGATCAAAGACAAATATTAACATGAAAACAACACACAAATTCACACACCACTCTTAGGGTACGCCTCACCTGTTGCCTTCGAAACGTGGTCGTCGAGTATAGGACGTTTTAGTAAGTCCTTATGTCCATGATCCAGTTGCCTCGGAAAAGTTGCCTCGAATTAAAAAGGATCAATGGCATGAGGGTAGCTTCTAAGGCATCCTACTGTTGCTCTGGTGACCACACTGTCCCTAAAAACGAATTGACCCGAACACCTCCAACGGTGGTGCTACCTACCTCTCAATGGTGGGATTGCACTACCTTAAGGACATTTACACAGCCTAATTCCTTAGGGTAGGTAGATGACTCATAGATACTTGCTCTATTCAAAAACCAATCAAAACTCTTTTCACACCGACACTTTCAAAAAGCTTTCAAAACAATTTTTCAAACACTCTTGAGGACTGATACAAGAGTCGATCTGAAATCTTTAAACGAAACTTTTTCAAACCCACTCACAATTGAAAAGCAAACACTTTTGAAAACACAATGAGCAAGTATCTAAGAGCCCATGGATAACCATGGATAAAAAGGGTGCTAACACCTTCCCTTTCTATAAATCTACCTCCCGAACCGAGAAACTATCTCATAAGGAATTTTGCTGTGCTTTTGTCCTGTCCATGTTGGAGAAAATAAAAGACGGTGGCGACTCTTGCTTCCGCGACATTTCGCGAACCATCGTTAAACAGTCAGTTCTATTTCCACCGATCACAGAACTGGCGACTCTGCTGGGGAGACTTTAAAGTGAGGTGTACCTTAGGACTAAGATCACTTGTGTTTTCAATTGGCTGAATTGTTTGCTTTATCATTGTGAGTATTGTTTTGGGAGTTCTATAGATCCTAACCCGGATCTGGGGGATACCTTCTTAGAAAGTAGCAACAAGGCTGTGAGGGAACTGTGCGGCGTATACCGACATGGTTGAAGCAGTCTGCTACGTTGATGTGGCACTTTGGTGTATACCGGTAACCCTTGAGTCCAGTCAAGGAGAGTACGGGGCCGCCGCGTGGTGTCGTGAAGCATCAACTGACCTTAGGAACCTTAATTGAACCATCTTGGCCTCTTTAGGGTAGTGAGATAACTGACTTTGGTGCAGTCCGAGGTTGGTTGATACTCGATACTACACTCAATTGAGGGTTGTTTTCTTGGAATATTTTGGTCGCCAGTTCAGTGGCTAAATCGAAACGATGAACAATGAAAGCAATCCAGGGATATTGGGACCCTTAGAATCCGGTTACTTCTGATAGGACAGGTCTGAGCCCACCAACTTCAAGAGGGTAATACCCAGACCCCATGTTGGCCTAAACTCTAAGGGCTGTGGTGTGACTTGTGTGCTTTACCATGTTTGCTTTTTGTGGTGTGCTTAAACATTGCATCATGACATCATACAGCATCATATGCATTGACTAACCATTTCAGGGGTTCGAACCTTCATCTTTGTTCTTGTTTTGTAGGACATGGAAACTATCCGCAGAAAGACAATTCAGATCAGCCTTGTAAGGGTCCCTCCTCAGCTTAAGGAACTTATATCCAGGATTCCCGAGAGCTCTTCTTTCAGTGAGAGGCATGGAAGACTCATCAGTTTGGTCAACACCAACATTGAGGAAGATATGATAAAGGTTCTCTTCCAGTTCTTTGACCCTCTGCACCACTGTTTTACTTTCCTGGATTATCAACTGGTGCCTACATTGGAAGAGTTCTCCCGGCTTCTGAAGATCCCTATCCTCAGTCAACTACCCTACAACGGTACGGAAAAGGAACCCAAACTTGAAGAGATTGCTAAAGCCTTACGCCTACAACCATCTGACATCAAGGGACATTGGGAAGTTAGAAGTGGTATTAAAGGGTTCTTAGCCAGGTTTCTGTTTGAGAAGGCCCAAGAATGTTGGAACTCCCTTGACCTACAAGCCTTTGAAGAAGTTGTGGCCCTCCTTGTATATGGATTGGTTTTGTTCCCGAATCCCGATCAGCTTATAGATATCAGTGTTGTCCAGATCTTCATGTCCAGGAATCCTATACCTACGTTGCTTGGGGACATCCTTCACTCATGTTACACTCGAACCATGAGAAAAAGAGGTGTTCTTATGTGCTGCACTCCTCTCCTGGGAAGGTGGTTTATTTCGCACCTTCCACAATCAGTCTTGAAGAATGAGCGAGGTTTGAGATGGTCACAACGGTTGATGACTCTTACACATGCAGATATACATTGGTGCTCTCGGTCCAGAGAAGATGTCACTATCATTGATCGTTGCGGGGAGTACCCTAATGTTCCTTTACTTGGAATCAGAGGAGGTATTACTTACAACCCGTGTCTGGCTTGGAGACAGTTTGGTTATGCTCGGAGGGACGACCCTCATGACATTTTAATTCCTGACATAGTTTTTGATTTCGACGATGATAAACAAGGACTTCGCCAGAGATTTATCAGAGCTTGGAGGATGCCCAACAAGATAGACAGTAAGACACTAGGGCACAGGAACTCCATCCCATTGGAACCTTATCTCAAGTGGGTACGAGCCTGCTCCCAGAAGTTAGGGATGCCTTATCCTCATGTTCTCCCTGTGATCAAAGAGCCAGTTTTGGAAGGAGAGGTGTCCTACACCATTCAACATCCTGACATGCCTACATCCTGGGAAGAAATGCAGAAGAGCTGGATCCAGCTTAAAGAAGAACGAAATTCTCTTGAGTCCAGTCTACATGCTAGTGAGAAGAAGGTCTTGGAGCTCACCCACTTACTGCACGAGGAAAAGACTCTCAACACTTACATTGCTCAAAAGAGGATGCGCAGTGTCTTCTGGGATTGATTTACTTTGTAATGTTTGCCCATGAGGCTTTGATGTGCTGAACAATTATTTCTTAATGATAACGTGTGTTCCTTTTTGTCTACAACGAATTTGAACTTTCGAACCCTTGAATGCATTGCATAAACACATAGCATGCATCATCTGCATAGCAGGTACTTTTCTTTTCAGGTTGCTTAATGTTCTTCGCTGTTTATTTCAGCATCATGAACCCTGAATCATCTACTGAGCAGTCCATCAAGGCCCTTCAGGCCCAGAATGCCCAGTTCCAAGAGCTGATTATGAGTTTGGCCCAAGGTCAGGAGGAATTGAAAGCTCTGCTGGTCAAAAAGAAGAAGAAGAGAACGGTACTATTCAACACGGGCCGGAGGTTTGGTAACACACTGCAGAATAAGGTTGATCAAGCTGGTTCTTCTGTGGGGAAAGGCAGTCCCCAGGGGGGAAGAGTTCCTAGTCCGGTGGTCTCTGACAACGAGACTGATTTTAATGAGGAGCAGTATCCTCTAGCTGAAGACAGGTACAAGCAGTTGGAAGACCGTCTGAATGCCATGGAAATTCAACAGGTTCCTGGTTTGGATTTTGGAGACTTGGGTCTATCTTCTGGTGTGGTCATCCCACACAAGTTCAAAGCACCATCTTTCGCAAAGTATGACGGGGCGTCCTGCCCTAAGCTACATCTCAGATCTTATGTGCGGAAGATCCAACCATACACTGTGGACAAGAACTTGTGGGTCCACTTCTTCCAGGAGAGTCTTTCAGGGACTCATCTCGAATGGTTCTATCAGCTGGATGGAACCAAGGTTCGTAACTGGGAGGAGTTGGCTACTGCTTTTTACAAGCAATATCAGTATAATGCCGACCTCGCTCCTACACGTACCCAACTCCAGGGTATGTCGCTAGGATCGGAAGAAGGTTTTAAAGAGTATGCGCAGAAGTGGAGGGACCTGGCTGGCAGGGTGCAACCACCGTTAACTGACCGTGAATTAGTGGATATGTTCTTAGGGACCCTATCTGGGCCATTCTTCAATCATCTTATTGGCAATTCATCTGCAGGGTTCACAGATCTCATTCTGACTGGGGAAAGGATAGAGGCTGGTATGAAATCAGGAAAGATACAGAAAGGTGTGTCCTCAAGTTCTGAGAAGAAACCTTTTAAAAAGGAGGCCAGTGTTGTGTATGGGCCTAGGAGGCAGAATAAACCAGAACGTCGCCAAGCTGCCAACGCGGTGGTAATTGCAAAGCCTGCTGCCGCTCCTCGGCAACCTAACCAACCAAGGGGTGAGAGGCCCAGAAGAGAATACACTCGGCTTAGTATGACCTTGTCACAAATCTTGCCGCAATTGCTATCGACCAACTTGGTAACCGTCAGAGAAGCTCCGAAGGTGGTGAACACGACCTCTCCCAAGTATAATCCCATTGCCCACTGTGCTTATCACTCTGATAGCCCGGGGCATTCTACTGATGACTGCTGGGCCCTGAGAAATAAGGTTCAAGACCTTATTGATGCGAAGGAAATACAGTTTGAGGCACCTGAGAGGCCCAATGTTGTGACTGCTCCTATGCCCCAGCATGGAGTAAATGCTATTGAGGAAGACTCGTATGCAGTTTCTGTGGATGATGTAGCTACCCCTCTATTGACTGTTAAGAGGAACCTGTTGCTAGCCGTTTATTTCCGGGTTGTGGCAAAGGTTGCCTTCTGTGTGCCGTTTCCCCTGCTGGTTGTCCGTTGCTGAAGTCAGGCATCCAAAGCCTGATGGGTAGCAAGGAAATTTTGTTCAAGAAGACCGATGTTCCTTTTGTTCCCACTAAAGAAGTATATGTCGTCACAATTTTTAAAAATCCTACCAAGGCTCCCCCGAGGAAGCCAGTTAAGGTCATGTCTGTTGCACCTATTATCATTACTGTTCCGGGGCCCCTCCCCTATGAATCTGACAAGGCTGTCCCATGGCACTATGGGGCAGATGTATATGTACTTGGAGTGAAGCAGGAGTTCAATACCGGTATCGGTATCAGCAACATCACCGGTCCAGCTAAAGTTACTCGCAGTGGCAGGCTCTTCTCGCCTGACATTGCGCCACCAGTTATCCGAAGACCTCTTATAATTACACCTGCAAGTGCGCCTGTCTCCACTTCTGATCCAGTTTCTACCCCTGCTGCCGAGTCATCTAATACTCGGGGCAAAGGGATTGATGATGTGCCTTCCCGGATGGAGGCACCAAGGACTGTCAATGTTGAAGCCTCCCAGCAAGCGATGGAGGAAATTCTTAAGATAATCAAGAAGAGTGACTTCAACGTCGTTGAACAGCTGGGGCATACCCCCTCCAAGATCTCCATGCTATCATTGCTGTTGTGCTCAGAGGCCCATGCCAAGGCCCTGATTTCATTTCTGAAGACGGCCCATGTGCCATAAGAGACATCTACAGATCAATTCACTGATTGTGTGGCCAATTTGACCGCTGACAATGGTTTGGGTTTCTCGGATGTTGATCTTACCGCTAAGGGAAAAAACCATAATGATGCCCTGCATGTCTCCATTGAGTGCAGGGGCACTACTCTTGCTCACGTGTTGGTGGACACTGGTTCTTCGCTGAATGTATTGCCCAAGAAGGCCTTAGACCGGTTGGATTGTGAGGGCCTGGAGTTGAAGCCTAGTAACATCATTGTCCGAGCCTTTGACGGGTCAAAGAGGATGGTTCATGGTGAAGTAGATATTCTAATTCGTGTTGGTTCCCAAGTCTTTGATTCAACGTTCTATGTGATGGATATCCGTCCATCTTATTCCTGTTTGCTAGGTCGACCTTGGATTCACAAAGTTGGGGTCGTGACCTCCACTCTACACCAGAAGCTCAAATACCCTGTCAGAGGGAAGATTGTTACTGTGCAGGGGGAGGAAGAATACATGGTTAGTCATCTGAATTCCTTCCGGTATATTGAGATGGACGGGGAGTTTATTGAAACCCCCGTTCAACATTTTGAAGAGGTACCTCAAACATTGGCAGCAGCAGAAGCAGTGACTGAAGAGGGTTCTCCTTTGAAGATGGCTTCCTTGAAGGATGCCCGGGCTGTGGTTGAAAAAGGTGAATGTGCAAACTGGGGCAGGCTCCCTGATTTTACTCCTAAGACTGACAAGTTTGGACTGGGTTTCACTGCAGAGGCTCAGAAGGTTGTGCGCAAGGCAAGGATTGGAAGACCTCATGTGCTCATCACCAATCCAGGAGTGAATGCTATTGGGGATGAAGACGAAGTGGAAGAATTCGAGTTTGACAGCTGGATCTACCCAACGACTAACGGTGGACCTAGCAACTGGACTGCAAAAGACTTTACACCTATTACTTTTGTCACCCAGTAATGAACTTCTTTGTTTTGGATTTGTAATAAACAATAATTCTAAACTTTATGGCCCGGTGTCTTACCCGGGGCACCGTGGTTTTATTTGTGAGGGCTTTGTTTGTCACTTTCATTAATCATGAAAAAAATCATTGGACGTTTTTCACATTTCAAATCTTGCGTTCCCTTTCTTTCTTTATCATATATTGCAAAACAGCTGTATTTACACACACTCACTTGTATAGGTTTCAATCCACTCTGGATCTCACTGGTAACGACCCTGCTACTGCCAGTTATGACTTCGAAAATCCGATCAACTTAGCCGAAGACGAAGGTGAAGATGATTGCGAAGTGCCTGGTGAGCTTGCAAGACAGTTACTCCAGGAAGAGAGGGCCATTCAGCCACATGAAGAGCCAGTGGAAACGGTGAATCTGGGTACTGAGACAGATAGAAAGGAAGTCAAGATTGGTGCCAATCTAGAGCTCAGCGTGAAACAACGGTTGATTCAGATGTTGCATGATTATGTGGAGATCTTTGTCTGGTCCTATGAAGACATGCCTGGGTTGGATACCGACATTGTGGTCCATCATTTGCCTACCAAGGAAGACTGCCCTCCGGTTAAACAAAAGGTCTGCCGTATGCGTCCAGAGATTTCTGAGAAGATCAAAGTTGAGGTTATGAAGCAATTTGATGCCGGGTTTCTAGCAGTGACTTCTTACCCTCAGTGGGTTGCCAATGTGGTGTCGGTACCGAAGAAAGATGGTAAGGTTAGAATGTGTGTCGATTACAGGGATCTGAACAGGGCAAGCCCCAAGGATGACTTCCCCCTACCTCACATTGACGTTCTGGTTGACAATACTGCTCAGCACAAAGTGTTCTCCTTCATGGATGGCTTTTCAGGTTATAATCAGATCAAGATGGCTCCGGAAGATATGGAAAAGACTACCTTTGTTACTCAGTGGGTCACCTTCTGCTACAAGGTCATGCCATTCGGGTTGAAAAATGCTGGGGCAACCTACCAACGTGCCATGGTTGCTTTATTTCATGACATGATCCATCATGAGATAGAAGTATACGTCGATGATATGATTGCAAGGTCCCAAAATGAGGAGGAGCACCTTGACCATCTACAGAAGCTGTTTGACCGCCTGAAGTTGTACAAGCTGAGGTTGAACCCAAACAAGTGCACATTTGGGGTAAGATCTGGAAAACTGCTAGGCTTCGTCGTGAGCGAAAAAGGTATTCAAGTGGACCCTGCCAAGGTTAAAGCCATACAAGAGATGTCAGTTCCTAAGACAGAGAAAGAAGTCAGAGGCTTTCTAGGACGTCTGAATTACATTGCCCGATTCATCTCGCACCTAACTGCTACCTGTGAGCCAATCTTCAAGCTGCTGAAGAAAGATCAGGTAGTATGTTGGAATGATGAATGTCGGGCCGCTTTTGACAATCAAAGATTATCTCCAAGAACAACCCATTCTTATGCCACCGGTTGAAGGGAGACCTCTAATACTATACTTAACAGTACTTGACAGCTCAATGGGGTGTGTGTTGGGGCAGCATGACGATTCTGGGCGAAAAGAGCACGCCATTTATTACCTTAGCAAAAAGTTTACCGACTGTGAGACCCGATACTCACTGCTCGAGAAAACTTGTTGCGCTTTGGTATGGGCTGCTCGCTGGCTGAGACAGTATATGCTGACTCACACTACTCTGTTGATTTCAAAAATGGATCCAATAAAGTACATATTTGAAAAGCCTGCTATGTCTGGGAGAATAGTAAGATGGCAAATGATCTTGACAGAATACGACATCCAGTACACGACTCAGAAAGCTATCAAAGGAAGTGTATTGGCAGACCATTTGGCACACCAGGCAGTAGATGACTACCAATCAATGAACTTTGAGTTCCCTGACGAGAGCATCATGATAGTGACTGATTGTGAAGTACCTGGGCCGGATGAAGGACCTGAGGAAGGATCCCGATGGTCTATGCACTTTGACGGAGCCTCCAACGCTTTGGGTAACGGCATTGGCGCTGTGATTATATCCCCTCAAGGCACTCATACTCCACTTACTGCCCGGCTATGTTTCAACTGCACCAACAACATGGCGGAGTATGAGGCGTGCATCATGGGTCTTCAAGCTGCGATTGACTTAAGGATCAAGTTTTTGAGTGTCTTCGGAGATTCCGCTCTCGTGATCAATCAGATCAAAGGCGAGTGGGATACGAAACATCCGAATCTTATTCCTTACAAAGAGTGTGTGTTGACGTTAATCCCCCATTTCACAGAAATAACTTTTGAACACTTCCCAAGAGAGGAGAATCAGTTGGCGGACGCGTTAGCTACGATGTCTTCCATGTTCAAAGTCAAATGGGACAATGAGGCTCCCCGGATCATTATCTGGAAACTGGACGAACCTGCATACTGTTGTGATCTTGAGGCTGAGGTAGTAACTGAAAAACCCTGGTACCATGAGATGAAGAGGTACTTGGAAGCGCAAGAATACCCTGAAGGTGCATCTGTCAACGACAAGAAGTTTCTGAGAAGGTTCGCAGCGAAGTTCTTCCTCAGCAATGGCATTCTATACAAGCGAAACCATGATTCAACCTTGCTGCGTTGTATGGATAAGACTGAAGCAGAAAGAATCATGGCAGAGCTACATGAAGGTACCTTCGGAACACATTCCAGTGGACACACTATGGCAAAGAAAATCCTTCGGGCAGGATATTTCTGGTCCACAATGGAAGCCGACTGTTACCAACACTCTCGGACATGTCATAAATGCCAGATATATGCAGATAAGGTGCACGTTCCTCCAGTTCCTCTGAATGTCTTGACAGCACCTTGGCCTTTCGCAATGTGGGGTATAGATATGATCGGAGAGATTAAACCTACAGCATCCAACGGGCATCGCTTCATCCTGGTGGCGATCGATTATTTTACAAAGTGGGTTGAAGCAGCTTCCTACGCTACTGTAACCAAGAACGTTGTGGCACGGTTCATTCGACATAACCTGATCTGTTGATACGGCATCCCGGAAAGGATCATTACAGACAACGGTACCAATCTTAATAACAAGATGATCACTGAGCTCTGCGAGCAATTCAAGATACAGCACCACAACTCTTCTCCTTACCGGCCGAAGATGAATGGGGCTGTCGAAGCAGCTAATAAGAATATCAAGAAGATTGTGCAGAAGATGACAGTGACCTATAAAGATTGGCACGAGATGTTACCGTTCGCTCTTCATGGGTACCATACCTCAGCAAGAACGTCAACCGGGGCAACACCTTTTTCCTTGGTCTACGTTATGGAGGCAGTCTTGCCGATTGAAATCCAGATACCCTCTCTTCGGATAATGAAGGATGCAGATCTGAGCGAAGATGACTGGATCCAGACACGACTTGATCAATTAAATCTAATCGATGAAAAGAGACTCACTGCTATTTGTCATGGTCAAACGTACCAAAAACGGATGATCAGGGCATTTAACAAAAAGGTCAGACCACAAGAGTATCAAGTTGGGGACCTGGTAATCAAGCGCATCATTCTTCCTCAGAGTGATCCCAGGGGAAAATGGACCCCTACATACGAAGGTCCATTTGTGGTTAAACATGTGTTCTCAGGAGGAGCCATGATTCTAACCATTATGGATGGTGACTACCTTCCTCACCCCGCCAATGCAGACATAGTAAAAAGATACTACGCATGATAAAAGACCCGCTAGGTTGACATACCTAGGAAAAAATTAGGGCTTCCCGGCGAACCAAAAGGGTTCGGGCAAAATGAGGGATGAAATGAAAAAATCCGTACACCCGGCAAGTCGAAAACCTGAAAAGGCGGCTTGGGCAAAAATGGGTATCCCGGTGGACTGAAAACCCGAAAGGGCAGTCCAGGAAAAAGTTAGGGATTAAAGCGTAATACTATGTCTCATTGGATCACCTTGCATCCAGAATCTGGTATCAACCTCAAGTTCAGACGGCATCGATCAGTCAGCTTCATCTTCTACCGAGCAGCCAAATGATGAGACGCTCGAAGATATAAAGGCGATAGCAGATTTGGAACCCAGTGGGATTATTCCTTTCACATAGCTGTTTTGTTTTCTTTGTAAAAATTGTATAAAACTCTGTTGTTCGGCGGCGTTCTCTTACTAGGACGTCAGCCTCTTGTACATAAACGCCTATTTACAGGCAGCTTCAAAAAAATCAATACAAATTCATTTTTCAGACCAATTGCCAATTGTTTTTCCTTTTTCCGTTTTGTTTTGCAAAGAACGCCCAATGTTCAATTGTGATATATGCATTTGACACTAATTGCTAACTCATAAATATTTGCATACGAAACAAAAGATTAATTACAGGTAACATTAGAAACAGGGGCAATAATGAGTTGTCTAAGCGTTCTAATTGCTCTGTCCTCCAAGGTACCAAGGTAAGTTCGGTTGAAGAATGTAACCAAGATATCTTAATTCCCCAGAGAGTAGCCAAGATTCAACAATTCTCTCCCAAGCAGTTGGTCTCCCACCAGCCCTAACAAGGCACAATATCTCCTAGCAAGTCAGCGACACTCTTCCCAAGCAGAGTTAGCCTACTGTCAGTCTCAAGGAAGTTGGGTATCCCCAGCAGATCTCAACATTCCTCAGCGGAGTATATAAACATTCCTAACAAGCATCCCCGACAATCTTGATCTAAGATTGTTCCCCGGCGGTATACCAGACATTCAGTGGAGCCACTTCCCCAGTACACCTCAAAATTTCCCCAGGAGAGTCCAGTCCAAAAGTTTCCCCAGGAAAGTGGAATCCATATCCCCAGCAGGTCTTGAAGCTTATCCCCAGTAGATTCTGGAAGCTTGTCACCCGCAGAGTACGAACGCTCCCCCGGCTTTATTCAGAAAGTTATTTCCCCACCAGGATATAACTGGGTTATCCTCAGCCAATAACCACGGAAAGATCGTCCTCGGCGAAGTCTTCCTATCCCCAGAGGAGTTCATCAATTCCTTCAACAGAACTTATCAATGATATCCCCAGCGGAGTTATCATCAATATCTCACATAGTACCTCTCTTCCCACAGAGCATTCCCCGCAGAGTATTCTATTCGCCAAGTTTATTCACCAACGAAGTCATCTTCTCCTACCGGTATTCTTGCAACTACCATCCCCAGCGGAAACAAAAGCTCTACTCTCCAACATCAGCCCAGGATTTGACTTCCCGGCACCCGTCAAGGATTTATTTCCCTAAGACAAAAACATACATTCATAAAAATCGCATCTTCATACATTATAGCATGCATATACGCATCATGAACATACAATCTCACTTATTCTGAGAACATCTCGCATGTCATACATCATGACATTACACACAACTAACGTTTTGTCTTTTCAGGACAAAGGTTAATACAAAGATAATTGCTATCAACGGTCGCAACTAAAGGTCCGATTCCTGTATCTTGCCAGGGTGTATCTGTTGACGACTACATTACCAGACTCGATTCCTGTATCTTGCCAGGGCACGTCTGAAGAGTTTGAGGATCTGATTCTTGTATCTTTCCAGGGTGTATCTGTTGACGACTAATTCCAGACTCGATTCCTGTATCCTGCCAGGGCACGTCTGAAGAGTTTGAAGATCCGATTCCTGTATCTTGCCAGGGTGTATCTGTTGACGACTAATTCCAGACTCGATTCCTGTATCCTGCCAGGGCACGTCTGAAGAGTTTGAAGATCCGATTCCTGTATCTTGCCAGGGTGTATCTGTTGACGACTAATTCCAGACTCGATTCCTGTATCTTGCCAGGGCACGTCTGAAGAGTTTGAAGATCCGGTTCCTGTATCTTGCCAAGGTGTATCTGTTGATGACTAATTCCTGACTCGATTCCTGTATCCTTCCAGGGCACGTCTGAAGAGTTTAAAGATCTGATTCTTGTATCTTGCCAGGGTGTATCTGTTGACGACTATATTCTCCGGACTCGATTCTTGTATCTTGCCAGGGCACGTCTGAAGAGTTTAAAGATTCGATACCTGTATCCAGCCAGGGCACATCTACACAAAGAGTTTGAAGATCAACTCCTGTAACAGGCCAGGTAATTATTTTCTTTCTCAGGTACGCAAGTTCTCGCTAAGGAACCCCTTACGCGATCGACACCTAGATGGCATCTATAAGCCCATCCACATACCAACAGCTCCATATGGCATCTATAAGCCCATCCTCCTATCCATCATCTCTCCAAATGGCATTTGTAAGCCCATTCCCACCATCACACTGCTGACATTCTACTATGTGAGTGCAAATTTCTGGGCACTCTAGTGTTCAATCATCTTCCACCTTCGGATCACGAAAGGCACGCCAGCCAATCTACATCCTCAGGTCTAAGAAGATTGAACAGGGGCAACTGTTGTACCCTAAAATTTTCCCTCCCATATTCTTCAAGATTTGGCAGGAGCATGGTCCAAAATCTCAAGGGTTGCACAGTCCAATTGCCTCCTAACACAGTCAAAATTAGGATTTTGGTTCTTGCAAAGAAATTGAGGTTTCCAAGGGTCCAATCAAGTCCCACATGCCCATAAACATTGTCAAGCATCCATATGCCAAGTTTCAAGACTCACAGCATCAAATTGCACAGTCAATAACCCTAAATGCTTCACAGTCAACTGTAGGGGCAAAATGGTCATTTGACAGTCAAAAGTCAAGATTTTTGGTCAACATCTTATTTTGAAGCCACAAACATCATTTGATCAATTCTTGATCATGATTCTCAAAGCATGGCTCAAAAAGTCTCAAGATGCAAAAGTTTCTATTTTTGGACAGTTGAAAAAGTCAACTGCAAATTGACCAGAGCATAACTTCTTCATGGTTTATCAGAAAAATCCCATCCAAAGCTCATTTTTAAGAGAATGACATTTCCTACAACTAATCTTCACACTTCAAGTCCAAGAAATGCTCTCACAAAAAGTTATCAATTTCAACATTATAGGTCATTTTCAAAAGTCAACAAAAAGGCACTTTAAGTCAAAGACCATAACTTGAGATTGGTAAATCAAAATGACATGGGACAAAAGGCATTGGTTAGAGGACTTCAAGACCTTTCCAAAATGTCCAAGAACATGATCATAGCTTCAAAATTGAGCAAGATATGCCTTGTAGAAGTTGGGAAATGTTTGGGAATTTTGAAAAGTCAACTTTGCACAAAAGGCTTCAAAATTGCTAATGGGCCACAAATTCTTCCATGAATCATTACCCAAAGGCTATGCACGACCCATTAAGCTCAAAGGGAGTTATTTTCTTATTTTTAATTAATTAATTGAATTTTTAATCTTATTAATTCATTTAATTAAATATAATTATGAGAAAAATATTAAACAATGATTTTAAATCTTTTTTGTGCAGCAAATATGTCCATTATATGCAAGAGATTTCGTGCACCATCTCAAGGGGACAATATCATCCATATTTGGCAAGAATTGCATGGAAAAAGATTGGAAAAAATATGAACAAAATCAAATATTGGAATCATAAATTCATGGACATTGGGCTTGGTTTTTTAACCTAATTTCGTTCACTTACATAGGCATGACCTAATGGAATCAAGAGACACACGAAAGCTGCTCAGAAAACATAGAACCAAATTGCAATTTTTCATCAAAATTTTGGAATCTGAAATCATCTTTGCAGGGCATTTCAAAGCATAACAAGTATTCCTTTGTGTTGCTGGACCTTCCAGGAAATGATTGCAATCAAGAACACGCTTCCACGCTCAAAGAATTGGTAGAACAGAGTCACACTTTTCATGAACATGTCCATAATCGATTTTTGATTTCCATGCATTATTCACATGTTTTAATTGTTGATTCTTGCTACTAATGATGTTCTGAGACTCTTGGCATAGTTTAATTGTCCTAACAATGATTGAAACGAGATTTTCCATTAACGTTTTCTAGGGTTTCAGAAGCTCTAAATTGGGGCTTTCCTCATATGGAAAAATTAGACCACCAAACCTGTGCCATTGGACTCGTTGCAACAAGACGAGACAACCCATGACCTCGCGCCCTTTTTATGTTACAGCATGCCCTAATCGCTATTTTTATAGTTTGCAGTTTGTGGGGGTTTAAAACCCCCGCTATGTGTCTTCTATTTGCAGGAAAAATAAGGAAGACGAAGGACGTGGCCTGATGCTATAGGGTGATTCAAATACTGGCGCGTGATTTTTGTTCATACCACTAACACTTATTTTTTTTATATAATAACCATGCTTCATTATGTTAACAAAGAAACGCAATAGCCTGGATGGTTGTTGAGGTGTCCTGCAGGTACTGGGACCTGGGTTCGATCCCTAGGTCCCCCATATGCTTCATAATTTTTGTTTCAACGTACTCATATGTAGCGCCTCCTTCAAAGCTTCACCATACATCCTCACGTGTAGCCTGCCAAGTGGCCAGGAGATCTCATCCAAAGGCCAGAACGCGCAGTCCATGGTACACGCTAGTCAACCACTCCACACGTAATTCCTGAAAGTCAAAAAAAGGCTTTATTCTGATGGGCCAAATTGCTTCCAATAAACCTCCTAAATGGGCCTGATACCCCCCATGGTTTGCATCATTTTTATTTTTATTTGATTTTCTTTTAATTCTTTTTAGTGTTTTAATTATTTTCTTTAATTTCATAAATTTATTTTCATAATATAAAATACAGAAAAAATCAAAAAAATGTTTATTTTATTAATATTAATTTCACCATTATTATTTTTTGTAAATAAACTTTAATAATTAATTTAGTTAATTTAGGTTTCAATTACAACATTTTTTCTTAATAAATTAAAATAGGTAGAATTAGGGTTTTGATATTTTTTCACCTTTTCTTTTTTTATATAAATAACCTTCTCTCATTATTATTATTATTAATTATTAAATATTTTTGTAAATAAACATGTACATTAATTATTTAGTAAATTAGGTTAAACTTTAATATTTCTCAAATAATTAAAAACAACTTAGAATTAGGGTTTCTTTTAATTTTAATTTTAATTTTCTTATTTCATTAAATACAAAAACCTAAAAAACACTTCTTTTCTTTTATTAAATACTTAATTAACTTTTAATTCAATTTAATTTCAAAAGGGTCCAACGCCCTCGAACGTTCTATTTTTATTCTTTTCGCACGTTATTTTATTTTCTTTTCGAATATTATGTAACTGCTCAAGCCATGTAAGAGTAACTAGGTTTTACTTTCCGCATCTTTTATTAAAACGGGTCTTTGTAATTTGGCGATGTATAGACCCGCGCCTTGTAATAGCGTAGGATTTATCTTTCCGCATTTAAATTTCCGCACTCTTAAACTGCTAACTTGGTATGAAAGAATGTATGGCTAAAATAAAAACAAGCGTAGCTCACGAATGCATGATCAAAGACAAATATTAACATGAAAACAACACACAAATTCACACACCACTCTTAGGGTACGCCTCACCTGTTGCCTTCGAAACGTGGTCGTCGAGTATAGGACGTTTTAGTAAGTCCTTATGTCCATGATCCAGTTGCCTCGGAAAAGTTGCCTCGAATTAAAAAGGATCAATGGCATGAGGGTAGCTTCTAAGGTATCCTACTGTTGCTCTGGTGACCACACTGTCCCTAAAAACGAATTGACCCGAACACCTCCAACGGTGGTGCTACCTACCTCTCAATGTGGGATGGCACTACCTTAAGGACATTTACACAGCCTAATTCCTTAGGGTAGGTAGATGACTCATAGATACTTGCTCTATTCAAAAACCAATCAAAACTCTTTTCACACCGACACTTTCAAAAAGCTTTCAAAACAATTTTTCAAACACTCTTGAGGACTGATACAAGAGTCGATCTGAAATCTTTAAACGAAACTTTTTCAAACCCACTCACAATTGAAAAGCAAACACTTTTGATAACACAATGAGCAAGTATCTAAGAGCCCATGGATAACCATGGATAGAAAGGGTGCTAACACCTTCCCTTTCTATAAATCTACCTCCTGAACCGAGAAACTATCTCATAAGGAATTTTGCTGTGCTTTTGTCCTGTCCATGTTGGAGAAAATAAAAGACGGTGGCGACTCTTGCTTCCGCGATATTTCGTGAACCAGCGTTAAACAGTCAGTTCTATTTCCACCGATCACAGCAACCATGATTCAACTCTACTCTGATGTGTGGACAAGAAGGAGGCGGAGGAGATCATGGAAGACATGCACAATGGTCTCTTCGGTACTCACTCAAGTGGACATATGATGGCTAAAAAAATCTTAAGAGCCGGTTACTATTGGTCAACGATGGAGACTGATTGCCATCAATATTCAAGAACTTGTCACAGATGCCAAATCTATGTTGACAAGGTCCATGTGCCTCCTATCCCTCTGAATGTCATGACTGCTCCGTGGCCATTTGCAATGTGGGGCATTAACATGATTAGAGAGATCAAGCCCACCGCTTCCAATGGAAATCACTTCATTCTTGTTGCTATCGACTATTTTACCAAATGGGTCGAAGCCACCTCATTTTCCTCAGTGATCAATAATGTTGTAGCAAAATTTATCAAGCACAACTTCATCTGCCATTATGGTATCCCCGAAAGGATCATCACCGACAATAGGACAAACCTCAGCAATTCTATGATCACTGAGCTTTGCACTCAGTTTAAGATCAAGCATCACAATTCTTCTCCGTATAGACCAAAAATGAATGGCGCAGTCGAAGCGGCCAACAAAAATATCAAGAAGATTATGCAGAAGATGGTAGTAACCTATAAGGATTGGCATGAGATGTTGATGTTTGCTCTACATGGCTACCGTACTTCAGCTAAAACATCAACTGGGGCAAATCCCTTTTCTCTAGTCTATGGCATGGAAGTTGTTTTGCCAGTGGAAGTTCAGATTCCCTCACTGAGAATTATGAATGAGGCAGGCCTAGGCGAAGACGAGTGGATTCAAACGAGATTGGATTTTCTGAACTTGATTGACGAAAAATGATTAGCTACTGTTTTCCATGGTCAGACGTACCAAAAACGAATGATCAAGGCTTTCAACAAAAAGATCAAGCCTCGAGTATATCAAGTTGGTGACTTGGTGATAAAATGCATCATTCTACCACAAAGCGACCCCAGAGGCAAATGGACTCCCACATATGAAGGGCCATTTGTTGTCAAGAGAGTTTTCTCTGGCGGTGCAATGATGCTGACTACCATGGATGGTGAAGATTTTTCACATCCTATAAACGCGGACATAGTTAAAAAGTACTACGCATAAGAGACCCTTTAGGTTGACACACCTAAGCAAAATAAGGGCATCCCGGCAAACCAAAAGGTTTGGGAAAAAATTAGGGATATATGCAAAATATTATACACCCGGCAAGTTGAAAACCCGAAAGGGCGACTTGGGAAAAAAGGGTATCCTGGTGGGTTGAAAACCCGAAAGGTAGGTCCACGAAAAAGTTAAGGATTAAAAGTGTATGACTATGTCCCGTGGAATCAACACAGTTAATTTTATCACCAAGGTCCAAGTTCAAACCTTCCAAGATCAATCCCATCAACTTCTATCAACGGCAAAGGACATTCGAAGACATTGGGGCAATAGTAGAGTTGGAAGGAAATGAGATCATTTCACATGGCTATTTATTTTCATTCTCAATTTTGTTTTCCTTTCGACGATTTCCTCTTACTAGGATCTCCGTCTCTCTGTACAAAAACGCCTATGCATGGGCAAAATATCAATACAAATATACTTTGAAGTGCAAAATTTCTGTCTTTGTTTTGAATGCAAATTTGTCCAATGACTAAAATTGAATGAACATATGCTTATGAACATAATTAAAACTGTTTGGCACATATGACCTAAGCAGTAACACGCACCTCTTTAATGATTATGGAATATCCCCACAGAATTATTTCGTCAGCATTATCCCACAAGGACAACTACAATAAACCTTTCCCCAGCAAAGTTGCCTACAAAGTCTCTTTGCATAGGATAATCCCCGACCGGAGTCTCAATCTCTTGGCATCTCTCTCTCCAGCTAAGTCGATTTTTTAAAAGTTAAAGCCTCGTGGATCTCTTCCTAAAATAAACTCACCTCCTCAACAGGGTTTATTTCCTCAATAGGGTTTATTTTCCTAACAGGGTTTATTTCCCCCCAACAGGTTTTATTTCCCCAACAACAATTGAGGAATCACAAAATTCCCCAGCCGAGTACATCCTCCCAAACCGAGCCTGTATTCCCCTGGTATAGTCCATCCTCCCACGCTAAGCCTGTTATTCCCCAGCTGTGTATATCCTCCCCAGTTAATTGTATCCTCCCCAAGCTGAATCTGTCCTACCCAACTGAGTATACACTCTCCAATTTGAAGTTTCCTTTCAGACTATTACAAGTCACAGGGCCACAACCCCTAATCCCTAGTAAAGCCATCAACAAAGCCTTTACTATTTCCAAAAAGATACTATAAAGCCTGGACCCGACCAGATAATTATCATAATTTTCAAGTTACTACTGAAGCCTGGACCCGACCAGATAATAGTTTGACTTCTTCAATTACTGAAACCTGGACTCGACCAGATAACAGTTGATCTCAATTTCAAGATACTATGAAACCTGGACCCGACCAGATAATAGTCTAACTCTTCAAAGATATAGAAGAACTTGGACTCAACCCGACCAAGGTTTAACTTCTTTTCCCCAGTAGAGTTTGCCTCTGCCCCCAACAAATTACTATGAAACCTGGATCCGACCAGATATCAGTTTTCAATTTCATCTTTTTAAGCAAGTTGTTGTGAAGCCTGGATCCGACCAGATAGCAATTACCCTCAGAGATTCATTGTGAAACCTGGAAACCGACCAAATAACAACTAAATCCTCAAACAGTTTATTGTGAAACCTGGACCCAACCAGATAGCAATTGACCTCATCAACCTCAGAAATTTGCAAAGTTTGGACCCGACCAGATAACAGTTTTTCAAACAGTTTATCGTGAAACCTGGAGCCCGACCAGATAATAGTTAATTGGATCCCCAGAGAGACACTATGAAGTCTAGACTCGACCAGATAATAGTACAACTTTCCAAAAACCATGAAACCTAGACTCGACCAGATAATAGTTACCACTTTAAGTTACTGCAAAGCCTGGATTCGACCAAATAACAATTAACTTCCGCGTCCCCAGCAAGTTGTTGTGAAGCCTGGATTCGACCAGACAACTATTCAATTTCAAGAAATTTTTCTGCAAAGCCTGGAATCCAACCAGATAACAGTTAATTCATCTCTTCCCCTAGTAAGTTTTCGTGAAGCCTGGATCCGACCAGATAGCAGTTGACCACTTCATCCTCGGCAAATTGTGAAGCCTGGATCCGACCAGATAACAGCTGGCATTCAAGAGATATTCTCCAGTGAAAGAATCCTTTCAACAAAGTTTGAAGATATGCATATTCTTTATCCCCAACGGCAATCAGGGATTCACCCTCCCAGAATTTCCTCAGCAGCAGTCAGGGATTTATTTTCCCGAACAAAAACATTCATCTCACATTCATACATCATAGCATATACATACCATATGCATTTAACATAATACCACATCTGATGAACATCATGCATACATCTGCATTTTACTAACTCTTTTTCTCACAGGAAAAACATCAAGTTTTAGTATAAATCAACAAGATATTTGTGTTGATACCTCTTCCAGTGTTTACCAACATTCCTCCAAATGGCATCTGTAAGCCTATTCACCATCCATCTTCGAGTGCAAATTTCTGGGCACTTTAGTGTTCAATCATCTTTCACCTTCAAGTCACAAATGGCGGATCCGCCAATCTAACTCTTCAGGTTTAAGAAGATTGAACAGGGGCAGCTGTTGTACCCCAAAATTTTCCCTCTCATTTATCAAATATTTTCTCACAAGGATCTCTCTTGGTTCAAGACTGCACTAGGGTTGACCAGCTCAAGACACCTCCTTAAGCATTGATGACCAAAATTAGGGTTTGAGACTGCACAAGGATAATTGAACTTTCAATGCTTCATATGACTTTCATGGATAATTATGGACCCCCAAGATTTCTCATGTCAAGTTTCAAGCCTTGGATCAAACTTTTGCTCAGTCAATTGAGCAGTTGACCTAAAAATCAATTGTATTGGGGAAAAAGTAAACTATGGCTAATTTACAGTCAAACTTCATGATTTTTGATCGACATCAACATTATAAACTCATATGTATCATTTGATCAAGTTTGGACCAAATTCCTCAATAAATTTGATTAAATCATCAAAAGGGAAAAATGGTCAAAATTAGGGTTTTGACTGAGAAAGGGAAATTTCTGATTTTTGACCTAGTAAATGATCAATTAGCTTGAAGCATGATCTCTAAAGTTCAATTTAATCATTTTGACCTAATGGCATGACCTAAAACATTTCTCAAGATCAATTGGATTGAAAATGAATTTTTAGTCAACTGATCAAAAGTCAATTATACACTGAAAAGTCAAACTTTAACTTTTTGGTCAAAATCCAAAGTTGTGATACGGTGGGAGAACTGACTTGAGGTTTTTCGTTTGTGTTTGCAAATGTTTCGGTTTAGCAATAGTCGCCACCGACTTTTTATTTTATCCTAAGGAAAGGTTAAAAAGCAAAGCAAAAACCTTTGAGATGTTTTCTTGGGTTCAGGGAGTAGATTATAGAAAGGGAAGGTATTAGCACCCTTTCTATCCATGGTTATCCATGGGCTCTTAGTTACTTGCTTAGATCACTTGCCTTTGCTTTTCAATTGTTTGAAATGGTGCTTTGTGTGTGTGTTTTTGAAAATGTTTTGAAAAAGATGCCTTGTCTAGGAAACCCTTGTAACAATTCTTTACTCGAATGTTTTACAAAAGGTGTTTGTCTTTTTGAAAAGATGTTTCAAGGTTTTGAAAGTTGTTTTGAAAGTTATGTTGTGGAGTGTGTTTTGAAAATAGGCAAGTGTGTTTTGCAAGTTTGATCAAGTAATTAAGAGTTGTCTACCCCTAAATTTACTCAAAGATTTTTTCTATGTTTTAACCCTTTTAACAGTATTGTTCCACCATTGTATTTGGTGGACAATCTTGTGTTAGGATGTTAACGGGACAGGCGCGGGTCATCGTATAGACCATGACTGCAATAGTGCCAAGTGTCTTTGGCAATTTTTCCTATAAGGGACTTGATCATTTTTTAGGCAACTTTGAAAGCGTCATCGAGGGACTATGATCATTTGATTTGTTTTTGTTTTGCCAAAGACACTCAACATGCAACATGGCCCATTTTGGAAGGCAACAAGTGGAGTAACCCTAAGGGTGCAAGTGTGATTGGTGTTGTCCATTTTCATGCTTTTTTGTCTTTGTATTAGTCAAGCTATTTGTTGGTTGATTTGCATACAAACCCTAAGTCTATCATGGCATAATTTGAAAGCTTTTAAATGCGTAAATTTAAAGTCCTAAATTATTACAACATGATTATAGGGATGGGGGTACAAATGTTTGAATGGGGGGATATTTAGCAAGAAATTAAATCTAAAACTATTACATCCATATTGAATATATAAATATCAAATTGTACAATATTTAAACAAATATAATAAATATGCAAAAAATGTATTATGCACAAAAAGGATTTTTTATGTATGAGAAAGTATTTTTCAATGTGAAATATAAACAAAATAAAAAGGTCAATTTTTGGTGATTTTTATTGTTTAGGGTAAAACCCTAATTTTTGAATAAATAACAATTATTTATTAATTATATACAATACTTATATGTTTATTTATACAAAAATAAAAAAAAAGTATATTGTAAAAAAAAAGAGTATTTTTTAGTGTCATATATTAATAAAAATAAAAATGTATTATTTTCATATTTTTATCCTAAATATTCTAATAAAATATGTATAAGTATTTATATATTATATATTAAATATACTAAATATATACAAGAATAAAATATTAGTTATTTACAAAAATGGTATATTTAGAAGATGTTTTCAAAATGTAAATAAAAAATAATGACTGAAAATATATATATTTTTGTATTATTTTTTAATATCTTAAATAAAAAGTATTACCTTTATTTATATACATATGCTAAATGAAACAAATAAATACCAAATAAATGCAAAAATGTGAGAAAAAATATTTTTAGTGTTTTTTCATGTTTGAATAAAAATATAGAATCAGAAACAAAAAGAAAAATGCAAAAATAATGAATATTTCACACAATGGGCCAGGGGGGTGTAAGTTAAAAAAGAGTGTGCAAAGAGTAAAAACAACTCAGGCCCAGCCCAAGTCAACCTTCTTCAACCTCCAGCCTTGTTTCAAACAGAAAACGTGCGCTTCACCATGTCCAACACAAACTCCTGATTCTTTGACTTTTAGAAAAAACTCACAACACAAATAATGTAGAGCATCAAGAGACGAATTCATACATATAAAAAACTTGACCTAACTCTAAGAAACGAGGGAGAATTTCTTCATCCCCAATTTCTGACCTAAATTTTCTCCAATGTTCATGGCCAAAATTCTCACAGCATACTCAATATAAATGAAAAGTAAGTATATGGATGGCTTCAGGGCTATGAGGTGAACATGTTTCATTCGCAAACCTAAGCCTAACTCTTCCTATATTGAGAGATAGAAGTTCATGTTTTTACCTGTTTCAGCTTGAGCCATGTACAGCAATGGAGGTATCTTCAATAGAGTTTGAGCTTTGGTACAGCTTGCCTGAAGTCCAAGGATGCTTCTCCTATGCTTGGCTTGCTCTAAAACTGCCTGTATCGTGCTATGGAAGTCCACCTGCACAGCTGAAAAATGAAAATGGCAACAAGGGTTAGGGATGTTACAGTTTGTATCTAGGGCTTCGGATAGCTTCAATGGATGGTAGGGAGTGTCTTTGAACAAGCTTTGGCCAAAACGCACGAGCAAACTGAGTTGTGCAACTCAATCTGCAGGGATGCCCTATTTCTTGCAGAAAAATGGTGTTTTGATGAATGGGGAGGTTTGAGGGGTGGTTGATTCGTGTTTTAGGTCAGTTAGGGAGTGTGAAAGCTATTTGCAAAGTTTTCTTTGGCTGGTTTTTACAGGAATGAGAGTTGGTATGTGTTTTGCCAAGTTTTCTTCTAATGTAAGCAAGGATATGTCAACTTGTGATATAGGCCTGTCCAATGTACTTAAGCATGCTGCATATCTTGTTCTTGATCAGAGGGATTTGTGTACAAATGCTAGCCTCAAAGATCTGGTCCATGCCTCTTGGATTTTGAATTTGACATAAAGCACTACTTTACAAAAATGGCAAAGTTGCTTTTTCTAATTATGGATTAGTTCTTTGTGTAATGACTAAATGCACAAAACAAGACTTGAACACAAAGGTTAAGCATTTAATTATTGAGTGTGAAGAGGTTTAGAGGCCTACAAACCATCACAAACCCTTCTGACTTGAAAATGCAAATGATATGAACATGTATTTGGCTATGAACAAAAGTGACTTTTGCCCATCTTTGCAAATTCGATTCTCCCTAACCACAAGGGTGTTTGAGAAGTTCTTGGACAATTTGGAAATCTTGGAATGTGTGCTGCAATCCATCTTTGTAATGAAAATTGAAACTCCAAGTGGAAGCATGTGAAAAATGGCCAAGAAGTTGGACAAAAATCCTGCCTAGAATAGGTCAAAATATCTCTAAGTTAAAAATGTTTTGCACCCTTGTTCCAAAAATCATAACTTGAGCTACAAGCCTCCTTTGAGAAAACTTTGTGAATCAAAGTTGTAGATTTTGCAATGGACTACAACTTTCATGTTTTGAGTTTTGTTTGAATCCATTTGTATCTTGGTGAAAAAATGGGACAAAGTTAGGAAAAAATAAGGAAATTTTATAACTTAGAAAAATTTCTAAGTTATGAAATTTCTTCATTTTAAACCCTAATTTGCAATTTTGGGTTTCTTGATGAACAAGTTTCATAATTTGACATGTCTTGATGAAAAATGAATCTTGGCACTTGATTTTGACCAAAAAGTCAAAGTTTGACTTTTCAGTATACAGTCAAATTTTGATCAGTTGACTGGAAAATTCATCTGTCAATCCTATGCATTTGGGATCTTTTGAACTTGTTGAATGTTTCAAGACAATGCCATTGAGTCCTTGAGTCCATATGTGAGTTTGGTTTTCCATTGGTTAGGTCAAACAGTCAAAAAATGCCTTTGTGCAGTCAAAACCCTAAAAATGACCATTTTGCCCTTTTGGTGATTTGATCAAATTTCTTGTGGAATTGTGATCCAAACTTGACCAAATGGTTCATATGAGTTCATTATATTGATGTGGGTAAAAAATCATGAAGTTTTGCTGTCAATTGGCCACAGTTGACTTTTTCCCCAATACAGCTGATTTCTAGGTCAACTGTCCAATTTTCTGGGCAAAGATTGGAATCAAGGCTTGAAACTTGGTATGGATAAACTTGTGAGTCTAACATGAAGCATGAAAGTCACTTTGGGCATTTTAGGTTAAAACATCTTTGTGCAAACTCAAACCCTAATTTGGGTCAACAGTGCAAGGAGGGGTCTTGAGTAGAGTAAACCCTAACTTGATCCTGAGTTCCAAGAGTCTTGTGGTGAGAAAATGTTGATGAAATGAGAGGGCAAATTTTTGGGTACAACAGTTTCCCCTGTTCAATCTTCTTGAACCTGAAGAGTTAGATTGGCAAGTTTGCCTTTCGCGTCTCGAAGGTAAAAAGAGATTGGACACTAGAGTGCCCGTAAATTTGCACTCGTCAAAGCATGGGTGAGGGAATGGGCTTAAAGATGCCATTTGGTGATGGGATTATACATGCCATCTGGAGAGGTGACAGAGGGATGGGCTTAGAGATGCCATCTGGAAATTGCTGGTAGGAGGATGGGCTTAGAGATGCCATCTGGAATGTTTGTTGAACTGTAATGTGATACATCAGAAAAATGAGGATCAAAATGGTATCCGTGTCTGGAATGCATTTGAACTATATCTGGAGACTGAGTTTGTATGAGCAAAAGAATGGCCTTCGCATCTGGGGCGTATCTGAGCTGTAACTGTGTTTGAATGTAGAATGAATATCAGAATGATTGTCGTGTCTGGAGTGTATTTGTATTGTATCTGGGTAATAGAGAAACATCCGTTCATGGAGCAATTGCGTGCTGAGGATAAATTCTGAATGAGTGACAGAATGGCAACCATGTCTGGAGCGTATCTGGATTGTATCTGAAGTTGAAAGTTGTATGAGTAGCAGAATGACTTCCGTGTCTGGAGTGTATCTGAAACTGTAACTGGGATTGAGATCCGTATGAGTAATAGAATGACTTCCGTGTCTGAAGTGTATCTGAAACTGTAACTGGGATCTAAATAAATGACAGAATGACTTTCGTGGCGAATGCACTGGGGAGAATCAAATTGTTGTTGTAAGGGTCAGAATGGTATCCGTGCTTGGAATGCCTTGAACCTTGAGGTGGATAAGTGAATCTGAATGAGAGATAGAATGGCTGCCGTGTCTGGAGCGTATCTAGTCTGTATCTAATTGCTGTAGTCTGAATGAGTAGTAGAATGATCGTCGTGTCTGGGGTGTATCTGTATTGTATCTGACTTGAAATTCTGAATGAGTGATAGAATGACCGTCGCGTCTGGGGTGTATCCATACTGTATCTGAATAATTGTTAATGATAGCCTTTTAATCTTATCCTGAAAAGGATGAAATGTTAGCTAAAACACAAAGTTATGTTGCATGATATGTATGATGCAATATATATGTTATATCAATGTTTATGATATATGAATGTAATGAATGCGCATGTAAGCTGATGGGTTGTCCTGCTGAGGATAGATGAATCCTGGATAGCCGGAGATGAGAGAATCTTGACTGTTGCCGGGGAAAATGAATCACTGACTGCTGCAGGGGAATGCAGGAATCTCTGAATGCTAAAGCTGAGATATCCTCGTTGACTGCTGACTGCTCGGGGAACAAGATCTTCAATTGTTGAGGGATCTTAGGACCACTGTTGGGGATTGGAACTCCTTGGTGACTTGTAGGGAATGAGAATTCTGATGATCTCTACCGGGGAGTCCAGAACCTGGTAGGCTTAAGCTGGAGAAGTAAAATTGAGAATCTTCAATCTGACGGGAAGTATCTCTGTGGGGAGAAGGTTCACTAGTCTGGTTCCGCTAGGGATTGATAGTTGGAAGTGTTAGCTTCGCTGGAGATTGGTAGTTTTGACTTCAACTGGGGATAGGATTTTCAGATTTTTAAGGCTCCACCGGGGATACTGAAACTTAACTCTGAGGGGAATTGAGTTCTGGAAGGCTCTCTGGCTGGGGAAATCAGTTTTGAGAAAGCTTTTGTTCTGATGAGGATCCTGAAGTTTAACTCTGTTTGGGGAATTAAGTTCTGGATTTTAACTTTGTCGAGGAATTTGGAGTTTAGTTCCGCTGGGGATTCCTTCTGAAAGGGCATCAAGATATCTATTTGTACCTTCAACCTATCAGCAATCATCTTTCTTGATTTGCAAGGAAATGATTATGTTCAAATGCATATGCCTATTTAACAAAACATTGGACGTTTCTCAAATAAAACATAAGTGTAGAAAAGCAAAAAGGAGACAAAGCAAATTTCTGTATTTGGAAAAGTATTTGTATTAACTTTCTATGAGTATCTTTGTACAAAGGAGACAGGCATCCTAGTAAGAGGATGTCGTCGTAAAAATTGAAAATTTTATACAAAAGAAAGATGGCTATGTGTAACAATTCCATGAGATTCCATTCTGTTATAGCCTTCACAACTCTGAATATCTGTCCATTCAATGCTTTGTCCGCCGATGACTGGATTGATCAGAAGCTTGGAGCTGGTTGATGAAGAGATTGTCCTTAAAGTGAACCGACGAGACATAGTCATACGCTTTAATTCCCTAACTTTTTCCTGAATCGCCCTTTCGGGTTTTTGATCCACCGGGAAACCCTTTTTTGCCCAAGCCGCCCTTTCGGATTTTCAACTTGCCGGGTGTACAGATTTTTTTGTTTTATCCCTAATTTTTGCCTGAACCGCCCTTTCGGGTTTTCGGTTCACCGGGATGCCATTTTTGCCCAAGTCGCCCTTTCGGGTTTTCGACTTGTCGGGTTATTTTATGCGTAGTATCTTTTGACTATGTCTGCGTTCGCAGGGTGCGGCAAATCGTCACCGTCCATGGTGGTCAGAATCATTGCACCACCAGAAAATATGCTCTTGATCACAAATGGTCCTTCGTAAGTAGGAGTCCATTTACCCCTTGGATCGCTTTACGGAAAGATAATCCGCTTGATTACGAGATCTCCGACTTGATATACTTGACGTCTGACTTTTTTGTTGAAAGCCTTGATCATCCGTTTTTGGTACGTCTGACCATGGCAAACAGCAGTGAGTCATTTCTCGTCGATCAAATTGAGTTGATCAAGTCGGGTCTGAATCCAATCGTCTTCATTCAAACCAGCGTCCTTCATAATCCTTAAAGAAGGAATCTGAACTTCCATTGGTAGGACAGCTTCCATGCCATATACTAAAGAAAATGGGGTTGCCCATGTTGAAGTACGTGCCGTGGTACGGTATCCATGCAGAGCAAACGGTAACATCTCATACCAGTCCTTGTAGGTGACTGTCATTTTCTGAATGATCTTCTTGATGTTTTTGTTCGCAGCTTCAACAGCACCGTTCATCTTCGGCCGATAGGGAGATGAATTGTGATGATAAATATTGAACTGTTCGCATAGAGCGGTGATCATAGTATTATTCAGATTTGTACCGTTGTCTGTAATGATCCTGTCGGGGACACCATACCGGCATATGAGGTTCTGCTTGATGAAGCGGGCAACCACATTTTTTATAACAGGGGCAAAGGAAGCTGCTTCGACCCATTTGGTAAAATAGTCAATGGCGACCAGGATGAAGCGATGTCCATTGGACGCTATGGGCTTGATCTCTCCAATCATGTCAATGCCCCACATTGCGAATGGCCAAGGAGCTGTCAGAATGTTGAGAGGAACAGGAGGAATATGAATCTTGTCAGCGTCGACTTGACATTTGTGGCAAGTACGGAAATGTTGATGACAATCAGCTTCCATGGTAGACCAGTAATAGCCTGCCCTTAGAATCTTCTTAGCCATTGTATGCCCGCTCAAGTGGGTGCCAAATGTGCCGCTGTGTATCTCAGTCATGATCAACTCTGCTTCAGCTTTGTCTACACATCGGAGTAAAACACAATCATGGCTGCGTTTATAGAGGATGTCGTTGCTCAGGAAGAACTTGGCAGCAAATCTCCTTAGGAACTTCTTGTCATTGACGGAAGCTCCTTCGGGATATTCTCTAGTCTGGAGATACCTTTTGATTTCGTGAAACCAAGTTCGTTCCACTACTTCTTCGGTATTAATCTCATGACAATGCGCAGGTTCATCCATTCGCTCGATGGTGATTTGGGGAGCCTCGTTATCCCAGTTGAGTTTAAACATGGAGGACATTGTTGCCAGAGCATTTGCAAGCTGGTTCTCTTCTCGCGGGAAATGCTCGAAGGTAATTTGCTCGAAATGAGACAGTAATGTCAAAACATGTTCTTTGTATGGGATAAGATTAGGATGTTTGGTATCCCACTCTCCTTTGATTTGACTGATAACCAAAGCCGAGTCCCCAAATACGATCAAAGATTTGATCCCCAAGCCTATAGCAGCCTTGAGACCAAAGATGCAAGCTTCATATTCATCCATGTTGTTGGTACAGCTGAAGCAAAGTCGGGCCGTGAAAGGTGTGTGGCAACCTTCCGGGGAAATGAGTACCGCACCGATACCGTTTCCAAGTGCATTTGAAGCACCATCAAAGTACAGGGTCCATCGGGATCCATTTTCAGGTCGGTCATACGGTCCGTTACCTTCAATGTTGTCCAAAGTCATGATGTCCTCGTCCGGGAAATCGAATCTCATGGATTGATAATCTTTGATAGCTTGATGAGCTAGATGGTCAGCTAGTACACTCCCTTTTATAGCTTTTTGGGTAGTATACTAGATGTCATACTCAGACAGGATCATCTGCCATCTAACGATTCTTCCAGATAGAGCAGGCTTCTCGAAGATATACTTGATAGGATCCATTTTGGAAATCAACAAAGTGGTATGAATCAGCATATACTACCTTAGTCGGCGAGCAGCCCATACCAAAGTGCAGCAAGTTTTCTCGAGCAGTGAGTAGAGAGTCTCACAGTAGGTAAACTTTTTGCTAAGGTAATAAATGGCATGCTCTTTTCGACCAGACTCGTCATGCTGGCCCAGTACGCACCCCATTGAGTTATCCAACACGGTCAGATACATGATCAGCGGCCTTCCTTCGACGGGTGGCATCAGAATATGAGGTTCTAGCAAATACTCCTTGATCTTATCAAAAGCAGCTTGGCAATCGTCGTTCCATTCGACTACCTGATCTTTCTTCAATAGTTTGAAAATTGGCTCACAGGTAGACGTCAGATGAGAGATGAATCTGGCAATATAGTTCAAGCGCCCCAAGAACCCTCTAACCTCCTTTTCAGTACGGGGGGCAGGCATTTCTTGTATAGCCTTCACTTTTGCTGGATCGACCTCAATGCCTTTGTTGCTGACAATAAATCCTAGAAGTTTACCAGACCTAACTCCAAAAGTGAACTTACTTGGATTCAGCCTGAGTTTGTATTCCTTCAATCGGGCAAACAGCTTCTGCAAATGTTCAAGGTGTTCCTCCTCTATTTGTGATCGAGCTATCATGTCGTCTACGTAAACTTCGATCTCATGATGTATCATATCATGAAACAAAGCTACCATGGCGCGTTGATAAGTTGCCCCTGTGTTCTTCAGTCCGAACGGCATCACCTTGTAGCAGAAGGTACCCCATTGTGTAACAAAGGTTGTTTTCTCCATGTCCTCGGGGGCCATTTTGATCTGGTTGTAGCCCGAGAATCCGTCCATGAAGGAAAACACTTTGTGCTGAGCCGTGTTGTCAATCAAAATGTCGATATGCGGTAGCGGAAAATCATCTTTGGGGCTAGCCCTGTTCAAATCCCAGTAGTCCACACACATTCTGACCTTGCCGTCTTTTTTGGGAACTAGCACAATGTTAGCAACCCATTATGGATAGGATGTAATAGCCAGAAAGCCAGTGTTGAATTGCTTCATTACTTCAGCTTTAATCTTCTCAGACATGTCGGGCCTCATTCGGCGGACTTTTTACTTGATTGGTGGACAATCGTCTCTTGTGGGGAGACGATGAACCATGATATCTGTGTCTAAACCCGGCATGTCTTCATAAGACCAGGCGAAGATTTCAACGTATTCTTTCAGCAGCTATATCAAGCGCTCCTTGACACTTGGTTCCAGATTGGCACCCACTTGTACTTCCTTCCGGTCTTCCTCTGTTCCTAAGTTGACAGTTTCCAACAACTCTTCATGAGGCAAGATGACCCTCTCTTCTTGTTGTAGAAGTCTGGCTAGGTCTCCTGGTACTTCACAATCTTCGTCATCTTCGTATTCAGCCTGATTGACCAAATCTTCAGAGTTATTGAAGGATACAACAGAATAGTCACCCATAGAATCCAGAGTGGATGGGTACCTGCATTTGTGAGTGTGGGTGTGTGTAAGGGATAGCCATCCTTAAACAAACAAAAATGCAAAAGGAAAGAAAATGAACACAACAATTTATAAATGAAAAACGTCCAATGAATCATTAAACATGGCATATGAATATGAAGAGAATTAAAACCCTTACAAATGGACCTACATGCCCCGGGCAAGGCATGAGGTGAAAAAGTAGTGTGCAGATTGTTTAAAAGTAATTATTACAGACCAACAGGAAATGTTCGAAAGATAAGTTACTGATTAATGAAAGTAATGGGGACGAAGTCTTTCGCCTCCCAGTTGTGTAGTCCCCCTCCGATGGTTGGGAAGATCCAATCTTCAATGTTGGCCTCTTCGTCTTCGTCTTCCAAAGCATTGATTCCATGAGGAGAAATCTTGATGGGTGTCCTTTCGATTTTTGAGCGACGCATAGCTTTTTTCCCCGCAGCGGTGAATCCCAACCCAAACTTGTCTGTTTTATGAGGAATGTCAGGCAACTGTCCCCATGTTGAGCTCTTCCCCTCCTTCATTGCAGCCTGTGCGTCTTTCAGAGATGCCATCCTGGCCACCTGCTTGGGTACCTCGGCTACTGCCTTTGCTACCGCAACTTCGGGAGCAATTTCCTCGAAGTGTTGGAACGGTGTTTCAATGAATTCGCCCTCCACCTCTACATACCGAAAGGAGTTCAGGTGACTGATCATATATTCCTCCTCATCGTGTACAGTTATGATCTTTCCTTTGACAGGGTATTTCAGCATCTGATGTAGGGAGGAAGTGACTGCGCCAACATTATGTATCCATGGTCTCCCTAGCAAGCAAGAGTATGACGGACGGATGTCCATCACATAGAAAGTTGAATGGAATACTTCAGTGCCCACCTTGATGGGAATGTCGACCTCCCCATGCACCATTCTTTTAGACCCGTCAAAGGCCCTGACAATGATATTACTTGGTTTCTGCTCCAAGCCTTCACAACCCAATCGATCCAGAGCTTTCTTAGGCAGCACATTTAGAGAAGAACCAGTGTCGACCAAGACATGGGCGAGAGTAGTTCCTCGGCATTCAATTGACACATGCAATGCGTCATTGTGCTTTCTTCCTTTTGGAGTCAGGTCAGCATCAGAGAAACCTAGGCCGTTGTCGGCGGTAAGGCTGGCTACACAATCCTGGGGAACATGGGCTGTCTTCAAAAATCTTATCAATGCTTTGGCATGAGCCTCAGAACAAAGAAGTAATGCTAACATGGAGATCTTCGAGGGGGTTTGCCCCAGTTGCTCTACCACATCATAATAACTTTTCTTAATTATTTTCAGAATCTCCTCCATTTCTTTCTTAGAGGTTTCGGGGATGACCAATGGCTGAGCCCTCGTCCTGACGAGCTCATCTTGGATCCCTTTCCCCTTATCAGCAGAAGTAGGAGGGACAACCACAGGAGTAACAGCTTCTTCAATCAGCGGAGTTCTTGCAAAAAGTTTTATCGGTGCAGGAGTAACCTTGACAGCAGCTGAGGGTCCAAAGATTGCCTTTGGAGGGGCAATCTCTGGAGAGAAAATTCTCCCACTTCGGGTAATCTTGCTCGTACCGGCAATGTTTCCAATGTCGGCATTTTCTTCGTCAGAGCTCTCTTCAGTTATCTCAACGTGTTTAACACCGTGATAGTAGATTTCTCCACCATAATTCCACGGTATCGATTTGTCAGATTTGTAGGGGACAGGCCCAGGCATGGTTATTTTCAGAGGAACAATCTTCGTAGCGGATGTAATCTTAACAGGATTTTTAGGGACCTTGGAAAGATTGGTGGAAATGGTGATTATTGAAACATCTTTGATAGAGGTTGGAGTAGCAGGAATCTTTTCGAAAAGAATTTGTTGGTTGTCCATTAGGCCTTGGATGCCTATCTTCAGCAATGGACAGTCGATTGGTAGGGAGGAACAACAGTAGCAGTCTTCTTTACATCCTGGAAAAATTCCAGCTTTCAACAGATTCAACTTGATTGTCAGTAATGGAGTTACCAGATTATCAACAACAGAAACATACAGATCTTCTTCAACGGCATGAACATGATGGCCATGCTTTGGCATCGGAGCGGATATTACATTCGGCTTCTCGGGGGCGTCGAACTCAACCTCTTTTGCGTCTATCAAGTCTTGAATTTTATTCTTTAGCGCCCAACAATTGTTGGTGTCATGTCCGGCGCTATCAGAATGGTAGGCACATTTGGCATTGGCATGATAGTATGGAGATGTGGTGTTAGGGTTTTTCGGTGCCTCCTTTAAACCAGTCAGATTCAACTTCAACAAATGGGGAAGAACTTGTGCAGGCGTCATATTGATGCGGGTGAACTGCCATTGTGGTCGTTCTACCCGTTGCTGGTTAGGTCTAGACTGATTGGTACGAGGCTGATCATTTGACGGATTTTGAATCATCACGGCCCCCACAGTCGGCCGGCGCTCAGTTCTCCCCAATCCCTTTTGAGAGTACACAATAGTTGCCTCCTTCTTGGCTGGAAATGACTTTTTAACAGTTGTAGATGCAGAGGCATCCCTTTGAATATTCCCATTCTTAATAACAGCTTCCACCCGTTCGCCAGTCAGAATTAATTCAGTAAACCCTGTGGAAGAGCTCCCGATCAAATGGTTGAAGAACAGGCCAGATAGGGTCCCCAAGAACATATCAACTAGTTCCCTATCAGAAAGAGGTGGCTGCACTCTTCCGGCCAAGTCGCGCCATTTCTGGGCGTATTCCTTGAATCCCTCATTTGAGGCCATCCCCATACCTTGTAGCTGAGTACGGGTTGGCGCCAAGTCAGCATTATATTGATACTGGCGATAAAAGGCAGCTGCCAAGTCTTCCCAGATATGCACCTCTGACCTCTCAAGTTGGTAAAACCAATCTAGCTGTGTACTGGACAGGCTATCCTGGAAGAAGTGTACCCAAAGATTTCTATCGGATGAATGAGGTTGAATTTTTCTGACATACGACCTTAGGTGCATCTTCGGGCAAGACAAACCGTCGTATTTTGAAAAAATTGGCACCTTAAACTTTGGAGGGATCACAATCCCAGCAATCAATCCCAATTCTTCAAAATCTAACCCGGGAACCCTTTGCAGCTCCATAGTTGCCAGTCTATCCTCCAAGTTTTTGTATTTGTCGTCCGTTGGCGGGTATTGCTGCTCTGAGTAGTCTTCATCTTCCTCAACTTCTTCCTCTTCAGCCTCGGACTCAGAAGGAAATGTAGCTCCTTTTCCCTTACCGGTTCCCTCATCAGATGTGGAGGGAAATTCAAGAACTCTCCTTACTTCATTCTCAAATCTTCTTCCCAGTGTAGCTACCCCAGCTCTTTTCTTCTTCTTTTTTTCCTTTTTCTTGTTCTTTATTCCCTAGCAGTGCTTTAAGATCCTTCTGACCCTTTGCTAAGGTCATTAGGAGTTGTTGAAACTGCGAGTTTTGTGACTGCAGATCTTTGACCGTCTGTTCGAGATCCATCTTACTGAAATAAACAGCAGAAAGATAAGGAAACCTGGTGTGAAAACCTGCTTATGCATATGATGAATGATATGTTTATTCATGCAATGCATTCAAGGATTTAGAAATTCAAAATTGTTGCAGACAAAAAGAACACACGTCATATTAATAAGAAGAAATTTTGTCAGTACATAAATGCCCCATGGGCCAAATATTACAAAAACTTCTTAAGGTAAAAAGACATTGCGCATCCTCTTTGGTGCGATGTAAGTTTTGAGGGTCTCCTCCTCGTGAAGTCAGCGGGTAAGCTCCAAAACCTTCTTCTCACTGGCGTAGAAACTGGCTTCAAAAGTATTCCGTTCTTCCTTGAGTTGGATCCAACTCTTTTGCATTTCCTCCCATGATGTTGGCATGTCAGGATGTAGGATGGTGTAAGGAACCTCTCCTTCCTTAACAGGCTCTTTAATCAAAGGGAGAAGGTGAGGGTAAGGCATCATAAGAATCTGGGCGCGGGTTCGTACCCACTTGAGATAAGGCTCAAGAGGGATGGAGTTCTTGTGCCCCAGTGTCTTACTATCTACTTTGTTAGGCATCCTCCAAGCTCTGATGAATCTTTGGCGAAGTCCTTGCGCATCGTTGTCGAAGTCAAAAACTAGGTCAGGAATCAGCATGTCATGAGGGCCATCCCTCCGTGCATATCCAAATTGTCTCAAAGCTAGACAGGGGTTGTAGGTAATTCCTCCCCTAATGCCAAGTAATGGAACATTAGGGAACTCACCACAACGATCGACGATGATGACATTTTCTCTGGACCGAGAACACCAATGTACATCAGAGTGTGTGAGGGTCATCAATCGTTGTGACCACCTCAAGCCTTGTTCATTCTTCAAAACTGATTGTGGAAGGTGAGAAATAAACCACCTTGCAAGGAGAGGAGTACAGCACATGAGAATTCCTCTCTTCCTCATTGTTCGTGTGTCAAATGAGTGGAGGATGTCCCCAAGCAATGTAGGTATGGAATTCCTGGATATGAAGATCTTAATAGCATTCACATCTATAAGTTGGTCAGGATTTGGGAACAAGACCAACCCATAAATGAGGAGTGCCACAATTTCTTCAAAGGCTTGTAGATCCAAAGAATTCCAACACTCTTGTGCCTTCTCAAACAAGAATTTTTCCAAGAAGCCTTTGACACCACTTCTAGTTTCCCAATGCCCCTTGATGTCAGATGGTTGCAAGTGTAGTGCTTGAGCAACATCTTCAGATTTTGGTTCTTTTTCCGTACCGTTGTAGGGTAGTTGATTAAGAATAGGAATTCTCAGGAGTTGAGAAAATTCCTCCAAAGTAGGCACCAATTGGTAGTCGGGGAATGTGAAACAGTGGTAAAGGGGGTCAAAGAATTGGAACAACACTTTCACCATGTCTTCTTCAATGTTGGTGTTGACTAGGCTGAGCAGTCTACCATGTCTTTCACTGAAGAGAGAGCTTTCTGGAATTCTGGATGTGAGCTCCTTGAGTTGAGGAGGGATTCTCGCAAGGTTGACTTGAATAGTTTTCCTGCGAAGAATTTCCATGACCTACAAAACAAGAACAAAGATGAAGATCCAAACCCTTGAAATGGTTAGTGGATGCATATGATGCTTTATGATGTTCATGATGTATGCACAAACATATGTACAAGAAAGTCACACAAAACCTTAGTTTCAGGCTTGCATGAGGTTTCATAGGTAAGTACCCTCTTGAGTGAAGTTGGCTTAAAAACCTGTCCTATAAATAGTAATCGGGTTCTAAGGAGCTCAATATCATTGAATTGTTTTCTATGTTCATTGTTTTGGTTTAGCCACTTAACTAGCGACCAAAATATTCCAAGAAAACAACCCTCAATGAGTGTAGTATTGAGTATCTACCAACTTCGGACTGCACCAAAGCTGGTCATCTCACTACCCCTAATAAAAGGCCAAGACGGTCAAGTAAGGTTCTAGGTCATTAGTGCTTAGTGACATCACTCAGCGGCCCCGTACTCTCCTTGATTAAACTCAAGGGTTACCGGTACTCACAAATATGTCGCACTAATATAGCTATTGCTTCAACCGTGTCGGTATACCCCGCACAGTTTCCACAATGTATTGCTATCTATGAATGTTTCCCAAATACGGGTGTAGGATTTCAAGCCCAAACAAGAGAACCAAAATATAAAGCAATCAAAGCAAACAATTAGTCATGCAAAAGGGTGATCTAAGCCCTAAGGTTACTCCACTTTTAAAGATTTCCCCAGCAGAGTCGCCAGTTCTGTGATACAGTGGGAGAACTGACTTGAGGTTTTGCGTTTGTGTTCGCAAATGTTTCGGTTTAGCAAGAGTTGCCACCGACTTTTTATTTTATCCTAAGGAAAGCTTAAAAAGCACAGCAAAAACCTTTGAGATGTTTTCTTGGGTTCGGGGAGTAGATTATAGAAAGGGAAGGTATTAGCACCCTTTCTATCTATGGTTATCCATGGGCTCTTAGTTACTTGCTTAGATCACTTGCCTTTGCTTTTCAATTGTTTGAAATGGTGCTTTGTGTGTGTGTTTTTGAAAATGTTTTGAAAAAGATGCCTTGTTTAGGCAACCCTTGTAACAATTCTTTACTCGAATGTTTTACAAAAGGTGTTTGTCTTTTTGAAAAGATGTTTCAAGGTTTTGAAAGTTGTTTTGAAAGTTGTGTTGTGGAGTGTGTTTTGAAAATAGGCAAGTGTGTTTTGCAAGTTTGATCAAGTAACTAAGAGTTGTCTACCCCTAAATTTACTCAAAGATTTTTTCTATGTTTTAACCCTTTTAACAGTATTGTTCCACCATTGTATTTGGTGGACAATCTTGTGTTAGGATGTTAACGGGACAGGCGCGGGTCATCGTATAGACCATGAATGCAATAGTGCCAAGTGTCTTTGGCAATTTTTCCTTTAAGGGACTTGATCATTTTTTAGGCAACTTCGAAAGCGTCATCGAGGGACTATGATCATTTGATTTGTTTTTGGTTTGCCAAAGACACTCAACATGCAACATGGCCCATTTTGGAAGGCAACAAGTGGAGTAACCCTAAGGGTGCAAGTGTGATTGGTGTTGTCCATTTTCATGCTTTTTTTGTCTTTGTATTAGTCAAGCTATTTGTTGGTTGATTTGCATACAAACCCTAAGTCTATCATGGCATAATTTGAAAGCTTTTAAATGCGGAAATTTAAAGTCCTAAATTATTACAACATGATTATAGGGATGGGGTACAAATGTTTGAATGGGGGGATATTTAGCAAGAAATTAAATCTAAAACTATTACATCCATATTGAATATACAAATATCAAATTGTACAATATTAAAACAAATATAATAAATATGCAAAAAATGTATTATGCACAAAAAGGATTTTTTATGTATGAGAAAGTATTTTTCAATGTGAAATATAAACAAAATAAAAAGGTCAATTTTTGGTGATTTTTATTGTTTAGGGCAAAACCCTAATTTTTGAATAAATAGCAATTATTTATTAATTATATACAATACTTATATGTTTATTTATACAAAAATAAAAAAAAAAGTATATTGTAAAAAAAAAGAGTATTTTTTAGTGTCATATATTAATAAAAATAAAAATGTATTATTTTTATATTTTTATCCTAAATATTCTAATAAAATATGTATAAGTATTTATATATTATATATTAAATATACTAAATATATACAAGAATAAAATATTAATTATTTACAAAAATGGTATATTTAGAAAATGTTTTCAAAATGTAAATAAAAAATAATGACTGAAAATATATATATTTTTGTATTATTTTTTAATATCTTAAATAAAAAGTATTACCTTTATTTATATACATATGCTAAATGAAACAAATAAATACCAAATAAATGCAAAAATGTGAGAAAAAATATTTTTAGTGTTTTTTCATGTTTGAATAAAAATATAGAATCAGAAACAAAAAGAAAAATGCAAAAATAATGAATATTTCACACAATGGGTCAGGGGGGTGTAAGTAAAAAAAGAGTGTGCAAAGAGTAAAAACAACTCAGGCCCAGCCCAAGTCAACCTTCTTCAACCTCCAGCCTTGTTTCAAACAGAAAACGCGTGCTTCACCATGTCCAACACAAACTCCTGATTCTTTGACTTTTAGCAAAAACTCACAACACAAATAATGTAGAGCATCAAGAGACGAATTCATACATATAAAAAACTTGACCTAACTCTAAGAAACAAGGGAGAATTTCTTCATCCCCAACTTCTGACCTAAATTTTCTCCAATGTTCATGGCCAAAATTCTCACATCATACTCAATATAAATGAAAAGTAAGTATATGGATGGCTTCAGGGCTATGAGGTGAACATGTTTCATTCACAAACCTAAGCCTAACTCTTCTTATATTGAGAGATAGAAGTTCATTTTTTTACCTGTTTCAGCTTGAGTCGTGTACAACAATCGAGGTATCTTCAATGGAGTTTGAGCTTTGGTACAGCTTTCCTGAAGTCCAAGGATGCTTCTCCTATGCTTGGCTTGCTCTGAAACTGCCTGTATCGTGCTATGGAAGTCCACCTGTACAGCTAAAAAATGAAAATGGCAACAGGGGTTAGGGATGTTACAGTTTGTATCTAGGGCTTGGGATAGCTTCAATGGATGGTAGGGAGTGTGTTTGAACAATCTTTGGCCAAAACGCACGAGCAAACTGAGTTGTGCAACTCAATCTGCAGGGATGCCCTGTTTCTTGCAGAAAAATGGTGTTTTGATGAATGGGTAGGTTTGAGGGGTGGTTGATTCGTGTTTTAGGTCAGTTAGGGAGTGTGAAAGTTGTTTGCAAAGTTTGCTTTGGCTGGTTTTTACAGGAATGAGAGTTGGTATGTGTTTTGCCAAGTTTTCTTCTAATGTAAGCAAGGATATGTCAACTTGTGATATAGGCTTGTCCAATGTCCTTAAACATGCTGCATATCTTGTTCTTGATCAGAGGGATTTGTGTACAAATGCTAGTCTCAAAGATCTGGCCCATGCCTCTTGGATTTTGAATTTGACATAAAGCACTACTTTACAAAAATGGCAAAGTTGCTTTTTCTAATTATGGATTAGTTCTTTGTGTAATGACTAAATGCACAAAACAAGACTTGAACACAAAGGTTAAGCATTTAATTATTGAGTGTGAAGAGGTTTAGAGGCCTGCAAACCATCACAAACCCTGCTGACTTGAAAATGCAAATGATATGAACATGTATTTGGCTATGAACAAAAGTGACTTTTTCCCATCTTTGCAAATTCGATTCTCCCTAACCACAAGGGTGTTTGAGAAGTTCTTGGACAATTTGGAAATCTTGGAATGTGAACTACAATCCATCTTTGTAATGCAAATTGAAACTCCAAGTGGAAGCATGTGAAAAATGGCCAAGAAGTTGGACAAAAATCCTGCCTAGAATAGGTCAAAATTTCTCTAAGTTAAAAATGTTTTGCACCCTTGTTCCAAAAATCATAACTTGAGCTACAAGCTTCCTTTGAGAAAACTTTGTGAATAAAAGTTGTATATTTTGAAATGGACTACAACTTTAATGTTTTGAGTTTTGTTTGAATCCATTTTTATCTTGGTGAAAAAATGGGACAAAGTTAGAAAAAAATAAGGAAATTTTATAACTTAGAAATATTTCTAAGTTATGAAATTTCTTCATTTTAAACCCTAATTTGCAATTTTGGGTTTCTTGATGAACAAGTTTCATAATTTGACATGTCTTGATGAAAAATGAATATTGGCACTTGATTTTGACCAAAAAGTCAAAGTTTGACTTTTCAGTATACAGTCAAATTTTGATCAGTTGACTGGAAAATTCATCTGTCAATCCTATGCATTTGGGATCTTTTGAACTTGTTGAATGTGTCAAGACAATTACATTGAGTCCTTGAGTCCACATGTGAGCTTGGTTTGCCATTGGTTAGGTCAAACAGTCAAAAATGCCTTTGTGCAGTCAAAACCCTAAAAATGACCATTTTGCCCTTTTGGTGATCTGATCAAATTTCTTGTGGAATTGTGATCCAAACATGACCAAATGGTTCATATGAGTTCATTATGTTGATGTGGGTAAAAAATCATGAAGTTTGACTGTCAATTGGCCACAGTTGACGTTTTCCCCAATACAGCTGATTTCTAGGTCAACTGTCCAATTGACTAGGCAAAGATTGGAATCAAGGCTTGAAACTTGGTATGGATAAACTTGTGAGTCCAACATGAAGCATGAAAGTCACTATGGGCATTTTAGGTCAAAAAATCATTGTGAAAACTCAAACCCTAATTTGGGTCAACAGTGCAAGGAGGGGTCTTGAGTAGAGTAAACCCTAACTTGATCCTGAGTTCCAAGAGTCTTGTGGTGAGAAAATATTGATGAAATGAGATGGCAAATTTTGGGGTACAACAAAAGTCAAAGGTCACAATTCATCAAAATATGTCAAAATATGAAACTTATTCATCAAGAAATCAAAAATTCATTTCATTTTGAAAAGTCAAAGTTTTCTAACTTAGATATTTTTCTAAGTGTTTAAAACTTCATGTTTTTTCCTAACTTTGAGCCAATTTTTCACCATGATGAAAGATGATTCAGAAGAAACTTCCAAAATGAAGGTTGTATATCTCCATGATATCTACAACATTTATTTACACAACTTCTTCTAAAAATGCTTGGATCTCAAGTTATTAATTCATAAAGTCATGGTCTTGAAATTGAACACTTAGTGAAATTTTGCCCTAGTTTTGGTCAGGATTTTAACCTAACTTCATGGAACTTTTTCATATAGTTCGAAGGGGAATTTTCAAAATTGATTCAAAGAGGGGTTGTACAGAACATTACAAGCTTTCCAAAATGTCCAAGAACTCCTTGATATCATTCTTGAGCAAGGAGAATCGAAGAGAGGAAGTTAGGGTTTTCAAACTTGAATTACAAGTCATTTTGTGAAGAACAAGAATTCAATTTCAAACCTATGATGTACAATCTTTCTTTACAGGCCTCTAAACCTCAAGATCTCTCCATAATCAGAAGATTACACTTGCTTTTGAGCTATTATCCACTTGATTCAAGCTTTATCCAAGTAAATTTTCCATTTTTGGCACAAAGTAACCATTCCATTCTTGTAAAGAAGCTTTAATCACAAAGTCAACTTGTATGGAGCTTTACACTTGTTCTTTCTGCACAAGCATGCTCTATAAACTCAGAACAAACATGTTTAAAGTTGCTAGCCACCCTACAAGACATGTACCTTGCATTGAAACCGTGTTTGTCAAGATAACTTCAAAAACAAGTCAAAAACTCATAACATGTGATTCTTGGTTTCTGACCTCCTCAAGTACTCAAACCTTTTCCTTACTTATGCACAAGTGTATTGCAACATAACACACGAATATACAAGCTCCCAAACTCCCTGAAAACTCAAATTGCACAAAACCTCCATTTTTGTGTCATTTTTTATTTTGAACTTCAATCTTCCAAACCACTTGTGCATTTCTTGGCCTTTTAGTTTCAAAAGCTTCCTCATATCAAATACAAACCATCCTTGGCCCTGTTTGCAGACTGTAGCATCATCTTCATCAACATCCATAGCCAAAAACAGAGCATTGCAGTTGGACTTCTCCAGGCCATTTCAGCCACTCTCTACTCAAGCTAAGAATTGCATTAGCTTCCTAGAGGTCCAAGGAAGCTAACCTGATCATCACGACAGCCTTAAACAAGCTCAAATCCATTTCATGATTTCCAGTTTTGAGGTATTTTTCTTGAACTTCTATCTTCATATTCAGGCATCATTTGAGTTTGATTTGTGAAGATAAAATATAGATACCATTGCCACGAAGCTGTACATATCCATAGTTTGCATTTGTATGGCCTTAGCTTAGAGAATTTTAGAGTAGAAGTTTTCTGAAATTTTTAGGTTTTAAGTTAGGGCCATAAAAATTCTCATTCATCTTTGACTGTTAGCTTAAGTTATTTATATGGTTGGATTCGTGGGAAGAAATGCCACAACTTTCATGTTTGAACTTTTCATTTTTGTTGAGAGATGAAGAAGATACATGTCCTTTCGCTGGAGGTTGGAGATGAAGTGTAATCAGGGCGCGTTTTGTGTTATGTATTTATTGTTTCAGTTATAGTACCGGATGTACAGCCACCCCAGTGGTAAAGCGCGCGTCTGTCCATCCTTAGGTCTTGGGTTCAAGCCCCAGCGTGACCTTTTGCTATTTTTCATAATTTTCTGACTTTTTTGTGTTTTTTTGGCAGCGCTTGGGCTTTTCATGTGGGCTTGAGCATTTTTTCTCACAATACCTCGTGTCGTACTGATTAACCCGCCTGACTTTTTCTTTATATTTTTATTTTTATTTTATTTTTATTCATTATTATTATTATTATTAATATTTTTATTATTATTATTATTATTTTTTTTATTTTTATTATTATTATTTTCGTAAAATCATAAAAAATCCAATTTTATTTTTATTTATTTTTTGTACTCATGTAGTTTATTTTCCATAAAACAAAAAGATAAAAAAAACATTTTTCTTAAAATAAATAAATTTCCTTTCTTTTCTTAAATAATTAATTTTTAAACTTAGGATAAATTAATATATTATTTTACTTTCTTAGTTAAAATTAATTTAGAACTTAGGTTATTTTAATTAATTAATCTTCATTTATTTTCATTAATTTAAAACCTTTTCATAAAAAACCCTAAAAAATCATTTTCAAATTAATTTCTTTTCTTAATTAGTTTAATTTAATTTATTTAATTTTAATGAATCATTTTCTATATCTAAGTCAAAACTAAACCCTTTCATAAAAAAACAACAAAAATCATTTCTTTTTCCATTTATATTCTTGCATTTTATTTTCAATTTTGTATAATATTTAATATGGTTGTAATAGATAATTAGGTTTAATTTTCTTGCAATCCCCATTTGTAAATTTGTACACCCCTCTCCCCTAATGATGTAATAGCGTAGTAATTTTACCTTTCACAATTTATCGCTTTATATAAATGCTAGTAATTAGGGTTTGTATGAGAAGATAAAATCAACAAATAGAAAACCCTAATCAAAGACTAAACCAAGCATGAAAATCAATACACTTGCACACAAGCACCCCTAGGGTAAAATCCACTTGGTTGCCTTGTGAAAATGGCCATATTATGCATGTGAGGTTTCTTAGAAAAAACAAGCAAAATACAAGATCATAGTCCCTCGATGACGCTATCTATGTTGCCTTTTCAAAATGATCTTAGTCCCTAAAGAAAGATGTTAAGATACCTTGCAACATTGCTAATCATGGTTATACGATGACCTATGCCCGTCCCGTTTACATCCAAAGATAGGGTTACTTACCAAATCAATGGTAAGATAACAATGTCAAAGGAGAAAGGAAATGAACTTGAAAGACTTTTGACTAGGTAGAATGCCCCTAGTTACTTGCTCACTTTCAAAACCAAACATCCTTGCTATTTTCAAAACAAACATCTACACTTTCAAAAACATCATTCAAACTTGAAAACATTTTCAAAAGATCAACACTTTGTATACATTCTTACGAACGAGAATCATTACAAAGTTTGCCTAAACGATGGCGCCTTTTCAAAATACTTTCAAAAACCACACAAAGCATAATTTCAAACAAAAGCAAGTGATCTAGCAAGTAACTAAGAGCCCATGGAAAACCATGGATGAAAAGGGTGCTAATACCTTCCCTTTTCATAATCTACCCCCTGAACTCAAGAAACAATCTCGAAGGTCTTTCCTGTGCTTTTTCACCTTTCCTTTTGGATAAAAGAAAAGTCGGTGGCGACTCTTGCTAACCGTAACATTTGCGATCAAACACAAAACATCCAAGACAGTTATCCCACTGTATCACAATGTGTATTGGTCACAAGTATTAGATCTGTAATGAATATACAAGAAAATAAAACTCCCTCGTGCCTGGATCGAACCCAGGACCTAGAGGGGGTATTCCTTTATGACGCGCACGCTGCCATTGGACTGTATTGTTCATTCGTTAATTCAAATACAAATAAATAAATATATTAAAAAACTCAATCATTTTTATTTCAGACACGCGTGCGCCCAGGTGGATTTGAACAAGCCAACCAGGTGATGACACTCAAGTCGTCAGAGTCAGCACGCCAGAGTTAACCTTCTGGTTGTCTTCTCCGACCATTCAAGACATCGAACCTGCAAAAATGTCCATTTTAATGATCCAGAAGTACCCTATCCTACTAAGCTAAGCCATGTGAGTCTAATGGTATGGTCCTTTTGATCTGAAAATGTCTACACGGAGACTCAAAGATCTCGATTCGTATTTCCCTAAAATTGAAAAACCTTGTTCATACACTACAATTCACATGTTATATGTTAGATCAATTCTGAAGATGCATACAAACACATGTGAATACATGGAATTAGCTAACAAGGTGTAAATTAAGAGATTCAGTTTTGAACATTTTTACCAAACCAGTGAAATCTGGGTAGCTTGTTTTGGCTGGATTTTGACTTAACAAAGGGTCTGAATAGGCTCTTGGGAACTCTTGGAACGTGTTTGAATGCTTGAAACTGATTGATCATAGCTGCAAGTTGGGTTTTCCAATTTCCCTAGCTTTGATAAATTTTGAGAATTTTGTAGAGCTTTGTTATGCAATTCTTTTCGTGTCCTTGCTTTTGATTCCGTTTACCTTTATATAAAGGAGGGAACGAGCCAGCAAACATGGCATGAAATCAAGGTCATGAAGCCACAATAAAACAAGGATCAACAATTTTCCATACTTATGATTTTCTTTCCATTTTGAGCTTGCAACAAACCTGGACAGTTTGTGGCTGTCTTGTATGCATTATTGGGCTTGTTATGGACTGAAAACAAAAGGCCCAAGTCCTTACACATTCATCTCATATTTTATCTTGACTTTGTTTGTTTTTAAATGAATAAATTCAAATAAAAGAAATAAAAAATCACAAAAGTATGTGAATGAATGTAGAAGCCTTCTAACATCTTTTAATCATGTTTGAACATCAAAAATTAGGCCCACTAGTTCAAAATTGCAAGTTTACTCAATGTGCATTTCATGAATTTCTTCAAAATTTACCAACTTATGCAACTCATAACTTGCTCAATTTTCATCTTTTGAAGGTTATATTTGACTTTTTTAAAATCTCAAGATGTCCTCTACACTTTCTCTTTTAATCATTTTTTATTTTGAAAACATTATGTTGATGTAAGTTGCCTTGACGAAAAAGTGTCTTTTGTTGACTTTTGAAAAGGACCCATAATGTATTAGCTCATATCTTTCAAATGAAGAATTTTTTGGACTTGAACACAAAAACAAAGATGTAGAGAATTGAATTTTATTTAAAATGGTATTTCTTTTCAGAAAAGTTGATGAAGCATGTGAAAGTTATGCTTGGTTAAAGTTTAGTTGACTTCTTCTAAAGAAACCCTAATTTGACAATTCTTAACTTTTGATGAATTGAGGGCTTTCCTTGAGGAATCATGATAAACCCTTGATCAAATGATGAATATCACTTCAAAATGTTGATTTTGACCAAAAATCTTGAAGTTTGACTGTATGTTGACCATAGTCGACTTTTTAACCAATACAGTTGATTTTCAACCATCTGAGCATTTGACTGGGCAAATTTATGATGTAGGACTTGAAACTTGATATGCACATTGTTAAGGACCTATGAAGAATCATGGAAGCCACTTGAGACCCTTGCAAACCAAATTTCCTTGAGAAAATCAAAACCCTAATTTATAGACCTTTGGCTTAGGAGGAGCATTTGACTGGTCAACCTTTGAGATTCTTTGAGTATTTGAGGAGCTTTGAAAGAATGCCTTGAAGAAAAATGGGAGGGAAATTTTGGGGTACAACAACTTACAAGAGGAACAACTAGTTCGATCATGGAATGCTGAAAAGCTAAAACAATATTACAGTTAAAAACACTGAGCAGTCGGCAAGTTTAGTCGACAAGACAAACTCACCCAGGCCCGACCATGCGTGCATGCCTAGGAACAAGCATAGCACCCAAATATTAAAAAGGGGCGAAGCTCCGCTCTTATAATGAGCGCATCATCAACCCAACATGGATAACTCGATCGAGCTCCATAGTCCTCATGCCACGACGGTAGAACGCCTGGATTGCGACGAGAAGTTCACCCCTCCGAACCCAGGTCCCTCAAAATGAGACCTGAGTTTCGGCCCATTTCTGGTATTCACCCTGGTCGTTTGATCAATTTCCCCACATTGGCAAACATACGAACTAAACCAGCAAATCCCTGCTACAAACTCTTGGAAAAATAAAAGATGTTCCAAGTAGACAATTTTATCAATAAACATGCAAACACAAGTTAATATTTGGACCAAACAACCACCATGGCCGAAAAACTAAAAGAAACGACCGCCTGGGGCGCTATTATGTGAATATTACAACAAAGGAGGCCTTTAACGCCCCCATTAAAAAAATTGTGGCCACAGAGACCAAGCTTGTTCAGAGATTACATAAATGGGCAAAATCCCAGAGAAACAAAATTACAACAATATGGCACACAGGCTGGAATAAATAAAACAACTAGCAATCACCCTTCAGTCTTTTCCTCAACGACGGGCGATAACTGGGCAGGACCCTCGACGGGCTGAGCAACAAACTCTTTGAGGTAATAGGGGACCAGAATCTTACCAGCAGCCACATAATATTTGACCCCTATACCTAAAGTGTTGAGTTCAGCCCCGAGGTTTAGCACGTGCATCTACTTCACTGCATTTTCAAAACTCTCCTCGGAGGCAGCCTGGGCGTCATCCACCGCCCGTTGTAAACGAGCAAAAAGCTCAACCTGAGTCTTTAAATATTTGGTGTCATCTGACTCATCTTCGGTGGGTGTAACCTCGGTAGATAGGGTTTTTACCTTCTCCTAAAGGTCTTTATTTTCGAGAAACAGGATCTTGCGCTCCTCCGAGAGTCTCCCTGATTCTTCCTCGGATATCCTCCGGGCCTTTTCCTCGTCGATCTGCCCCTTCTCGCTCGCATCCAGCTTAGCCCAAAGGTTATTCAACTCTTCCTCCTGCGAGGAACTCCCCTAAGTATAGGCGACGACCATCTCCAAAATCTGCATTAAACCACCAGCATCCTGCGCCAGCATCGCCCTCTTCTCCGGACGGCTCAAACCCTCGAGGTGAAGGGATTCGACCCGAGGAAGGCGAAGAGCTGCCCCCTCGAAGAAAGCCTTCTCTAGCCAGCAAGGGGGCAGGTCGTACGTCCCTTTCCCATTTTCGGCAGTCAGGTCGACGCTTCCCTCGGCACGCGGTCTTTTCTCTTTCGAGGATACAGGGGCAGAAGAGAGAGCAACCGTAGCTTGGTCTGAAGACGAGTTTCCCGGCCCCAAAGTAGGAGTAACCCCTGAGCTAGTCTGAGCATCCTTTTGAGCCTTCCTCTCTCTAGCAGCAAGAGTCTTGGCTATATGCTCTTGGACGGGATTCATGTTATCTGCAAAACAAACAAAAAGAAGCATAGTTAGAAAACGAGGACTCAAAAGCGATGACCACATGTAACTATTCAAAACATGAATACCAAAATACTTGACGGGATCCTCTCTCCCGAGGAGCTCTTTGACGATTATAAGGTTCGGCTCGTATACAGCCTCCCCGTTCTTATCAATCACCGGCCTGCCTCCTCGGCCCACTCGCTGGACACGAGGGATACGGGTCACAAAAGCAGTCAAGAGGACGAAGCTCACCTAGTCCTCAACTTTGAGCTCCCCCTCCTTCCAGACGTAGGAACCCAATTTGTTGTCGAAGTGCTTCCTCGTCCACTGGAACGGGAACTTGTAAACCAGTTTTACCACAGGGTCTCCTAGCTCATTCAAACGGGGAGTACCATCCTCGTTATGCATCGGTACGGTCCTAAAAACATTCAGCATCGCCTTGCTCGAAGAAGGATGCACCAGTATGTATTTTTCCTTGATGTGATGAACGGACTCCAGATAAGCTTTAAATAACTTCCTGTTGCCTTGCTTCAACGCAACCTATCCCCATTTGTCATCGATCATGTTCCTATAGAGGTAAAAGCAGTAGAAGAACAAGGGAATGGTAGCCCCTATCTTCAAGTAATCATAAACAATCTCGAACACTCGCATGAACGCGATGTTGTTCGGGTGCAATTGGGAAGGAGCCAGTCGCAGAAGCCTGAATACGGCCACCTCAAAATCCGAGAAAGGGAGCCGAAGACCCATTTTCCGAAACATGATTTCATACGTGGGAATCAGCCTTCTGTCGTATTTCGAGAAGATCCTGCTCTCTTTCTTGGGAATATACAGCGACAACTCTCCCTAGTTTCCTTCCTCGTGAGTATAAACCTCAGTAAAAACGTCATCCCGATGCTCGAAGAAATAAGAGGGCCAGTCTCAGGGATCATTCGCGACCCAAGCCCGCGGATCCTTTTAGTCCCCGGGGGGAAACAAGCAACCTTGATCAGGGGAGGCCATCTCCACATCGCCTCCCCCACTTGCTATTCCAGCTGATTCAGCTTGTCCATGGAAATCTCCAGAATGCTCGACGAGCTACTCGCCTCGTCCGAAGAACATCGTGAAGATCCAGAAGACTCGCTCGAGAGATCAACCCGAGCATTGTCGACCATAGTACCTGAAAAGCAGGGGATGAAGATGAGTTTGACATCAATGTCAAAACCACCCTTCCACCGCTAATCAAGTGAAAGGGCGTTGGGAAACGAGGATCCACGGTGGCTCTGGCGATTCTAAACTATAGAACCGCCGCCTGCCACCAACACTCCCCTAGGGCGTCCTAACAGACAAAATCCTAAACCCTAGCCGCGTGCATTTCTAGGAAGAAAATCACAAAAATCTGAACTACTAAAAGCAAACGACAACAAGAAATTGAAATCTTACCAGTTAAATAAGAAGGAAGGCTAGAAGTAGCAGCAGCGAGCAGCCAATCTCAAGAAACGACTGTGGTCGACAGGCGAGCGATTACGAGCACTTGGGAGAGAGAACGAAAAACACTAAACTCCATGCTCCTCTCGTATTTATAGCTGGGACCATCCACGCGTGTAAGACACGCGCCTGGGAAACCCTAGGATCGTCATCATTACACCCTAGTCCCTAAGCCATCATTCCTCCACTTCGCCAGCATGCTACGCGAAACATGCTACCTCTTCAAGGTCAAGGCTCCTAACGACCAACTTCCCATCTCCCAGCGAGAAAAGGCGCAAAGGGAGACACTCATTCTCCCTGTAAGATGCACCCTGTTCAACAAGCTGGTGTTAAAGTCATCACTCATGTGCCCAGAAGCAACGAGTTGGGGGGCTACTGTTCTGGACTGGCCTGACAGCTAGAATGGGCACAGTCTAACCCTTTCTTTCGGTATGGTACATACGTCTATGGCTCGAACTTCCCCGCTCTCAGTCGAGCAATATCGATCATTTTCCCTCCCTAACAGGCACTGACCTAAGATGATAAACAAGCACCTCTCAGTCTGCCCGAACTCAAGTTGTACGGACAACCAGAAACCGACTAGACCGCTGCCCGTAACTAATCTCCTCCTCGGAACCAATTGCTAGTTACAGGCACATCTGCTCGGTTTGACCAAGTTCTGGCAGTTACCTATTTTTACGGACCCGCATATCCAGGCCCAAAAACAGGAACCGATGACCATGCGCCAGGGACATTATATATACCCTCACACTTGTAAGGGCTAGGTATCAAATATTCACTATTTACCACCAATACCTTAACACTTTGCTTGTATCTAATTGTTTCCACTCTTACTAGATCGTCGGACTTGCAGGTACAACCCCTTTTTTTCTTCTCGATATCACAACCCGACTGCAGATCATCATCCAACTATCTTGTAGGTTCTGATCAACCGGTAAAATTATATATATATATATATATATATATATATATATATATATATATATATATATATATATATATATATATATATATATATATATATATATATATATATATATATATATATATATATATATATATATATATATATATATATATATATATATATATATATATATATATATACACTGAATTCTAAAACTAATGAATTTAATATAAATCATAACTTAAGTCAAAGACTTAAATATATTTAATGAAAGATATATTAAAATTAAAAAATAAGAATTTAAATTCAAAATTATATTTTTTGTATAAAGATTTAAAAGTTAGTCAACCTTATAAATATTTAAAATTTAATATATTAAATATATGTGTTCTAGCATATGAAACACTATGTCAGAAATAACCTACGAAAGCGCTTTTTTTGGGCTTTAAAAGCGCTCTCGTAGGTGGCGCTGCTAAAGGTTTTAGCAGCGCTTTTTGTTCAGAAAAAAGCGCTCTCGTAGGCCTACCTATGAAAGCGCTTTTTGGTAAAAAGCGCTTTCATAGGTAGGCCTACGAGAGCGCTTTTTTCTGAAAAAGCGCTTTCATAGGTGTATTCAGAATGCGTGTCAGGCAATCTAAAGTAGGCCTATAAGAGCGTTTTTTGTTCAGAAAAAAGCGCTCTCGTAGGCCTACCTATGAAAGCGCTTTTAATCAAAAAGAGCTTTCATAGGTAGGCCTACGAGAGCTCTTTTTTCTTAAAAGCGCTTTCATAGGTTTTTTACTGAAAAATCTAAAATTTAAAAAATTTCTAAACCTGCATTTTTTTGCAGCAAACCTGTAATTCTTAAACCGGTATTTTACAATCTAATCTAGAAATACCAATATATATTAGTTTTAATCCAAATACCAAATGTAATTCAAATACCAAATATTATATATATATATACAAATACCATTATAATCAATTCATATCCAAAATATATATACACCATGGTAATTCAATATTAACATGTTTTTAAACGTAACAAAATACACCCTAAGAAATCAGCTATATAACACTAAGTAAATCAATCCTAATCTACATATATATCCAAGGTCCTGATCCTGCAATATGAACATAATAACACGGTCAGTGTTGTATACACAAAACAATATATTCATAATTAACCAATTTTCACACAACAATGTATTTGTACCTTATTATAAGATTCTTAGCTCAATAAAATATTGGCACAACTCCTCTTTGAGTTCTTCCAATTGACGTGGCGAGTAATATGGACAATTGTATTGATCAAAATACTACATTACAAAACAAAATATATGCATGATTTAGTTTAATGTAATAAATTATATGCAAAATCTGATAAGTAATAAAACAAAGTATAAATCCATACCGTGATTGGAATCTCGATTTCATTCATTTGAATGATTTCTTTGATAAACTTCAAAACGAAGTATCCGCAATCTATGCCGTTTTGTTGTTGAGGGCACTACATAGAAAAACAAATAAGATTATACACATTTATTGATTTATCAAGTAGCATAAATATTATAAGCAAAATTGTTGAAATTTATATACCTGTACTTTGATCCAATTAATGTTGTTTGATTTAGACCGTGGTACTCGTGCTTCCCTTTGACATCAGAATACTTGTATTAAACTGATGACAAAATTAAAATATTTATTTAGAACAATGACATTGAAATAATTAAATATATAAACACAAACGAATATTTAGAATAATGTCACTTACGTATCAATCACTAGCTTCATTTCCAGATAATTTGTCCAATCGCCGTCAACCGAATTCAGGTAATAGACCACTTCTTTTATGGGATTGATTGCAAGCAACAACCAGTGACATCTATAAATTAAAGCAACAATTTAGAAGCGAATTTTAATGTAAAAAATACAAATATTAAAAGGAGCTTAGAATGAAAATCTAACCCTGTATTATAAGGCAAAAGATACAAGCTCTCTGTACTGGAAGTTGTCATGAATCTTTCGACCAAGTGTTCTCTTACTGAATCAGGTTCCCTAGAAATTGTTGCTCCGCTGACACGGGAGGAAGACACGAAACAGAATCTATTTGACAATTGATTCCCGCGCATCAATTTGTCAAATAACATCCTTAAATAAAAACATAATTAATATTAGACTATTTCAATTAAATGTTTAAAAAAAATGTTCAACCAATTAAATAATATATTGATCGGTTACCGGATGTACGAGTGCATCACACTGATGCCTAACTCTCGATGATGAAAGATTTGTTCCATGTCCTCTAATCCAATTGTTTCGGTACATGGAAAACCAAAGACAATTTCATCCACATCGATTTGACGAATTCCATCATTCATCAAATCTGATGTGCCAACTAGTGTCTCCAGACACTGTCGATACCTAGGCACAAATTTACGGACAGGAACCTTCTTCTTAGGTGGAACCGTACTAACTTTTTGGCTCACCTGCTGTGACTGATCTTGAGAAGGTACCTTAAAAATCATATAGAATTATGTAAGATACAAAGTTATGCAGTTTTTTATTCCGATCATAAATGAAACACTTTAAAAGTACCTGTCTTTGCGATGCAATAGACTCGCCGCGCTGCAAAATCCCTTTATCCTTAGATGCGGGTTTTGTAGGAGTCTAAAATTACCATGTATAAAATTCAGGTCAGAACTGTCAGTTGAATACTTAAAGATTCATAATGGTTTTCAACATACCTGATCATCTATGCAAATGAGGTCTGATGGCCATGCCACAAAAGATCCTACTGCATCTCGCAGCAATGTGGTCTCCGCAACAATGTCAGGTACCGGTAGCAATGCATTCATATCTAAAACAACATCAACCGATACCTTCATGTGGCCATCCGGGAGCGGTCTATGGTGAATTAAATCTCCCGAGGTGTTGTGCACTTTTCCCTTGCCAACTACCCGATAAGTCGGAGACGCTAGATACAGCTGACAACATGAAATGCCCTAAACCAATAATAACCGTTAGACTTCCTTTAATGTTAACAATAATAACCGTTATAATTATACTTTCTCTAAATATAATGGATTATCATCTTAATTACCTCGGGAAAATTTTGTTGACAGTTGATACTATCCTTGTCACTAGTTTCTTTCAACTGTGAACTGCTCCTTTCTGCCATATATCTCTCTTTGTCCCTCTGCAGTTCACGGACTTGTGCTTGTAAATCCTGCAATGTTTGCATCACTTCTGCATTGCTAGGATTTCTTTTTCTTGGATTGTTATACAGAGAGGTAGGAGTCACACCATGGCCTTTACCCCTCACTCGTCCCGGATACTCAGCAACACATAGTGCTCGACTGAGTACGCTCCTGATATTCGGGTCATCACCCGTGGATACCGATTGCGATATAGTCTCCTGTAATTCATTTAAATATCGATAATTAAAGACACAACGTTAATTATATATTAATTAAAGACATAATGGTATACTTACACACTCATCATAAATATGTTGTAGATCGGGTTTAACAACTTGATCTCTGCCAACACGAGCTTCCTTCCACAGCACATGTGCAGGTAGTGATGTTTCGTCACTCTGCGTCTCCTTCAACTACGCATTGTTACAAATAATAAAATCATCAATACACATTGTTACAAATTAATAATACACATTGAGATAATTAATAAGATCGTAGAATTGAGATTTACTTACAATTTTTTCCTGTAAGCGTGCATATCCCAAACGACCTTTTTTATATGGATATGCGGGTTTTGACGCTCTCTCCCGATTTACAGCACTCACTTTCTTGAAATTCTCGTCTCTTCTTTGGCCCACAAAAGCAACCCATTCTTCGGGTGTAATGAAGCTCTCATATTTATTTGGTCGTTCAGGATCCTCTTCAACAAAATTTCCTTCATCGTCTTTAAGAAACTTATTTGTCAAAAAATTTCTCCACCCTCTATGTCTTTTTCCGGCCAAGCCCATTATATACTTTTTGCGGGAATCTTCAATGTTAAAAGACCTCTACAAAAAAACATACGCATAGAGGGTGTTAGTATATGTAATTTAAAAACAATATTTTCGTCAAAATAAAGCAAATAACAACAACCATATATGATACCTTTATCTCGGTCCAAATTCTTTATTTAGCATCCAACTCTCCTTTTTTCCAGCTAGGAGTGGTGATCGGAATGTGCATACGAACAAGCGTACCGATGTAGCTTGTCAGCTTTGCAGAATTAGGCCCAATTAGTTGGTCATCATTATTCCAATCTACATTATACATAATACCTCTATCTCTATCACGGATGATTCCCCGCATGATAGTTATGCCTCGTGTGATGTCCTTATCTGAAGTGTCTTGTGGAACATTATCTTGTGGAACATCTCCTTGTGGAACATTTTCTGAATTATCTTGGTTACTAGCCATTTGACCTGTAATAAAGAAAAATTAGATTAAATTAAATGACATGTATAAAATTCCATAAAGCAAAAAAATGAAATGACGTATATTTAAATTTTACTGGATGATATAGGCTATATATATTATACTATAATGAAAAAAATGAAATGATATAGGCTATATATATTATACTATAATGAAAAAAATGAAATGATATAGGCTATATATATTATACTATAATGAAAAAAATGAAATAACATATATATAGATTTTATTAAATGACATTGTCTATAATTATATATACTATTACCTTTTTCACTAACATCTCTTTCTTTTCTTGGTAGGAATATGTTCTACTCGTCTCTTAACAACGCGGACGGTTGGATTGATCCAAATACCCTCATTATGATCATTTCTAATGCATGATTCATTCTCATTTTGATCATTTCTGGTAAAAGATTCAATGTCAACACCAGTATCGCCTTGGTCTCCAATCTTTTCATCAATTACTTTGTTAGAGAAAAGCACTATAGACCATTTCGTACTTGTCGGATCAGTGACATAGAACACTTGTTTAGCTTGAGAGGCTAGAATGAAATGCTCATCTTTGTACCCCGCCCTGTTAAGATCCACTTGCAAAAATCCTGACTTATCCATCCGTATACCATTATTATTTTCAACCCACTTGCAACCGAATATAGGAATCTGAAATTTCTCGTAATCAAAGACCCAAATGCGCTCGATAACCCCAAAATACGACAAATTTTCAAATTTCGGGTTTAAGTCCTTCACACTAGATATGTGCATTGCTTCAGCTCTCAAGGTGACACCACTATTTTGCACAGTACTTTTATCATCTTGTTCTTTGGTATAAAATGTGTATCCATTAATTGTGTATGCGCTATAAGAAAATGCAACCAAACTTGGACCATATGCTAAACATCTCAACCTTTCTGTCACTGAGGCGGGATCTGAATGATACTTTGAATAAATATGTTCCTTAAACCATGGTATGAAACTTCAATTGTGCTCTCGTGCAATCCAATTCTCATTTCTATTCGAATTTAAACCTCGAAGAACACCCTTGTGTATTTCAACATACGGCTCAACCTCAATCTCATTGTGCAGAACATACAAATGCACTTGATCCCGTTCGACCCTTGATACTGTCACAACTTTATTTCCAATTAGCTTCTTACCTTCTTTTTTTTTCAACAACATGAGATTTGGGGAGTCCAATTGATTAAACATTTGACAAATATTCAGTACAAAAATCAACCGCTTCTTCAACAATGTATCTTTCGGCAATACAACCCTCTGGTCGACTCCGATTTTTCACATACCCTTTTAATATTTTCATATAACGTTCAGCAGGGTACATCCATCTCATATAAGCTGGTCCGCACAATTGTGTCTCTTTCACAAGATGAACGACAAGATGAACCATTATGTCAAAAAACGAGGGAGGAAAATACATTTCAAGCTCACACAAAGTAACAACTATTTATTTTTGCAATGTTGGCAAGATCTCAGGATCGATCACCTTACTGCAAATTGACTTGAAGAAAAAACACAATTTAGTTATTGTGCTTCTTACCTTTTCTGGCAGAATAGAACGTATACCTATCGGTAGAAAATGTTCCATTATAACATGGCAATCATGCGTCTTTAAACTCTTTAACTTGAGGTCTTTCATAGACACAAGTCTTCTAATATCTGATGAGTAGCCTTCTGGAACTTTAACTTCACTCAGAAACTTACACAATATTTTTTTCTCCTTTCTAGATAGAGTGTAAACAGCAGGTGGTAGGTATGTCCGTCTTCCTTTCTTCACGGGTCCCAGTTCAGTTCTTATTCCCATGTCTACCATGTCCTCCCTTGATTTAAGGCCATCCTTAGACTTCCCTTTTATATTGAGTAATGTACCAATAACACTGTCAAATAAATTTTTTTCAATATGCATCACATCAAGAAAATGTCTTACGTACAAAGATTTCCAATATGGCAATTCAAAAAAAATCGACCTCTTCTTCCACCCACCTGTGACAACTTTATGTGCAAAAGGCTTGCCAAACTGAATATTCACATCTTTCACCTTTTCAAAAATTTGATCACCTGTCAAACCAGGCGGAGCTCTACGTTGTTCGGTATCTCTGTTGAACGCTTTTCTCCATCCACGATACTGATGTTTAGAAGTTAAGAATCTACGATGACCGAGAAAGACATTCTTCTGACAAAGTTTCAATCGCATGGTATCGGTTCCGTCTTCACAAACAGGACACGCTTTTTCACCTTTAATGCTATACCCGGATAGATTGCCGTATGCTGGAAAATCGTTAATTTTTCCAAACAACATCGCCCTCAAGTTGAAACTTTCTTTCCTATAACCATCATAAACCTCCACACCGTTCTCCCACGAAATCTTCAAATCTTCGATTAATGGTTCCAAGTATACGTCTATGTCATTTCCTGGTTGTTTAGGCCCAGAAATTAACATAGACAGCATCATGTACTTACGCTTCATACATAGCCATGGAGGTAGGTTATAAATCATAAGAATCACAGGCCATGTGCTATGCGAGATACTTTGAATACCGTGTGGGTTCATTCCATCAGTAGACAATGCCAAGCGAAGGTTTCTTGCTTCTTTTCCAAATTCAGGATAATCATTATCAATTTTCATCCACTGTGGAGAATCTGCCGGATGTCGAAATTTTCCATCAATAATTCTTTCATCTGAATGCCAAGTCAAGTGTCTTGAATCGGTTTCACTATGATACATCCGTCTAAATCTCGGGATTATAGGAAAATACCATAAGACTTTTGTCGGAGACAACTTTTTCTTATATCGAGGGGCACCGCATTTAGGACACTCATTTAACGATGCATACTCGTTTCGAAACAAAACACAATCTTTTGGACACGCATGTATCTTATCATAGCTCATGCCAATGGAGTACAACATCTTTTTGGCCTCATACGTTCGATTGGGAAGAACATTATCCTCTGGTAGCATATCTTTCATAAGGGCTAATAACTCTGTGAAACTTTTATCCGACCATCCATTGTCGGCTTTTAAGTTGTACAACTTTAACACCGCAGACAATCTTGTGAATTTTGTACAACCATTATACAACGGTTTCTCTGCATCGCTTACCAACCTCTCGAACATTTTGGGACAATCGTTAAGATCTTCTTCAAGCGCTTCTGCAATTTCTTCGACTCGATCATAATCGTATATATCTGTGCAATCATCATTTGAAACATAGGTCCTTGCATACCCCGATTCAACATTCCCGTTACTTTTCTCACCATGCATATTCCAACATGTATAACTCCTATCAATTCCATACCGAATTAAATGCGATGCCAACTGAACTGCGTCAACCCGGTTCCCATAACAGCAATACAAACAGGGACATGTCATACGACTGGGGTCTTTGGCGTGCGCAACAGCAAACTTAACAAACTCGGAAACACCATTCTCGTAGTCTTTCGACAATCGATTGGAATACATCCATGTCTTATCCATATCAACTAATTAGTGCACAAAACAGTAGTATACTGCGTTTCTGTCAAAACGCAAAGTATACACGGAATGAATCCGTATCAAGAAAATGCAACATACGAAAGACAATTTAAGACAAATTCATCACAATATATACCAGTAATTTGAGGAAGAAAGTTACCTCTCAGATGTTTCGAACTCTAAGAAACGCGGAGAATGAGCGTCGTACGTCGAACTAGGCCGGGAAACGCTGCAAATTCATAGAATGTTATTCAATATTTCAGATCGATTGTCGAAAGATATATACTATTTTAACATAAAGGTTCACAATAAATGTCACATATATATTTTCAATGTTTGGGAAAGCTATGACAATAATACAACACAAATATTAGAAATAGTGAATTCACAAAGTCAACATAAACCCACAAATATAATCCAAAACACAAACCATTTCAATGTTACCACCAAAATTATGTAGCATGCACCCGGAGAAATAAAACATACATCAATCCACAAATAAGAAACATATAAACAAAAAATAAGTAGAAAAAGGATAGTGTTAGATTTGTAAATACATAATTAAAAGATATTTGAAAAAAGGGAAATATACATAATTCTATATACATAATTCTATAAATACAAAGCATTACAAAAAAGGGAAATAACAATTATAACTAAAAGATATTTGAAAATATGCCATGTAAGGGACTTTTATATCCATTTTCATATGTTTTTTTACCTTACAATCTCCGGAGACATTTGATGACCAAACTAAAAAATGAATGTAATTCAAACTTACGGGAACAACTTTGTAACTTAAGTACATTCAAAGACTACAAGTGTCATTTGATGACCAAACTAAAAAAGTTGAAGGTAAAACTAATATGAACTGTGAAGGGTGTAGGGCCAAAGTCAAGAAAGTACTTAAAATTTAACTCATATTTTCAGTTTCTCTAATTATCATCTTTAAGAAGTTATAGAACCATTGTGTATCATCTTCAAAAGTTAGCCAAATTGGGTAAACATGCAAGAATATATAATGAATGACACGGGTGCGTTTAAAAATCGGTATATGGAATCAAGACAGGCCACATAACATCTTTGGAGTGTCATCAACTACAAACAATCCAGAGTAACCAATATTAAACATACTGTAGCATAACAAGTAAAATGTGCGTAAGTTTCTTCCTGTATCATAACGTTGGTGTTTTCCAACAAGAATCCAAACATATACTAAAAGCATTATCTATCCCTAGAAATACTCAGATAATGGAAGAAGAAATCGGAACAGGCCAGAACATGCATAACTTAACGGTCAAATAACGGAACAGATAATGGAAGAAGAAGAAACTTACCAAGATGGACAAGAAGGCAGTGAATGGCGGCGACGACTGAAGAAGAGGGAAGAACTACGGCGACGAAGGAAGACGAAGCAGCAGTGAAAGAACGGCGACAGGAATGAGAGAAATGAACGGTAACAGGAAGAAGAAATGAAGAAGACGAAGAAATGAACAAGTGAGGGCAAATTTCGTATTTAGGGATATTTAATTTAATTATAAAACAATCTACGAAAGCGCTTTTAAAAGCGCTTTCTAAGACCCATATATGAGAGCGTTTCTGAGGTAAAAAGCGCTTTCGTATGTCCCCCATATAAGAGCGCTTTAGAAAGCGCTTTCGTAGGTCCTCCTTTCAGAGCGCTTTTCAAAAGCGCTTTTATAGGGCCACCTATAAGAGCGCTTTTCAAAAGCGCTTTCGTAGGTTAGATATTTCAAATACTTATGAAAGCGCTTTTTGAAAAGCGCTTTCGTAGGAAACCCTATAAAAGCGCTTTTTTTAAGCGATTTTTTTTTAAAGGCTACGAAAGCGCTTTCTCTTAAAAGCGCTTTCGTAGATGCGCTGCCAAAAATTGTTTTTTTCATAGTGAAAATAGTTTGTAAATATATACTAGGACACATATATACATTGAACCCTAAAACTAATTAATTCAATATACATCATAACTTAGGTCAAAGACTTGAATATATTTAATGAAAGATATATTAAACTTAAAAAAAAAAAAAAATAGGTATTTAAATTCAAAGATTTTTTTTATAAATTTTTAAAATTTAGTCAATCTTATATATAATTAAAAAATATTAAAAACACACATCATTAAAGAATATTAGTCAAATTTATTAAAGGCGTGTCTTCTTTAAACAATTATATTTCATCTATTACAAGATCTTAAAAATTTTGACAATAGAAAACAATTTTCACGTGTTTGTATCAATTCTCATAATTATCAACTTTTAAAATTGAAAGAATTATTGATAAATATACATTCAGATGATTCAATACTATCACGATTTGTTTGCCTTAAATCGCTCAACTGAAATTTCTGATATCAAATGTTGAAAATCTACTAAAATTTATAAAATAAATTATATCAATTTTAATGAACAAAATTATTATTAATGTCTAATAACAATAAAAAATTAAAAGAAAAAAAAAGAAAATTAGAATTTGACAATTTATGAAAGACTATGCAGAACTGGGTCAGAGTTATGGCATTAGTGGAACCACAACCAATAATGTGGCAAAAGCATTATCATACACACGGAAAATTTGTGGCACGAGGATAATACTTGTTGATAAATGCAAAATTACATAAAATACTTAAACAGTTAATTGAAAAAATTATATATTTAGATATTAAATGATATATTTTATTATAATTAAATACAAAAAAATTATAACTTTTAAATATTTTTTTGTAAATTAAATGTGTTAATTAAATTGATGTTTTATTTAAAGATTAAATAATATATTTAGTGGATAATCTGAAAATCCAATTCAATCTAACTCATTGATCAGCATATTGATTCAATTCGAGTTTAGTCTTAAAAATATAAGTTAAACACTCACTCCAAATTAAATACTATTAATTGAGCTAAATATTAAATTTAATTAAATTAGACACAATTCAACCTCCTAACACCTCTAAATAAAATCACAAAAATTCATGAAAAAAGTAGGTTTGAATAACATCTTAGAAGTTGTATTGTATATGCATTATATATTTATGAGCATTAATGACAGAAAATATATTGATAAATATGCTATAACATTCAATATACTAGAAGTATATTTTCATAATGTTTTAAAAATCAGATTGGTTATCAAATCAATGAGAGTGTTGTATCGCTGAATCACGGATGGAATTATATGAAAAATTAAATTAAATCAGATAATTCAGTTGAATAAATTAGTCTTATAATAAAATTATATAATTATTAAATTTATCAAATCAGATAATTCAATCTCTAAAAAAAATCACGACATCTAAAATTTTTTAAAATTTTAAAATAATATAATTTCACAACTTTATTCTTTAAATTAAAATTCTAATTGCATATGTACATTTTCCAATAAACTTAATTAAACGTGTAAAAGTTATTCTAAATAAGTTTTAAACAAAATCTACTTATATTTTAATTTTATTTTTTGAAATCAATTTTATCGGAGAAAGAAATAAATATTTAACCTGTTAATTTTTTAAAATCATCAATTCTATAATTTTTATCGATTTTGATCAATTCTCACTAATTCAATAGATTATCTAATACAAAAATCAAATCAGACCAATGATCCACTGGTTTTCGATTCAATTGATTTGATCAGCCGATTCTATCCAATTTCTGAAACATTATATTTACAAACTATTTTCATATGTTAAAATAATACATATGTTTAATGAATTAAATTTTAAATGTTCATAAGTATGACTAACTTAAATTTTTGTAAAAAATAATATATAACTTTGAATGTAAATTTCTTTTTTTTTTTAATTAAAAGAAGTTTCATTAAATGTATTCAAGTCTCCTTGACTAAATTTATTACTTGATTGAATTATTTAGTTTTTATGATATATATTGTTCCATCTTACTTGATATTGTTCCATCTTATTAAGAGTTCTATTTGGAAATTTTGTGTCTATTGAAGCAAATCTCATCATGAAGCTAGGAAGCATTCTCCTAATGGTATGTGTTTTGTCTGCTCTCTTGAGCCACACTTACGAATCTCCTACACCAATTAGAGGTACACTTATAATAACTTAATATTATTATTGTTATAGCTATTGTAATTTTAAATTATCATTCATAAATATTCCAAGAAGAGAATATATAGGCTATATTCTAAACTAAATTTATTGGTAAATGATTTTGACATATTTTTGTTTTCTTTAATGTTGTAGACGCAGATGCTGATGCTGGCCCCGGCTCCTTTTGTCCTAAAAGTTTGATTTTGCCTGGAACATGTCTTGATACTTCTCGAACGTGTTGGGACGAACTCAATGCTGCATATGGAGCAAGTGGCATGGTTCATCAATGTACTTGTAAAGTTCTTTCGGATATTAAACGACTTTGTACTTGTTTAGTCAAATGTTAATTGTGAAAAAAATCATTTTAATGATGAAGTAAAATGTAATAACATCAAAAAATTAATAAAATCTAATAATATTATAGTGTCGTAATATATGAGTTGTTATATTAATTAAGTCTTCATTTTGATATAATAATAATAAGTTTACAATATTATAAAAAAATACATTTTATTTTGGACAGAAAATATATTTAATATCGGCTATAGAAATTAAGTAACGAATGGGCGTCATAAAAAGTTGTCACTTTATCTTTCGGTTAATAAAAAATCAAAAGATTAAATTATTTACACATGAATTTGAATCTCAACATCTGTATTTTTATTATTTTGAAAACTAGTATGTCATACTTCTCGATTTATCAATAAAACTGAGGTAAAATAAATTGATTTTATAAAAAAAAATTGTTACATTATTTACAAATAATATTAATAAATTAATTTGTTTACAAACTATTTGTTTAACTAGAATATACGTTGTTTATACATAATATTAAAGTAAAAATGAATTTTCCTGAAGATATGATTTAAAATGCTCAAATCATTGAATTTTAGGAGTAAATCAAATGTTGGGTGTCAGATATTTTTTATGGTTTTTGCTTGTATTTGTTTTTGATATAAAATAATAAAAAAAGATTAAATAAATAAATGATTTTCCGTCCAAATAAATACTAAAGAACACAAACCTTAAGCTCAAATATTTTTTTCTCTTGCAATCCATCATAGAGAATTTTTTTATGGAAAATGCTCTTATAAACCTTAAAGTTGTGTATGTAGATGGTTTCAATTGATTCATGATGTTTCATTATCAATTTTTTATATTCATAATGCTTTTATAATGTAAGTTTTTTTATATTTCACGCGGATCATTAATGGTAGTGTCTTGAGCATTGATATTCATGAAATGTGCGAAAAAGATTTGCTTAGAACGATTATCAATATCCTCAATAATCACGCTAAATTATCTCCTCATTTTTGATAAAAATGAGGTAAAATATGTTTACCCCTCAGCTTTAGTAGAAAACCGAGGTGAATAAGATTTTTTTTAAACATTACATTGTTTACTCAAAATATTAAAACATATTGATTACAACAAATTCATATTCATCATCGTCGCTTTTATTCTTGGGGAACAACAAATCATTGTTGTAATCCAGATTTTATTGCATATCTTGTATGCATCCAATTTCTTATAAGTTATTGAAGGTTGATCTCATTTCTTTGTTCAACTTGAGGCAAATATGTTTTTTCTGCACTTCTAATCCATCATAGAGAACTTTTTCAACTTTCTTTAACTTGCGACAAAGATTTCATTATCTTGAACAAATGATTGTTGTGGATTGATGTCTTGACAATATCCTGAACGTTGTTCCTTTTTGAATTTAGGGTAGAGATTTGTTATAGATGTGTAACAAGACCTTTCGGTTTTGTTAAAAAACCGTAGGAAAAGTATTTTCTTTTTTAAATAAAAAATAAAATAAAATAAGGAAACTCTCGATTTTAATAAAAACTCGAGGTAATAAGTTTTAAGAAATAAATAGTAATGATAAAGAGTTGAAAGTAACATGTCATGTTTCAATTTTAATTTTTTACCCGTCAACATTTTTTATGTACAGTTTACACCGTGTTTAGAAATAAATTTCTCAATGTTGTTAACCGAGAAAAACAATGTTGTTTCTTTGATTGACAACATAGGAAGGTTTTTCTAAAAATACAACAATAACATCAACACAATTATGTGAGATAGATTGGAAGAGCGGAAAAAATATTTTGTTTAAGATAGAAGAACACAAAACATTAAAGATTTTTTGTCTTGCAATTCACCTCAAATAATGATGAATACGACTTTGGGGCAGCTACATTTAAGTTAAGACTAAGGTAAAATTTTATTAACGAGTGATTTTATAATAAAATCAGATTATTTTATTTCTCATTTATTACGAAAATCTAAAGGATGAATCATTTAGTCTACATTTATAAAGAAATAAAAACATAAACTTCAATAGTTGGGATTCAAAGCATGTCTTGAATTGTTTTTTTCTCAGTTATATTAAAAATCGAGGAAATATGTTGTTCTCATTTTTAAAACAAATAAAACATGTTGCACCTTATTATCATACAGGATTTTTTAGTTGGGTGTATTGAAATCTTTCTCATGAAATATATTATTTATAATAGTATCAATATTAATAAGAAAATATTATGATAGCATATTTTAATTGTTTTTTCTTAAAAAATTATAAATGATCAAATTCGAAAAATTTCTTATATATTTTTTATTATTTAATAATAATTAGGTACATACTGATGCTCTCGCATGAGTTTGTGGTAAATATCAAACAAGTAGAATAATTGAGAAATAGAAGAAAGAAGAAGATAAGGGAAGAAAAAAGAAAAAAGATGAATATTAAAAAAAAGGGGAAACAAACGAAGAAAGAGAAGGAAGAATAAAATAGAGGAATAAATAAAAATAAGAGAGAGATGTAGAAAGGGAAAAAAATCAATTAAAGATGAAGGGAATGAGTTTCTCTCTTATTGAAACTATGTAAAAAGAAAGTAAGGAAGAAGTTATATGAGAATGAGTTTCTCGCCATGTATAACATTGTGATGTTGACATGTAAGTTATGATTTTTGTTTTGTGAAGGATTTATGCCTTATAACATGAGTTTATATTTATGAATTTGAAAATCATGGATAGCCATTTTCGGAAAATTGGTGGAATTTTTTAATGTTGCCATTAGTTGATGATCCTTCTCCTCTTTCTTCTTGTTGTTACAGTTAAAAATGTTTTATTGTAAATTACGATAAGATTCAATATCAATTTGTGAGGAGAAAAATAGTAGAAACCAAAATAAATGGCCTACAGTAAATAATAATCAATACACAAATAATATAACATGATAAGACGAGAAAAAGACGAATGTTTGTTTACCAACTTCGATCAAATGATCTACTCTAGGGAAGAGAGCAACTCTCCAATTCACTATAATTAGAAATTTTTTACAAGAGATTATAGATGAGTTACAAGAAAATAGCTTTTGCCATCAAGTTCCCAAGAACGATCCTGAAGGCGCCCAAGAACCACCTTATTTTCTATCCAAGTATATGAATAAATTAAACCCAAAGTGTAACCAGTGTTTTACAATAACCTTAAACAACCCCAAAGGTTCCTTAACATTTGCCTTTCTAAGGTTTCCCTTCACTGACCTTGAACCCTTGCTCTTCCTTGTTGTTATAAACTCTAAGATTGTCACACCTGCAAGCATATGAGAGATACATATTTATAATAGCAAATATCCAACAAACAAAGCCCAAAAAGATAATCCAATCACACATGGATCTAAGGACCGAACTGAAAAAGCCTGAAATATGAAAAATGAGAAACTATTGAAAAAAGTACAAAAAATTTGTAATCTCCCGATCTCCGTACAAACATACGGACATCCGCCAACCAACAATACAAAATTACTGTTCAATTTTGTCGGTCGTATGGACAATACTATTCATTAACTTCGACCACCTTTGTAAGGACCGTTGGCGCCGCTCCCGCTGAGCTCCACTGCCACCATCTAGAAAATTCACATTGATATTGACTTCTAACTGGCCACTGGTGCCACCGTGTTGTCGCGGTTCCGACCCCCGCCGCTGCTCTGGCTCCTTCGACCCGATTTTTCCTGTTTTCTATTTTTTCAACTTTTCAAACAATTTTACGAAACTTCCAATTTTCACGATATATGCAATCTCCAAAATATACTTTCTTTATCTTCATCAACAAAGGTTTTAAGGCACATTACAACAATCTCCACTTTGACTTGAAACCATGTTGATATAAATTTAACCATCAACAACAGTGTTGCTCTCTACCATATTGAAACTCTAATCAATAACCATTATCAAATCCAAACCACCCTTGAATCTTGATCTCGCCAATAACATCTACTTGTTTACAATTATCCTTTTCTGCCTATGTAATTTAACCAGCCCACAGGTATGATTCCTTAACCAACCTTGACTCTACCTGTTTTCAAATGCCTCCTCGAAGGTCCTTCTTTTAGAATTTAGAAACCCTTTAGTCACATTTAAAACATAACAACCAAGACTAACATAGTCGTCCTTTTGACATGCTATAATCACCCTCCTTACCTTATAATGAGTTAAATGATAATCAAATATCTCTATATTTGTTTCCCCACTACTACTAGTATCCATAGTAGGAAACTCCATCTCAAACTGAGTTTTCTCCGTTATAATTTCTGAAAGGTTTCTCCCTTGGTTTTCACTATTCTTCCTCTGAAGAAATTCTCTACCAACCAAGTAAGATGTTTTTAACATCATCTCTCTCCTAAAAACTCATTAACAACTCAATGGTAACATGCATTTTTATCCCTTATTTTTTGTAACATTTATTATACTCCTCTGAAACTATCTTAAGACATTCATAATGCCTTGACATCAAATCCCATAGCTCTTCCTTATTATGACAGTCTCCACTAGTTACTGATGAATGAATAACAAAATGTGAACATTCTAAAATATATAGACCATATATTTTAGATGCTTTAACAATAAATAATTCATCACGCAAAATCTTTAACACTTCATGATCAACTCTAGTGCAATAACCTAGATCATCAAACATACTTATAGATAACAAAATTTTCTTGAGTTCTGGAACATACCTCATATTGTGAATAAGAAGTTCACGATCAACAAACATTTTAAGTCTGGTCGTACCAATACCATGAACCTTGCAAGCCTTATTATCACCGATGCGGACTACTCCACCTTGCACCATCTTCGAAGTCTAAAAGTATTCTATTCTTTGACACATGTGATAAGAGCAATATGAGTAAATGACCCAACTATCTTCAGTTTCCAAACTCGATACTACTAGTGCAACGACATCCTTATAACCTTCCTCATTCAAGGAAACTGCAACTTGAACATTATCTTCATTGACCTTTATCTCAGGACAACCTCTTTTGAAGTTAGTTGTTTTCTGACACACTTAAGCCTTCACCATTATCTTCAATATTCAAATCTTTTGACTTTGAAAATTCTTTGGATTTCACCGTTGTCTGGACATCATCTAAAGTAATAGTACCTTCCTTACCATAAAGAAGGGTATCCTTAAAATTCTCAAATGATCTGGGTAATGAGATCAGCAAGAGTAAAACCTTTTCCTCTTCATCAATTTTGACTTCAATATTTTCAAGATCATCAATAATCTTGTGAAATTATGCTAGTTGTTCAAATATGGATTTGTTCTCCACCATTCAGAATGAATAATGTTGTTGTTTCAGACGCAACTTGTGAGCCAAAGACTTTGTTATATATAATGATTCAAGTTTTACCTACATAGAAATCACAGTTTGCTCCCTGGAAACTTCTCTTAGACCTTTATCCCTAAGGCACAAGATAATGACACTCCTGGCCTTATCCACCATCTTGGTCTTCTATATACGCGTAAACCCTGCAGGAATCAATTATTTATTCTTCAAAGCATCGATACACTTCTCTTGAATTAAAATTTCTTGCATCTTAATTTTCCACAACCCGAAGTCGTTGTTATAAAAAAAAATCACGATCTCTTATTTTCCCATGGTGCTCACTTGTAAACGATACCCCTTTTCCCAATGGTGGGTGCCACTTGTTGTGAATTACGAAAATGTTCATTATCAATTTGTGAGTCAAAGAACAATATCAATCAAAATAGATGGCATACATCAACAATAATCAATACACATATAATATAACAGAATAAGACAAAAAAAGACAAAGGTTTGTTTATACATTTCGATCAAATGATCTACTCCGGGGGAGAGAGCAACTCTCTAATTCACTATACTCAGAAAGTTGTTACAAGAGGTTACAGTTGAGTTACAAGAAAATAGCCTTCGCCTTCAGGTTCCCAAGAATGACTCTGAAGGTGCCCAAGAACAACCTTATTTTCTACCCAAGTATTTCCCAATCTCTCCAACTCATAATATATGAATAACTCAAACTCAAGGTGTAAGTAGTGTTTTACAATAACTTTAAATAACCCCAAAGGTTCCTAAATATTTTCCTTTCTAAAATTTCCCTTCATTAACCTTGAACCCTTGCTCTCCCTTGTTACTATAAACTCTAAGATTATCACACATACAAGCATATGGGAGATACATATTTATAATAACAAATACCCAATAAACAAAGTCCAAAAAGCATAATCCAATCACACATGGTACCATGAAACAACCGGGAAAAAAAACCCGAAACACGCAAAATAAGAAACTGGCGAAAAAGTTCGAAAAACCAAAATTTTTCCAAAACTGTCGTTCGGGCGACGCTGATCGACCAAACGAAATTACTTTTCACTACCATCGACCATACAGATGACGTTGTTCATCACCACTGACTATCGTTGTACAGATCGGTCGGCGTTGTCGCCCATTGGAAAATTCCCGCTGTCACCGACTTTTGACAGGACATCATCGATGCCGCTGCGTCATAAAAAGCGTCATAAAAAGTTGTCACTTTATCTTTTGATTCACAATATTATAAAAATATATATTTTATTTTGGACGGAAAATATTTAATATCGGCTATAGAAATTAAATAACGAAAGAGCGTCATAAAAAGTTGTCACTTTATCTTTTAATTAATAAAAAATCGAAAGATTAAATTATTTGCACATGAATTCGAATCTCAACATCTACATTTTTATTATTTTGAAAACCATCATATCATACTTCTCGATTTATCAATAAAACTGAGGTAAAATAAATTATTTTTATAAAAAAATTCGTTATATTATTTACAAATAATATTAATAAATTAATTTTTTTACAAACTATCTTGTTTAACTAGAATATACATTGTTTATACATAATATTAAAGTAAAAATGAATTATCCTGAAGATCTGATTTAAAATGCTCGAATCATTGAATTTTAGGAGTAAATCAAATTTTAGGTGTCAGATATTCTTTATGGCTTTTGCTTGCATTTGTTTTTGATATAAAAAAAAAGGATTAAATAAATAAATGATTTTTCGCTCAAATAAATACTAAAGAACACAAACCTTAAGTCCAAATAATTTTTTGCTCTTGCAATCCATCAAAGAGAGTTTTTCATGGAAAATGCTCTTACAAACCTTAAAGTTGTGTATGTAGATGGTTTCAATTGATTCATGATGTCTCATTATCAATTTTTTATATTCAGAATGATTTTCTAATATAAGTTTTTTATATTTCACGCGGATCAGTAATGGTAGTGTCTTGAGCATTGATACTCATGAAATGGGCGAAAAGATTTATTTAGGACGATGATCAATATCTTCAATAATCACGCTAAATTATCCCCTCGATTTTGATAAAAACGAGGTAAAATATATTTACCCCCAGTTTTAGTAGAAAACCGAGGTGAATAAGCTTTTTTTTAAAACATTACATTGTTTACTCAAAATATTAAAACACATTGATTACAACAAATTCATATTCATCATTGTCACTTTTATTCTTGGAGAATAACAAATCATTGTTGTAATCCAGATTTTGTTGCATATCTTGTATGCATCCAATTTCTAATAGGTTATTGAAGGTCGATCTCATTTCTTTGTTCAACTTGAAGCAAAGATGTTTTTTCTGCACTTCTAATCCATCATAGAGAACTTTTCCAACCTTCTTTAACCTGGAGCAAAGATTTCATTATCTTGAACAAATGCTTGTTGTGGATTGATGTCTTGACAATATCCTGAATGTTGTTCCTTTATGAATTTAGGGTACATATTTGTTGTAGATGTGTAACAAGACCTTTCGGTTTTGTTAAAAAACTGTAGGAAAATAATTTTCTTTTTTAAATAAAGAATAAAATAAAATAAGGAAACTCTCAGTTTTAATAAAAACCCAAGGTAATAAGTTTCAAGAAATAAATGGTGAATGATAAAGAATTGAAAGTAACATGTCATGTTTCAATTTTAATTTTTTACCAGTCAACATTTTTTATGTACAGTTTACACTGTGTTTAGAAATAAATTTCCCAATGTTGTCAGCCAAGAAAAACAATGTTGTTTTCTTTGATTGACAACATAAGAAGGTTATTTCAAAAATACAACAACAACATCAACACAATTATGTGAGATAGATTGCAAGAGCGGAAAAAATATTTTGTTTCAGATAGAAGAACACAAAATATTGAAGATTTTTCTGTCTTGCAATTCACTCAAATGATGATGAATATGAGTTTGGAGCGGCTACATTTAAGTTAAGACTAAGGTAAAATCTTATTAACGAGTGATTTTATAATAAAATTTGATTATTTTATTTTCGTTTATTACAAAAATCGAAAAGATAGATCATTTAGTCTATACTTATAAATAAATAAAAACATAAACTTCAATAGTTGGAATTCGAAGCATGTCCTGAATTGTTTTTTCTCAGTTATATTAAAAATCGAGGAAATATGTTATTTTCATTTTTATAACAAATAAAACATGTTGCACCTTGTTATTATACCTGATTTTTTTGTTGGGTGTGTTGAAAACTGTCATGAAATATATTATTTATAGTAGTATCAATATTAATAAGAATATATTATGATAGCATATTTTAATTGTTTTTTCTTAAAAAACTACAAATGATCAAATTCAAAAAATTTCTTATATATTTTTTATTATTTAATAATAATTAGATACATACTTATGGTCTCGCGTGGGTGTGTGGTAAATATTAAAAAAGTAGAATAATTGGAATATAGAAGAAAGAAGAAGATAAGGAAAGAAAAAAATAAAAAAAAGATTAATATTAAAAAAAAGGGGAAACAAATGAGGGAAGAGAAGGAAGAATAAAATAGAGGAAGAAATAAAAATAAGAGAGAGATGTAGAAAGGGAAAAAATCAATTAAAGATGAAGAAGGGAATGAGTTTCTCTCTTATTGAAACTATGTAAAAAGAAAGTAAGGTAGAAGTTATATGAGAATGAGTTTCTCGCCATGTATAACATGGTGATGTTGACATGTAAGTTATGATTTTTGTTTTGTGAAGGATTTATGCCTTATAACATGAGTTTATCTTTATGAATTTGAAAATCATGGATGGCCATTTTCGGAAAATTGGTGGAATTTTTTAATGTTGCCATTAGTTGATGATCCTCTCCTCTTTCATCTTGTTGTTACAGTTAAAAATATCTTAGAAGTGTTTCTTCATGTTTGTCCAATCACTGTCTCTAATTGATGAGGGATTGAGGAGGGCCTCATATCTAGGTGAGTCTTAGATAGAAGACTAGCAAGGGTAGTGATTAAGTGAGAAGATCGTAAACTGGTATGTTTGTTGTAGGATCTTTGAATTGATACTATTTTAATGGACTTATCCTTGGCTTGGTATGCCCCCAGAGTAGGAGAGTTGCTTCGAACCGGGTTAACAATTCTTGTATGTTGTTTATTCTCTTCAGTATTGTTTTTATTGATTATATCTTGCCTGTGTGTTTTAAATCGGCTTAGATGTCCCAATATGTCATAGGACATCTGAAGTATGATATACCATAATTTCAAATAGAGTCTTCCCTTGAGCCATACCTTTGATTTTCTCTTGTTTTCTCGATTTTTATGTACTGACATTTCTACCTCACCAATTCTCTATTTCTCTTATTATAATATTATTTTAATTATTAATCCCAACTAATTAAATAAATAATATTCCTACTAAATGTTTATTTAATTCAAATTACTGCTAATACTATTTTATCTAAATAATTTCTAATTTAAATAATAATTGTAATTGACGTTCTCCCACCACCCCCATGTTTCTATACTTTTGCTCACACACCCCTAACACTTTTATTTCTAATTTTTAAGGTTATCACCTTACACCAAAGGCACCTCAAACACACAAAAACACCAAACAACACACAAAAGGGTTCTTCCAACACATCAAAACACCAATTAACACATACTATCACACAATTTAATTACTAAGAATTAATTAAAGTAAATCAGGCGGTACAACTGTCCCCCACATAGAATATTTTTGTCCTTCAAAATTTACCTGATGCGAACAACTCAGGATACGAATCTTGCATCATACTCTCCAATTCCTATGTCATGTATCTTTTCCAACAACCCCACCCCAAACTACCTTCATAAGAGCAATCTCATTGACCCTAAATTTTTTCAATTTGCATTCTACAGTTCTCACACGTAAGGTTTCAAATGTAAGATTATCCCTTAATTGCACATCATCCATCGAAATCACATGAGATGGATCTGGAACATACTTCTGAAGTTGCGAAATATGGAATATATCATGCAAATTCAAAATTTTATGTGGCAAGTCTATTCTATAAGAAACATCTCCAGTCCTATTAAAAATCTGATATAGACCAATAAATCGATGAGTAAGCTTTCTTAATTTCAAAGCACATCTAACACCGGTCACAGAGTGAATCTAAAGAATACATGGTCTCCTTCTTGGAACTCAAGACCCTTCATTCTCTTGTCATGGTAACTCTTTTACCTATTCTACGAAGCTTTCATTTTATCTCGAATCAACTTAACCTTTTCCATAGTTTGTTGGACAATCTCAGGTCCAAGCACCATGTTTTCACCAGATTCATATCAACACAAAGGTGTCATACACCTCCAAACATACAATCATCAAAAGTTGACATTCTAACACTAGAATGAAAACTATTATTGTAAGTGAACTATATCAGTAGAAGGTAATCATCCCAAGCACCTCCTTGCCAATGACACAAGCTCCCAACAAATCCTCCAATGAATGAATAATTATCGTTGGCTGACCATCTATCTATGGATGATAAGAAGAACTCAACCTTAACTTAGAACTCAAAGCTCCCTGGAAACTCTACAAAAATCCTTATGTAAACCTCAGGTCTCAATCAGAAACAATACTCAACGGTACTCCATGAAATTTCACAATCACACATATGTAAATCTCTGCCAACTTCTGCAAAGGAAAACTGATGTTAATCAGTATAAAATGCATCGACTTTGTCATTCTATCAACCACCACCAAATTGCATCATGAACTCTCAGAGTATTCGGTAACACCGTCACAAAATCCATCAAAATGATATCTCATTTCCATTCTAGAATGTCCAATGGTTGCATCACTCCAATAGACTTCTGATGTTAAACCTTTGATTTCTGACAAGTCAAACATGCATAAACGAACTGCGCCGCATTGCGCTTCAGCCCCGACTACCAGAATATCTTTTTCAGACCCTGATACATCTTAGTAGCTCCTGGGTGAATGCTCAAGTGGATTCTATGACCCTCTTCTAAGATCATATTCTTCAACACAAGATTATGAGTTATACAGATCCTACCTCAGAATCTCAACAAACCATGCTCATCCACTTCGAAATCACTCTCTTCATTTTGATTACCCGCGACGATTAAATCCACCAAATTTACATCCAATTTATGACTCTGTTTTATATTACTAGGAAAATCATTATTCACTTTTAACATATCCAACATCACGCTCTACAGTGTTAGCTCGCAGAACAAACTCAATTCTCTGATTTTTTTAATAAGTTCCAACTCTAACCATCAATATAGACATATGCAATGACTTCTGACTTAAAGTATCAACCATGATGTTAACCTTATCGGGGTGATAATTCAAGCCAAAGTCATAATCTTTCAGAAATTCCAACTATCTACTTTGTCTCATATTCAATTCCTTCTGATCAAACATGTATTTCAAACTCTTTTAGTCACTGAACACCTCAAATCTGGAACCATAAAGATAATGCCTCCAAATATCCAATAGAAACACCACTAGAGCCAACTCTAAATCATGGGTAGGATAATTCTTCTAATGAAATTTCAGTTTCCTTGAAGCATAGGCCACCATTTTGTCATCTTGCATTAGCACACCGCCTAAACACCCCAAAGACACATCACAATACACTACAAATGATTCTTTAGGATTTGGAAAAATCAAAACTGGCGTCGTAGTTAACTTCTTCTTTAGCTCTCTTAAAATATCTTCAGAACAAATATCCCAAACGAATGCTTTACCTTTACAAGTCACCTGGATTAATGGAAGTGCCAACTTAGAAAAGCCTTCAATAAACCTGCGGTAGTAACCAACCAAACCTATTAAGCTTCTAATCTCTGTAAGTGACTTAGGAGCCTGCCATTGTAGCACTACATCTACTTTGCACGGATCCACAACAATTCCATTACCGGAAATAACATGCCCAAGAAAACTAACATCTTGCAACCATAACTCAAACTTGGACAACTTTGCATACAACTTTTTCTCTTTCAAAACTTGCAACGTAATTCACAAAGGCTCGGCATGCTCATCTTCTTATTTAAAATAGATCAGAATATCATCAATGAAGACGGCCACAAATTGATCCAGATAAGTGTGAAATATTTGATTCATATATTCCATAAACACTCAAGGTGCATGTGAAACTCCAAACGGAATAAAAAAATATTCATAATATTCACACCGAGTTCTAAAAGCAGTCTTCTGAATATCTCCATCTTTTACTTGAATTTGATGGTAACCTGGCCTCAAGTCAATCTTGCTTAAAACACACGCACCTACAAGTTGATCCATTAAATCATCTATTCTTGGAAGTGGATACTTATTCTTGATCGTTACTTTATTCAATTGTCGGTAATCCACACACTACCTCATAGTACCATTTTTATTCTTTACCAACATCGGAGCTCCCCAAGGTGACACACTTGGTCTCACAAATTTCTTTTTTAGTAAATCCTCTAATTGCTTTTTCAACTCTGCTAATTCTGACACTGACATCCTGTATGGTGCCATAGAAACAGGTACGGTACCATGGACAAGATCAATAAAGAATTATCCCTCTCACTCGGACGACACATCTGAAATATCATTTGGAAACACATATAGAAATTCCTACACCACTGGAAATTCATCCATCACAAGTTGACTCTTAACAGACAAGGATGCATATAACGCAAACACCTAAGCTTCGTCTTGCAACAACTCTTCCATCAGTCTGCAGTCAAGAAACTAGCTTATTCTTCATCAACAAGAGCAAGAAACTATATTGATTTATCGTAACAATTTATATGAACATGATTGGACTCCAACCATTTCATTCCCAAGACAACATCAAGATCTTTTAGCGGCAAGCATATAAGATTAACACCAAAATATCTATAAAAAATTGACAGAGAACAGTTCAACACAGGTGTACCCCACGAAGAAACGCTTGGTCGAACAAAATTCTTCTCCAACAATTCTTCCAATTGTTTCTTCAACTCAACCAATTCTAACATTGACATCCTATAAGGAGCTATATACGCTGGAGTAATATTGAGCAGTAAGTCTATAGAAAACTCAATCTCTCGCTACAGGGGCAAGTCACTTATGTCATCTAGAAATACATCTTGGAAATTACACACAATAGGTACATCGACACTGTTGTACCCCAAATTTTGACCTAAGATACCATCTCTCATCTGCATCATTACATTGCAAGCGTTTTGATCTATTGATTTAAAATTCATAACTTTTTCAAGTCGAGAGCTGTTTATTTTTGAACGCTAAGTTTATTAACTGATCAGACAATATTTATTAATTATTTATTATCTTAAATTTAAATAATTGGAATTTATTTTCGGTTATTATATAATTTAAGGATTTATAAATAATTATTTGAAAAGAGTTTATTAATTGATCAACAATGTTTATCTAATTATTTATTATTCTAAGTTTAATATAATGGAAATCTTATTTTCAGTTATTATAATTTAGAATAATTATAAATAATGAAGTAAATGATTGAAGAGAAGTTAATTGATCAATGAGGTTTATTTAATTATTTATCATTCTAAATTTAAATAATTGAATTTGATTTTCAGTTATTACATAATTTAAAGAATTATAAATGATAAAATAAATAATTGGAAAGAAAAAGAATTAATTGGTAAATAATAGAATTTTTATTCATCTTTACTCTAATTATTACAATTGTTGTTTAAATACTATTGTACACAGTATTTATAATGACAATTACATAAAAAGTTTAAAGTAAAATCAAAAACTATTTTTTCTAATATTCTAAATCTTCATCTTATATCCAATTGCTCATTTGATTTTTTTTACCTGCAAAGAATTAAAGAAAAAAGTTAGAAATAAATAAATAATTAAAAGCAGAAAATTAATCTTAAGCGTTCATCATTAAAAGCAAACGGCTGGAATCAGTTTTACCCTTTTTGCAAATCACGGGATTTCTCCCGGTTCACAAAAAGGGATGAATTTTTATTTTCAAAATAAACTGCACAAGTTAAAAGATGCACAAATTCATTTTGTTTTCAAAACAGCATATTTCGAATCAACAGCATATGCAATGTTCAAAGACAAAAGTCCAACGTAAACTAATGTGGAAGAGGCCAAAAAAATCAAAGGCTCCATGCTGCATATGCAGAAGTCAAAGAAGTGTGCAGTTTAAAGATCAAATATGCAAGCAAGTAATATTCCATTTACATCATTTTCCAGCATAATGCTTTTTCAGAACCAATACATAACATCACATTTTTATGTCAAATTGTATTGATGAGAGAGAAGAGAGAAAGAAGTATGGTTTTACAGGTTTTGGTTTAGGCAGGAAATAGATAGCCAACAGAACAACAGCAATGCAGTAAGAAAAGAGAAAGCATGAAATAGGAATAGAGACAAACCATATGAAGCAGTAATGTGCAGAGGCATCAAAGAAAATATAATAAAATTATTCAACCTGTAACGTAAACGTCAGAGGAGGAAGGCCAAAACTGTTATAACATAACACAAACCCCTTCAAAAAAGGAGAGTTCACAACCTGTTCATCAAGCCTTCAAGACTGAAAACCAAAAACTGTCAAAAAAAATATACAAAACAATTTTCTCAAAGTCTAACAAGTATGAACCATCAACCTAAAACCATCACCAAAGCCTTGTTTCAAAACCTTATGGCCTAAACCATAAAACCTCAAAACTGTCCAGCCTAACCATAACCATTATCTGTAAAAACCTCAACCAATATGGCCAAACCAAAAACCAGTGTACCCAAAACCTGAAGCTAAAACCATAAAACCTGTAAGGGCCTAAAACCAGTAAAACCAGTAAACTCAAGGCCAAACCTGTTGAAACCATAACCAATTCTACAGCCAAAAACCAGAACAACCAATATGGCCACAAACCTGTACTATCCTAAACTCAAGCATACAGAAAAGCCTCATAGCATATCATCATAGGCCAATCACGAGGCAACAAAATCACAGCAAAAGAAGAAGAGAGAAAGTATTCAAATACCACAGTGAAGCACACAAAGGCTACCAAGAGGAAGAAGACAAAGTTCATTTTCAGTTTTCATCATTAAACAAAAGGGGCAAAGAAGACAAACCAGGATACCAAGCGAATATCACGCCGTCACCGTCTTCCCCGCCGCTTTGGCCTCCTACGCACGTCCAACCTTCCTCCTCCGTCTCCGTCTCCAGGTAACGACTTTTCCCTCTTTTACTTTCATAATACCTCCAATAAACATAATAATGTGAATAAGAATCAAAAAGATGTAAAGTCACAACATGCAGTAACGAAAACTAACGAAATAAAAAAGATGAAATCACCTTAATCTGTCGCCCCAAAGCGCTGTTGGAGGGAAGAAGAAGATTGGAAGCTGGTGGCCATTGGGGCGAGAAAAGCTCAGGCAAAAGGTCAGAAGCGAACGAAGAAGATGAATCACGCGAAGAAGACGAATCAACAAGATGAGCGCCGCTCTGCCAAAACCTTGTGAACCCTAATCCCAAACTAAACTAACACACGTTTAACCCTAAAACAAATTATTGGATTGTGTTTGGGCCTCACCCTTTTTTTCACTTAAAGCCCAGCGAATTGCTTATCCACCCCCATATCTTGCTTCTGTTTATTTTTGACTTTAGGCCCCTTTAGAAACCCTCTAGCCCATTTTGGTTTATTATGTACCCCTTTTGATTTTTGATACCTTTCTTTCTATTTAATTTCTTTAGCCCTTTTAGAATTTTTATTAATTTAGTAATTATAAAACTTAATCAAATAAATGATAACTTAATTAAACAATTTTTTTAATAATTGGATCATTTTCATTAAGTTCAGTCTTAGGTTTAATTTTAGTATTTTTTAGTTTTGTTTCTAATTAGATTAAAATTAGTAATTTTAAAGTTTTAATCTAGTTTAGAATCATTTAATAACTCTTAAAATAACATTTTATATTAATACTAAAAAACATATAATAATAAAAACTCTAAACAACATATAAAAGATAAAAATTCAAAAAAACATTTTATTTTCTTTAAATTAATTCTCATGCTTTGTCCATATTAAAAAATGCATAAAAAATGAAAACTATTAAAACATTTTCTTTTTCTTAATATTAAACAAAAATCTAAAAATGCGTGTTCACACATTTAGCCTTTTATTCAATTGTTGTATATCATTTATCTATCTAATTTTCTGTTTAATTATTTTGTCGTTACTTGTTTATTTCGTTTACGTCTAAATCCAAGGGAAAAAACGATTAAATTTGTTGACTTCATGTCCTCAAGTCCGATCACGCGAATATTTTTCATCTCATTAAAACTTAAGACAATTTTTCCCAAAATATTCAATCTTTTCAAAACTCATACCTTTTAAGCAAAAACTTCGACATTAGGTCGTCGTATCTTCAAAAACCCGTCCGTACCGCTTTTCGGCCAAAAACAATTTATTTTTAAATCAAACGAACATTTTAATAAACAGATATTTCAAAAGGTTCCTATAGAGTACTATAGATACATTGGGTGCTAATACCTTCTCATTGTATAACCAACCCCTGAACCATAGATCTCTTTTCAAAAACGCTTTGTATTTTTTATTGCTTTTAAAAAGTATTATTTTACATTGCGTATTTAGGGTTTTATTTCGCTCTTTCCCCTTTTCCCTTGGAAATAATAAAGCGCGGTGGCGACTCTTGCTTTTGTGAGACGAATTAATCAATAATTCGATCTCCGATTTACCCCGCTACATTTTTTATCGCTACAGAATTGGCGACTCTACAATGGGTCCGTGCTAGGGCTTGTACTCTCAAGATGCCCTATAAACCTGAGAAACCTTTATTCCCTACCGTTGCATCATCATCTGTTGATATCCCTATCGAGAATATGGGAGAATACCAAGGAAATCTGGATAGGATGAAGTCCGAGAGAGATGCTTGGAAAGAAAAGTATAATATGTCTGAATATGAGAATCGGGTCCTGACTCGACAGCTAAAGGAAAAGGAGGATTTGTTATTTATTCAAGACGGCTGGTTCATTGATCATGATGAGAAACTTCGTCAAAAGGATGCTTTATTGAAGAAGTATGCTAGTCAAAGGAAGAGAAATAAGGAAGGTTCGGTAAGCGTTGCTCTTGTTCCTGATCCACAAAAGGAAATTGTTGATCGACTGGTAGCTGAGAAGAAAGAGATGGAAGACTTTTATGAAGAGAAGATCAAGAAGCTTCGGTTACAGTTGGCATTTGGTCCTTCATCTGATGATTCAGAGTGATCTTTAGCTTTTAGTTTCATTTTACTGTTGTTATTTTGTAAAACTCTGTAAAAGGGCTTCATGTTCCGAAGTTGTAATTTACTGCTTTTATTATGGGCTTCATGTTCCAAAGTTGTAATTTACTGCTTTTATTTTGGGCTTCATGTTCCAAAGTTGTAATTTATTGCTTTTATTTTGGGCTTCATGTTCCAAAGTTGTAATTTACTGCTTTTATTTATTGGGTTGTTATCCCAAAGTTGTAATTTATTGTTTTGTTGTTCCAAAGTTGTAAGTTGTAATTTACCGCTTTTGATTAATGGATTAGTTTTTGTTGTTCCAAATTCCTTTACCATTGATGTGTGCAAAATTATTGAAGTTCCTTGAAAAACTATTAAAATGAATTATCATTTTCATCACATATCATGCATCATCCAACATTCCACTTCACATGTTTTCTAGAGTCTTATCCTTGTTTCTTTTTCCACTCCAAAGGTTGTCAAGTTGTCTCATCGATACGATACTCGAGCCAATCGACAGAGAAAGATGGAAGATCTGGAACAGGAAAACCACGAGCTTCGTGAGGAGGTCGCTACCCTTCGTGTCGGTATGGAAAAGTTAACTGCGCTAGTGGAAAGTTTGGTGGCTGTTCAGAATCAGCCATCGACTACAGCTGCTGAGATTCAGACTTCAACTACAGTGGTTTCCGAGATTGTCACTGTTCCAACATCTGTGACTCAAATCAACTCTCCGCTTCAACATCAGATGCCAAAAGGTTTTCCGTGGGGAATGCCTTACAACTTTATGCCAGAGGGGTATCAGCCCGCCGTACAACCTTTGTTTCAACCTGCTTTGTCTCTTCCTCAACCAGAGACAACTGCCATGCCGCCCGTAATCCCGTCTGTAACACCTTTTTCGCAACCGGTAATGACAACTGTCGCTCCTGTGGTTCACTCCGTGCCATACTTGAATGAACCTACTTATCCTGCCGAGCCTGCTGAAAGTTTGGGGCTTTTTGATAGAATGGAAGAATTTCAAGATCAATTCTAAGAAATGCAGAAGGAGCTCAGAGCGTTAAAGGGGAAGGATTTGTTTGGAAAGAACACGCATGACCTTTGTTTAGTTCCGAATGTCAAGATTCCAACAAAATTCAAAGTGCCAGACTTTGAAAGATATAAGGGTGATTCGTGTCCTCGAAGTCATTTGACTATGTACGTGAGAAAGATGTCTACATATTCCGATGATCATGACTTGTTGATTCACTATTTTCAAGACAGTTTGACGGGTGCTGCTCTAAAGTGGTATATGGGTTTAGACAGCATTCGGATCCGCAACTTCAACGATCTTAGCGAAGCCTTTGTTCACCAGTATAAGTATAACGTTGACATGGCGCCGGACAGGGATCAACTCCGGGCGATGTCGCAGAGAGACAGAGAATCTTTTAAGGAATACGCCCAGAGGTGGCGTGAAATTGCTGCTCAAATCTATCCTCCTCTTGAGGAGAAAGAGATGACTAAGATATTCTTGAAGACGTTAGGTTCCTTTTACTATGAAAGAATGATCGCCAGCGCACCCAGTGACACCGAAATGGTAAGCATGGGCATGCGGTTAGAGGAAGGGATTCGTGAAGGGCGTTTGGTTAAAGAAGGAAGTCCGTCTAGCAGTACTAAGAAATTTGGAAGTGTTTTCCCGAAAAGAAAAGAGCAGGATGTCAGCGTGATCTTCCCAGGGAGACCAAGGAGAGGTTACTCTAACGTTGCGGCAGTCACCCCGGCTGTCCGCCCAACTTTTATGACCCCAGCTCATCAAACCCCACCAACTCAACAACGGCCATTTCAGCAGCAGCCTCGACAACAGGCTTATCCATTCAACAATCAGAACCGTTCACCCAGAAAACCGCAGTTCGATGCTATTCCTATGACTTATACTGACTTGTTCCCTGCTCTTATCAGAAAGAACCTCATAACGACAAAGCCTCCTCCTGTCGCACCAAATAGTACTTCTCCGTGGTACAAGGCGGATCAGTTTTATGAATATCATCAAGGGTCGCCGGGGCATAACCTTGAAAATTGTTTTGCTTTGAAGGCGGACGTGCAGAGGTTGATTAAGAATGGTATCTTGTCTTTCAAGGATGTTAATCCGAATGTTAGAGATAATCCTTTGCCTTGACATGGGGCAGCTTCAGTGAATATGGTGGAAGGTTGTCCGGGAAAGTTTCGAGTTTTTCAAGTTGAACACATAAGAGAGTCGTTGATCAGGTTACATCAGAGTTTAAGAAGACTTGCTTTTGTTAGGCATCAGCATGATTATGATGTTTGTGAATTTTGTTCAAGAGAGGTTGATTTCCCTATTGTGAAGGAGGATATTCAAAAGTTGTTAGACCAGAGGGTTATCACTATTACATATGACAGAGATCCGGAGGATGAAGTGAATGTTATAATACCACAATTCAATTTGCCTGAATCAGTAGAGATTGTTTACGACAGTCAGACTGCACCTGTTGATCCTTTGATCATTTATCCACCTGGTCCCGTGCCTTACAGCTCAGACCAAGCTATACCGTATAAGTATAATGCCACAATGATTGAGAAGGGGGTAGAAGTCCCTATACCAACAAGGCCGTCTTTTGTTAACATTGTCGATGTGAGTAGAGTTACGAGAAGTGGACGCGTCTTTGCAGCAGTACCTTTGAAGAGACCAGAAGTTCAAGTCAGGAGGCCCATACCGGCAGAAATTCCAGCGAGAAATGTTGAACCAAGGGTTGAGATAGGCCGATCCAGTGAACCTACCCCTCACCCTGAGGATGATGAGATTCTGAAGCTTATCAAGAGAAGTGAATATAAGATTGTGGACCAACTTTTGCAAACTCCTTCCAAGATTTCTTTGCTTGCTTTACTGAGAGATTCTGGTGCCCATAGAGAAGCTTTGATGAAGGTCTTGGACCAGGCGTTCGTGGATCATGATGTGACGGTTGATCAGTTTGATGGAATTGTGGGAAATATTACTTCGTGTAACAATCTTGGTTTCAGTGATGAAGAGCTTCCGGAGGAGGGAAGGAACCATAATATGGCTTTGCATATCTCAATAAGTTGTGGAAATGATACTTTATCAAGTGTGTTGGTAGATACAGGTTCGTCGTTAAATGTAATGCCCAAAACTACATTATCTCGACTCTCATATCAAGGTGCTCCCATGAGACCTAGTGGAGTAATTGTCAAAGCGTTTGATGGTTCTAGGAAGACTGTCATTGGTTAAGTGGATCTTCCTATAGTAATTGGCCCTCATACTTTTCAGATTACTTTTCAAGTAATGGATATGCGTGCTGCCTACAGTTGCCTATTGGGTCGTCCATGGATCCATGATGCAGGGGCAGTCACTTCCACGCTCCATCAGAGATTGAAGTTTGCGAGGCATGGAAAGCTGGTAATGATTGGTGGAGAGAAGGCTATGGTGGTAAGCCATTTGTCATCTTTCTCTTTTATTGATGCTGATGAGGACGTTGGAACCCAATTCCAAGCTCTATCTGTTGCTAATAACGAAGTGAAGAAGCAAGGGCCATCTATTTCTTCTTTTAAGGATGCACGACGAGTGGTTGAGAGTGGTTCGGCTGAAGGATGGGGCCAGGTGTTGACTTTGCCCGAGAACAAATCTGGAGAAGGTCTTGGTTTTCGTCCCGTATCTGCAAGAGTCAAGCAGGAAGTGGTTACTCGTCCGATACAAGAGGTTTTCCGAAGCGCGGGTTTTATCCATCCGACTCCTCCTGAAGTGGATGCTATAATAGGAGACGATTCCGAGGAGGATTTACCCGATTTTGTGACGCATGGAGTGGTTTGCCAAAACTGGATTGCTGTTGATGTTCCTGTTGTGATGTACATTTCCGAATTAATCCATGACTTAACTATTGAAAACAATGATCCTATGCCCTCTCCCAACTTTGAATTCCCTGTGTTCAGAGCCGAAGAAGAGGATAGTGAAGAGATTCCTGATGAAATTTCCCGTTTTCTTGAGCATGATGAAAAGATTATTCATCCATTTGAAGAACCTGTAGAGTTGATCAATTTGGGTGATGAAGAAGATAAAAAGGAAGTAAAAGTCAGAGCATTGCTTATCCCAGAGGTCAAAGAGAAAATGTTGGAGCTTCTCAAAGAGTATGTTGATGTGTTTGCTTGGTCCTACCAAGATATGCCAGGTATGGACAACGATATTGTGGAGCATCGTTTACCGTTGAGACCTGAATGTCCGCCGATTAAGCAGAAGTTGAGAAGGACTCGTCCCGATATGGCTGACAAGATCAAAGAAGAAGTTCAGAAACAAATCAATGCAGGTTTCCTTGTTACATCGGTATATCCTCAGTGGTTAGCCAATATAGTGCCTGTTGCTAAGAAAGATGGCAAAGTCCGGATATGTGTAGACTATAGAGATCTGAATAGAGCTAGCCCAAAGGATGACTTCCCATTACCTCACATTGACGTATTGGTCGACAGTACCGCAAAGTTCAAAGTCTTTTCTTTCATGGATGGCTTCTCTGGTTACAATCAAATCAAGATGGCACCAGAAGATATGGAGAAGACAGCTTTCATTACACCTTGGGGAACATTTTGTTATCGGGTTATGCCGTTTGGTTTGAGGAATGCTGGTGCAACATACCAAAGGGCCATGACTGCTTTGTTCCATGATATGATGCATAAAGAGATAGAAGTGTATGTAGATGACATGATTGCCAAGTCACAAACTGAAGAAGATCATTTGGAACATTTATTGAAGTTATTCCAACATTTGAGAAAGTATAAACTCCGTCTGAATCCCAACAAGTGCACTTTTGGTGTCCGTTCTGGAAGACTTCTGGGTTTCATTGTCAGTCAGAAAGGTATTGAGGTAGATCCCGATAAAGTCAAAGCTATTCGGGAAATGCACGCACCCAAGACGGAAAAACAAGTAAGAGGATTCCTTGGGAGACTGAACTACATTTCTAGATTTATATCTCATATGACTGCTACCTGTGGGCCGATTTTCAAGCTTCTCCGAAAGAACCAAGGATGTGTGTGGACAGAAGATTGTCAGAGAGCTTTTGATAGCATCAAAGAATATTTGCTTGAACCTCCCATTTTGATTCCTCCAGTGGAAGGAAGACCTTTGATTATGTACCTGACTATATTGGAAGATTCCATGGGATGTGTGCTTGGTCAACAAGATGAGACCGGAAGAAAGGAACATGCCGTATATTATCTGAGTAAGAAGTTCACAGACTGTGAGTCTCGATACTCATTACTTGAGAAAACCTGTTGTGCTTTAGCTTGGGTTGCTCGCCGTCTGCGCCAGTATATGATTAATCACACCACTTGGTTGATCTCCAAAATGGATCCGATCAAGTATATCTTTGAGAAGCTCGCCTTATCTGGAAGAATAGCCCGTTGGCAGATGTTGTTATCTGAATATGTCATTGAGTATCACACTCATAAAACAATCAAAGGGAGTATTTTAGCCGATCATTTGGCTCACCAACTAATTGACGATTATCAATCCATCAAGTTTGACTTCCCAGATGAAGATGTTATGTACTTGAAAGCTAAAGATTGTGAAGAGTCGTTACCTGAAGAAGGACCTGATCCCGAATCCCATTGGGGTTTGATTTTTGACGGAGCTGTGAATTCTTATGGAAATGGAATTGGGGCAATCATCGTCACTCCCCGAGGTACTCATATCCCGTTCACGGCAAGATTAAAGTTTGACTGCACGAACAACATGGCTGAATATGAGGCATGTATTATGGGTCTCGAAGAAGCAGTGGATCTAAGGATTAAGATTCTTGATATTTACGGAGATTCGACATTGGTAATTAATCAAATCAAAGGAGAATGGGAGACTCGTCATCCTGGTTTGATCCCTTACAGAGACTATGCTAGAAGATTGTTAACTTTCTTTAACAAAGTGGAATTACATCATATCCCTAGAGATGAGAACCAAATGGCTGATGCTTTAGCTACTTTGTCTTCAATGTTTCAAGTGAATGGTTGGAACGATGTGCCTACAATCCGAGTTATGCGCCTCGATAGACCTGCTCATGTGTTCTCAGTAGAAGAGGTCACCGACGACAAACCGTGGTTCTATGACATTAAACGTGTTCTTCAAACTCAAGAGTACCCGCCTGGGGCATCCAATAAGGATAGGAAGACGTTGAGAAGATTAGCAAGCAGTTTCTTCCTTAATGAAGAAGTTTTGTATAAGAGGAATTACGACATGGTCCTACTCAGATGTGTAGACAGACGTGAAGCAGACATGCTGATGCAAGAAGTACACGAAGGATCCTTTGGCACTCGTGCCAACGGACATGCAATGGCTAGAAAGATGTTGAGAGCTGGTTACTATTGGATGACAATGGAATCTGATTGCTGCAAATATGTGAAGAAATGCCATAAATGCCAGATTTATGCGGACAAGATACATGTGCCACCGACCCTCCTCAACGTTATCTCTTCACCTTGGCCTTTCTCTATGTGGGGCATTGATATGATTGGAATGATTGAACCCAAAGCTTAAAATGGTCATCGTTTCATCTTGGTAGCGACCGATTATTTTACTAAATGGGTGGAAGCAGCATCTTATGCTAATGTAACCAGACAGGTGGTAGTCAGATTTATCAAGAATCAAATCATTTGTCGATACGGTATCCCGAGCAAGATCATCACTGATAATGGTTCGAATTTGAATAACAAGATGATGAGAGAGCTTTGCGAAGAGTTCAAGATCAAACATCATAGTTCTTCTCCTTACAGACCAAAGATGAATGGGGCAGTTGAAGCCGCTAACAAGAATATCAAAAAGATTGTCCAGAAGATGGTGGTAACTTATAAAGATTGGCATGAAATGCTTCCGTTTGCTCTGCATGGATACCGTACTTCAGTTCGAACTTCAACAGGCACAACCCCATTTTCCCTGGTTTACGGTATGGAAGCAGTACTCCCCGTGGAGGTTGAGATTCCGTCTCTGAGAGTGTTGATGGAAGCTAAACTTTCTGAAGCTGAATGGTGTCAAAGTAGATATGATCAGTTGAATTTAATTGAAGAAAAGAGATTGACAGCTTTGTGTCACGGTCAATTGTATCAGCAGAGAATGAAGAAGGCTTTTGATAAGAAGGTTCGACCGCGCGAGTTTAGATAAGGTGACCTTGTGCTCAAGAAGATATTATCTTTCCAACCTGATTCTAGGGGCAAGTGGGCTCCGAATTATGAAGGATTGTATGTCGTTAAGAAAGTTTTCTCTGGAGGTGCCTTGACTCTCACCAATATGGACGATGAAGAGTCCCGCGTCCCTTGAACGCCGATGCAGTCAAGAAGTATTTCTCTTAGGTTTGAGTTGACAGTTTGCTAAGTTGAAAACCCGAAGGGGCAGCTTAGGCAAGCTTTTGGTCAGACCAGTCTTGGCATTTGAACACATTTCGGAATTCGAAGTTGTTAGGGAGAATAGTGATCATTGTTTTTGTGTAACCTTTTCTTTCATGTACTATTTCCCAAACTTTTGTAAACCGGTGGAGTCGCGTTGTTAGAGAACTACCATCTTATTAATGAAATTTGAGCATTTACCTTTTGTGGGCAAAATTTTAATTTTACGGAAAAATTTGAAACAAAGGTATTTGAAGTATTCTTATTTTTTAAGAAAAATGTGTCATGAATAATGAAAGGAATATTAACAGTTGTTCCGAGGATGGTCAAGCCATGAAATGCAAAACAGTACGGTAATTTATCCTTGCATGATGAACATGTTCGTTTCAAAATCGTCATGAGGTGTTGGTTGTGTAAACTTGCGTTTCTCGTGGTACTAAGTTTGGTGACTCCCCAATTTTTCCAGTTAAGCGTTGTTTTGGCTACCTTTATTTGAACAGATTTCTGAAGTGTGGTACGCTTTGTCTCATGCCAGTGGTATATTGGTGTTAGAAGTTTGGATTTGAATACTTTTCTCCTCAGAAGATGCGAGCCTTGTAGCGTGGTACGCTCCGACGTTGCTCTGTGGTTCCAGTTCCAGTTATTTTCCGTCCTTTTTAAAGATTGGCCGAGTATCTATTGTCGTGACATTTTATCGTCTTCAAGATATTCCGTCTGCTTGTTTCGTCAGCATAACATTCATTTATTCATTTACACTTATATCACGCACGCATATTCACATTTGCCGTTGATTTTGGGTCGTTTACTTTGTTTTGGTACAATATACGCGTTCTTTCCAAGTAGAAGGTTAGCTTAGGCAGAAAATGTGTTTCCTTTCTAAAATTCCCCAACTGAGCTAATCCTCGTGGATGATTTTTGATTTAGCTTACCTTGTCCATTTCTGGATAGGATGAATCCCCAATCGAGTTACTTTCTCATTGGGTGGAGTCTTGTTTGACTATTTTCTCTCTAGTTATTCCTGGATGAAGTTGTTGTCTCTTGCATAGGCTATCTTATGATTTTCCGCAGTGAAGTCGCAACCTAGACGAATGGTGCATTTATTTTGCACATTTAAGTATGTGATCTCTTCGGGAAGGATTGATTCATGATTCTCTTTGACGAAGATTTTATTCTCTGCCAGCATCATCGCAATTTCCTTCTGAGTTTTTTTGGAAAACGACAAGCGACAGCTCTTCACGAGCAACTTGTGCGTTATTATTATTTTTGGAAAACGACAAGCGGCAGCTCTTCATGAGCAACTTGTACGTTATAGACATCGTTGGAAAACGACAAGCGGCAGCTCTTCATGAGCATCTTGTACGTTATAGACATCGTTGGAAAACGACAAGCGACAGCTCTTCATGAGCAACTTGTGCGTTATTATTACTGGAAAACGACAAGCGGCGGTCTCTTCATGAGCAACTTGTACGTTATAGACATCGTTGGAAAACGACAAGCGGCAGCTCTTCACGAGCAACTTGTGCGTTATTATTTTGGAAAACGACAAGCGGCAGCTCTTCACGAGCAACTTGTACGTTATTATTTTGGAAAATGGCAAGCGGCAGTCTCTTTATTTGAGCAACTTGTACGTTATTATTTTTCTGGAATACAGCAAGTGGCAGCTTCTTTATTTGAGCAGCTTGTATGTGATTAGCATAGCATATTTTCTGGGAGACAGCAAGTGGCAACTTCTTTATTTGAGCAGCTTGTATGTTATTGGTATTTTCTGGACGACAGCAAGTGGCGGCTTCTTTATTTGAGCAGCTTGTATGTTACTGACATCCCTGGACGACAGCAAGTGGCAGTCTCTTTATTTGAGCAGCTTGTATATCATAACATTTTCGGGAAGACAGCAAGTGGCAGTCTCTTTATTTGAGCAGCTTGTATATCATAATATTTTTTTTGGAAGACAGCGAGTGACAGCTTCTTTATTTGAGGCAACTTGCGTATCTTCAATCTTGTTATATCTCAGCATTAATGAGTATATCTCCGGAAATCTCGCAGAGAAGTTTGTCATGAATCTTTACCTTCAGAAGTCGGTAATCCATTATCAGCAATTTGATACTCTCTGTCTATCTTTGACCTTGAGTTGTGAACTCACTGTTATTTTGGGTCAATAATCTTGTATGGCCTATGCAAGATGCCTTCTTTGTTAGGGTCAGAGGTCGTATTCCCTCAATTTTATTCACCGTCAAGAGTCTGTCATTTGAAATCGATGGCTCGTTTCCCCAGTAGTGTATAATCCATGTCTCTGTTTTGTTGGTGTTTGATTTCTCCAGCATTGTCTTGTTTCATACAATATCTTTCTCTGTGAATTCAATCACTGCATTCATATCAAACATAATGGCGGTATCTTAGAGCAAAATTTGCGTATTATGTATTTAAGTACCTTCAATCTCGTCGAAACGAAGATTTTAATCTCCATATCTCCGGATAGAAGAAACTTAAATAGGGGCAGCTGTTGTACCCCAAATTTTGACCTAAGATACCATCTCTCATCTGCATCATTACATTGCAAGCGTTTTGATCTATTGATTTAAAATTCATAACTTTTTCAAGTCGAGAGCTGTTTATTTTTGAACGCTAAGTTTATTAACTGATCAGACAATGTTTATTAATTATTTATTATCTTAAATTTAAATAATTGGAATTTATTTTCAGTTATTATATAATTTAAGGATTTATAAATAATTATTTGAAAAGAGTTTATTAATTGATCAACAATGTTTATCTAATTATTTATTATTCTAAGTTTAATATAATTGAAATCTTATTTTCAGTTATTATAATTTAGAATAATTATAAATAATTAAGTAAATGATTGAAGAGAAGTTAATTGATCAATGAGGTTTATTTAATTATTTATCATTCTAAATTTAAATAATTGAATTTGATTTTCAGTTATTACATAATTTAAAGAATTATAAATGATAAAATAAATAATTGGAAAGAAAAAGAATTAATTGGTAAATAATAGAATTTTTATTCATCTTTATTCTAATTATTACAATTGTTGTTTAAATACTATTGTACAAAGTATTTATAATGACAATTACATAAAAAGTTTAAAGTAAAATAAAAAACTATTTTTTCTAATATTCTAAATCTTCATCTTCTATCCAATTGCTCATTTGATTTTTTTTTACCTGCAAAGAATTAAAGAAAAAAGTTAGAAATAAATAAATAATTAAAAGCAGAAAATTAATCTTAAGCGTTCATCATTAAAAGCAAACGGCTGGAATCAGTTTTACCCTTTTTGCAAATCACGGAATTTCTCCCGGTTCACAAAAAGGGATGAATTTTTATTTTCAAAATAAACTGCACAAGTTAAAAGATGCACAAATTCATTTTGTTTTCAAAACAGCATATTTCGAATCAACAGCATATGCAATGTTCAAAGACAAAATTCCAACGTAAACTAATGTGGAAGAGGCCAAAAAAATCAAAGGCTCCATGCTGCATATGCAGAAGTCAAAGAAGTGTGCAGTTTAAAGATCAAATATGCAAGCAAGTAATATTCCATTTACATCATTTTCCAGCATAATGCTTTTTCAGAACCAATACATAACATCACATTTTTATGTCAAATTGTATTGATGAGAGAGAAGAGAGAAAGAAGTATGGTTTTACAGGTTTTGGTTTAGGCAGGAAATAGATAGCCAACAGAACAGCAGCAATGCAGTAAGAAAAGAGAAAGCATGAAATAGGAATAGAGACAAACCATATGAAGCAGTAATGTGCAGAGGCATCAAAGAAAATATAATAAAAGTATTCAACCTGTAACGTAAACCTTAGAGGAGGAAGGCCAAAACTGTTATAACATAACACAAACCCCTTCAAAAAAGGAGAGTTCACAACCTGTTCATCAAGCCTTCAAGACTGAAAACCAAAAACTGTCAAAAAAACATATACAAAACAATTTTCTCAAAGTCTAACAAGCATGAACCATCAACCTAAAACCATCACCAAAGCCTTGTTTCAAAACCTTATGGCCTAAACCATAAAACCTCAAAACTGTCCAGCCTAACCATAACCATAACCTGTAAAAACCTCAACCAATATGGCCAAACCAAAAACCTGTAAGGGCCTAAAACCAGTAAAACCAGTAAACTCAAGGCCAAACCTGTTGAAACCATAACCAATTCTACAGCCAAAAACCAGAACAACCAATATGGCCACAAACATGTACTATCCTAAACTCAAGCATACAGAAAAGCCTCATAGCATATCATCATAGGCCAATCACGAGGCAACAAAATCACAGCAAAAGAAGAAGAGAGAAAGTATTCAAAGACCACAGTAAAGCACACAAAGGCTACCAAGAGGAAGAAGACAAAGTTCGTTTTCAGTTTTCATCATTAAACAAAAGGGGCAAAGAAGACAAACCAGGATACCAAGCGAATATCACGCCGTCACCGTCTTCCCCGTCGCTTTGGCCTCCTACGCACGTCCAACCTTCCTCCTCCGTCTCCGTCTCCAGGTAACGACTTTTCCCTCTTTTACTTTCATGATACCTCCAATAAACATAATAATGTGAATAAGAATCAAAAAGATGTAAAGTCACAACATGCAGTAACGAAAACTAACGAAATAAAAAAGATGAAATCACCTTAATCTGTCGCCCCAAAGCGTTGTTGGAGGGAAGAAGAAGATTGGAAGCTGGTGGCCATTGGGGCGAGAAAAGCTCAGGCAAAAGGTCAGAAGCGAACTAAGAAGATGAATCACGCGAAGAAGACGAATCAACAAGATGAGCGTCGCTCTGCCAAAACCTTGTGAACCCTAATCCCAAACTAAACTAACACACGTTTAACCCTAAAACAAATTATTGGATTGTGTTTGGGCATCACCCTTTTTTTCACTTAAAGCCCAGCGAATTGCTTATCCACCCCCATATCTTGCTTCTGTTTATTTTTGACTTTAGGCCCCTTTAGAAACCCTCTAGCCCATTTTGGTTTATTATGTACCCCTTTTGATTTTTGATACCTTTCTTTCTATTTAATTTCTTTAGCCCTTTTAGAATTTTTATTAATTTAGTAATTATAAAACTTAATCAAATAAATGATAACTTAATTAAACAATTTTTTTAATAATTGGATCATTTTCATTAAGTTCAGTCTTAGGTTTAATTTTAGTATTTTTTAGTTTTGTTTCTAATTAGATTAAAATTAGTAATTTTAAAGTTTTAATCTAGTTTAGAATCATTTAATAACTCTTAAAATAACATTTTATATTAATACTAAAAAACATATAATAATAAAAACTCTAAACAACATATAAAAGATAAAAATTCAAAAAAACATTTTATTTTCTTTAAATTAATTCTCATGCTTTGTCCATATTAAAAAATGCATAAAAAATGAAAACTATTAAAACATTTTCTTTTCCTTAATATTAAACAAAAATCTAAAAATGCGTGTTCACACATTTAGCCTTTTATTCAATTGTTGTATATCATTTATCTATCTAATTTTCTGTTTAATTATTTTGTCGTTACTTGTTTATTCCGTTTACGTCTAAATCCAAGGGAAAAAACGATTAAATTTGTTGACTTCATGTCCTCAAGTCCGATCACGCGAATATTTTTCATCTCATTAAAACTTAAGACAATTTTTCCCAAAATATTCAATCTTTTCAAAACTCATACCTTTTAAGCAAAAACTTCGACATTAGGTCGTCGTATCTTCAAAAACCCGTCTGTACCCCTTTTCGGCCAAAAACAATTTATTTTTAAATCAAACGAACATTTTAATAAACAGATATTTCAAAAGGTTCCTATAGAGTACTATAGATACATTGGGTGCTAATACCTTCCCATTGTATAACCAACCCCCGAACCATAGATCTCTTTTCAAAAACGCTTTGTATTTTTTATTGCTTTTAAAAAGTATTATTTTACATTGCGTATTTAGGGTTTTATTTCGCTCTTTCCCCTTTTCCCTTGGAAATAATAAAGCGCGGTGGCGACTCTTGCTTTTGTGAGACGAATTAATCAATAATTCGATCTCCGATTTACCCCGCTACATTTTTTATCGCTACAGACACTTGAACTCCACTTTCTACGTGTAAGGATGTATACATATGAGTGTTATCTTCTAAGAGTTCTTCTACTTTCTTAGCTGATAAAAATAACGACTCTATGCTATCACCAAACTCAGATCCACACTCTGGAGGCAAGTCGCATATATCTTCACGAAAAACATCATGATTACACACCACTGGCATATACTAGCCATCACATTGCTCTATATTCTATGAGAAGCAAGCATCAACAATACCTGATCATTCTCCCTCAAAGACATCCCAATTTGACTAGCAACAAGAATCATAAATTTATACTCTCTTTGGGTTCGGGAAATAACACCACCTCAATAACACATGCACTCTTGCAATCAGCGGTACACTGTACTAACTCCCCATTAATGAAACATCTTAGAGTAGAAAAATCTTCTCCCCCACTTGTTTCAATCCCACTCCTGCAGATAAGTGGTTAGAAAAACAAGCAAGTATCAACAATGTTTCACACACATGTCACGTACTAAGGAACAGACAATATTAGACAACCTGGCCGAACGAACTGATCTGCTTTGATACCATTTGTAACTCCACATTCTACTTTCGGGATTACCGACTGACCTCACAAACCAACACGAGTCTTTTCAGCATGATTTATCCTCAGTCACACACTTTTCGAGAAACTTCCCAGAAGGTCACCCATCTAAAAATTGCTCCAAATGAAGCACACTTAACTGTGGAGTTCTTATGGAACGGGATACCGAAAAGAAGATGCATCTTGTTTGTCTAGGTAGTACTAAAAATCCTTATAAGGTAGGAAGAAAAGGTTATTCAGCTGCACCAGAAATCCGTGGAAGTTATCAACCTTGGAACCGAAGATGTAAAGAAAGAGGTCAAGATTGGGGCTGCTTTAGAAAAGAGTGTGAAAAGAAAGCTGATAGAAATGTTGCAAGAGTATGTTAACGTGTTTTCTTGGTCTTACCAAAATATGCTTGGACTTGATACAAGTATTATGGCACACAAGTTTCCTCTCAAAGAGGATTATCCTCCGATCAAGAAAAAGCTCAGAAGGACTCGACCAAACATGTGTGTCAAGATCAAAGAGGAAGTTCATAAACAACTTGATACATGTTTCTTAGCTGTTACTAATCATCCTCCGTGGATTGCGAATATTGTGTCTATACCTAAGAAAGATGGTAAGGTACGAGTGTGTGTTGATTATAGGGACTTGAACAGGGCAAACCCTAAAGATGATTTTTCGGTTCCTCATATTGACATGTTGGTTGACAATACAACTGAATTCTCAGTGTTTTTCTTCATGGATGGCTTCTCTGGGTATAACCAAATTAAGATGGCCCCAGAAGACGTGGAAAAAACAAAATTCATTACCTCATGGGGAACTTTTTGTTATAAGGTGATGCCCTTTGGTTTTAAAAATACAGGGGCAACGTATCAGCATGCTATGGTGACTCTCTTTCATGATAAGATTCACAAAGAGATTGAGGTGTATGTTTATGACATGATTGTGGAGTCCTAAACTGAGGAAGAACATCTGGTTCACCTTCAAAAGTTATTTGAAAGGCTAAGATAGTTCAGATTGAGGTTGAATCTGAATAAGTACACCTTCAGGGTGAGATCTTGCAAGTTGCTGGGCTTTATAGTAAGTCAGCGAGGCATTAAGGTTGATCCTGCTAAAATGAAAGCTATACAAGAGATTATTGAGCCTAGAACATAAAAAGAAGTTTGTGGTTTCTTAGGGAGATTGAACTACATATCTAGATTTATCTTTCATCTTACAGCCACTTGTGAACCAATATTCAAATTATTGCAAAAAGATCAGGCTATCAGGTGGAATGATAATTTTCAAAAGGCCTTTGATAGAATAAAAAAGTATTTGTAGGAGCCTCTCATCCTCATGCCTCCAGTACCTGGGAGACCTTTGATAATTTACTTGACAGTTCTTGAAGAATCCATGAGTTGTGTACTCAGTCAACACGAAGAGACCGGTAGGAAAGAGCATGCAATTTACTATATGATCAAGAAATTCACTGATTGCGAGTCAAGGTACTCTTTTCTTGAAAATACATGTTGTGCACTTTCATGGGCTACAAAGTGTCTGACACCTTACATGTTGACTCATACTACTCTCTTGATATCTAAAATTGATCCTATCAAGTACATCTTTGAAAATCCAACTCTCACCGGAAGGGTAGCTCATTGGAAAATGGTTTTGACAGAATATGACATTCAGTATGCTACCCAAAAATCCATTAAGGGTAGTGTCTTGTTAGATTATTTGGCTCATCATCATGTGGATGATTATCAGCCCATGAAGTTTTAGTTCCCCTATGAGGACATCATGTATATCAGAGATTGTGCAATCAAATGGAGTTGTTCATGAGGTTGGAGTTGTCATTACATCTCCTATAGGTTTTCATCTCTAATTTATAGAGAGAATATTTTTTTATTACACTAATAACGTGTCAGAATATGAAGCATGTATCTTTGGGATTTAAGTAGAAATTGATTTACAAATCAAGTTTCTAGAAGTATATGGAGATTTAGCTCTGGTAATTTGTCAGATTAATGGAGATTGGGAGACACGTCACCCAAATTTGATTCCCTACAGGGAACATGTCATAAGATTGATCATGTACTTCGATGAGAGCACATTTAATCATATCCTTAGGGAAGAAAATTATCTAGCAAAGGCTTTGAATACTCTGTCATCCATGTTTAAAGTCAAGTGGGCTAATGAGGCACCCATTATCATAATTATGCACTTGGATGAGCCAACATATTGCTATGCAACCAAAGAAGTGCACAATGATAAATTGTGGTTTTATGACATCAAAAAGTATCTTGAGAAGCAAAAGTATCCAGAGGATGTGTCTATTATAGACACGAAGACTTCGAGGAAGCTGTCAGCCAGGTTATTCCTTAACGGTGATGTGTTGTACAAAATTACGACTCTGTTTTGCTCAAATGCATGGATAAACACGAAGCAAAAAAGATCATAGAAGAAGTGCATGAAGGTTCCTTTGAGACACATTCTAGTGGACATACAATGTCTAAGAAAATTATGGGAGCAGGGTATTACTTGTCTACTATAGAGGTTGATTGTTACAATCACGCCAGAAGTTGTTACAAGTTCTAGGTTTATGCAGATAGAGTGCACATGCCTCCTGTTCCTTTGAACGTCTTGACCTCTCCTTGGCCCTTTGCTATGTGGATCATTGATATGATTGGGCGTATTAAACCGACTTCTTCCAATGGATATCGTTTCATCCTGGTAGCCATTGACTATTTTACCAAGTGGGTAGAAGCTGCCTCATATGCAAATGTCACTAAACAAGTGGTTGCCCACTTTATAAAGAAATAAATCATCCATCGTTATGAATTCTTGAAAATATTATTACTGATAATGGATTGAATATCAATAACAAGATGCTGAAAGAGTTGTTCCATAACTTCAAGATTAAACATCACAATTCTTCTCCATATCGTCCAACGATGAATGGTGTTGTTGAGGCAGCTAACAAGAATATAAAGAAGATTATGCAAAATATGGTGGTAACATATAAGGATTGGCATGATATGTTATCTTTCACTTTGCATGGCTACCGTACTTCAGTATGTACTTCAACATGGGAGACCCATTTCTCTTTGGTATACGATATGGAAATAGTCTATCGTAACCAGCAAAAAATAACAAGTCGCCACCACTACTTTTTTGTCCTAAGGATGGGGGAGTAACGAATAACCCAAATCATTTAGAGATTCTAAGTTTGCGAGTTGGTTAGATGAAGGAAAGGTGTTAGGAACCCTTCATATCCCTTTTTCTCAAGGGGAATCCTATTTTAGGTCGTATGGTAGATAAGAAATTTCTTTTTAAGAGTTAATGTTTCCATATGTTTAAGAAAAGGATTTAATTTTTTAATAGCGGGACTCGTATTGGTTTTCACCGCGTGCCTACGTATCCTCTTGCGAAGAATCAGAGTCCAATTTCGTAGTTCGTAGGATTTAGTTGGTGTTTTTATAGAATAACGTAGAATTTCTTTTGAATTATCCTTGAGCCTTGTCTGAGTTTGAAAAAAGTGATCGTAGACGCACTTCAAAGTTTTGATTTGAAGGCAATGCTATTTAATCTTTTTTTGAAAATGATCTTGAATTTTATTAAGTTAGTCAAAAAATATTTGAATCGATTAGTTGTCTTAATGTTTGATTTAATTAATAAAGAGTCAATCTTTATTAAAATTAAATCGCGATAGGCGAATAAATCAATTTTTATAAGGAGTTGATCCTTGTTATAATTAAATCACGTTGCGCGAAATAATTGATTTTTGTAAGGAATTGATCCTTGTTAGAATTAAATTACGTTGAGCGAAATAATTGATTTTTGTAAGGGGTTGATCCTTGTTAGAATTAAATCACGTTGAGCTAAATAGTTTATTTTTATAAGGAGTTGATCCTTATTAGAATTAAATCGCGCTAGACAAAGAAATTGATTTGATTTGATTTTGTGAATTTTAAATCTTTTGATTTGAATAATTAATTGACAAGCGTTAACTTGACCAATTGATTATTCGAGAATATGGTGAATGAAAAATTCACCTATCTTATTATTTATAACAATGTAATTAAATTTGATTAAGAAAAATATTTGAATGTGTATAAAATTGATTAAATAATTTCAGTTAAAAGAAAAGTGAAGACTTATTTTAACATTTTTATATTTTTATAATAATAATAATGAATAGACTAAATTATAGATTTTGGGCCCCTATTTTCCTCTCTCTACACTCGTTCTGAGTTTGAGAAACCCTTTCAATAGAACTCCTCGATCTCATTCAAAAACATACATCATTTAACTCTTATCAAATTGAATCAGAAATTCAGTAATTTCTCTCGCTCTCATCAGAATCAAGATCGTTCTGTTTCGTTGACTCACGAATCTAATGCAAACTTTCAAGATCGGTGAAACTTTAGCTTCATTTTCTTCACTATAAGGTTTGATTTTTCTTCAAGTTCTTGTTTTCGTTTCAGATCTAGTTGATTCTCTACCTCGAGCTTGTTGGAAATCCACCAAATATCTATGATGAATTTCTACCAATCTTGATGAACAAGATTGATATCACCACACAATGACAATGAATTATAAGAAAAGAAAAGAAAGAATACAATTATTTTCTTCAGAGTTTCTCTCTGCCCACAAACTATGGAAAACTTTATTAATCACTTGCAACTGCAAATTCTGTGATTACAATGAATTGACTTGATTACAAACTTAGGAGTTACTCCTTATTTATAGATTTTGGTTAGCTCAAAGCCCAAAACTATAAAAGCCTAAAATACCTATTTTGGTACTAAATCAAATCTATCTATTTTAGATATAAATAAAATCTATTTAAATCTAAAACAAATATAATTTGTGTGCTCTTCGACACATCATAGTTTTGACACTATAAATTACAATTTAACACACCACCTAATTCATTGTATCTAAACTATCTATATTTATCATGGCTCTTAGTCTTCTGAATACTTTGACCTGCACTCCCTTCGTCATGATCTCTGCAATCTGATTATCAGTTCTGCAGTGTTCCAAATTCATCTTTCCATATGCTACCTGCTCTCGAAGATAATGGAACCTCATTTTGATGTGCTTGCTTCGACCATGTGCTATCGGGTTCTTCGCAAGATTGATAGATGACATGCTGTCGATATTCATGGTAATTGCTCCATGATCTTTCCCTGTTATCTCTTCGACCAAGTTCACCATCCAAGTTGCTTGACATGCATAAAGAGAAGCAACTATGTATTCTTCTTTGCATGATGATAATGACTCTACTGGTTCCTTTCTTGAACTCCAAGCAACTGGTGCACCATCTAACATAAAAACATATCCTGCTGTTGATTTTCGATCTTCAGCATCACTACACCAACTCGAATCAATGTATCCCACTAACTTGCATTCTTTTCCTTTATCAGCTACAGGAAACAAAATGCCATAGTCAAGAGTTCCTTTGAGATACCTTAATATCCTCTTCACTGCTGTTAGATATGATACCTTTGGATTCTGGATGAATCTACTTACCATACCTACACTATATGCTAAGTTAGGCCTTGTATGACAAAGATATCTCAATGATCCAATAAGTCTTCTATATTGGGTTGGGTCGACATCATCTTCATCTGCATCTTTCAATAGTTGCAGTCTTGATTCTGCAGGTGTCGAAGTTGAGTTGCATTCTTCCATCTCAAACCTCTTGAGAATTTCTCCTACATATCTTCTTTGATGCATCATCAAACCTCTACTGCTCTTGTAGATTTTGATGCCAAAGAAATATGAAATCTCACCCAAATCCGACATTTCGAATTCCTTATTGAGATCACCTTTGAAGTCTTCGATCTCATTTTTGCAGCTTCTTGTTATCAACAAATCATCGACATAGAGACATAGTATAAGAAATTCACTATTTCTTCTTCTTACATATATTCCATGTTCAGTTGTGCACTTCACAAATTCCTTCTCCCTTAGGAAACTATCAATTTTCTTATTCCAAGCTCTTGGAGCTTGTTTCAATCCATAAAGGGCTTTATGCAGCCTGCACACCTTTCTTTCTTCGTCATGTTTCACAAAACCAACTGGTTGTTTAACATAAACTTCTTCGTCTATGGGTCCATTCAAAAATGCATACTTTACGTCCATCTGACATATGTGCCATCTATTTATTTCTGCTATACCAACAACCAACCTAATTGTTTCGGTTCTAGCAAGAGGTGCAAAAACTTTATCAAAGTCCATTCCTTCTTTCTGTAGAAATCCTTTCACCACAAGCCTTGCTTTGTATTGAGTTACTTCCCCTTTCGAATTTGTTTTCACTTTGTATACCCACTTGATATCAATTGCCTTCTTGCCATAAGGAAATTCGACAAGTGACCAAGTGTTGTTGTCTTCGATAGACTTTATTTCTTTGTTCATTGCTTTCACCCACTTTGAATATTTCAATGCTCCATCTGCATTGACAAGTTTGACATCCGTATAGACAACATAATGTACCAACTCACCTTCATTATCTATCACATCATCTAATGTAATCACACAATCTTGCAATCTTGCATGCATGCGTCTTGTTCTTTGATGCCTACTTGTACTTGGCTGATCTATAACTGTTGGTTCCTCTTGTCGAACTTCTCTTTCGACTTGAGTTTATGGTTCTTCAAGTAGGATTCTCACTGAATCTTTCTTGATATTTTCAGTCCAACCCCATTCTTTAAACTCATCCATGATCACGTCCCTGATGATCACAATCTGCTTCTTCACTGGGTCGAACAACTTGTAGCCTCCTTTCGAATTATATCCAACTTGAATCATTTGACTTGACTTATTATCAAGTTTTCTTCTCAACTGATCTGGCACATCTCTATGTGCCATAGATATAAATACCTTCATATGACTCAAGCTATGCTTCACACCAAGACCAACATTCTTCTGGAGTAATTCCTTCTAGCTTCTTCGTAGGACATCTGTTCAAAATATATGTTGCAGTCAAAACAGCTTCACCCCAGAACTCTTTAGGTAAATTCTTTCCTTTCAACATACTTCTCACCATATTCATGATGGTTCGATTCTTCCTTTCTACAATTCCATTATGTTGTGGAGTATAGGGTGACACCACCTCATGCACAATCCCTTCCTTTTAACATAACCTGTTGAAGTCTTTCGACACATACTCTCCACCATCATTAGTTCTTAAAACTTTGAGTTTTTGACCACTTTGCCTTTCGACCATAGACTTAAACTTGGAAAATATCTCGATCACTTCACTTTTATTCTTGATCAGGTAAATCCACAGCTTTCGACTGAAATCATCTATGAATGTAACAAAATATTTGTTACCTCCCACCGAATCCACCTGGATTGGTCCACATACATCAAAGTATATGACTCCAAGAATAGCCTTCGACCTGTTTCCTGTATCCTTGTTGAAGCTATTCTTGTGCTGCTTCGCCTGCAGACATTCCTCACATACCTCGTTTGGAATGTCGATTTCTAAAAATCCTGAAACCATATTTCTTCTCTTCAAATCTCTGATGTCTCTGAAGTTGAGATGACCTAGTCGATAATGCCATATCCATTCATCTCTGCTAGCTGCAGTCTAAAGGCACTTGTGCTCCATCACATTTAGTTTGATCTTGAAGGTTCGATTCTGAGACATAGGAGCCTTCAAAATTAACCTTCCATTCATATCGACGGCTCTCATTATCCTATCTTTGATCGACACTTTTATAATTCTTTTCGACCAACTGCCATATACTGAGCAAATTGCTCTTCATGCCTGGTATGTACAACACATCGGGAATTATTAACCTCTTGCCATCTTTCCTCATAATCATAACATCACCAATACCTTCAGCTGCCAGGGTATTGTCATTTGTAAATTTTACCATATTTTTCATTGAGGGCTTTATGTTGACAAACTAGTCTTTCCTTCCAGATATATGTGATGAGCATCCAGAATCCAAGTACCATTGGTCCTTGAATCTATCTCCATCTCTTGTTGTGACCATCAACATCATCTCTTCTTCTTCATGTTTTGTAAACTTTGCATTACTTTCTTGATTCTATCGCTTTTTTGGACAATCACTCGAATAGTGACCATACTTCTGACAATTGTAACATTAAATGTGACTCTTATCAGGTTTTCGACCACCACCCATTCCTCTATTTGCAATACCACCTCTTTGGTTGCCTTAGTATGGTCTTCCTTGATTTGACACGTTTACTTCGTTTTGGTTTCCTCTACCAGTCGATTTGTTATAGCCGCCTCTACCTCTGTCGAACCACTTTCCTTTGCCTTTGGTTTCTTTTGCTGAATATTCCTACAAAGCCACATCACTCTTTGACTTGCCTGCAGCTCTTTCATTCATTCTTTGTTCATGAGATTCAAGCGTCCCTTGAAGCTCTTCCTTTGTCAATTTTGACAAGTCTTTTCCCTCTTATATAGCCACCACCACGTGGTCAAACTTAGGAGCCAAAGATCTCAAGATCTTCGAAACAACAACTCTTGTTGTTAATGTTTCTCCACATGCCTTGATTTGATTCACTAGTTTTGTAATTCTAATGAAGAAATCATATATGCTATCACTATCTCCCATCTGAAGCAATTCATATGTTCTCTTATGAGTTTGTAACCTCACTTCTTTCTCCTTTTCTGCACCATCAAAAGACTTCTCAAGTACATCCCAAGCTTCTTTTGCAGATTATGGATCACTCACTTTTTCAAAGTTTTCTGGACTCACACATTGATAAATTATAAAGAGTGCTTTATAACTCAACTTCTCAATTTCTATGTGTTTCTTCTTTTCTTTTTCTAAAACATTTTCTCCGAGCGCTTCGAATCCATCTTTTACAAGATCCCAAAGACCTTAACACCTGAACAAAATTTTCATCCGTTTGCACCAATTCTCACAGTTCTCTACTTTCAGAATTGGTAGAGTTGCTGGATAGTTTGCATTCCCATAATTCGCCATCGTGAATTCTTCAATCGTTCTTGATTGATACTTCCCTTGAATCGAAACTGAGCTCTTGATACCAGATGTTGGAAATCCACCAAATATCTATAATAAATTTCTACCAATCTTGATGAACAAGATTGATATTACCACACAATGACAATGAATTATGAGAAAATAAAAGAAAAAAGACAATTATTTTCTGCAAAGTTTCTCTCTGCTCACAAATTATGGAAAACTTTATTAATCACTTGCAACTGCAAATTCTGCGATTACAATGAATTGACTTAAATTAAATATATATATATTTTAGATATAAATCAAATCTATTTAAATCTAAAACATATCTAATCTATGTGCTCTTCGACACACCATAGTTGAACCTCAAATCACTCAATTCGGTTCCTCTTCAAGTTAATTTTTTACTACTCGATTTACTTGTTGTTGATTTTATTGCTTTGATTTGATAGGGTTTGAGATCTATAAGTTTTTATTTTGTGTTTTTGTTTACAGATCTGAGTCGATTGGTTTTCAATTTTCTTGAGATGTTGAAGTCAAAGGCTGCATCGTATCCGAAATCGATCTCAGCCTTCTCGTTCTCGTCAGAATTCATGATTCCGACTCTGATGCCGATGCTGATTACATGTTTGATTCTATTTCTCTTTTTCGAATTTGCAATGCATAGTTCGGTTTATATATTTACTTTTTAAATTTAACAGATGTAGAAAGAACATGAGGCTGTTTTCAAAAATGAAGATACTGGCAAAGCATGGGATCATAGTGTCATGCTGAAAAATGATCAAGTTTTACTTGGTAATGTATGCAACCACATTTATAATCGCTTACGCTATAAGTTGAAATAGTTTGTATGCAACGATACGGGAATATAATCAAATCAAGTAAAGTTGATTTTGAAGAAGAAACGTTTCATCCTTTCTGTATCCACTTTTCTTCTCTTCCTTCGTTAGCACTTCTCAAATTCATATCTATTTTTCGTCTGCTCATGTTTCATCCTCTAACTTACAGCAATAACTTATAAATAAAAGTCAATTTTCAAATTATAAGATGTGTTCCTGAATAATAGACGTCTGAAATTATATGATATAAATCTTTTCTTTCCATATTTGAAGACACAAATCTAAAATTATAAAATGTTTGGTTGAATAATAGAAGAGGAAGATTGTTTGGTTTGTATTCCTGAATTTTTTAAGGTAAAATTTAGGAAGAAGGTAATATTTATGGATTCAATTTAAAATATATATTTTTATTTTTATAAGTTTTTTTATAAAAAATAATAATTTTATTTTGTAATTATATAAATAACATGTCATTCATTAATATAATTGGAGTGTGGACACATCATTTAAAAAATAATACATCGTCAAATTTGAGTACACATGTTTGAAATGAGATTAAAACTGTTTAAAAATAAAATATAAAATATAGAGATTGATTTTGTGATTGAATTAAAATAGGGGAATAAAAATTGTAACTTAGCCTAATGAATACTATTATTTTTTATTGAGAATTATAATAAATAGATGCTAACTAAAAATAGTTAACATAAAACTAAAATAAAATAAGATAAAAATATTTAAAGGGTGTTAAATTAACACGAGAGTTATGATAAGTAAAAGAGTAGAGGAGGAAGTCCATAGCCCGACGATCATAATGAAATCCAAAAAAAATAAATGTAACTTATAATTAATTAATAAATAAATAAAACAAAAATTAGAAGAAAAAAAACAAATGTAGCAGCATGAGAGACGGTTATTATTTTTTATTTACGAAAATCACTTTTATAATAAATTATAGTAATTAAAATAAAAAATAGAAAAAATATGATTATATAATAAAACAGGAAAATAAAATAATATTGATTGTATTAGTAAAAAATAACAAAAATAAATATAAATCATAGTAATAGAAATACTAATAATAAATACATAATTTAAAAATCAAATAACCACAAAATTCAAGATTAATAAAAAGTCAATCATGCGATCGAATTAAAAATAAGCAATAATAACTCTAATTAGCCTATACAATGAAATATGAAAAAGAACTACCAATCTGATCTGCCATGACCACTTAAGCCGCGTTCTCATTCTTTCTCTTTCTTTCTTCGGTGCGAGATTTTACGTGTATGTGTGAATGAATGATAATTAATTAATTATTGATATGAAAATAACGTTTTTTTTTTTAAAATAAAAAATAAAAATAAACAACCATCAGATAATATCATCATATGATTGAAGTTAAATTAAACAAACGAAGAAAACTCTCTAAAAGAGTTTTTTATGAATTGTGTGTGTAAGATTTAGAAAATTGTAAATATAATTTTAAAAAGACAACCATCAAGATTCATCATATGATTTATAAAAAACACACAAATCAAAATTGAAAAAATAAGAGGGAGGCTTCATATGAAAATCATTGGTCAAAATAGAGATTGAAGTTTTGAAAAAAATGTGAAGAAAAAGATTGAAAAATTTGTTGATAGAAGTGAAATTGTGAGAGATTGTGAATTTATTATTAATTGTCCGTTCAAGATAAAAACATGGTTAAGTGTCTGTTTAAGACAAAACCCTAAAATAAGACAACAACAGAAATTGCATAGAAATTTTTTTTGTGAAAGTAAGATGGATAATTGTTGATATCTGAATGATTGTTGATGTCTAAAACTGCAAAAATAATAGTGTATTTATAGGTGAAAATTATGTCAAGAATTAAATAAAATTGATCTATTTTTGGCATGATTTTGAACATTGAAAATTGATTGAAAATTTATTCGAATCTTGGTGAGCAAGACTATGAATCTGGATGATTTTTTGACCTAGTGCAATATTTGATTTGAAAAAGATTTTATTTATTTTTGGATTTTTTACATAAAATAATAATTTTAATTAAAAAGTAATATTTTCAAATATACTAAATATAGGAAAACAAAAATACTATTTAAATAAATAAAAACACCTTTTTATGATATTTTTAGAATAATGCAAACAATGCAAAGAAGGCTAAAAATAAAATAGAACGCAAAACATTAGGAAGGTGGGATTCAAACACATGACCTTATACTTACAAGTCTCACCTCCTCACCAATTGTGCTATCTAATTTATTCAAAATAAAAAGTCAATTGAAAGTATATGAATTGGGAAAATATTTTCTATTTAAAAATACAAATAATTTAAAATAAATTATTATATATTTTTAAAGTTAAACAACTAGAAAACCATAAAATATTATTGTAAATAAACCAAAGAAATTTATAAAAAACAATTTGAAAATCATTTGACTGTAGAAAATAAGACGAACAAATTTAAGGTATGACAACTGCCCCTATTTAATTACTCTTTAAATGAAGAGTGTGAGAGGGTGTAATTCTCGCACATTTAGATCATAGGGTAATTAAATAATGGAAGACCCCAAATTTTGATCAAAAGATTTGCAAAAAGATAAACTGTACGATAAATTAAAAAGTAAACAGACAAGGATGACACAGATATCTCACCAATGTCTAGAGCATGAACATAAATGTCCCAAATATGACGACGCAACCAAGAGAAGTCGACGCGGATAACTCGTCAACACTTGGAAAAAATAACCGCAGATTTCGTGTATTTACCACAACCTAGAGGGTAAATAACATGAGCTTGAAAAATAGATAACTTATTGCTTCTTGGGACTAATGCACCAAGTTATATCACAGATGTTGCACATCTACCACAACCTAGGGGATAGATAATGCAAGTTTTGAAAATAAATAACTCATTGCTTCTTCGAGACTGATGCAATAAGTTATATCGCAGTTATTGTATATTTACCACAACCTAGGGGGTAAATAACACAAGTTTGATAACTCATTGTCGCTTCGAGACTAACACAATGAATTATATCACAAATTTTCATATATCTATCACAACCTAGGGAGTAAATGCTACGGGTTTGAAAATATCTTACTAACGCTTTGATACTAACATAGTAAATTATATCATAGTTTTGCGACATTTATCACAACCTATGGGATAAACCACGCGGGTCTTGAAAATAGATAACTTATTGCTGCTTTGAGACTAATGCAACAAGTTATATCGCAGATCATGCACATCTACCACAACCTAGGGGGGTAGAAAACGCAAGTATCAACTCTATTTATGTCGGGGGACTAATCTAATAGAGTTAGGTCTGGTAACAAACTAGCTAAAGCTTCGAGACTAACATAGCGAGTTGTAATGCAGACTTTCATCTTTATCACAACCTAGGGGATAAATGATGCGGGTTTGATGTTTGAAATTTGAAATTTTTGAAGAATTGAAAAGCTTAGTCACGGTTTGATTCATAGATATTCTGCCTAGTGTAATTCTTGGTTCACAACACCTCTATATGTTGTATCTGTTCTCAACCGAGGTATTCGTAGTAGTGAAAAATCGCTAAGATTTGAATTTTTGATTCGCGCAGGTAACTTAGCTAGTGAAATAGGCCTAAAGATAATTCACAGTATTTCTGGCCTATGAAGTTTGAAAATGCAATGTATGATTGATATGTATATGTATGATTCCCAATAAATATTTGTTATTGATATGTACTTCGTATGTAAATGTGCTAAGCATTTGTGAATGAAATGATGATGGACATGCATGAGGTTGCTCATACTCATAGGATTGCCTATAATTAAATGTTTATGGGAATACATGGGGCTACTCACGTCATTATGAAATGGATGTGGTGCATGAGGCTGCTCATGCTTCATAAGGCTACTTACAAATAAATTAATAGATGAAGTTATGTGAGGTTGCTCACGTCTTGAATGGTATGCCCCAACAACTGAATTTTGAAAGGTATGCCCCTGATCATTAGGGTATAGAAGGAATGTTCTAAGGAGGAACTTGGATCTCACCATGTTGTGATTTGAACTTGATAAGGACTGCCCCAGAGTTTGAACCTTCTAAAAGTATGCCCTTGATTAGTTGGTGCTTTGAGATGTGACCCAAGTAGACCAAATATTAGAACGATTGCCCCTAGTCAATAGGATCTTCATATATATGCCCTTATGGTCATTAGGATTTTCCCCTGATTATAGGGGTTTTCTTGGATGTTTTTTCCCTATCCCCTTTGATTAAACCAATTTTGAGATCTCTTTGATGCTAAGTATTGATTTATAAGCAACATTGTACCTTTTGAAAAGTAATTCTAACGCGGTGCACATGCAAGTTTTGAAATCGAAATTTGTTATGAAATATAAATGGATGATTAGATATGGATATGTGAAAGGTAATGTGGTTAGCCCTAACTTTTTCCTAAGTAAAATTTTTTGCTTTTTATGTTTGACTTAGCGGACTCTTTTTTTTGAAATTTTTCTTTTGAATTTTTTTTCACTTGATTCAGGAAGTTCGTGTCTGCCATGTTTGTTTTTTGCGAGCTTCATCTTTATTGCTCCCTTGATGTTGTATGATGCAAGTGAAAAAGAAGATATTGAGAGCTTTATCTTTATTGTTTCCTTGATCTTGAATGACGGATGCGAGGAAGAGAATGTACTTGAACCAATTGCTTGTATAAACTGATTCTCTTGAGATTAGAATGCATTGTTGAATTAATTAAAATCTACCTTTCCCCTGGTTAAGATTAAGGTTTTTTTATTGAAAATAGAAAGAACTCCAACTTCTTGCTCGAGGGGGTTGACTACGGACTATCTCCTTATATCTTCAATATTTAGGAAGTGAAACAATGCCTTACATCGTCAACTCAGTCTTACTATTAAAAAGCATACGTCAACAACATTCAATTATTTTTATTTACATCATTCTCCCTCAAGTTTGTTAAAAGTGAAAAGAGAAATGGAAAAAGGAAAGTTGATATTTATAGAAAGTGACGATAATGAAAGAGGGAATACGAATGGATTAATTCCAAAAACATGCATGATTATTTTATTAGGATTACTGATCAAAAGTACAAATTTTTGACAAATACAACTTATCAAAAGGGAAATTACAAATTGAAATGATAAAGGCCTAATGATCTAGGGATGAGCCTCCTTATTGATCCAATGATTTTGGGAGAGCTCCTTGATGATCTTGGACTTGTCAAAGTAAGGGATGACATTTGACTTTTCTTCTGATGGGCATACCAATTTTATTGACAGGGCAATTGTTGAAGTTGACATTTTTGCTCTTGATTTGGGGGAATCACCCACAATAGTTGCATTTGAGGCATTGTGTAGGCCTATGGTTTGTATAATGAAGGGAAACCTTCTCTCCTTAATATTTTTTAAGTTCCTTCTTGAGACTTTCTTTGAGTATTTTTGTGAGTCTCGGGAAATCATCTAGCTGGGTAAATGTTGGACAAGGGCGAAAGTGGAAATAAATATGAAATTTATGCAAATGCATGTATAAGATGTATGAAAATGCACAGGTATGCAAAAAGATTTTTCATTTTTAGGGTATGCTAAAAATTTTCATGAAGATGCAAAGCAATGCAGAATAATGATAACAGTAGACCTAGGAAAACCCTAATGTGTTTAAAGATAGTGACAAACAAGGATAACCCTACAAGTTAGGTATTGTGACAGAAAAAAAGGGGACCCCTACATGCAAGGGATCGTAACATACAATAGGAAAACTCCTTGAAGCTAAGGATTATGAATTACAAATAGAAACCCTATAGGCTAGGGATTGAAGGGTGAGAAAACACTTAGAAGGGGGGGGGGGGGGGGGGGTGAATAAGTTTTTTCTTTTTCTCGTGCAATAATAATGGAAGGACACAAGTATTTTTATCCTGGTTCGTTTGAAACTCAAACTAATCCAGTCCATCCGCCAAGGTGATTTTTCCTCTCCCAACGAGGACTTAATCCACTATAATCAAACTGATTACAAATGCACAACCAAACTATTATGACTAACAATACAATGCACAAGCCAACTGCAAGTGACTAACACCTCTAAGACTCAACTAGTCCTAGCCCTCTTGAGAAATCTGACCCAACTGGTCTCTCAAGGAACACTTACAAAATTATCTCTTAATAGTAGTGAAACTGAATGCTTCTAATAAGATTTATCACAAACTGCGATTTATCACTAAGATTGTTGCTCAATGCTTAATATCTACCCACTATACAATATTGGTTTACAAGTATGAAAACAGTGAGCGTAAGATTGTTTCTCGTGGATCAGTAACCTTTCTTTGAAATAAAAGGTCTTCTATATATAGCTTCCAATTCTTGATCGTTACTACCTTGATGAGAGTGCATGCATTTAATGATGCGTGTAGACTTGGTCTTTATGTTTCCAATGCTCGTGCGTAGTACACTTGAGTGCGTTAGCCGTCTTAGCATTTAATAACCAACGGTACTGTCTGAGCTTGTCTCTGGAAGTTTAAGTGTTTGTTTGCAGCGTTTCCATTTCAGAGTATACTTTATCTTTTCTTCTATCAGAGTATTCTTCAATTTATATGTTCATCAGATTTTGCTTTAATCTTACATTATCAGATGTTTCTTTCAGCGTGCTTCTTTCAGATCTTTGCTTCATCTAGCTTTATCAGAGGTTGCTTAGTATTGCTCTTCATCAGAGTTTTCTTTGGAGTGCTTCCTTCTGAGTTTGCTTTAGACTTGCGTAGAATGTTGTTTCTTTCTAAGATGCATGAGTCAGAATATCATCTGAACTTAGAGAACACACAAGTCAGAGTATAAAATATATTTCACAAAATTTTATTTCATTGTTATCATCAAAACTCTAAGATATGATTAGAACCAAACTTTGTTCTAACAGGGATTATGACTTACAAAAGATAACCCCTACAGGTTATGGATTGTGATAAACCAAAGAAAACCCTACATGCTAGGGATTATAGTAGACAAAAGGTAACCTTTCCATTTTTAAGGATTGTAATGGATAGAAAGTAACCCTTACGAGTTTAGGGATAATGAGAAGATATCCTTTGTGGAAAGGTTCCCTATCAAGGATAAGGTGTAAATAAAATATCCTATAGGAGGGTTGTTATGGTGGTTCTATGGATATTCTATACTTCCTCAATAAGGATGATTTTCTTAAGGGTATCATGGATAACACTAAAGGGAAAAGGCACAAGGGTCTCACTTAAGTGAAGCCTCTTTGTAGACCGAGACCTTCGTCTCGTAGGTCATACAAGGTCTCACCATGAGATTTTATTTTGGGTTATACAAAGAGTCATTGGTCAAATCCCAAAGTCCTATCTCATAGAGAGTCTAGCCCTTTAAAAGATATTTCTCAAAATTCAACCTACTCTAGGCGAAGTCGTCGCAGAAACTCAGATGTTAAATCCCTTGGCCAATTGATAATCCTTCTTCTAAGATTTGATATTTTTGAAATTTAAAACCCACCAACGATAATATGATAAAAACATGATAATAATGTGATAAATGATCAAATAAACAATAAACCAATAAATAAACATGGAAATAAAAACATGCTATAAATAGAAAGAATCCCAAAAAACCCTAGACCTAAAAGGAGGGAAAAACTCTAAATCCTAGGATTGCATTCCCAGCAGAGTAGCCAGTTGTCGTAACCGGCAAAAAATAACGAGTCACCACCACTACTTTTTTGTCCTAAGGACGAGGGAATAACGAATAACCCTAATCATTTAGAGATTATAAGTTCGCGAGTTGGTTAGACTAAGGTAAGGTGTTAGGCATCCTTCATCTCCCCTGTTCTCAAGGAGTATCCTATTTTAGGTCGTAGGGTAGATCGGAAATTTCTTTTTAAGAGTTAATGTTTCCATATGTTTAAGAAAATTATTTAATTTTTTAATAGCAGGACTCGCCTTGGTTTTAACTGTGTGCCTACGTATCCCCTTGCGAATAATCAGAGTCCAATTTCGTAGTTCCTAGTTGTGATCGGTGGATCTGGAACTGACTGTTTAACGCTGGTTCGTGAAATGTCGCGGAAGCAAGAGTCGCCATCGTCTTTTATTTTCTCCAAATGGAAAGGACAAAAGCACAGAAAAATTCCTTAAAGAGATTGCTCTCGGTTCGGGAGGTAGGTTATAGAAACGGAAGGTGTTAGCACCCTTTCTATCCATGGTTATCCATGGGCTCTTAGATACTTGCTCATTGTGTTTTCAAAAATGGTTTGTTTGCTTCTCAACTGTGGGTTTTAAAAAGTTTCTTTGAAAATTTCAGTTCGACTCTTGTATCGGTCCTCAAGAGTGTTTGAAAAATTGCTTTCGAAAGCTTTTTGAAAATGTGTTAGTGTGAAAAGTATTTTTGAATTTTGTTTTGAAATTAGAGCAAGTATCTAGAGTCGTCTACCTACCCTAAGGAATTCGTCTGTGTAAATGTCCTTAAGGTAATGCCATCCCACCATTGAGAGGTAGGTAGCACCACCGTTGGAGGTATTCGGGTCAATTCGAGGTTCGGGACATGGTGATCACCAGAGCAATGGGAAGACACCTTAGAAGCTACCCTCATGCCAGGTTCCCGGATCATGAGGACTTACTAAGACATCCTCTACTCGACGATCACCTTTCGAGGCAAGGCAACAGTGAGGCGTGCCCTAAGGGTGGTGTGTGCGATTTGTGTGTTGTTTTCGTTTGCATTTATCTTGTCACGTTATTGGTGTTCTACGCTTGTTTTTTTATTTTTTTGTCATACATTCTTTCATGCTTTTGATTAACAGTTAAAATATTTGCGGGAAAGTAAAGATCTAAAGCTATTACAAAAGGCGCGGGTCCACATCGCCAAAATTAACCAGGACCCGATTTGACAGAAAATAAAGAAGGCAAAGAAAATAAAAGAATTAAAAGTGCGAGAAGTACTTAAAATGTTACAAGGCCTTGGGAGAGATACATAAATATTTAAGCGAAATAAAAGAAATATGCGAATTAAGAATTAAATCGAAACGAGGGTGTTGGACCCTTTTGCAAAATTAAATTACATGGAATTGATTAATTAAAATTAAAAGAAAGAAAGAACTTGTTTTTGGTATTTTTTTAATGTTCTAGGATTTAATATATAAAAAAAAGAATTAACTAAAATTAAAATAAGATGTAAACCCTAATTCTAGTGGCTTTTAATTTATTAAAAAATATTGAAGTTTTTAACCTAAAATTAATCCTAATTTTTACATGCAAATTTAATTATGAAAATAAATAAAATTATTAATATTATATATGAAAGAAAAATAAAAAGGATGAAAAATTATTAATTAAACCTATTTCTACATTTTTTAGATTTTTGTTAAAAGTATTAAAATTAAAACCCTAATTTAAAACTAATTAATTTACATGCATTTATTTATGAAAATACTAGAAACAAAAATAGTTATTATTTTTTCTCTTTTTTCTGGTTTTTAGGTATTTTGTGGTTTTATGAAAATAAATAAATCAAAGAAATAAATGAAAAATATAAGAAAAGAATAGAGAAAGCAAACCCTAGGGGGTTCAGTCCCCAAATAGGAGGTATAGTTAAGAAATCTGGCCCATTTAGCTTGGCCTGTTTGGACTTTTGCCAGGTAGCATGTTGAAGCGTTGACTGGGACTCACCGTGTCTCTCAATTCATAGCCTTTGATCTGATTCTGGTGGACGCATGGACATTGGATTGTGGGAGTGTATCATGGTCTTCAACGTTGGCGCTACACGTGAACGTTAATGGAAAAATAACATTGTAAGCATGAAGACCTGGGGTTCGAACCCAGGTCATGGATATTGCTAGCGTATGTGCCTTGCCACTGAACCAATTGTTGCGCTTTGTATATAATGTAATAAACAAATAATATCAAACAAAACTAATGCGTTAGTGGATTAAAGCGCGCAAAATTTAAACTGACCAACCAACATACGCCACGATATCGTCTTCCTCGCTGGTTTTATTTTTTTGGAACAAGAACACATTAGCAACGGTTTTCCACGCGTTCTCTTAGGCATGCTACTAAAAAATAGCGATTAGCCCTATGACGCTCATAAATTGAGCGCGAGGGCAGCTTCTTCTTCGTCCAGACCTGCTGATTCCATTCCTGGCATCGTGGTTTGCTAATTTTACAAGACCAAGAAACCCCCAATTCAGAATCCTGTAAACCCTAAAAATCGATAATGGTATCTTGGCATATAACGTGTAAAACTTCAATTAAAGCACATGATTAGTTTGCAAGCATCATCATAAACACAAACATAACAATAAAATATGTTAACAATGCATGTATGGGAGAAACCGATTCAGGAATTTTCTTCACCAACTTCCATGGTGATCTTACGTTTTCTTGAGTATGGGGCTTGGGGAAAGATTGGAATATGTCCTGTAACCTTCAAGGAAGCTAATGGAATGGAAATCGTGGCTTGAATCGTCTTGTAAGTTAGTTTTCAGAATTGAGTTTTAGACAAAATTTTCCAAGTTTGATAATGGTTTTTCTGAGCAGCTGCGCGTGTTCTTTGATTAGGGTTGTGATCCTTGCATATGTAGTAGTGAATTAGGTTAAGAATATTGATCCAAATCTCTTGCCATGATGGTTTTTGAAAATTGATTTTCAAAGATTTTTTCAATCTTTTTCCATGTGCTTTTTGATACAAATCAACTCCAATCTCTCCAAATCTTTCCCTATTTGCATATGCACGAAATCTTGAGGATAAAACATGTACAAAAAGATTGGAAAACTTAGGTTAGCATTTTTCATATATTTAATTTGATTTAAATGAATTAATATAAATAAAAATTCAAATAAATAAATAAAAAATGAATAAAGACTTCCCTTTGGGCCAAGTAGTCGTGCACATGCTATGGATGATGAATTGTGGAAGAAAAATGGGCCCATTAGCAATTTTAGGTCATTTGAATCAATGTTGACTTTTCAAAATATCCAAATATTTCCCAACTTCCACAAGGCATAACTTGCTCAATATTTAAGCTTTTCTCATGTTCTTGGACATTTTGGAAAGGTCTTTGAGTCCTCTAACCAATGCCTTTGGTCCCATGTCATTTTGATTTACCAATCTCAAGTTATGGCCTTTGACTTAAAGTCCCTTTTTGTTGACTTTTGAAAATGACCTATAATGTTGAAATTGATAACTTTTTGTGAGAGCATTTCTTGGACTTGAAGTATGAAGATGAGTTGTAGGAAATGTCTTTCTCTTCAAAATGAGCTTTGGATGGAATTTTTCTGATAATCCATGTGAAAGTTATGCCCTGGTCAATTTCAGTTGACTTTTTCAACTGTCCAAATAAGGAAACTTTTGCATCTTGATGATTTCTGAGCCAAATTTTGAGAATCATGATCAAGCATTGATCAAATGATGTTTGTGGCTTCAAAATGATATGTTGACCAAAATTTTAAACTTTTGACTGCCAAATGACCATTTTGCCCCTACAGTTGACTGTAGTGCAATTAGGGTTTTGACTGTGCAATTTTGTGCTGAAAGCCTTGAAACTTGATATGAGGATACTTGACCATATTTGTAGGCATGTGAGACTTGATTGGACCTTCGGAAACTTCATTTTCTTGATCAGAACCAAAACCCTAATCTTGACTGTATAGGAGACCTTTGCACTGTGCAACCCTTGGGGAATTTTGAAGCTTGACTTGGCAATTTCTTGGAGAATATGGGAGGGCAAATATTGGGGTACAACAGTTGCCCCTGTTCAATCTTCTTAGACCTGAGGATGCAGATTGGCTGACGTGCCTTTCGTAATCCGAGGGTAGAAGATGATTGAACACTAGAGTGCCCAGAAATTTGCGCTCACATAGTAGCAGTGTGATGCTGGGAATGGGCTTATAGATGCCACTTGGGAGATTGGTGAATAGGATGATGGGCTTATAGATTCCATCTGGGTGTTGATCGCGCAAGAGATTCCTTAGCGGGAACCTGCATACCTGCAAAAGAAAAAATGAGTACCTGACATGTTGCAGGAGTTGGTTTTTAGATGCTTTTGTGTAGATATGTTCTGACTGGTTACAGGAATCGGATCTTCGAATTCTTCAGACGTGCCCTGGCGAGATACAGGAATCGAGTCTGATAATGTTAGGCTTCAACGGATGCACCCTGGCAAGATTCAGGTATCGGATCCTCGAACTCCTCAGACACACCCTGGCAAGATACAGGAATCGGATCTGGTAATGCTAGTCTTCAACGGATACACCCTGGCAAGATTCAGGTATCGGATCCTCGAACTCTTCAGACACACCCTGGCAAGATACAGGAATCGGATCTGGTAATGCTAGTCTTCAATGGATACACCCTGGCAAGATTCAGGTATCGGATCCTCGAACTCTTCAGACACACCCTGGCAAGATACAGGAATCGGATCTGGTAATGTTAGTCTTCAACGGATACACCCTGGCAAGATTCAGGTATCGGATCCTCGAACTCTTCAGACACACCCTGGCAAGATACAGGAATCAGATCTGGTATTACTAGTCTTCAACGGATACACCCTGGCAAGATTCAGGTATCGGATCCTCGAACTCTTCAGACACACCCTGGCAAGATACAGGAATCGGATCTGGTAATGTTAGTCTTCAACGGATACACCCTAGAAAGATTCAGGCATCGGATCCTCGAACTCTTCAGACACACCCTGGCAAGATACAGGAATCGGATCTGGTAATATTAGTCTTCAACGGATACACCCTGGCAAGATTCAGGTATCGGATCCTCTAACTCTTCAGACACACCCTGGCAAGATACAGGAATCGGATCTGGTAATGTTAGTCTTCAACGGATACACCCTGGAAATATTCAGGTATCGGATCCTCGAACTCTTCAGACACACCCTGGCAAGATACAGGAATCGGATCTGGTAATGTTAGTCTTCAACGGATACACCCTGGCAAGATTCAGGTATCGGATCCTCGAACTCTTCAAACACACCCTGGCAAGATACAGGAATCGGATCTGGTAATGCTAGTCTTCAACGGATACACCCTGGCAAGATTCAGGCATCGGATCCTCGAACTCTTCAGACACACCCTGGCAAGATACAGGAATCGGATCTGGTATTGGTCATCAACAGATACACCCTGGCAAGATTCAGGAATCGGATCTTTAGTTGCGACCATTGATAGTAATCATTTTTGTACTTTTGTCCTGAAAAGACAAGCGTTAGTTGTATGCGATGTCATGATGTATGACATGCGAGATGCTCTCAGAATATGTGAGATTGTATGTTCATGATGCGTATATGCATGCTGTAATGTATGAAGATGTTTATGAATGTATTTTTCGTCTAGGAAAGTAAATCCTTGATGGGTGCCGGGAAGTCACTCCTGGGCTGATGTTGAAGAATGGATTTTGCTTCCGCTGGGGATGATAATTGCAAGGATACCGGTAGGAGAAGATGACTCCGTTGAGGAATAAACTTGGCAAATGGAAGATTCTGCGGGGAGACAAATACCCTAGCGACCATGCTGGGAAGCAATACTCTATGGGGGGAGAGATGCTTTGCTGAGTGTTGATAATAATTTGCTGGGGATACACTTGCTGTGTTGGAAGTGCTGATAGATTTTGCTGGGGATAAGAAGATTCTGTCGACGACGATCTTTCCGTGGCTTTTGGCTGAGGATAACCCAGTTATATCCTGTTAAGGAAATAACTCTTTGACTAAAACCGGGAGACGCGTTCGTGCTCTGCGAGGGTACGCTTCCAGAATCTATTGGGGATAAGCTTACTGCTTGGGGGAGATGAATTCCAATCTTCCTGGGGAGCTAGATTGGACTTTCCTGGGGAAGCTTTGATATGCAGGGGAAGTGATTCCTTTGAATGCTGATATGCCGCCGGGGAACAATCTTTAGACCAAGACTGCCGGGGATGCTTGTTAAGAATATATGTATTGCTGCTGGGGAATGTTGAGATCTACTGGAGGATACTCAATTTCCTTAAGATTTGATAACTCTGCTTGGAGAAGAATGCACTGCTTGCTGGCTTACTCTCTGGGGAATTAAGATGTATGGTTATGTTCTTTAGCTGAACCTACCTTGGTACCTTGGAGGACAGAACCATTAGATTGCTTAGACAACTCTTTATTGCCCCTGTTTCTAGTGTTACCTGTAATTAATCCTTTGTTTCGTATGCAAATATTCATGAGTTAGCAAATTATTGTCAATGCATATATCACAAATTGAACCTTGGACATTCTTCGCAAAACAAAACAGAAAAAGAAAAACAATTGGCACGTTTAACTGAAAAGCATATTTGTATTGATTTTGAATGGCCTGAAAATAGGCGTTTTGTGTACAGAGGCTGACGTCCTAGTAAGAGAACGCCGCCGAACAAGATAGTTTATACAAATTTTGTACAAAAAAGAGAATAAAACAGCTGTGTGAAATATGAATGATCCTGCTGGGTTTCAACTCTGCTATTGCCTTTATAACTCCGAGTGTCTCATCACTTGATAACCTTGGTTGAAGGTGAAGCTGACTGATCGATGCCGTCTGAACTTGGTGTAGATACCGGATTCTGGATGCAAAGTGATCCAATGAGACATAGTATTACGCTTTTATCCCTAATTTTTGCCTGGACCGCCCTTTCTGGTTTTCAGTCCACCGGGATACCCATTTTTGCCCAAGCCGCCTTTTCAGGTTTTCGACTTGCCGGGTGTACAGATTTTTTTTCATTTTCATCCCTTCATTTTGCCCGAACCCTTTTGGTTCGCCGGGAAGCCCTAATTTTTGCCTAGGCATGTCAGCCTAGCGGGTCTTTTTTCATGCGTAGTATCTTTTTACTATGTCTGCATTGGCGGGGTGAGGAAGGTCGTCACCATCCATGTTGGTTAGGATCATGGCTCCTCCTGAGAACACATGCTTAACCACAAATGGCCCTTCGTACGTAGGGGTCCATTTGCCCCTTGGATCACTCTGAGGAAGGATGATTCTCTTGATTACCAGATCCCCAACTTGATATTCCTGTGGTCTGACCTTTTTGTTAAATGCCCTGATCATCCGTTTCTGATACGTCTGACCATGACAGATAGCAGCAAGTCTCTTTTCATCAATGAGGTTGAGCTGATAAAGTCTTGTCTGGATCCAATCATCCTCGTTCAGATTTTCATCCTTCATTATCCGGAGAGAGGGTATTTGCACTTCGATCGGTAAGACTGCCTCCATACCATAAACCAGAGAGAAAGGAGTTGCCCCGGTTGACGTCCTAGCTGAGGTACGGTACCCATGTAGAGCGAACGGTAACATCTCGTGCCAATCCTTATAAGTCACTGTCATCTTCTGCACGATTTTCTTGATGTTCTTATTTGCTGCTTCTACAGCCCCATTCATCTTCGGTCTGTAAGGAGAAGAATTGTGGTGCTGTATCTTGAACTGTTCGCAGAGCTCAGCGATCATCTTGTTGTTCAGATTGGTACCGTTATCTGTAATAATTCTCTTAGGGACGCCGTACCGACAGATCAGGTTATGCCGAATGAACCGTGCCACAACAGTCTTGGTTACCGTAGCATAGGAAGCTGCTTCAACCCACTTTGTAAAATAATCAATCGCCACTAGGATGAAGCGATGCCCATTGGATGCCGTAGGTTTAATCTCGCCGATCATGTCTATGCCCCACATTGCAAATGGCCAAGGCGCAGTCAGAACATTCAGGGGAACCGGAGGAACGTGCACTTTGTCTGCATAAATCTGGCACTTATGGCATGTCCTGGAATGTTGGTAGCAGTCAGCTTCCATTGTGGACCAGTAGTATCCTGCCCGTAGGATTTTCTTAGCCATAGTATGTCCACTGGAGTGCGTACCAAAGGTCCCTTCATGTAGCTCTTCCATGATCTTTTCTGCTTCAGTCTTATCCACACAACGTAGTAAGGTTGAATCATGGTTCCGCTTGTACAAGATGTCGTTGCTAAGGAAGAACTTGGCTGCGAACCTTCTCAGGAACTTCTTATCATTGACAGAGGCACCTTCAGGGTATTCCTGAGCTTCCAGATATCTCTTTACCTCATGGTACCAAGGCTTCTCAGTTACCAATTCAGTCTCGAGATCGCAACAGTATGCCGGTTCGTCCAGTTTCCAGATGATGATCCGGGGAGCCTCATTATCCCATTTAACCTTGAACATAGAAGACATTGTAGCTAACGCGTTCGCCAGCTGATTCTCTTCTCTCGGGAAGTGTTCAAAGGTTATCTCTGTGAAGTGGGGAATCATGGTCAACACACATTCTCTGTAAGGAATCAGGTTTGGATGTTTCGTATCGCACTCTCCTTTGATCTGATTGATCACGAGGGCGGAATCTCCGAAGACACTCAGAAACTTAATCCTTAGGTCGATCGCAGCTTGAAGACCCATGATGCACGCCTCATACTCCGCCATGTTGTTGGTACAGTTGAAGCACAGCCGGGCAGTGAGTGGAGTATGAGTGCCTTGAGGAGATATGATGATGGCGCCGATACCGTTACCCAAAGCATTGGAAGCTCCGTCAAAGTGCATAGACCATCGGGATCCTGGTTCAGGTCCTTCATCCGGTCCAAGTACTTCACAATCAGTTACTATCATGATGCTTTCATCTGGAAACTCGAAGTTCATTGATTGATAGTCATCTACAGCTTGATGTGCCAAGTGGTCTGCCAATACACTTCCCTTGATGGCTTTCTGGGTCGTGTACTGAATGTCGTATTCCGTCAAGATCATCTGCCATCTTGTAATTCTCCCAGACAGAGCAGGCTTTTCGAATATGTATTTTATAGGATCCATTTTTGAGATCAACAAGGTAGTGTGAGTCAGCATATACTGTCTCAGCCGGCGAGCAGCCCATACCAAAGCGCAGCAAGTTTTCTCAAGCAGTGAGTATCGGGTCTCACAGTCGGTAAACTTTTTGCTAAGGTAATAAATGGCATGCTCTTTTCGGCCAGACTCGTCATGCTGCCCCAGCACACACCCCATTGAGTTGTCAAGCACTTTCAGGTATAGTATCAGAGGTCTCCCTTCAACCGGTGGCATAAAGATGGGTGGTTCTTGGAGATACTCTTTGATTCTGTCGAAAGCAGCCTGACATTCATCATTCCAACGTACTACCTGATCTTTCTTCAGCAGTTTGAAGATTGGCTCACAGGTAGCAGTCAGATGCGAGATAAACCGAGCAATGTAATTCAGGCGTCCTAAAAAGCCTCTGACCTCCTTCTCTGTCCTGGGAACTGGCATCTCTTGAATAGCTTTAACCTTAGCAGGGTCCACTTGAATACCTTTATCACTGACCACGAAGCCTAGCAACTTTCCAGATCTTACCCCGAAGGTGCACTTGTTCGGGTTCAACCTCAGCTTGTACAGTTTCAGACGGTCAAACAATTTCTGCAGGTGATCTAGGTGTTCTTCCTCAGTCTGGGACCTTGAGATCATGTCGTCGACATACACTTCTATCTCATGATGGATCATGTCATGAAATAAAGCAACCATGGCACGTTGGTAAGTTGCCCCAGCGTTCTTCAACCCGAAAGGCATGACCTTGTAACAGAAGGTGCCCCACTGAGTAACAAATGTAGTCTTTTCCATGTCTTCAGGTGCCATCTTGATCTGATTGTACCCTGAAAAGCCATCCATGAAAGAGAACACCTTATGATGAGCTGTATTATCAACAAGGACATCAATGTGAGGTAGAGGGAAGTCATCCTTGGGGCTGGCCCTGTTCAGATCCCTGTAGTCAACACACATTCTGACCTTACCGTCCTTCTTAGGTACCAGCACCACATTAGCAACCCACTGAGGGTAAGAAGTCACTGCAAGGAACCCAGCATCAAACTGTTTCATAACCTCGGCCTTAATCTTTTCAGACATCTCTGGACGCATCCGACGGACCTTTTGCTTAACTGGAGGGCAGTCGTCCTTAGTTGGCAAGTGATGGACCACAATATCGGTATCCAACCCGGGCATGTCTTCGTAGGACCAGGCGAAGATCTCCATATAATCATGCAGCATTTGAGTCAACCGTTGCTTCATGCTGAGCTCTAGGTTGGCACCAATCTTTACCTCTTTCCTGTCTGTCTCTGTACCGAGGTTTATTGTTTCCACTGACTCTTCATGGGGTTGAATTGCCCTCTCTTCCTGAAGCATCAGTCTTGCAAGCTCACCAGGCACTTCGCAATCATCTTCACCTTCGTCTTCGGCTAAGTTGATCGGATTTTCGAAGTCATAACTGGCAGTAGCAGAGTCGTTATCAGTAAGATCCAGAGTGGATTGAAACCTGTATGAGTGAGTGTGTGTGTAAATACAGCTGTTTTGAAATATATGTAAAGGAAAGAAAGACAGAAAAGGAGCATAAGATTTGCAATGCGAAAATACGTCCAAGATTTTCATTCATGATATATGAAATGACAATTTATATACCCTCACAAATGAAACCACGGTGCCTCGGGTAAGACACCGGGCCATAGAGTTTATCATTGTTTATTACAAATACCAAAAACATAGGAATTCATTACTTAGTAACAAGAGAAACAGACAGGTTGTCCTTTGCACTCCAATTATTAAGTCCACTGTCGGTTGCAGGGTAAATCCAGCTATCAAACTCAGCTTCATCCACTTCCTCTTCGTCCCCAATAGCATTCACTCCATGAGCAGGCAGGGGAGCTGTCACCACATTAGGCTTCTCAGATGCCTCAAACTGTACCTCCTTGGCGTCAATAAGGTCCTGCAGCTTGTTCCTTAATGCCCAACAGTCATCAGTGGCATGCCCCGGGCTATCAGAGTGATAAGCACAGCGGGCATTTGGATTGTACTTAGGAGAGGAAGTATTTGCAAACTTCAGAGCCTCTCTGACGGTTACTAGATTGGTTGAGAGCAACTGTGGTAAGATCTGCGACAAAGTCATACTCAAGCGGGTGAATTCCCTTTTGGGTCTCTCAGCCCTTGGTTGGTTAGCTTGCCGCGGAGCGGCTGCAGGCTTGGCAATCATTAATGCACTGACAGATTGACGGCGCTCTGGTTTATCCTGCCTTCTAGGCCCATACACCGCACTGGCCTCCTTCTTGAAGGGTTTCTTCTCAGAACTAGATGATGCACCCTTCGCAATCTTTCCAGACTTCAATCCAGCTTCAATTCTCTCCCCAGTCAGAATCAAATCAGTGAACCCTGCAGACGAATTCCCAATGAGATGGTTGAAAAACGGCCCAGATAGGGTCCCCAAGAACATGTCTACCAACTCCCGATCAGTCAATGGTGGCTGCACTCTGCCAGCCAGGTCCCTCCACTTCTGAGCGTACTCTTTAAAACCTTCGCTTGCACCTAACGACATACCCTGGAGTTGGGTACGTGTAGGGGCAAGGTCGGCATTATATTGATACTGCTTATAGAAAGCAGTAGCCAACTCCTCCCAGTTACGAACCTTGGTCCCATCCAGCTGATAGAACCATTCGAGATGAGTCCCTGAAAGACTCTCCTGGAAGAAGTGGATCCACAAATTCTTATCCGCAGAGTACGGTTGAATTTTCCGAACATAGGACCTTAGATGCAGCTTGGGACAAGACGCCCCGTCATACTTAGAGAAGGATGGTGCTTTGAACTTGTGAGGGATGATCACACCAGTTGACAAACCCAGATCTCCGAAATCCAGCCCAGGTACCTGTTGAACCTCCATAGCTTTCAACCTATCCTCCAGTTGCTTGTATCTGTCTTCTGCAGGAGGGTACTGCTCTTCATCAAAATCAGTCTCGTTGTCGGAGACTACCGGACTAGGAACCCTTGCTTCTGCCTGAGGAGTACTCTTGCCAGCAGAAGAACCAGCCTCTTCCTGTTGCAGAGCATTGCCAAACCTTCGGCCCGAGTTGAACAGAACAGTCCTTCTCTTCTTCTTCTTCTCCTTTTTCAGGAGCATAGCCTTCAGTTCTTCTTGGCCTTGAGCCAAACCCTTGATTAATTCCTGAAACTGCGCATTCTGCGCCTGAAGAGCCTTGATGGATGTCTCAGTTGATGACGAGTCGGGATTCATGATGCTGAAATAAACAGTGAAGAACTGTAAGCAACCTGAAAAGGGGAAAAACCTGCTATGCACATGATGTATGAAATGCGTATGAATTATGTTTTCAAAGACAATCGGGAATCAACTTTGTAAACAAAAAGGAACACACTTCATTAGATTCAACTTGGAAACTGAAATTATTCAACAGGTTGCCCTTAGGCGCTACATGAAAGGAAATACTGAAAAGGAAATAAAACTGTAAGAACACATCTGGAGCTCTTTATTGATCCCATGGTCTCCTCTTCTCAGTACGGATGTAGGCATTCAGAGCTCTCTCATTCTCCAACTGCTTTATCAGCTTCTGGATCTTTGATTCCTGCTCGTTGAACTTTTCCCGGTAAGAATCCCGCTCTTCTCGCAGTTGCGACCAAGATCTCTTCAATGTCTCATAATCAGTAGGTATCTGAGGAGGAAGGACAGTTGGAGGAACACCATCTTTGTCAGGACACTCAAGAATGACGGGTCTGACAGCTTCATACGGCATACCTAACTTCTGAGCACGGATGCGAACCCATTTGTAGTAGGCTTCCATAGGTAAAGAAGTCTTTGGCCCTAGCTCTTGTGGGTCAGCTTTATGAACCTTGTCCCAAGCCTTGATAAACCTACGACGCAGCTCGTCACTATCCACCTGAAATTCAAAACTGATGTGAGGCACTAACATCTCATGGGGACCTGCTCTTCTTGCTCTTCCAAACTGATGGAGTGCTAGACATGGATGGTAAGAGATCCCTCCTTGGGTACCAATCAGAGGAACATTAGGGTATTCCCCGTATCAATCAATAATAGCTATCTCATCCAAACCTCTGCAAGTCCAAATGATGTCTTTATCGGTGAGAGACATTAACCTATGAGCCCAACCTCTTCCTTCTTGATTTTTCAGTACGAACTTAGGGAGGTGCGAAATAAACCACCTCACCAACAAAGGGATACAACACCATAGAGTTCCTCGTCTTCGGGTAGTACGGGCATGAAGTTGTTGCAAGATATCACCCAAGAGAGTGGGCACAGGATTCTGAGACATAAAGATCCTTATGGCAGTGACATTGATGAAGTTGTCAGGATTAGGAAACAGGACTAACCCATAGATTAGGAGAGCCAAGACGTCTTCATATGCCCTAAAGTCCAGGTCATTCCAGAAACTATTAGCTTTGCCAATCAGAAACTTGGCCAAGAAACCCTTAACTCCGCTTCTAGTCACCCAATTGTCTGTTACCTCTTGATGGGTCAAAGGAAGAGCTGCAGCAACATCCTCAAGCCTGAGGGTCTTTTCCCAACCAGTAAAGGGAGTCTGATCCAAGATAGGGATACCAAGCAAGTCAGAGAACTCTTCCAGGGTAGGGACCAGCTGGAAGTCTTGAAAAGTGAAGCACTGGTACAGGGGGTCATAGAACTGGGTCAGAACACTCATCAACTGTTGATCCCGCTTTGCAGTGACTAAACTGAGAAGGGAACCATGCCTCTGAATGAAGGAAGTGGTATTTGGAATTCTGCTAACCAACTCATCAAGCAACTCAGGTGAACGAGCAAAGTTGAACCGGATAGTATTCCTTCGCACAGGCATCATAATGTCCTACAAAACAGAGCAAAGGTGAAACCCTCTTGTCTTTGAAATGGTCAGTCCTTATGCAGGATGCATGCAATGCTCATGATGCTATGATGTTATGATAAAGCACACCACATATAGATACAAAGGCAAACATGGTAAGGCACACAAGTCACACAAGGCAAGCCCCTAAAGTTTAGGCCAGCATGGGGTCTAGGTACTACCCTCTTTCAGTTTGTTGGTTCATACCTGTCCTAATCAAAAGTAACCGGGTTCTTAGAGGATCCCAATATCATTGACTACCCTCAATCGGTCATAACTCCAGCATCGCAATCTTTTCTTGCGACCAGAACCATCACGAGAGTTTAGCCTCAATGGGCGTAGCATACTGCTACAATTCTAAAGGCCAAGTTGTGTCAATTAAGGTTCTAAGGTTGTTGGTGCTTAATGACTCCTTAGAAGACCCATATTCTCCTCGTTGCGACACAAGGGATATCGGTACAGACCAAGGTGCCACACCAACGTAGCCACTGCTTCACCTGTGTCGGTCTACGCCGGACAGGTCCCTCACAGCTTATGCTACCTAAACAGGGTATCCCCAGATCCGGGTTAGGATCTATGTAACTTCCGATGCAACCCACAATAGTAAAGCAAGCAAAGAAGACAATTGAAAACACAGTGATCTTAATCCTAAGGTACACCTCACTTTATAAGATAGGTCCCCAGCAGAGTCGTCAGTTCTGTGATCGATGGATTTGGAACTGACTGTTTAACGCTAGTTCTCGAAATGTCGCAGAAGCAAGAGTCGCCACCATCTTTTATTTTCTCAAAATGGAAATGACAAAAGCACAGAAAAATTCCTTAAAGAGATTGCTCTCGGTTCGGGAGGTAGGTTATAGAAAGGGAAGGTGTTAGCACCCTTTCTATCCATGGTTATCCATGGGCTCTTAGATACTTGCTCATTGTGTTTTCAAAAATGGTTTGTTTGCTTCTCAACTGTGGGTTTTAAAAAGTTTCTTTGAAAATTTCAGTTCGACTCTTGTATCGGTCCTCAAGAGTGTTTGAAAAATTGCTTTCGAAAGCTTTTTGAAAATGTGTTAGTGTGAAAAGTATTTTTGAATTTTGTTTTGAAATTAGAGCAAGTATCTAGAGTCGTCTACCTACCCTAAGGAATTCGTCTGTGTAAATGTCCTTAAGGTAATGCCATCCCACCATTGAGAGGTAGGTAGCACCACCGTTGGAGGTATTCGGGTCAATTCGAGGTTCGGGACATGGTGATCACCAGAGCAATGGGAAGACACCTTAGAAGCTACCCTCATGCCAGGTTCCCGGATCATGAGGACTTACTAAGACATCCTCTACTCGACGATCACCTTTCAAGGCAAGGCAACAGTGAGGCGTGCCCTAAGGGTGGTGTGTGCGATTTGTGTGTTGTTTTCGTTTGCATTTATCTTGTCACGTTATTGGTGTTCTACGCTTGTTTTTTTATTTTTTTGTCATACATTCTTTCATGCTTTTGATTAACAGTTAAAATATTTGCGGGAAAGTAAAGATCTAAAGCTATTACAAAAGGCGCGGGTCCACATCGCCAAAATTAACCAGGACCCGATTTGACAGAAAATAAAGAAGGCAAAGAAAATAAAAGAATTAAAAGTGCGAGAAGTACTTAAAATGTTACAAGGCCTTGGGAGAGATACATAAATATTTAAGCGAAATAAAAGAAATATGCGAATTAAGAATTAAATCGAAACGAGGGTGTTGGACCCTTTTGCAAAATTAAATTACATGGAATTGATTAATTAAAATTAAAAGAAAGAAAGAACTTGTTTTTGGTATTTTTTTAATGTTCTAGGATTTAATATATAAAAAAAAGAATTAACTAAAATTAAAATAAGATGTAAACCCTAATTCTAGTGGCTTTTAATTTATTAAAAAATATTGAAGTTTTTAACCTAAAATTAATCCTAATTTTTACATGCAAATTTAATTATGAAAATAAATAAAATTATTAATATTATTTATGAAAGAAAAATAAAAAGGATGAAAAATTATTAATTAAACCTATTTCTACATTTTTTAGATTTTTGTTAAAAGTATTAAAATTAAAACCCTAATTTAAAACTAATTAATTTACATGCATTTATTTATGAAAATACTAGAAACAAAAATAGTTATTATTTTTTCTCTTTTTTCTGGTTTTTAGGTATTTTGTGGTTTTATGAAAATAAATAAATCAAAGAAATAAATGAAAAATATAAGAAAAGAATAGAGAAAGCAAACCCTAGGGGGTTCAGTCCCCAAATAGGAGGTATAGTTAAGAAATCTGGCCCATTTAGCTTGGCCTGTTTGGACTTTTGCCAGGTAGCATGTTGAAGCGTTGACTGGGACTCACCGTGTCTCTCAATTCATAGCCTTTGATCTGATTCTGGTGGACGCGTGGACATTGGATTGTGAGAGTGTATCATGGTCTTCAACGTTGGCGCTACACGTGAACGTTAATGGAAAAATAACATTGAAAGCATGAAGACCTGGGGTTCGAACCCAGATCATGGATGTTGCTAGCGTATGTGCCTTGCCACTGAACCAATTGTTGCGCTTTGTATATAATGTAATAAACAAATAATATCAAACAAAACTAATGCGTTAGTGGATTAAAGCGCGCAAAATTTAAACTGACCAACCAACATACGCCACGATATCGTCTTCCTCGCTGGTTTTATTTTTTTGGAACAAGAACACATTAGCAACGGTTTTCCACGCGTTCTCTTAGGCATGCTACTAAAAAATAGCGATTAGCCCTATGACGCTCATAAATTGAGCGCGAGGGCAGCTTCTTCTTCGTCCAGACCTGCTGATTCCATTCCTGGCATCGTGGTTTGCTAATTTTACAAGACCAAGAAACCCCCAATTCAGAATCCTGTAAACCCTAAAAATCGATAATGGTATCTTGGCATATAACGTGTAAAACTTCAATTAAAGCACATGATTAGTTTGCAAGCATCATCATAAACACAAACATAACAATAAAATATGTTAACAATGCATGTATGGGAGAAACCGATTCAGGAATTTTCTTCACCAACTTCCATGGTGATCTTACGTTTTCTTGAGTATGGGGCTTGGGGAACGATTGGAATATGTCCTGTAACCTTCAAGGAAGCTAATGGAATGGAAATCGTGGCTTGAATCGTCTTGCAAGTTAGTTTTCAGAATTGAGTTTTAGACAAAATTTTCCAAGTTTGATAATGGTTTTTCTGAGCAGCTGCGCGTGTTCTTTGATTAGGGTTGTGATCCTTGCATATGTAGTAGTGAATTAGGTTAAGAATATTGATCCAAATCTCTTGCCATGATGGTTTTTGAAAATTGATTTTCAAAGATTTTTTCAATCTTTTTCCATGTGCTTTTTGATACAAATCAACTCCAATCTCTCCAAATCTTTCCCTATTTGCATATGCACGAAATCTTGAGGATAAAACATGTACAAAAAGATTGGAAAACTTAGGTTAGCATTTTTCATATATTTAATTTGATTTAAATGAATTAATATAAATAAAAATTCAAATAAATAAATAAAAAATGAATAAAGACTTCCCTTTGGGCCAAGTAGTCGTGCACATGCTATGGATGATGAATTGTGGAAGAAAAATGGGCCCATTAGCAATTTTAGGTCATTTGAATCAATGTTGACTTTTTAAAATATCCAAAAATTTCCCAACTTCCATAAGGCATAACTTGCTCAATTTTTAAGCTTTTCTCATGTTCTTGGACATTTTGGAAAGGTCTTTGAGTCCTCTAACCAATGCCTTTGGTCCCATGTCATTTTGATTTACCAATCTCAAGTTATGGCCTTTGACTTAAAGTCCCTTTTTGTTGACTTTTGAAAATGACCTATAATGTTGAAATTGATAACTTTTTGTGAGAGCATTTCTTGGACTTGAAGTATGAAGATGAGTTGTAGGAAATGTCTTTATCTTAAAAATGAGCTTTGGATGGAATTTTTCTGATAATCCATGTGAAAGTTATGCCCTGGTCAATTTCAGTTGACTTTTTCAGCTGTCCAAATAAGGAAACTTTTGCATCTTGATGATTTCTGAGCCAAATTTTGAGAATCATGATCAAGCATTGATCAAATGATGTTTGTGGCTTCAAAATGATATGTTGACCAAAATTTTGAACTTTTGACTGCCAAATGACCATTTTGCCCCTACAGTTGACTGTAGTGCAATTAGGGTTTTGACTGTGCAATTTTGTGCTGAAAGCCTTGAAACTTGATATGAGGATACTTGACCATATTTGTAGGCATGTGAGACTTGATTGGACCTTCAGAAACTTCATTTTCTTGATCAGAACCAAAACCCTAATCTTGACTGTATAGGAGACCTTTGCACTGTGCAACCCTTGGGGAATTTTGAAGCTTGACTTGGCAATTTCTTGGAGAATATGGGAGGGCAAATTTTGGGGTACAACAGTAGTGTTTGGTTGGTGTTTTTTATAGGATTGCATAGAATTGCTTTCAAATTATCCTTGAGACTTGTCTGTGTTTGAAAATAGTGGTCATATATGCAGTTCAAAGTTTTGATTTGAAGGTAATTCTATTTAATCCTTTTTTGAAAATGATCTTGAATTTTATTAAATTAGTAAAAAAAATGTTTGAATTGGTTAGTTGTCTTAATGTTTGATTTAATTGATAAAGAGTCGATCTTTATTAAAATTAAATCGCGCCAGGCGAAGAAATCGATTTTTATAAGGAGTTGATCCTTGTTAGAATTAAATCACATTGAACTAAGTAATTGATTTTTATAAGGAGTTGATCCCTATTAGAATTAAATTGCGCTAGGCGAAGAAATTGATTTGATTTGATTTTGTGTATTTTAAATATTTTGATTTGAATTAATAATTGGCAAACGTTAAGTCGACCAATCGATTATTCGAGGATATGGTGGATGTAAAATTTACCTATCCTATTATTCGTAAAGATGTAATTAAATTTGATTAAGAAAAGTGTTTGAATGTGTATAAGGCTGAATAAATAATTTCAATTAAAAGAAAAATAAAGACTTATTTTTAGCATTTTTATATTTCTATAATAATAATGAATACTATTTTTTATTGATCAATTATAATAAATAGATGCTAACTAAAAATAGTTAACGTGAAGCTAAAATTAAATAAATTATAAGAAGACTTAATGGTGGATGTACATAGCCCAATCATAATAAAACTCTAAAAAATTAATGTAAATTATAATTAATAATAAATGAATAAAACAAAAATTAGAAAAACAAACAAATGTAATAGCATGAAGGGCGATTATTATTTTTTATTTACGAAAATCACTTTTATAATAAATGATAGTAATTATAATAAAAATAGAAAATAAATGTGACTATATAAAGAAATGGTGAAATAAAAATAATATTGATTATATTAGTAAAAAACAACAAAATTAAATATAAATAATAATAATAGAAATACTAATAATAAACGGTTAATCTAAAAATCAAATAACCACAAAATTCAAGATTAGCAAAAAGCCAAGCATGCAATCGAATTAAAAAAATTAAGCAATAATAACTCTAATTTAGCCTATACATCGAGATATGAAAAAGAACTACTAACCTGATCTGCCGTGACCACTTAAGTAGTATCCTCCTTCTTTCTATTTTCTTCTTCGGTGCGAGATTTTGCGTGTGAGTGTGAGTAAATGAGAATTAATTAATCGTTGATATGAAAATAAAGTTTTTTTTTGAAAAATAAAAAATAAAAAACCATCAGATAATATCATCATATGATTGAAATTAAATTAAACAAACGAAGAAAGCTGTTTAAAAGGGATTTTTGTGAATTGTGTGTGTAAGGTTTAGAAAATTTAAATATAATTTTAAAAAGACAACTATCAAGAATCATCATATGGTTTAAAAAACACGCAAATCAAAATTGAAAAAATAAGAGGGATGCCTCGTATAAAAATCATTGGCTAAAATAGAGATTGAGGTTATGAAAAAAGTGTGAAGAAAAATGTTGAAAAATTTGTTGATAGAAGTGAAGTTGTGAGATACTGGGAATTTGTTGTTAATTGTCTGTTCAAGACAAAAACATGATTAAGTGTATGTTTAAGACAAAACCCTAAAATAAACCAACAAAAGAAATTGCATAGAAAAAAATGCTTGTGAAAGAAAGATGGAGAATTGTTGATCTGTGAATGATTGTTGATGTCTAAAACTATGAAAATAACAATGTATTTATAGGTGAGAATTATGTCAAAAATTAAATGAAATTGATCTATTTTTGGCAAGATTTTGAAGATTGAAAATTGATTCGATTCTTGGTGAGAAAGACAATGAATCTAGATGATTATGTGACCTGGTGTAAGATTTGATTTGAAAAATATTTAAACTGAAAAAGATTTTATTTATTTTTGATTTTTTTTTGCATAAAATAATGATTTTAATAAAAAGATAATATTTTAAAATATACTAAATATTGGAAAAAGAAAATACTATTTAAATAAATAAAATACCTATTTTTTATGATATTTTTTGAATAATGCAAAAATGCAAAGAAGACTAAAAATAAAATAGAACACAAAAAGTTAGGGATGTGGGATTCAAACACATGACCTTATTCTTTCAAGCCTCACCTCCTTACCAATTGTGCTATCTAACTTATTCAAAATAAAAAGGCAATTGAAAGTATATGAAAGTGAGAAAATATTTGTTGTTTAAAAATACAAAAAATTTAAAATAAATTATTATATATTTTTAAAGTTAAACAACTAGAAAACACCAAAATATTATTGTAAATAAGCCAAAGAAATTTATAAAAAACAATTTTAAAAATCATTTGACTGTAGAAAATAAGACGAGCAAATTTGGAGTATGACACAATGTTGAAAGTTGAAGTAGAGATTTCCTCTTTGAGAATCATGAAAGATGTGAAGCTTTATGAAGCTGAATGGGTTCAAACAAGGTTTGATTAGTTGAATCTCATTGAAGAGAAGCGAATCGCAGCCATTGTCATCGACAATTATACCATAGAATGATGAAGAAATATATTGACCAGAAGGTTCGTCCTCAATACTTTCAAGCTAGTGACCTGGTGCTAAAGAATATCCTGCCTCCCCATACAGATCCCAGGGGCAAGTGGACCCCGAATTACGAATGACCATATGTTGCAAAAAATGTTTTCTATAGAGGATCCATGATTCTTGCAACTATGGATGGTGAATATTTCCCACTTCATGTGAACGCAGACGCAGTCAAAAAATACTTTGCATAAAAAATAGACCCGTTAAGTTGAAAACCCAAAAGAGCGACTTAGACAAAAATGGACATCCCATGGGACCACAAAAAGAAAAAGGTATGGGAAAAATTAGGGATAAAATAAAAAAATATATCAAAAGAAATGAATGACCCACTAAGTTAAAAACTCGAAAGAGAAACTTAGGAAAAAAGGGTATCCCAGTGGACTGAAAACCTGAAAGGGCGGTCTAGGAAAAAGTCAGGGATTGGAAAGCGAGAGGCTGCGCTCTACATAAAATCTGTGGATTTCACTACAATAGTTAGAAACCCAGAAGGGAAGGAATCAATCCAATCATTCTTTTTAGAAAGCAAAGTATTGGGATCTTTGAGGACATAAGGGTCATAGCAGAATCGAAGCTCGATGGAAATCCAAAATTTTCTCATTCCCATCATGTACTTCCTTTTTGCTTTTATTTGTGCAATTACCTCTTTTAGGAATTGATTCCTGATGTAAATGTATATTTACAGGCCAATTTCAATCAATAAAATTTCTTGTTCATCCAAAAAGCTTTCCTCTTTGTTTTTATTTTACTGTTTTGTATGCAAAATGTCCAATATTTTTTATAAACATTGCATTTAAAAACTTTTGAGGTTTACAAAGCATGGTTAAAACATTTGAAATTGCTTGAGATTTTGAGTGTCCTGAGAGGTAAACATGGTTTCTAATACCATACCTGGGGAACATGATTTGAACTGCATTGCAGGAACCGTCATTCACTCATGATAAATCAGTACATAGTTTATAAGCACAGAGAACTCGAAACACCAAGGTCATTATTGGTATTAGGTTTTCTGGTTTCATTTCCACATCAAGTTGCTATAAGGTTTCTTCTCCCCAAGCACTAATGTCATTCTTCAGTAGAACTTTTCTTATGAAGGTTTCTTAGGAGGATTTATCATCCCCATCAGCGTAAGATGGTGGAATATTTCCAAAGCAGTGTGAAGATGGTGAGAAGTCAGAGTTTTTCTTCCTCACAAGTCAAAATCTAATGATATCCCTTGCAAGTAAAAGTCCAATGGTTATTGGCATCCTCAGTAAGTCAAAGCACAATCTTCATTGGCATTTCCCCTTAGAGTTTACAATTCAATTTGTGATTCCCCAACAGAGTTTGCAACCCAATTGTTATTGGAAATCCACTTTGTTATCCCCACATAGAATCAAATCACTATAATCCTTTCTTCAACAAAGTTTCCCGATATCTTCTGTGCATTATCCAACAGAGTATCCAATCATATCCTTGCATATAGTAACCATCATTACATTGTACCTACCAAAATGCGTAATATTTCCATTGATATGGAGCATTACACCATAAAAATTTCAAACATGCATGAAGCATAAGACAATTCAAACCTTTCTCAAAAGCATGATACATTGATACTTCGTCGAAGATAATATAACCTCCACAAGTATCCCATTGGTATTACCAGCATGTTTCCTCAAATTATACCACCCAACTTACCTTTTGTAGGTTTCCTTGGTGTTTTGCATGAGAATTTTACCCGTATTTGGTCTTTGCGTCAAGAGTGTAGAATTATAGAGTCTCCATGTGACCAGTCTTTCTTCTTAAATTTTTGAACACCTTACTTTGTGTTTGGCAGTTTGTATAATTGCCACTCTTGAATAATTAAACCAGATTTGACTTGAGATATTAATGTAGTTCTTTTTTTTTTTATAAATAACCAGCACCCTTTCAAAACCCAACTCCGGTTGGTAACTGTGATACGGTGGCAGAACCGACTGTTTAATATCGGTTTGCGTTTTTTGTTTGCAAATGTCACGGTAAGCAAGAGTCGCCACCGACTTTTCTTTTATCCAACAAACGAAATGGTGAAAAGAACAGAAAAATACCTTTTTTTGATATTTTCTGAGTAAGGGGGTAGATTATGGAAAGGGGAGGTATTAGCACCCTTTCCATCCGTGGTTTTTCACGGGCTCTTAGGTACTTGCTCATTTTTGAAAACTATTTGTGTGTTTGTGGTTTTGAAGGTTTTTGTTCGCTTTATGGTAACTCTTGTATCAGTCCTCAAGAGTGTGATAAAGCGTTTTTAGAAAGATTTTTTTGAAAGTGTGTAAGTGTGAAAATTTCAAGTTTGAGCAAGTACTTAAGAACAGTCTACCTACTCGAAAAAGGATGTTCTTTTCCTCCTTTCCTTTAGATAGTTTTATCCTACTGTTAGCGAGTAGGTAGCCCTATCGTCGAATATTGAGGGACAATCGAAGGGACGTTTTACAATCACGAAGGCAACTTGTGGAGATGCTTTAGCAATTTTCTTTTAGGGACTAGATCATTTACCGAAAGACAACTTTAGGGTCATCAGGGACTATGATCTTTTTTGATTTATGGGTCTTTACTGAAGCGTTTCTGCCTCATGACTGTTTTATTTAAAGGCAACCAAAATGGGAGATACCTTAGAGGTGCACATGTGCAAGTGTGTTGAGATTCAGTTATTTACCTTGCATTATTAAGTTTGCTAACGTTTTAATTTTCAGTCTTATCATGCACACCTAGTTACTAACAGTTAATATTTGTAGAAATTTAAAGTGCAAAAATTTAAATCCTAGGCTATTACAATGCTTTGAGAAAATTACATAAAAAGTGCAAGAAAGTAAAATGCAGCATTTTAAATCTAGACTATTACATCCCATTATCAGTTACATTATTTATATAAAATGTGAGAATAAAAATAACGCGCGCGAAATAAAACTTACGTCTAAAAATCCTAAGAAAAATTCTAAGTAAACAAGAAAAATCTTTTTGGTTTTATTTTTATTTATTTCAAGAAAAATAATTAAAGTAAATCTAAATGTAATTTAAGAAAATCAATATTGAATGAAATTAATCTAATTTTAATATTTTTGCATTTTTGATTAAGAAAACATTTGAAATATAAATTAAATCCTAAATTCTAGTTAATTTTAAAATAAGAAAGTAGTTAAAATTTAATTAATTAATTAATTAAAAAATTTCATTATTTTAATTAAAAAAAGTCTAAGACTAATTTTTTTTGTGAGTTTTTTTTTTATTATTTGCTTAATTAAGTAAAGAATATAAAAGAAATTAAAACATTACAAAAAAAAAAAACTAGATGGGCTTGAGATAGTAAAAAAAAGTGTAGGTGTGGTTGTTGAATTCGCTGGCCCATGAAGGGAGAGGCCTAGATTTTCTTCTGGATCCAATGTGGATTGGTCTTGATGGCATATGGTGAGCCCGCAGATGGAGTGCGCTAGATCTGATTAGATGGACATCTGATGGCACATGTCTTATGGTGTATAATGCACATCTAGTTACGAGGAGCACCGGATCTGCATGAAACAAGTTTGAAAATATAAAAATGGAGCTTAATGAGGAGTTTTGTGATGTTTTAGGGCTTGGTAATGGTTGCAAAAGCTTCAGGGAGCCTCCAGGAATGTATTTGGATCTTTTGTTTGGACTGAGAAAAGCTGGAACCTAAAATCCGAATTTTTACAATTTTGATCATTTTTGCAAAATTTGTAGAGCTTTTCCAGGTTTTATCTCATGTGTTGAAGCTTGCTAATGTGTCCTTTATATAGAGAGGATGGACGAGACAAGAGAACAAAGGTAATAACAACCATAAACATGTGTTTTTAAAGCCATGAATGATGTTTTGTAACTTTGCCAAAGACATGGAATCTTGTACTTTTTGAATTTGAATGAATGTGGACACCTTTGCACTAAATTTTATGGGCCTAGGCTGTCCAAAATATCAACCCAAAGCTCAAAGCCCATTTCGAATTATTTTATATATTTTATTTTATATTTATTTAAAATAAATTAAAATAAATATGAATAAAATAGTTAGAAAATGCAAGGCATGGCAAAAATAATTTTAGAGGTCCTCTATAGGTTTAGGAAGATGTTTGAAGTTCAAGAATTTGAGCCATTGTCTCAAAAACTCAAATTTTCTCAATGCATATTTCTTGAAATTTCCCAACTTTTCCCAACTTGGGAAGGTCATAACTTTCTCAATATTTATCTAATGATGATGATCTCAGACTTTTTGGAAAGCCCAAGATGTCTACTATAATCCCTCTTTTAATCAATTTTGCATTTGAAGATTTTATCTTGATGTAAAAGGTATTGGAAAAAAGTGGCTTTTGTTGACTTTCTGAAAATGACATGTAATGTATGAGCTTGTATCTTTCAAATGGTGCATTTCTTGGACTTGAGCGATGAAGAGAAGTTATAGGGTATGATATTATCTTCAATATGATCTTTTTTTGGGGAAAAATAGATGAAGTATGTGAAAGTTATTACTGGTTAAAGTTCAGTTGACTTTTCCTATAGAAACCCTACTTTGCCATTTTTGACTTCTGATGGGTTAGGAGCATTTCTTGAGGAATCATGATCAACCCTTGATCAAATGATGGATATCACTTCAAAAAATTTATTTTGACCAAAAATATTGAAGTTTGACTGTACATAGGCCATAGTTGACTTTTGACCTAGAACAATTGATTTTCCAATACTTGAGCAATTGACTGAGCAAACTTGTTGAGAAAGGCATGAAATTTGGCATGGATGATCTTGAGGAAATATTAGGACAATGAAGGACATTTGGGATCCTTGGAGCTCAACCATCTTGATGAAAATTTAAACCCTAGTTGGGGGTTCATTGCCTTAGGAGGAGAATTGTCTGGTCAATTCTTGGTCAACCTTGAGCAATTGAGAACCTCTAGGAGTATGTCTTGTGTGAAAATGGGAGGGAAAATTTTGGGGTACAACAGCTGCTCCTGTTCAATCTTCTTAAACCTGAAGATTTAGATTGGCTTGTTTTCCTTTCGTGATCTGAAGGTGGAAGATGATTGAACACTAGAGTGCCCAGAAATTTGCACTCGTCCGAAGTGAGACTGTTGGTGGATAATATCGGGAATGGGATTACAGATGCCATTTGGAGAAGATGACGAAAGAGTGTCGGAGATGGGCTTAGATATGCCATCCAGGGAGTATGACAGATAGTCGTCGGAGACGGGCTTAAAGATGCCATCCCAAATAGATGCTGACTTCGTAAGGAGTCTCTTTATGGGGATTCCTATTCCCGCTGTCTAAGGAGGAGTCCGTTGGGGAATATTTTTAGGGGAATAAAGTCTAGGAGATTAAGTTGTCCATTAATTTTTTGGGGAGTCATCTCTTGACTGAAGAGACGGAAGTGAAATACTATCTGGTTAGGATCCAGGCTTCGCAGTGACTTGCTGAGGATGATAAGGCTAACTGCTATCTGGTCGTATTCCAGGATTCACAGTGACTTATTGGGGAAATAATATTAAACGGTTAAGAATCAGTAACAAATCCATGGTCGATTCGAACTGAACCAATGAAGGTCTTGATTTATCTTTGACGGGATAAGAATCACAAAAATCTTAGTGTTGATTTAACTGAACTAGTAAAGGTCTACCAGAAAAGAATCAGTAACACATCAATGGTCGATTCAAACTGAACCATCAGAGTTCTTGGTTTATCTTTGACTGGACAAGAATCAGAAAAATATTAGGATCGATTTAACTGAACTAGATAAAAGTCTTGGAATATCTTCAATTGGAATAAGAATCAGAGAGATCTTAGTGTTGATCTGATTGAACCAGAGAAGGTCTTGGATTAACTTTGATTGGATAAGAATCAGAAAAATCTTAGGATCGATTTAACTGAACCAGACAAAAGTCTTGGAATATCTTCAACTGGAATAATAATCAGAGAGATCTTAGTGTCAATCTGACTGAACCAGAGAAGGTCTTGGATTAACTTTGACTGGATAAGAATCAGAAAAATCTTAGGATTGATTTAACTGAACCAGACAAAAGTCTTAGACTATCTTCAACTGGAATAAGAATCATAGAGATCTTAGTGTCGATCTGACTGAACCAGAGAAGGTCTTGGATTAACTTTGACTGGATAAGAATCAGAAAAATCTTAGGATTGATTTAAATGAACTAGACAAAAGTCTTGGAGTATCTTCAACTGGAATAAGAATCAGAGAGATCTTAGCGTCGATCTGACTGAACTAGAGAAGGTTTTGGATTAACTTTGACTGGATAAGAATCAGAAAAATCTTAGGATCAATTTAACTGAACCAGACAAAAGTCTTGGAGTATCTTCAACTGCAATAAGAATCAAAGAGATCTTAGTATCGATCTGACTGAACCAGAGAAGTTCTTGGATTAACTTTGTCTGGATAAGAATCAGAAAAATCTTAGGATCGATTTAACTGAACCAGACAAAAGTCTTGGGTCATCTTCAACTGGAATAGGAATCAGAGAGATCTTAGTGTCGATCTGAATGAACCAGAGAAGGTCTTGAATTAACTTTGACTGGAATGGAAATAAGAAGAATCTTAGGATCGATTCAACTGAACCAGACAAAAGTCTTGGAATATCTTCAACTAGAATAGGAATCAGAGCGATCTTAGTGTTGATCTGACTGAACCATAGAAGGTCTTGAATTAACTTTGACTGGAATGGAAATCAAAAGAATCTTAGGATCGATTCAACTGAACCACAAAAAATTCTTGGAATATCTTCAACTGGAATAACAATCAGAGATATCTTAGTGTCAATCTGACTGAACCAGAGAAGGTCTTGAATTAACTTTGACTGGATAACAATCAGAAAAATCATAGGATCGATTTAACTGAACCAGACAAAAGTGGAATATTTTCTACTGGAATAGAAATTAGAGAGATCTTAGTGTTGATCTGACTGGACTAGAGAAGGTCTTGAATTAACTTTGACTGGAATAGAAATCAGAAGAATCTTAGGATCGATTCAACTGAACCAGAAAAAATTCTTGGAATATCTTCAACTGGAATAGGAATCAGAGAGATCTTAATGTCAATCTGAATGAACCAGAGAAGGTCTTGTGAGGACATCTTTCTGAGGAAAATCCTGAAATAACCCTTCATTAGACGTTTCTTTTGAGAAGACTACCAGGTCACATAAGTAGTCAACGGTGTTTGTTGATTTGATCTTTTCCCTAAAAAAGGCAAAGAGTTATTCATATTCAATGTCATGATGGATGGAATGCATTATGGTGATCTTTTAAAAATAAATGAGGTTATACTGTATGCGATGTGTATGCGCATGCCACGATGTATGAACATGGGATGCTATTGCGATATTTCCCAATCTGGGAACATAAATCTCTAACTGTTGTTGGAGAGTATAAGGAGGCTGAATCCTTCATTTTCGCTGGGGATAATGAATGGATATGATTTGCCGGGGATTTTATCTTTCTGTTTGAGGATGTTCTGCCGGAGATTGACTCTGCTTGAGAATAACTTTGTGGAGAGACATAATGTTTTGCTTGAAGGTTTTGTCGATGTAGAGAAATAAACTCTGTTTGGGAATGAGCTTCCATAGTTGGAGAAATAAACTCTTCCTGGGAGGCGGTTTTATAAACTGTTTGAAGTTATAAAAATCGGCTGTGGAAAATAGATTTCAGCTCTTAACTGGAGGAAGTAATTCCTGCTTGGGGAAGAAGAGGTCAAAACTTTGGTTGTTTCTACTCTGTGGGGGAACATAGGTCTCATGAGGTCATATGTAGCAGTGACTTTGTCTCAGAAAATATCTGGCCCTGTACCTGCCGGAGAAAGTACCTGGGGAGACTTTATGGATGGTTTGACTGTCATCCCTACTCATGGGGTGCTTGGTAAATGCTGATCAGGATAACAAGTCTTCTACTGATATACAAGTGACAAGATGACGGGACATAGTCGTACGCTTTAATCCCTAGCTTTTGCCTGGACCGCCCTTTCGGGTTTTCAGCCCACCGGGATACCCTTTTTTGCCCAAGCCTCCTTTTCAGGTTTTCGACTTACCGGGTGCATAATTTTTGTATATATCCCTAATTTTTGCCCGAACTCTTTTTGGTTCGCCGGGATGCCCTTATTTTTGCCTAGGCCTGTCAACCTAGCGGGTCTTTTTCATGCTTAGTCTTTTCATATTATGTCCATGTTCACCGAGTGCAGAGAATTATCACTGTCTTTAGTAGTAAGTGTTGTCACAATGCTAGAAGGTGTTTGTTTGATCGTACATGATTCGTTGCTGGAATTCATGCCCAATGCCCCAAGTGATTCAGATGGAGTTTTGTCCTTGGCTATTTGGCATTTTGAGAGATTCCTTGAACCTTGACTTGACTGCCCCAGATCAACTGGACACCATGATATGCCCCTTAATTATGAATGGCCTATCACTGGAATGTCTTTCTATCTGAGGTGATTCTATCCACTGAGAATATTTTTGTTCATCGAATATCCGTCGTGCGAATTTCTCAGCTTTTGAACAAATAGTCATATGCAAATAATGGTATTTTAAGAATGCAAAGCTTATGTCAGTCTTGAAGTTTGAAAATTCATTTTTAGTAAAACAAACAAATTTTGTAAAAATGTGCTGTCAACTCAGGATTTATAGCGAACCCTACAAGAGTCAGGATACCTTTTGTAACATTATGCTTTCGACCTAAACCATGCTTCAGCTAGGACTTTTAAGGGTTATAACTTGGCCTGGTTCATGGTTTAAGAAATAAAGGGTAAAGGCTCAAAGTTTATATGTACCCACCTGTTCTTCGTAATGTTCTTCAGTTCTATGCTCAGTTAATTATGCATTTTGAATCCCAGTTGAGTTCTGGAATGTTGGCCCCGATATTCTGGTGATGGCTTAGAAATTGAAAATTTGTTTGAGAAGGCATTCATTTTTGTGACCTTTTCTTTTTGTTGAGGATTTGTAGGATCTCTTTCTTTTTTTATTTTGTTATCCCTATCTTTTTTCTGAACTGTTTCTTTTATGATTACAGCCAGCGGGATGCCCCTTTTTTTCTTAAGTCTCCTTTATAGGTTTTGACTTAATGGGCTTTTATTTTGAGAGATAATGACTTCCTGTTCTTAATGATTATATGGAACCATCACCATCTTTTGGAGAGCATCTTCTACACTATTTGTCGTGTATGAAGGGAAAGCTTACGACTGAATGTACATCTAAATTAACTGAGAAAACTACCCTGCCCCATATTATGATTAAGGATTTTAATTTGTGTGAAAAGAAAACTCCTACTTCTTAGGATCAAAGGGGTTGACTAGGGATTATATTCCTTATAACTCCACTGTTTAGGATTTGAAACAACGCCTGTACATCGTCAGCAGGGTCTGGTCAAAAGCATACTATAGAGATTGTGGTATCGTTCTTGTCATCCTCCCTCTAAAGGCTTAGAGCTTTTAATTAAGAGTTGAATATCACAAAAAGAAAGTAAGAAAGAAGTTTAAGCATAATGAAAACAAATTAATTCAAAACAAACATGTGCAATGCATTAATGAAATAACAAAGTTTGACATCACAATAATTGTTTGAACAAACAAAGAAAATACAACTTGAGAATTCAAATGAATAAAAATGCTCTCAATCCTGGCTATGATTTGGCATGGGAGCAGTGATCACGTTGGGAGTCTCAGGAGGGTCAAACTCAATCTCCTTGGCGTTAATCATATTTTAAATCTTGTATTTCAGTGCCCAACAATCGTTAGTATCATGCCCAGGACTTCCAGAATGATAGGCACACCTTGCATCAGGATTGTAGTTAGGAGAAGAAGTCTTAGGGTTTGGATGAGGTCCTATCAACGTAATCAAATTTATCCTTAACATATGTTGTAATGCTTGAGATAGCGACATCTCGATCTTGGTAAACTGTCTCTTAGGCTCGTCTTGCCTTTGCTAATTACCCCATTGTTGTGGTTGTTGCATGCGTGCTGAATTAGAGACCAATATTGCCCCTACAGATTGGTGGTAGTTTGCCTTATTACGACCCTTATGGCCATACACAACATTGGCTTCCCTCTTACCAGCAAATGGATTCTTCTCAGCATTAGAAGATGCAGCCATCAGAATCTTCCCACTCTTGATACCGCTTTCGATTATTTCTCCAGTCAGAACCATCTCTGTAAACCCGGATGAGGAACTCCCAATCAGCAGATTAAAGAACGGGCCTATCAGAGTGCCCATGAACATGTCTACCATTTTCTGATTATTCAGAGGAGGTTATACCTCCCAGCTAGATCCCTCTATTTCTTGGCATATTTCTTGAAGCCTTTGTTAGAACCCATAAACATGCTTTGAAGTTGTGTACGAGTTGGAGCAAGGTCAGCATTATATTGTTACTGCTTGTAGAAAGCAGCAGCCAAGTCTTCCCAGGTATGAATGTTTGTTCTTTCTAGCTGATAGAACCACTCCAGTTGCGTGCCAGCTAAACTTTCTTGGAAGAAATGGACCCATAACTTTCGGTCAGCAGTGTGAGGCTGGATCTTCCTGACATAGGACCTTAAGTGCAACTTAGGGCAGGAGACATCGTCATACTTAGCGAATGTGGGAACCTTGAACTTTGGTGGGATGACCACTCCAGGAACCAACCCTAACTCTTCAAAGTCCAATCCAGGTACCTATTGAATCTCCAAGCCAAGAATATTTGTTGGAACTGAGCGTTTTGAGCTTAAAGGTCTTTTATTGTTTGTTCAAGGTCCATTTCTTTGCTGAAATAAATAGCGACAAGATGAGAAACCTGTACTGGAAGACCTGTTATGAAATTACATGCATGCAATGTTTTCAAGGATCTCACGGGGTAAACAAGAAAATGTTAGAAGTTGAAATTTGCTTCTTTGATTGAAGAACTTCTTATCGTTGAGTGTCCTTCTACGAGAGTCAAGCTCACCATATCAAGTGGGTCATAGCCCCTGACTCAAGTTGTTGAGTTTTGATATTTTGACGACATTGGCTAGAGGAAAATAAATCCCCTTGCCCCTTGCTAGACGTCTGATTTATCATAACCTGCATCACAAACCCTTGAGATCCTTGAAATGGTTAAGGAAATGTTATGGCATGATGTTATAATGTGTACGATTATGCTAAGAAATCACATATATAGCAAGAAAATCACACAAAAGACCTTAAGTTTAAGGCTTGCATGGGTTTTAAGGTAGTACCCTCTTGAAGTTGGATTGGTTCAACCCTATCCTATAAATAGTAACCGGGTTCTAAGGGATCTCAATATCACTAATCTTTCCCACAAGCTTCATTTCATAGGTGACTGACTCGCAACCAAACAAAACTCAGGAGTCAAATCTCAATGAGTGTAGCATCGGGTATCTTCCAACTTTGGGAATACACCAAAGACGGCCATGCCGCTATGTCCTAATGGACAAGTTGTTCATTTAAATGTTCTAAGGTCAGATGACGCTTCATGACACAATGCAGCGGCCCTGTATTCTCCTTGATTAACTCAAGGGCTACCGGTACCAACCAAAGTGTCGCACCAACGTAGCCATTGCTTCAACTGTATCGGTATACCCCGCACAATTTCCACGATCTATTGCTACTTACCTAAAAGGTTTCCCCAGATCCGGGTGTAGGATCTATAGTAACCCACACAATACCTTAAAAGTAAAGCAAACAAATAAGCAAGGAAGCAAAATGATCTAGACCCTAAGGTAAACCCCATTTTTATTATTTTCCCCAGCAGAGTCGCCAGTTCTGTGATACGGTGGCAGAACTGACTGTTTAATACTGGTTTGTGTTTTTTGTTTGCAAATGTCGCGGTAAGCAAGAGTCTCCACCGACTTTTCTTTTATCCAACAAAGGAAAGGGTGAAAAGAACAGAAAAAGACCTTTTTTCGAGATTTTCTGAGTAAGGGGGGTAGATTATGGAAAGGGAAGGTATTAGCACCCTTTCCATCCATGGTTTTCCACGGGCTCTTATGTACTTGCTCATTTTTGAAAACTGTTTGTGTGTTTGTGGTTTTGAAATTTTTTTTTGCTTAAGGGTAACTCTTGTATCAGTCCTCTAGAGTGTGATAAAGCGTTTTTGGAAAGATTTTTTTAAAAGTGTGTAAGTGTGACAATTTCAAGTTTGAGCAAGTACTTAAGAACAATCTACCTACTCGAAAAAGGATGTTCTTTTCCTCCTTTCCTTTAGATATTGCTATCCTACTATTAGTGAGTAGGTATCCATATCGTCGGATGTTGAGGGACAATCGAAGGGATGTTTTACAATCACGAAGGCAACTTGTGGAGACGCTTTAGCAATTTTCTTTTACGGACTAGATCATTTACCGAAAGGCAACTGCAGGGTCATCGAGGGACTATGATCTTTTTTGATTTATGGGTCTTTACTAAATCATTCCTTCCTTATGACTGTTTTATTTAAAGGCAACCAAAGTGGGAGATACCTTAGAGGTGCGCATGTGCAAGTATGTTGAGATTCGGTTATTTATCTTGCATTATTAAGTTTGTGAACTGTAACACGGTGGGAGAACTGACTTGGTTGTTTTGCATTTGATTGCAAATTTTGCGCTTATCAAGAGTCGCCACCGACTTTTCTTTTATCTAAAAGGAAAGGCAGAAAAGAACAGGAAAGGCCTTTGAGATGTTTTCTTGAGTTTGGGGGGTAGATTATAAAAAGGGAAGGTATTAACACCCTTTTCATCCATGGTTTTCCATGGGCTCTTAGTTGCTTGCTAGATCACTTGCTTTTGTTTGTAAATGTGCTTTGTGTGGTTTTTGAAAGTATTTTGAAAAGGCGTCATCGTTTAGGCAAACTTTGTAATGATTCTCGTTCGTAAGAATGTATACAAAAGTGTTGATCCTTTGAAAATGTTTTCAAGTTTGAAAGGTGTTTTGAAAGTGTTGGTGTTTGTTTTGAAAATAACAAGGATGTTTTGGTTTGAAATTGAGCAAGCAACTAAGAACAATCTACCTACTCAAAAGCCTTTCATGTTTATTTTATCTTTCTTTGACATTGTTATATTACCATTGATTTGGTAAGTAACCCTATCTTTGGATGTAAAAGGGACGGGTAAGGGTCATCGTATAGCCATGATTAGCAATGTTGTAAGATATCTTAGCATTTTCTTTAAGGGACTAAGATCATTTTTGAAAGGCAACTTTGATAGCGCCATCGAGGGACTATGATCTTGTATTTTGTTTGTTTTTGCTAAGATAACTCACATGCATAATATGGTCATCTTGTAAGGCAACAAAGTGGGTTACCCTAAGGGTGTATGTGTGCAAGTGTATTGGTTTACATGCTTGATTTTGTCTTGATTAGGGTTTTCTAAGCATTGATTTTAATCTTTCCATACAAACCCTAATTACTAGCATTTGTATATAAAGCATTAAATTGCAAAAAATAAAAATACTAAGCTATTACATCATTTAGGGGAGGGGGTATACAAATTTACAAATGGGGAATTGCAAGAAATTAAAACCCTAATTATCTATTACAACCATATTGAATTTGAATAAATGTACAAAAATGAATAAGTAAAAATGCAAGAATGTAAATGTGAAAAGAAATTATTTTTTTGTTTGTTTTTTATGAAAGGGTTTAGTCTTGACCTAATTAAAAATGATTAAGGAAAATTAAGGAAAATTAACCTAACCTAAATAAGAAAAGAAAATAACTAAAAAGAAGATTTTTTAGGGTTTTTATTTATGAAAAGGTTTTAAATTAATAAAAATAATATATATATTAATTAATTAAAAGAAACCTAAATTATAAATTAATTTTAATTACAAGAAAATAATATAATAATAATTAAGACTAATTATCTAAGTATTTAAAAAAGGAAATTAATTTATTAAAGGAAATGTATTTTGTTCTTTTAGTTTTTATGAAGAAAAATAAACTAAATAAATATAAATAATAAAATATAAATATTTTTGGATTTTTTATTGGTGAAAATAATAATAATAATAATAATAATAATAATAATAATAATAATAATAATAATAATAATAATAATAATAATAATAATAATAATAATAATAATAAAAGATGAAAATAAAATAAAATAAAAAAACAAAGTCAGGGAGGTTAAAGTTGAATCTGGGAGGTTTATTAGAAAAAAAGTTTTGAAGTTGGCCCAAATGATAGTTTTGTTTAAGAATAAAAAAAAAGGTTATGTGGGTTGCGTGATATGAGCAAACATGGGGGGTATTAGTGAATAAAATGAATCAGGCCCAAGGGAGAGGGCCTGAACGCACTGGCTTCCAAACAAAAAGAAACAAAAAATGAAAAAAAATGATAAAACAGACGTTGGGGCTCGAACCCAGGTCCTAAAGGTGAAGGACGCACGCTTCTACCACTGGGGTGGCTATACATCCGTTAACTTATGTGAAAGAATAAATACATAATGTAAAATGTCTCCATGACCTGTACTTCGTCTTCAACCTTCAGCCAGCCAGACCACCTGTATCTCATTCATTTCTCAACAAAAATGGAAAATGCAAACATGAAAGTTGTGCTATTTTTCCTCACGAATTAAACCATGTAAACAACTAAAACTATAGATCAAAGATGAATGAGAATTTCTCTGGCCCTAATTTTTTCAGAAACTTCAAACTTAAAATTCTCTAAGCTCAAGCTATGTAAATGAAAACTATGGATATGTACAACCTCAGGTAAATGATATCTACATTTTATCTTCACAAATGCAAGCCTAACAATTCCTAAGTAATGAGATAGAAGTTCAAGAAAAATACCTCAAAAATGGAAAATGTGAAATGCAAATGAGCTTGATTCAAGGTGCTGCAATGATCAGGTTTGATTCCTCAAGTTCCCAGGAAGCTAATGCAATGGTTAGCTTGAGTTAAGAGTGGCTGAAATGGCTTGGAGAAGTCAGTGTGTAGTGCTTTGTTTTTGGCTATGGAGGATGATGGAAATAGAGTCACAGTCGTGTAACAGGGACAAAAATGAGTTGTATTTGATGTAAGGAAGATTTAGGAACTAAAACGCCAAAGAACGCACGAGGGAAATATGAGTTACAAGTCCATGGTCAGAAACTGTGTAACAATGGAGTTTTTGGGCAATTTCTGACTTGAGGGAGTTTTGGTGTGTTTCAGGGTGCTTAAGCTCGTGTGTTAGCTTGCATACAGTGCATTTATTTATAAGCAAGAAGTTTGGATACTTGAGGTTGTCAGAATCACAAGATCACAAGTTATGGGATTTTGACTTGTTTTTGAAGCAAACTTGACAAGTATGGTTTCAAGGCAAGGTACAAAGCTATTTAGAGTGGTTACCAACTTTAAACATGCTTATCTGACTTTGTAGAGGAAGTTTGTGCAGAAGGAACAAGTGCAAAGCTCAATGCATGTTGACTTTGCATAAAGCTTGCTTTATGTAAATGGCAATGGTACCTTTGTGCCATTAATGGAAAATTATCTTGGATAAAGCTTGAATCAAATGGATAATAACTCAAAAGCAAGTGTAATCTTCTGATTAGGGAGAGATCTTGAGGTTTAGAGTCTTACAAAGCAAGATTGTGCAGCATAGGCTTGAGGTTTGAATTCTTGTTCATCACAAAAATGACCTATAATTTCAGTTTGAAACCCTAACTTCCTCTCTTCGATTCTCCTTGTTCAAGAATGATCTCAAGGAGTTCTTGGACATTTTGGAAAGCTTGTAACTCGTCGTCCATCTCGACATATCAGAAAGAGTTTATATGGCTCACCATATACTCTTCTTCACCATGGACTGTAACAATATTTCCATTAATCAGATACTTTAACATCTGATGCAGGGTGAAAGTGACATCGCTGACCCCATGAATCCAAGGGCGTCCCAACAAACAAGAGCAAGACGGGCGAATGTGCATCACATTGAAAGTGGAGCCAAAAGTTTGGGAACCAACTTTAATATAAATGTACACCTCCAAGTGTACCATTCTCTTGGAACCATCAAATGCCCTCACCACAATGTTACTGGGATTCAAAGTCAGTCCTTCAAAGTCCAATCTGTCTAAAGCACCCTTGGGTAGAACATTTAGCAACAAACCCGTATCAACTAGAACATGAGCCATGGTAGTGCCCCTGCACTCAATAGAGACATGCATGGAATTATTATGCTTTCTTCCTTTAGACGTGAAATCAGCATCGGAGAAACAAAGTCCATTGTTAGCAGTCAGACTAGCAACACAATTCTCGAATTGGTTGGCAGAAGTCTCTTGCGGCAGATGAGCCGACTTCAAGAACTTCACCAAAGCCTTAGCATGGGCTTCGGAGCATAATAACAAGGCCAACATTGAAATTTTTGAGGGTGTATGCCCCAATTGTTCCACAACATTATAGTCACTCTTCCGTATGATTTTCAAAATTTCCTCCATTTCTTTTTTGGAGGCTTCAGGAATGGCTTCTTTGGGTGCCTCTGTCCGGGCAGGCTCAACCAATACTTCTTTGCCCCACGTCTCAGCTGACTCAATAGTAGGAATAACAACAAGAGCAACGGGTGTTTTAGCAGGAATAAACAAAGTAGTGGAAATAATCTTTGGAGAGATTTCAAGAGAGAAAACCCTTCCGCTTTTGGTAATTTTACTGGTCCCAACAATATTTTCGATGTTAGGATCAGTATCTTTAGTAACTTCATTCTTAATGGCCAGGAGATCCTGCTTGATGCCATGATAATAAACGTCAGCTCCATAATTCCAAGGAACAACATTGTCGGAGGAATATGGTATGGGCCCTGGAAAAGTGATAATTAAAGGAGCAACCTCAGGAGTGGATATAATCCTGACAAGTCTTTTGGAGGAGACCCTAGGAGGATTGTGGGAAATGGTAATAGTTGACAAATCTTCACATCTTACATCTTCACATAGACCTTTCATAGAGGGAGTCTTCTCAAACAGAATTTCCTTATTGTTCATCAGGCGTTGGACACCTATCTTAACCAACAAACAACCATTAGACAGATGCACACAGGTGGCAACCTTCACCACAGCCCAGAAATAAACCGGCTTGTAAGAGATTCTTCTTAACAGTTGGCAGAGGGGTAGTCAAATCATCCATAGAAGAAACAAATAGAACATCCTCAACATCATTAATACCCTGGCCATGCTTGGGAATTGGTGTATTTATCAAATTGGGGGTTTCAGGAGGGTCAAATTCAATCTCCTTTGCTTCAATAAGATCCTGAACTTTATTCTTCAGAGCCCAACAGTCATTTGTATCATGCTTTGGACTGTTGGAGTGGTTGGCATACCGAGCACTTGGATTATAATAGGGAGATGTAGTGTTTGGATTTTGAGGAGTCTCCTTCAGCGTGACCAATCTAGCCTTCATTAGATGTTGCAATACTTGACATAAGGGCATGTTGAGTCTGGTGAATTGTCTTCTAGGCACATCCTGCATGCCTTGATTATTTTGTCGTTGGATTGATACAGGGTTGGAGATTATTCCAGCTCCTACCGTTGGACAACATTCAGCTTTAACCTGATTTCTCTGGCCATAGACAGCACTAACTTCCTTCTTCCCACTGAAAGGCTTCTTTACAGCACTTGAAGATACAACCCCTTAAATCTTACCGCTCTTGATACCAACTTCTACTCTTTCACCTGTCAATATCAACTCGGTGAACCCAACTGAAGAACTTTCGATCAGATGGTTGAAAAATGGGCCTGACAAAGTACCAAAGAACATATCTACCATCTCTCTATCATACAAAGGAGGCTAGACTCTTCTTGAAAGATCTCTCTACTTTTGGGCATAATATTTGAAGTCCTCACTGGAACCGATAGAAATTCTTTGAAGTTGTATATGGGTTAGAGTGAGGTCAGCATTGTATTGGTACTGCCTGTAGAAAGCAGCAGCCAGATCCTCCCAGTTGCGTTTGTTGGTTCCCTCTAACTGTTAGAACCATTCCAATTGAGTCCCCGATAAACTTTCCTGGAAGAAATGCACCCACAAATTCCTATCAGCGGTGTGAGGTTGGATCTTCTTAACATAAGACCTCAGATGCAGCTTAGGACATGAAACCCCATCATATTTAGCAAATGCAGGAACCTTGAACTTTTGTGGAATGAACACTCCAGAAACCACCCCTAGTTCTTTAAAATCCATACCAGGTACTCTCTGAATTTCCATGGCATTGAGATGATCCTCCAGCTGTTTATATTTGTCATCAGCAGGAGGATATTGTTCTTCAGTGTAGCCAACCTCTTCTTCATCAGACCCTGGATTGTGGTCCTCTTCTTTTGTCTTCTCTTCCTGATCGTCTTCCTCATTTTATGGAGTTTCAAATTCTAGAGCTCGCTTTGCTGGTCCTCTAAATCTCCTTCCCATATTCTGGGCACCCACTGATTTCTTTGTCTTTTTCTTCTTATCCTTGAGGATGAGTGCCTTAAGATCCTCTTGTCCCTTAGCCAGAGCCAGGAACGTCTGCCGGAATTGAGCTTTCTGTGCTTGAAGATCCTTAATATTTTGTTCGAGAGCCATTTATTTTTGCTGAAATAAATAGCGAAAAGATAAGAAACCGGTTCTGAAACCTGTTTATGTGATGATATGCATGATATGCTATGCAATGTTTTCAAGTATTTTTAAGATTTAAATTTGCTTAGACAAAGAGAGAACAAACATTAATTAAATTAATAGGTTCAAACGGTTACAATAATGCCTCTTGGGCTTACAATGGAAGAAACAAAAATAATACAAAATAAACTTCCTAAAACAAAAGGAAATCAAGCTTCCCATGAGCGCATCCTCTTTGGTGCAATGTAGGCGTTCAAACTTCGTTCTTCATGATGTTTCATCGTAAGCTCCAAAACCTTCCTCTCGCTTGCGTAGAATTGAGTTTCGAAGGTGTCTCGCTCCCCCTTTAACTGAATCCAAGCTCTTTGCAAATCTTCAAGAGAAGTAGGCATGTCAGGATAAAGGACAGTATATGGAACATCTCCTTCGGTAATAGGCTCCATGATGATTGGTAAGATGGCGGGGTAAGGCATCACGAGACCTTGAGCACGATTTAGTACCCACTTAAGGTAAGGCTCAAGAGGAATGGAATTTTTATGCCCCAATGTCTCACTATCCATTTTTTTTACCATTCTCCAAGCCCGTATGAACCTTTATCGATAGCCTTGGTCGTCGCCTTCATAGTCGAATACTAATCCTTGGATGAGCGCATAATGAGGACCATCTCTCCTAGCATATCCAAATTATCGCAAAGCCAAACAAGGGTTATAGGTGATTCCCCCCCACCCCTAATGCCAAGGAGTGGGACATTAGGGAATTTCCCGTAACGGTCAATGATGGTAATATCCTCCAAAGATCAAGAACACCAATGGATATCCGAGTGTGAGAGTGACATCATCCTTTGAGACCATGTCAAGCCTTGCTCATTATTCAATGTTGATCGAGGTAGGTGCGAAATAAACCAACTAGATAGTAATGGGATGTGTTGTACCCCAAAATTTACCCACTCATGTTTTCCAAGATTTTTTCTTATATGGGTGGTCACAAGCACTTGATTAAAATAAATAAATTTTTTGAAGATGAACCAGGTGTCTTTCGGTTGGCATCTTGATAGGCTTTGATTGAGCACCTAAACTCCTTCAAGCTTGCTTCAAACTTCCAAGCTTCGATTGAAGCCTTGGCCTTTTGCTTATTTGTTGTATACAAGCTCCGAGTGGGCACATGTTTCCTTTGAAACAATATCCTTCGATTCAAAAGGGAAGGGCCTCCTATTGGTGCTCCTTCGATTCAGAAGTTAGTAGCTTCCTACTGGCTTCTTTCGATTCAGATGGAGTTGGCTTCTTACTGGTTTATTTCGATTCAGAAGGTGTTGGCAATGGCCTCCTGTAGCTTTCCTTCGATTTAGAAGACAAATGCCTTCTCTACGCTTGCCTTCAATTCACAAGGAAGGAACTTCCTTCATGCCAGCAGGCACAAGGCAATGACTTCCTACATACATCCTTCGATTGCACCATTGGCTTTACATGCTTGCTTGATTCATAATGTAATGGTTACCTGCATGCCTGCTTCAATTGAGAAAGGGCCTCTGCAGGTTTGTCTTGATGACTACCTGTATGCAAGCTTGATTCCTGCTTTGATTGGGCATTTGATTTCTTTGGAGTAAGCTTGATTCCTGCTTCGACTGGGCAGTATCTCCCTTGGAAATTTTGTTTCAAAATGCATAGGATTTACTTTGTTGGCCCATTCGAAGGAATGGAAAGTGATGCATACACGTGATGCATGTGGTCCCTTCAAAAGAGCATACACATTGGTTCAAAATGAAGGATACATATATTGTTGGCCATTCGAAAGAGACACATAATGCAAGTTTATCTTATGATGAGTCTTGGTTCTACATGTGGCCAGGCCCAGGCTTCCTGTGCAATGGCATTCGAAGGAAGTGACGAATGAGGCTTCAATTGACATAATGAAGTTCTCACTTGAGGGTATCTGAATTAAACAGCTAAGGAAAATAGATGGGTCCAATCTAAATCCATTCGAATGAAACATAAATGATCCATTCAAAGATGCTGGCTGGCCCAAAATCCCACATATTGCCATACTTAAGTTTCCTGTACAAGCATTCATACTGAAGGAAGGTTTGATTAGCCTGGAAAGAGTTTTCATTGGGGCTAGCTGAGTAGGGGATCAATTGAAGAGGCCCCAATGATAATACTTGAGCTATTCTAAGGACACACCTTGGTGGCCCATTCAAAGAGGGCACAAGGTATACATATGGACTATTCGAAAGACACTAAAAAAATCCATTCAAAGGAGACATTCAAAAGGCCCATTTGAAGTGTAGACAAAAGGTCCATTCAAAAGACCCATTTGAACGATATACAAGAGGTTCAATCAAAGGGCAGGAACTGAAGGTATTCGAAAGTCAAAGGTGTCCACATTCATTCAAGTTCAAAAAGAGACAAGAATTCCATGTCTTTTGCCAAAATTCAAATTCTCATTCATGGTCTTAAAGAACATGTTAATGGATGTTTACTAGCTTGATACCTTGTCCCCTCCTTCCCCTCTATATAAGGAGCACACTAGCAAGCTCGAAAAAGAAAACGAAAAAAAAAAGATAGACCCATAAAAAAAGACACTACACACAACATACATACTGCACGCACACGCTGCCCTACAAGAGCTCCACAAAACTTCCAAAATTCTAACAAGGTTGCCAGAATAGAAGTACCCCACTGGTAACGAATCTTAGATCCCAATTTCATTTCCCATGTAACTTAATTTCGACTACATATTCATGCTGCATGATTGTTATTATGTTACATGTAAAGTCTGAAGTAATAGGATACCATCATTAAGACAGTCCAGGCAAAAGTTAGGGATCAAAGCGTACGACTACATCCCGTCATCTCGTCACTTGTCTATCAGTAGAAGGTTTATTACCCTGATCAACATTCACCAAGGACTTCAGATGTTGGGATAATAGTAAAACCGTGTACAAAATCCCTGGCATATATTTTCTCCAGCAGGTACAGAGGTAGGGGCATCCTGCTACAAGGTTACTTCCATATTCTTAGCATGCAGCCTAATGATGTCATATGTTCTCATACCCTTGGCAAAGCAAGAATCTCCAAATTACTTCTCCAACATCTAAAAATTTCTCAGTGAAGTCACCAAGCTTCTCAGGATTCCCCAGCAGGATATCACAAAATCCCCAAGCGAATTATGGAGTTTCCCTTCCCCAAATGGTTTCTTCTCGAAACAACAAAGTAAGAATTACCAACGGAAATATTCTAAAGAAGACAACTCTAGAAAATGGTGCAGATACGATCTAGAGACGAATGTCATTCTGACACTTATTCCAGATTCTCTTCTAGAAACAGTGCATATACGATCCAGAGACGGATGTCATTCTGACACTTATTCCAGATTCTCTTCTAGAAACAATACATATACGATCTAGAGACGGATGTCATTCTGACACTTACTCCATATTCTCATCTAGAAACATTTTAGGTACGATCCAAAGACGGATGTCATCCTGACACTTACTCCAGATTCTCATCTAGAAATGGTGCAGATACAATCCAGAGACGGATGTCATTCTGACACTTACTCCAGATTCTCATCTAGAAACGGTTCAGGTACGATCCAGATACGAATGTCATCCTGATACTTATTCAGATCATCATCTAGAAACGGTTCAGGTACGATCTAGAGACGGATGTCATCCCGATACTTAGTCCAGACTCTCTTCAAGCAACAGTTCAGGTACGATCCAGAGACGGATGTCATCCTGATACTTGTCCAGATCATCTTCTAGAAACGGTTCAGGTACGATCCAGAGATGGATGTCATCCTGATACTTATTCTAGACTATCTTCTAGCAACAGTTCAGTTCACAGAGTTTACCTTCCCCAACAGAGTTTATTTCTCTAACAACAGAAGTTTATCTCCTAGCATTTTAACTTCAACATATTTGAAGACCTACATTCTTCACCCCTAGCAGCAATTAGGGATTTACTTTCCCTAACTTAACAACCATGTAGTAGAACGACTGACACGTTCACACATTGCATTCATACACCATTTTACAAACGTCATAGCATGTGCAGCACAAATGCATATATCACAATATCATTTATTTTGAGAGTATCTGCAATTCATACATCATGACATCGCATGAAACTGGTTTTACCTTTTCAGGTCAAACATTACCAACTTATATAGCAGGTAAAAGATTAATTCCCGAAACCAGAAGGGGAACTATCTATATGACTAACATTTTCAAGTTACAGATTAATACCTGAAATCAGATAGGACAACTATCTGTGAACAAATTGCAGATCAGTTCCCAAAACAAGATGGGGTAACTAGCCACATGACGAACACTTCCTTCAGACTTCTGCTGGTTCAATTTAAATCAACCAATGGTTTATCATGATTTCGTTCCAGTACACACTTTCTCTGGTTCAGTTAAATCGCTCCAAAGATTTATTCTGATTCTTTTCCAGTTAAAGTTTATTCAAGACCTTTGCTGGTTCAGTTTAAACCGATCAATGGTTTATCCTGATTCCGTTCTGGTAGACATTTTCTCTGGTTCAGATAAATCGCTCCAAAGATTTATTATGATTCTTTTCCAGTTAAAGAATATTCAAGACCTCTGTTGATTCATTTTAAACCGATCAATAGTTTATCCTAATTCCGTTTCGGTAGACACTTTATTTGGTTCAGATAAATGACTCCAAAGATTTATTCTGATTCTTTTCCAATTAAAGATTATTCAAGACCTATATTGGTTCAGTTTAAACCGATCGATGGTTTATTCGGATTCTATTCCAGTAGACACTTTATCTGGTTCAGATAAATCGCTCCAAAGATTTATTCTGATTGTTTTCCATTTAAAGATTATTCAAGACCTCTGCTGTTTCAGTTTAAATCGACCAATGGTTTATCCTGATTCCGCTCCAATAAACACTTTCTCTGGTTCAGATAAATCGCTCCAAAGATTTATTCTGATTCTTTTCCAATTGAAATCAAGCTTAGATTTAGTCTAATTCCTATCAACAATAACCAGTGGATGGCATCTTTAAGCCCATCTCCGAAACCTCTCTGTCATCTTATCCAAATGGCATATGTAAGCCCATTCCCGCTATCATCAACCATCAGTGTTACTTCATACGAGTGCAAATTACTGGGCACTCTAGTGTTCAATCATCTTCCACCTTCAGATTACGAAAGGAAAATAAGCCAATGTAAATCTTCAAGTTTAAGAAGATTAAACAGGGGCAGCCGTTGTACCCCAAAATTTGCCCTCTCATGTTTTCCAAGATTTTTTTCTTATATGGGTGGTCACAAGCACTTGATTAAAGAAAAATAATTTTTTCAAGATGAACAAGGTGTCTTTCGATTAGCATCTTGATAGGCTTCGATTGAGCACCTAATCTCCTTCAAGCTTGCTTAAAATTTCCAAACTTCGATTGAAGCCTTGGCCTTTTGCTTGTTTGTTGTATACAAGCTTCGAATGGGCATGTGTTTCCTTTGAAACAGCCTCCTTCGATTCAAAAGGGAAGGGCCTCCGTTGGTGCTCCTTCGATTCAGAAGTTAATAGCTTCCTACTGGCTTTTTTTGATTCAGAAGGCGTTGGATTCTTACTGGTTTCTTTTGATTCAGAAGGTGTTGGCAATGGCCTCCTGCAGCTTTTCTTCGATTCAGAAGACAAGTGCCTTCTCTATGTTTGCCTTCAATTCACAAGACAAGAACTTCCTTCATGCCAGCAGGCACAAGGCAATGGCCTCATGCATATATCCTTTGATTGCACCATTAGCTTTACATGATTGCTTGATTCATAATGTAATGGTTACCTGCATGCCTGCTTCGATTGAGCAAGGGCCTCTGCAGGTTTGTCTTGATGCTACCTGCATGCAAGCTTGATTCCTTCTTCGATTGGGCATTTGATTTCTTTGGAGCAAGCTTGATTCCTGCTTCGAATGGGCAGTATCTCCCTTGGAAATTTTGTTTCAATATGCATAGGATTTACTTTGTTGGCCCATTCGAAGGAATGGCAAGTGATGCATACAAGTGATGCATGTGGTCCCTTCAAAAGAGCACACACATTGGTTCAAAACGAAGGATACACATATTGCTGGCCATTCGAAAGAGACACATAATGCAAGTTTATCTTATGATGAGTCTTGGTTCTACATGTGGCCAGGCCTAGGCTTTCTGTGCAAATGGCATTCGAAGGAAGTGACGATGGAGGCTTTAATTGACAGAATGAAGTTCTCACTTGAGGTTATCTGAATTAAACAACTAAGGAAAATAGATGGGTCCAATCTAAAGCCATTCGAAGGACACATAAATGATCCATTCGAAGGTGCTGGCTGGCCCAAAATCCCACATATTTCTATACTCAAGTTTCCTACACAAGCATTCATACTAAAGGAAGCTTCAATTAACCTGGAAAGAGTTTTCATTGGGGCTAGCTGTGTAGGGGCTCAATTGAAGAGGCCCCAATGATGAGACTTGAGCCATTCGCAGGACACACCTTGGTGGCCCATTCAAAGAGGGTACAAGGTATACATATGGACTATTCGAAAGACATTCAAAAGGCCCATTCAAAGGATACACAAAAAGTCCATTCAAAAGACCCATTCAAAGGATATACAAGAGGTCCAATCGAAGGGCAGAGATTGAAGGTATTCAAAAGCCAAAGGTGTCCACATTCATTCAAGTTCAAAAAGAGACAAGAATTCCATGTCTTTTTCCAAAATTCAAATTCTCATTCATGGCCTTAAAGAATATATTTATGGCTGTTTACTACCTTGCTACCTTGTCCCCTCCTTCCCCTCTATATAAGGAGCACACTAGCAATCTCAAAAAAGAAAACGAAAAAAAAGGATAGACCCACAAAAAAAGTACACTACACACAACATTCATACTGCATGCACACGCTGCCCCACAAGAGCTCCACAAAACTTCCAAAATTCAAACAAGGTTTCCAGAATTGAAGCACCCCACTAGTAACGAACCTTTCATCCCAATTTCATTTCCCATGTAACTTAATTTTGACTACATATTCATGTTGCATGATTGTTAATATGTTACATGTAAAGTCTGAAGTAACAAGATACCATCATTAATACATGTGAGGTGAATTCCTTCGAATCTCAAATCTAGCTCGGATGGTGAAGGCATATAGGCAATTGAAAGGGCCTGGATTCGACGCCCATGCCTCACAATTTTATTTTTCTTAACATTCTCTTGCAGATTCCATATAGCCATGCCACACACATATCCCAGGGGTCACATAATCTACACCTTCCAATGACAACGCAGCCATATCCAAGTGCAGCAAGCATGCATCCCCATCATGGACATCCAAAGGATCCTCTCACCAGATCCATACAACCTTTGGACTCCTTAACTTGGGCCTAAGCATTTTTTTAATATTCTCACCCCCTGATTCATTTTGCAGCGCTTGGGCTTGTCTCCCCTATGGCCAAACGAATTCCAAGCGCACTCCACTGTTTACTAATTATCTTTAGGCCAAAATTTGCTTTTCTTTATTCTTATTGTTATTATTTATTTCTTTTAATCATTTTTTTAACAAATCATAAAAATCAAAAAAATATTAAATAGACTTAGTTCTTTTTCTTAAATTAATTTTAATTTTGTAAATTAATTCAATTAATTATTTTAATTTTATTTTATCAATTTAAAATCAACTAGACTTAGGTTTATTTAATTTAAATATTTTCTTAATAAAAACAAAAAAATAGTATAATTAGGTTTAACTTCATTTAGTATTTATTTTCTTAATTAAATTTAGACTTAGTTTAATTATTATTCTTTATCAAAAATAAACAAAAAAACAACCAAAAAGATCTTGTTTACTTAGAATTTTTAGAGTTTTAGACGTATCTTTCTCAACTTGCACGCGTTCAATATTTCGTTTCTATTATTCTTTTTTTCTTCATATTTTATGTATCTGCTTATGGTATGTAATAGATAATTAAATAGGACTTTATCTCTTTCTTTATTTCCCCCCATTTGAACATGTAAATACCCCCTCCCAAAAACATTGTAATAGCGTAGGATTTAAATTTCCGCACTTTAAATTTCTGCAAAATATTAACTGTTAGTAATTAGGCTTGTATGAAAAGACTGAAATCAAATGCTAGCAAACTTAACACAGAACTAAAATAACTGAACATAACACACCATTCACATATACACCTCCAGGGTACCCCACTTCAGTTGCCTTCGGAAAACGGCCACAATTCTCGAAACGTGAGAAGTTTTAGTGGCTATCCTCTAGTTTGAAAGATCACAAGTCCCTCGATGATCCTCTCGATGATGCCTCGGTTAAAAGTGATCTTAGAACTTTAGAACAGTTACTAAAATTCCTGGCTAAGTTGCCTTTGTGACCGTAACATCCCTTCGAATGTCCCCCAAACATCCAACGATAGGGCTACCTACTCACTAATAGTAGGATAGCACTGTCTAAAGGAAAAGAGGAAAAGAATGACTTTTTCGAGTACAAGTAGATAGTTGTTAGATGCTTGCTCAAATAAAACTAACTTTTTACACTTACACATTTAAAAAAAAAACTTTCAAAAACATTTGCTTTGTCAACACTCTTGAGGACTGATACAAGAGTTATCACAAAGCGAATCGCTGCACTAAGGCATTCCAAAAACAAATTTTCAAAACACATAAAGCACAAGAAATTTTCAAAACATGAGCTAAGCATCTAAGAGCTCATAGATAACTACGGATGGAAAGGGTGCTAGCACCTTCCCTTTCCATAATCTACCCCCCTTACTCAGAAAATTCTCGAAAAGGTCTTTTTCTGTTCTTTTCACCCTTTCCTTAATTTGGATAAAAGAAAAGTCGGTGGTGACTCTTGCTTACCGCAACATTTGCAAACACAAACACAAAACCAGTATTAACAGTCAGTTATGCCACCATATCAGAGGATGAAACACAAAAGAGTACCTCTTTTCTTCATGGTGCAAGTGTGGAAACAATATAGAATGTCTCCAAGCAGGGTAGGTACGGGATTGCGAGAGAGAAAAACCTTGATGGCATTCACATCTATGAGTTGATCCAGATTGGGAAATAGAACCAAACCATAGATTAGAAGGGCCAAGACATCCTCAAAAGCTCGAAAATCCATATCTTCCCAGAACGAACGAGCCTTCTCCAATAGAAACTTGGCTAAGAAACCCTTAACTCCACTTCTTGTCTCCTAATTTTTCATAATGTCAGATCTCTTCAAATGCAAGGCTTCAGCGATAACTTCAGGCTTTGGAGTCTCCTCTAAACCGGTGAATGGTATTTGATCAAGCACAGGCACTCTTAGCAATTGAGAGAACTCTTCTAATGTAGGCACCAATTGGTAGTCGGGAAAGGTGAAGTAATGATGCATAGGATCAAAGAATTGGAAAAGCACACACATCATTTATTCTTGGAAGTTTGAGGTAGCTAAGTTGAGAAGTCGACCATATTTCTTGATGAAGGAAGAATCTCCAGGCACCCTTGATTCTAATTCTTGAAGTTGAGGATGCACTTTCACGAAGTTAACTCGGATGGTATTCCTACGAATGGAAGTCATGACCTACAAAACGGAACAAAGATAAATCCCTAAATCCTTCAAATTGTTAGTGAGAATGCTTATGATGTCATGAATAATAATCGCAAACAAAGCACACTAAGATCTTAGGTTTAGGCTTGCATGGGTTTCATAGGTAAGTACTCTCTTGAAGTTTAGATGGTTCAACCTGTTCTAGAAAGTAACCGGGTTCTAGGGGATCTCAATATCATTGATCTTTCTTCATTGGGCATTGTCTCAGCATAATCAATCTTTTCCTGTAGCCGAAATATCTCAAAAGTCTGATCTCAATGAGTGTAGTATCGAGTATGAACTAATCTTCAGCCTTACACCAAAGTCAGATATCTCACTACTTCCTAATGGCCAAGTTGTTCAATTAAGGTTTTAAGGTCAGTTAGTGCTTCATGACACCGCTCAATGGCCCTGTATTCTCCTAGATTCAACACAAGGAATACCGGTACCAACAAATGTGTCACACTAACATAGCCATTACTTCAACCATATCGGTATACGCCATACACTTTCCACAATCTATTGCTACTTACCTAATGATGTTCCCAGATCCGGGTAAAGGATAGATACAAACCCAAACAAGGATCCATAAATGTAAATCAAACAAATCAAACAATGAAAGCAATTAAATGTGATCTAACTCTAAGGTAACCCCACTTTTAACTTTTATTCCCCAGCAGAGTCACCAGTTATATCTTACGGCGGGAGAACTGACTCGTTGTGTTTTGCATTTTATCGCAAATGTTATGGATAGCAAGAGTCACCACTGACTTTTCTTTTATCCAATAAATGAAATGGTGAAAAGAACAGGAAAGAAATTTCGAGATTATTTCTTGAGTTCGGGGGGTAGGTTATGAAAAGGGAAGGTGTTAGCACCCTTTTCATCTGTAGTTATCTACGGGCTCTTAGTTGCTTGCTAGATCACTTTTGAAATTACTTTGTTTTAAATGTGTTTGTGGTGGGTTTTGAAAGTATTTTTAAAACGCCTTTGTTTCAGAAAACTTTGTAATGATTCTCGTCTCTATAAGAATGTATACAAAGTGTTGGTTTTGAAAATAGTTCAAAGAGATGTTTGTTTTTGAAGATGTTTTGAAATTGTAAGTGTGAAAATGGTTTTGATTTTTTAGCAAATAACTACGAGCGTCCTACCTACTCAAAAGCTCTTTGTTCTTTTCCTCCTCCTTTAGATGTTGCTATCTTACCCTTGATTGGTAAGAAGCCTCATTATTGGATGTGAAGGGACAGGAGTGGGTCAATTGTATAGTCATAGAAGGCAACTTATGAGACGTTTTAGCAATTTTCGTAAGGGACTAAACTATTTACCGAAGGAAACATCGAGGGACATCGATCTTTTTTATCGAGGGTATTTGCTAAAATGCCCATATTTGAGGAACATGACATGACTATTTTCAGAGGCAACAAGCGAGGTTACCCTAGAGGTTCATGTGTGAATAGTGTGTTTGATTGCATGCATTTTTATCTTTGAGATTAAGGTTTTCTAGAGGTTGATTTTATCTTGCCATACACACCCTAATTACTAATAATTTTATATTAAAGCGGTAAATTGCAGAAATTAAAATTCTAAACTATTACATCATTAGGGGAGTGGGATAGAATTTACAAATGGGGATGAAGTAGAAACTTAAATATTACAACCATATCGAATAATAATGAAGATAATGTAAAAAAACAGTGTAAAATAAAGGAAAAATTGCATTTTGAACTTTTATGTGTCGACACATGCTGCTATGCATCGACACATAACTTTCCTTGCTACTGTAAAACCAAACCAACTCAGTATGAGTCAATGCATAAGGGGATGTGTCGACTCATGTGCCTGTTTGTGTCGACACATACGCGTTTTGTGTCGACTCATGCACCTTTCATCCTTCTGTTTTGGGACCTGGATAATAGTATGAGTCGATGCATAAGGCTATGTGTCGACTCATATCCTGTTTTTTCACTAGAATGAGTTGACCCAAGTGGGTATGTGTCGACTCATGTTGTAGTTTTTTGCCTTAAACATTATTTTATTGTCTGTTTGGGTTAGTTTACAGCATATGATTGATAAACATAAAAAACAAGCAAATGGATAGCTCAAAGGGGCAATGATTATTACATTTTTATCTTCAAAAATAAATCCTTAATGATGTATGAAAAAATGCGAAGTCAAGATGACTTACCTTGAGACTGCACTTGGTGTTTTAAGTCTAAGTCCTTTTCCAGCTGCTGTGATGGCTCCAATGAATCTCCAGGAAGTTGTCTGAAACTGTTGAATCACACTAACTCAGTCAAGTTGTCCAGTGATGTTTTTTTGTGTTTGGAGGGTGGAGATAATGGCACTAACAGAAATTGTTCTAGTGTTTGAACAATCTCTATGTGATAAGGTGTTTGGTTTATGGGAGAGTTTGTAAGATGGAATAATGGATGGAGGTTTTGTTTTGAATGAAAGTAGATATATTTTTTTGAATGAGCAAAGGTTACAAGGAATTCTATTTTTTCTGTTCAAAACTCTGTATTCTCTCTCTAAAAACCAACCCCTTGTGTATTGTGAAAACAGTCTATTTATAGAGGAATTTTTGCTGGGATTTTGGGAGGGAAACAAATAAAAATTTCAACAGTTTGGGTATGATGCATCATTGCCTTTTAGATGCAGCTCTCATATGAAAATTTGATGTAAACATGGGGCTGAGATAATGCAGGCTTGGATTGGGTTTGTAGTAGCATAGCATGGCTGTTTTTGCAGCAGTTTTGGAGTGTTGTGGCAGCTTGGTGCATGGCTGATTCATAGCAGTATAACAGACTGTCTTTTGACATGGTTTTGGGTTGTTATGTGGGCAATAAAACAGGTTTGGACAACATTGTTTATAGCATGATACAAAATTTAGTTTGTGGACCAATTTATGTAGATTGTAACAAAGACAAAGCATGTTTGTGGGCAGCACAGTGGCAAGGTTTGAGTCAAAGGGGAAGACTTTAAACAAGACCAAACCTAGGATTTGTACTCTTGCAAAAATGCCACTATGTAATAACTTGAATTATTTGTAACATCTTGAATTATTTATGACATCTTGAATTATTTGTGACATATTGAATTATTTTGAATTGTAGTGAAAAGATGTCATGAAGCAATGAAATTAACAAGTATAGAAAATACTTTGAAAATATTCCAAGTCTTGCAAAGTTGGATTTTGACTCTCTTGATTTTTGATGATCAAATTTAATATTTTGGATGTTTTGATGAAATGTGATTTTTGGGACTCAACTTTGGTCAAAAAGTCAAAGTTTGAATTTTTAGTGCACATTTGACTTTTTCCACCAGTTGATCGAATTTCGTCTATCAATCCACTGATCTCAGGAGATGAATTGAAATATGCGATTAGGTCAAAATGACGTGCTCGAATCTTTGAGATCATGCTTCCAGCCAATATGTCAGGTATTAGGTAAAAAATCAAGGTTCGATCATTTTCAGTCAAAACCCTAATTTTGCCCATTTTGCCCTTTTGATAATTTGAATGATTTTCTTGGAAAATCGTGATTCAAGACTTGAAACTTGACAGAAGTAATCCTGAGGGTCCATAATGATCCATGAAAGTCATTAGAAATCGGATTGCCTTTGTACAAACTCAAACCCTAATTTGAGGCATCAGTGTTGAGGAGATTGTTTGACCTAGTCAATACTTGCGCAAACTTGAGTTATTGAAGATCTTTGTAGGAAATGTCTTGGGAAATGAGAGGGGAAATTTTAGGGTACAACATCCTAGATAAGTTCAAATGAAAGATGTAACACCCTTCTAAACTCACATATATTTCGCATGTATTCTTACGAAAATAAAACAAATTAAAACCACAAAAGGGTGTCACATCTTCATGTAAACGTCATACCAAACATAGTCCTGCTCCGTAACACATGTTTCAAAATTATTTAGGACAAAATCCTTCATGGATAATAATCTATAGAAATATTTTTACTTTTGGAAGCGAAATTCATAGTTTGAAATATCTTATTATAAACACTTCATAAAATCTCATCATACTTCATGATTCATAAATAGAATTTCAAAATAACTCGGGTACCATGAAAGGTAACCAACTTCTTAGAAACAAAACAAATAACATAGTTCATAATTCAAACGATCCCATCTCCGATGTTACATATCAGAGTAAGACCCACTCTACTCAACGAAAAGAAAATAAACACACTTCAAAGCTATCCTCTAATGCTTCGTCGGACTAATCCTGATCACCTGCAAGTTGTCCATGGATAGAGGCAACATTTCCAAGTAGAAAAGATGAGTAAATCACAATCATTATAAAATACATAAGGAATAAACATAGTAGATATGCACATAGGTAAGGCATCACACATCATCAAAACCTCATGATATACTCGCACCTTCACAACTTCATCAAAGTACAATAACATATCCTTACACGTCAATTATCACCAAGCATCATCAAATCAAATCATTTTGCAATGTCAAATAGAATGTAATGCAACTTCATAGACTCATGCATGTGGTACCAAAACTTCTGTGATGACTCAGTCATAGTTATCTCCAAATATCCCCTTCAATAGGATCGATCCCCACTTGGAACCATAACACTTTACAATTTTGCACTAAATACACACTATAGGATTGATGCCTTCACTGGACTATTGTCCTACCATCATCATTGGACCAGAGTCCTAATCACCATCACTGGACCGGAGTCCTAAACTATGCCATGAATGCATGATGCACAACACATAATAAATATGACCACGGCTAGTCAAAACATATCATCATTCATAATTTCATCATGACATCTTCATATCATCATAATAAACCACACATCATCATAACATCATCATTTAAACAAAACATCATCATAAATAAAGCATCAAAATAATCTGACACAAGGAACCTAACTTCACTCTAACTTATGTATTGAGAATATACTCCTTATTTTTCATTTTATTCCATCAAAATAAAGTTCATTGTGCCCGCTATCTAACACCTCAAACGACACTTGAAAGCCGAGTTCTAAAACTCACGTTATGGAAATTTTAATAAAATCCAAAACAACCAATCAATTCTGTCATCCATCGTCCAGTGACCCACCTCCATCGCCTGGCGACACACCCTTCACGTCTTGCCTCACTCGGTGACGCTTGGAGAGACACACTCCAGTAGCTTCCATCTTTTCACCATCCCATCGCTTCTTGGTTCGCCCGGTGGCGGCCTCGCGATAAAACTTCGTCCGACGACACATCCTCATCGCCCGAAGACGCTGCATGAACATGGTCTTCCAGTTGTGATTTCCTGCATAAATCAATCTCAAATTCTTGAGATTTCACCATATTATAGGTCTACAAATATCAATACTTCACATATTCTCATCATATAACAACATCCCTAAATACTATACTTTATATGCATAAATTGTTTGCAATTAAACATCACAATTCCATCAATTCATCATCAAACACCACATAATTATCATTAACCAAAACCTAATACAATTATACAATTGTCTAAACCTTAGATCAATTATAAAAAACAATGATAAAAACCCCTTACCTTCGATTCCTAGCAGCAATTCTCTCTCTTAGCGTTCTACCGAAAAATCCCCTTGCCTCTCTGTGCCCTAGCTCTCTTTCTCCACAACGCCTTTTCTTTTCACGATCATTCCCAAAAAGAAATATTTTCTCTATTCCTTGTTTTAACCTTTAGACCCCTAATAATGAACTTCCCATCATACCCTCACTTACTATTCCCATATGACTACCTTTCCCTTATTTCCTCTACACCAATATTACTCTATCTTACTAATTAAAATAATCTCACTTAATTATTCTAATAATTCTAAATTATCAAAAGTCCTCTTAATTCTCAATAATCTCCATGACATACATGAACATCACATAACCATCATATTAAACATCATATTAATCTCAATTCATCATGTCATACCTCATACTCGTCAAAACATCAAAGAACGTCATAATTACTCATATAAAACACCAAAACATCACATATATCAAATACTTCACAAAACCTCCTACGTTCATGCTAATTCAATTAATTAAATAATTAATCTAGAATTTAGGGTGTTACAAAAGACAAACATTTATTTTTATTCAAAGACCTCTTTTTACAACATTATCTTATAATCCATAACAAACAAACCCTAAAGCTATTAAGATTTCTAAGTTGAAGAACTTCCAACTACCTCAAGCACAAAATGGTGAAAATCTGTACCTAGTGGCAAAACTTCTTCTTTAACCCCCATGTGGATTGAAAGAAAAGATGAAGCTTTAACATAAAATTTCTAGAAGTTCTCTTCCTCAATTGGAAGTGTTTCACCTTTTATTTTGTACATGTTAGAAAAACTGTTTACATATTAACTTATTAAATAAGAACATCTCTTGTAAACACAACTTGTATTCAAACAATTCTTTGATTTCCTTAAGAGACCGGTTAGGTCAGTATTCTTGAGAAGCCTAGGACAAGTGTGTCTTAGAGATTTGATTTTTCTTAAGGGGCCGATTAGGTATGTATCATTAAGAAGTCTAGGACTTGTGCATCTTAGAAGTTGTTAGCCACTTGCGGGTAGCTTCCACATTGTAATAATCAGTTGGATTATTGAATTAAATCCTTGTTTGAGAGAGGAGAAATCACCTTGGCGGGTGGACTAAACTAGCTTGATAGTTTTCAAGTGAACTAGTATAAATATACCTTGTTCTTTACTTCATGTTCTTAATTATTACTATTATCAAGAGTGGAGAAAAAGTATTTTTGATTAAAGGGGAATATTTTTAAAGAAAAGTTTTGATGTAAAACCCAACTCAAGCCCCTTTTTTCTTGTGTTTTTCACACCTTCAGTCAATGCCTTCCTCTTGGTTATAACCGAGCCACAAGACGGGCCTTATTTCTTGTTATCACACCATGTTCATCAAGCTTATTCTTAAATACCCATCGAGCGCCTCTAATTTGATGATTTTGTGGACGAGGAACAAGGTCCCAAACATAGTTTCTTTCAAATTAATTTAATTCTTCTTGCATGGCCATAAGCCAATGATCATCAAGTAAGGCATCCTTAGCGTTTTTAGGTTCAACTTGTGATACATATGCACGATGATAATAAAAATTACTTGTTTTAGAACGAGTCATTACCCCTTTGGTGATATCACCAATAATGTTGTCGATTGGATGATACTTGGAGGTTCTCCACTATAATGGAAGACCATCATTTTCTTCACGACTTTCATCATTTTTATTTTCTAGGTTTTCATCTTCATCCTTCTCAACATCTACCAGCTTAGGTTGATCAACTTCTTTATCGGTATCTTTAAGTACGTCTTCTGCAGATGCACCTCCACCATGAAAATAAATACCTTTCCTAATGCTATTTGGGGAGGTCTCATCAAAAGTAACATGGAAAGACTCCTCAACAATAAGTAATCTTTTGTTATAAACTCTATAAGCTTTACTAGATAGAGAGTATCCAAGAAATATACCTTCATCTACTTTCGTGTCAAATTTTCCAAGATTATCTTTTCCACTATTTAAAACAAAACATTTACATCCAAAAACATGAAGGTGAGATAAGTTTGGTTTTCTACCTTTCAAAAGTTCATATGGAGTTTTATCAAGAATGGGATGAATAAGTATCCTATTCAATATATAGCAAGTTGTGCTAATAGCATCAACCCAAAAATATTTAAGTAGACCATAATCATTGAGAATTGTTCTTGCTAACTCATCTAAAACACAATTTTTATGCTCCATAACACCATTTTGTTGTGGATTTCTAGGAGCATAAAAGTTATGTTCAATGCCAAACTTATAAAAATATTCTTCAAAGAGATGATTCTCAAATTCACCTCCATGATCACTTCGAATTGCAACAATTTTTGAATTTAATTATTTTTGAGATAACTTGGCAAAATGTGTGAAAGCCGAGAACCTTTCATCTTTGCTACGTAAGAAAAATGTCCAACAAAATCTTGAGTAGTCATCTATAATTATTAGACAACAGTAATTACCACCTATGCTTTTAGTTCGCGAGGGACCAAATAAATCTATACGAAGGAGCCCAAGTGGTCTTGTTGTTGAAACAACATTTTTTGATTTAAAAGAGACCCTTGTTTGCTTACCCTTTTGACATGCATCACATAGATGGTCTTTTGAAAAATTCATTTTTGGTAGACCGATTACTAAATCTTTTACAACAATTTTGTTAAGTAGATCAAAGTTGACATGAGCCAAACGTCTATGCCATAGCCAAGAGTCTTCACTCAAGGTAACAATACATTGGGTATTGTTCAAGCATATAGATATTACTAACCATCACCACCTTAAACATACAATCATTCTTTTCATTGTGTTTAATTATACAATGATCTTTGACAAAAGTTACTTTATAACTATTATCACATACTTGACTAATACTAAGAAGACTATGTCTAAGACCATCAACTAGTATAACATTTGAGATAGTAATAGTTAATAGATTACCTATACTACCTTTTCCAAGTATCACACCTTTGCTTTGATCACCATAGGATACAAATCCTTTCTTCTTCGCCACACAGTCGGAGAAGAGGGATATGTCTCCCATCATGTTTCTTGAACATCCACTATCGAAAATCCATTTTCCCGTTATAGCGTCAAGACACTCATCCTTCAAATATCAAACAAGGGTAGTAGGTACCCAATTCTAATTGTATCCTTGAGAGTGAGTTAAATAAATGTTGCTTTTTAACAACCATTGAAAATTTCCTTTAGTCACCAAAAAACACCTAAACTTGCATCTTTCAATAATGTGTCCTTTTTTGCAATAATAGTGACAAAATAATCTATGATGAGAATCACTTATGCTATTAGACTTTTATTTAATCAAGTTATAGCTCTTATAAGCCTTTTCAACCTTTGAGCATCCAATAACAATAGTGTTAGTAGGATGATGTATTTTGTCTAACTTGGTTTCAAGAGTACTCACTTCTTGTTGTCAAATTTGACATGTTTCACATCCAAATTTATAAGTTTATTCATCCTCCTTTACACAATTTGAACCATTTACAATGAGTTTCTTTAATTCTTCAAAAAATTTATTTGTTTCTTCATCCTTGGCCTCCAAATATGTAAAAAAAAAATCTTGGGAGTCCAACTTTTTGTTTGCATATAAAGTTTCTTTTTGTAAATTTTCAAATTGATTCTTTAGCTCATTAAAAGACAAATTTGCAATATTTGAGTATTTAGAATGACTTAAATCCTTTTTCATACCTTGAAGATGGGCTGCCATGAAACAATAATTTTCCTCTTCGTCACTCTCACTTGAGCTTTCATTTCTTAAGACCTCACTATCACTATCCCAAGCAACATAGGCTGGTCTATAATTTTTAGAGTTGTTTCGTTGACCCTTTCCCTTCTTCTTAGCAAGTGAAGGACAATCTGGTCTATAATGACCCAGTTTTCTGATTCATAGCATATACCCTTTGACTTATCCTTTTTGTTGTCTTCATCTTTAGAGGAGGAGGATTGTCTTCTAAATTTGACAAGATTTTTGTCGGAGTGTTTGACACCATTCTTTTGAATGTATCGATTATATCTTTTTTATAAATAATCCTATCACTTTATCATCCGAATTGTCTTCATTACTAGAGTCACTATCATTTGAAAGCTCTTTCCTTGAGGACTTTGGTTTTGAAGCCTTGACAGCCTTAGAATTCAATACTTCCTCCTTGACGGCCCCTTTTCCTTTCTTCTTTTTCTCAAGCTTCTTTTCATGTTTGTCTAAGCAGTTTATTTCTTGATCATTATCTTCTAGCTTACCAAACAATATGGTGAGGTCGAGTGTAACAAGGTTATTAGCTTCCTTGATCGTGGTGACCTTTGGTTTCCAATTTCTAGTAAGATATCTCAACACCTTGTTAGTAGCAATAGAATTGGAAATAGGATTGCCTAGTAAATTTAAACTATTAATAAGATGAGAGAACCTCTTTTGCATTTGAGCAATGGTTTCCCCTTGCTTCATGCGAAAGAGTTCAAAATCTTGATTAAGTCTATTAATTCTAGCTTGTTTGACCTCATTAGTTCCCTAATAGGTCACTTGTAGAGTGTCCCACATAGCTTTAGCAGTTTGACAATGGGAAATGTGATAGAACTCATCTACACCTAGTGCGGATATAATGATGTTCTTTGCTTTCCAATTGCAAGACCACTTTTTTCTCATCTTTCTCATCCCATAAGTTTTCCGGCTTTGGTACGATAACACCATCAATAATATATGCCACCGGTGTTGGACCATTTGAATGGCTTCCCAAACACCTTTGTCATATGAGTTGATATGAATTTGCATACAAGCTTTCCAAAAACTATAATTTTCTCCCGTGAAAATTGGGGCTCTTTTATAATCCTCTATTGGTTCGTAAGCCATTTTCTATGAAGTGTCAAAGCCAGAATGAAACAGGCTCTTGATGCCACTTGTTAGACGATGGCAACAATATCTAGAGGAAGGGTTAATAGATACCCCTTTTAAAAATTATCCAAATAAAGATTGGTTTTGAAAATGTTTTATCAAAGTACGGTGCGAAAGTTTTTTAAGATTGTCGTATATACAAATGTTATCGGGAAGCTCGAATATGCAAACCATAAATAAAAAATAATATGGAATGAGAATAATGATGTGAATTAATAACCCTCAATCACTTTGCGGCTTATTTTTCGTTTAATCAATTTTACTTAGCAAGGCTATTTGCAATGGTAATAGTAAAAGAACTAGTTAAGTCAATTTATCAAACACTTGGTGTGCAAGTGAATTTTCAGAATTTTTCCTTTGATTGTGTTGATACACAAAACCACTTATAATCAAAATTTATTATAAGCTATATCAATACTTAAATTAAAAATCAAAATTTATTAGGAAATTTCTTATAATTCAAATGATAACACAGTGCTATTTGATAAATCGAACAATGAAAATCAAAGCAAGTAAAAGCAAAAATAAAAGCGACACAAGGAATTTTTCTTAACATTTCACCACTGTCATCCTCGCGTATGGGTACGTCTGTGCCTAATTCCAATGGAATTAGGATAATTATTACTATACAAAAATACCAATACAAGATAAGTGTTCAAGAGTAACTCCACAAACCCTAAGCTTGTTGTTGATTCAACCCCTTCTCTTTTCTTAATATTGAGAAAGACCAAGACACAATAAATGAGAAATGACTATCTGGATCTTGCTACTCCTTTGCATTCTTTATCTCCAAAGCTTTCGTGCACCGTCAATTTCAAACTATTGCAGCACAAGACTTCGATTCTCTCAGGTACTTCAAGTTACTTCCTTGCAAATATTTCAAACACTCCAAGGTTCCTTGAAAATATTTTAAGCACTCCAAGGTTGTTCACTTTACCACAATTACTTCTCGAACGTCTTGCATGAAAACCTCCAAATCAACCAATGATCTTGGAGGACAAACCCGAGGTTTTTCCTGGATAAAATCTCTTACAAAACTGCACCCAATACACAATTAAACACTAGCAATCCTCGTCTAGATGGAACCTCAATGGAACATTGTTACAATGTAATGTTAGTATGTATGCATATATTGGAGGTTGAAGATGAAGAGAGAAATAGTCTAATTTTATGGTTTTCAACAAGTTGGAATGATGCATGAAATAGTATTTATAGTTTTGGAACTTTTTGGGAAAAAATGGATAAATTCGGAATAAAAAAATTAAAAAAATTGACCAACTAAAATAGTATGTGTTGACCTAAGAGTCATATGTGTCGACACATACGTGATTTTTGGACAATACGTGTCAACCTATGAAGATCCATGTGTCGACTGGAAAGTTACAGAGGCTACATACTTTAAAATGATAGTAAATGTAACGACCTGAAGGTTGGATATGTTGACACATAAAAAAGGAATTTCTGCATTTTCAGAAATGCTTCAATATGTGTCGACCTGAAATGATGCACGTGTCGACCTGAGACTTACATAAGCTACACGATTTAAAAACATTAAATGTGTCGACCGAAAATATACATATTTTTAGACATGCAATAAAAAACACAAAAAAACTGCTTTTAATGACTTGGATCAATTTTTAAATATTTTCTAATGATTCCTAAGACCTCTAATGCAGAGGAGTGTCAAAAGATATAAGGATACTATCCAATACTCAGAAGTGCACACTTTTCTTAGTTATGAATCAAAACTGAAGCTTATAAAATTTGTGATCTCACGATTCAAGAATCGTCCCGTTACGATAAAAATGGAGAGAGTTACGATTTTTACAATATCGAAAAATAGTCTGGTAGAAAACAATTTTGGCATGCAATTTTTTATGGTAATTGGCACTTTTGGAAACCTTCTGCAAAGAATTAGCTCCTAACATGAACATACAGATTGAGATAAAATCAAAATAGATTTTTCGCCCAAGGAACCACTCAAAAACCTCGATCCATGCGAAAGTTATGAATTTTTGAACATATGAAAAATAATGGTTCAACACATTAGTTTCACTGTTTTTGCACCGTATAACCTCAAAGTACTCGTATATTCAGAGATTTTCCTCAATGAATTGCCTTCCGAGCCGAACACAAAATTTAAAGGAAATAACAACACGGTTCAAATGCTCCAAGAGGCACTCAAAGATAATCTTCCAGTCAGAAGTCACGAATTTTTAAGCATCCGAAAACTAGAGAAACGGTAAATCCATTGTATAGCGCATTTCAGGTGTTTCATGCTTTAGAAAACATTCCTCACAAAATTAGACTTCGACATGATCAGATGAATTGAAGAAGACCTCAAGACGGCTCTAATGACTGAAGAATCATTCCAAAACCAATTTCTGATCTCAAGTTGTGAATTTTTTAGCTTGAAATGCACCGTACTGAATTTCTTCCTGCACTGTCGCAAATCAAATGAAACTCCTGAATTCCTGCACAAATCAAAGCATGTTGGAATGCATAAGAGCTTGATATAATGATGAATTGATTGGCTGTTGATTGGATAGCTCGAAACACGTGTGAAAAACATTTAAACTTTGAAAACTCTGAGTTCTACTTCACAATGCTATTTACTGGAACAATCAATTTTCGTAACTTTTTCTTGCAGAGAAACACCTTGATTCCATGATTACTTAACCTGATGACATATATGTACGTGTATGATGACGAAGTATAAGCCAATTTGGGTAAAAACGAAGCGGGCGAATTTTGGGGTACAATACTGACTGGTGAAGGATAACCATTGTGGTTGATCCTTAGATGCACACTTCTGTTGTGTGAGGGATAACCATCATGGTTGGTCCTTACATGCACACTCCTAATGAGATTTTAATGCTTGATCAGATTAATTGAATACAACCCTGCCCCTAGATTTAAAATGAGGGTTTTTTTCTAATTAGAAAAGAAACTCCTACTTCAAGGCTCAAAGGGGGTTAACGAGGATTTTACTCCCTTATATCTCCGGTATTTAGGAATTGAAATAATGCTTGTACATCCTCAACAAGGTTCTATTTAAAAGCATATAACCATAGATTTTTTTTGCATTTTTCAATTGTCGTCCTCCTCCCTCCAATCTTTTGCCTAAGCAAAAGACTAGTACAATCGGTATCATAATGCAAGGAAAATCTTTCACGAGTGAAAAAGAATGAATGTGTGTAAATGAATGGATTACTTCAAGACAAACATACTCATTGCATTAAAATTAATGTTAAAAAACAAACAAGTTCATACATGAGAACAATGTTTAAACTAACAAGTAAAAGTACAGATGAAAATGCAGCAAAAGACAATAGCTTGCCCTTGTTGAGGAGACTTGACTCAATCTAAACTTCTTGATTCTGGAGATTTTTTGCAATATTAACAATCACTCAGGCAACAGATTCCCATTCTTATATGGTTTGAACACAATAACCCTTGCATCAATCAATTCTTGAACTTTGTATCTGAATGGCTTACAGTCTTCAATTGAATGGCCAGGTGCTCCGGCGTGGTAAGTGTAATACCCCCATTTCTACCCGGTGGATAATAATAAAATCAGAGTTCAACATAAATAGGATGCTACATTTTTCAACTTGAAATCAAACTTCATTTAATCGCATATAAAACATATACATAACACTTAATTCGGATGAACTGATAACAACCTGAATTATTCTTTAAAATCAAACAACTTTTTATTGATAAGCAGCGAAATATACATATTCAACTTCAATTCACTTAACATCTTTATTCAACTAAAACAACATCAAGACAACAACTACTTCATGTAAACAACTTAAAGATTCAACAACAGAAATAATAATCAACAAATAAACATCAAGCATTCACCCCCCCGAGTGCTACGTATCAGAGCAATGACAACGACTCAATACTGAAGAGGGTAACAACTATTCTTCTTGATTACCTTCACTTTACCAACAGAGGGAAACATTCAAACTGAATGGGTGAGATATCGAACTATATAATTGAATGTATGATAATTAATATATCAGAACTAGTTCATATAAAATCACCACTTCACAACTTTCAAACATCTTTAATCTCAACAAAACATTAACACAACATAACAACTAATTCACAACCTTTAGATGATACCTGTCACAACAAGTCAACAACATAAAGCAACAGCAAATCTATCTTCACCACGACTCAAGATGCAACATCAAATGCGACTCAATTACAATGCACATGCATGTGGTACCATCGGAGCAGAACTCCCAACTTAAAAAAAATTTCCAGTAATCTCGAGGCACAAGGCATAAGCCTTCTTCACAAATAATTTTGCCAATACAGGCCATCAAAAAATCCGCCAATACAGGCCTTCACAAAATCCGCCAATACAGGCCTTCACAAATGCAAATGTATGAATGTACAACACATGCAACAACATAATTAAACACTTCACGAGGCATACGCCTATATCACTACTTCACTGGCCATAGGCCTACAACGTCATCGACGTAATTAACAATAATTCACCATTCATCGCAAGGCATAAGCCTACATTACCATTGTTACCAGCAAATAGAGGTAATTCATTATCTAAAATTCTATGCAATTTCACATTAGCCATAATTCAACTTTGGCCATAAGCCTACAACTTGATATTTCAAAAACTACAATTAACACAACGTTGGCATAAGCCTACAACTTAGTACGTCACAACAACATGTTAACAACCATTCGACATTGGCCATAGGCCTACAACATAATATTACCCATAATTATTCGGACAATTCTCGACTATACCGGTTAACTACTTATCTAAATGCTTATTTCTAATTACAAAAATTCTACAAATTGTTATACTATAATACTACATCATCATTATCATTTATATTATTATTATGAACCAAGCATTATCATAAGGTCGTCATGTCATCATCATACTTCATCACCATAAAACATCATGGCGATTCAACGCGGGAAAGCTAACTCTATCCTAACTTGGGTACTAGAATTATCCTTATTATCCTTCATTTTACTCCTTATAAAATATAGTTCATCACATTATCTTTCCAACGCTTTGAACAGCGCATCAAACGAAGTTACGGTTCAAAAGTTATGGAGTTTTCAAGTTTTCAAAAATACTGTCAAACAGTGAGCAATCGATTGCACTAACGTGCAAATCGATTGCACCTTATTCCAGAGGCCAAAAATCACATTTTTAAGCAGTGCAAATTGATTGCTCTGAACTGCAAGTCGATTGCTTACTGAAACAGAAGCAAAAATCCCAATTTTTAAGTAGTGCAATCGATTTCTCTTCTGCTGCAATCGATTGCACCCTGTGAAAAACAGTTTTATGAATTTTGTAAAGTGCAGTACGAAAACCCATTTGTTTCAATTCCAAGATACAAACTTCATGAAATAATACACAATCAAACATCTAGTTATCATTTCTATCAACATACATCAATTACCACAAATACACAAATATCAACATAAAATAATTCTCCAACCACAGAGTCATCAATTGAATTTCTGCAACTTTATCAAGAAACACAACATTGCCGTAGCAACAAAACAACAACCTTTCATACAAAATCACACACGATAATTTCATATAACCAACCCCACATATCATTTATCATATACCTAATTATAGAGCAAGAATCCCACCCTTATTTTCGTCTTCTCCCATCGTCAATAATTCATATTGACGTCACAAGGTTTACAACTTGATAACCTAAACTTTCTCACTTCCTTCATAGTACTTGACAAGAATATCCCATGCCTCATTCGCCGATTAAGCATGAGCAATTTTATTGAAGTTCATTGAATATATCATTGTTTGAATGCAATACAGAACCTTACAATCATTCTTCTTAGCCTCGTTGTGAGCGGTTTTCTGTGTGTCAGTTGCATCCGCAGCTAGCGCAGGAACACCATTAATAACCACTTCTAGGGTTTCATGAAAGCCAAACGGAGATTATGTCTGTTTTCACCATCGAATCTAATTCTTGCTGTCAAGAATTGGAAGAGAATTCAGAATGCCATTAGTACCATTCATCTTCACAGAGATGGATTAACAATAATCCACGATCCCGAAAACACAATATCTGACGTGTGATTCTTGAAAATACGATCAGAAATCTAACTAGAACTCTTGATACTAATTTGTTAGTACGTAAGGCACTTTTAGTAAAAGGAGAAGAAAGCGAATAAGGAAATAAAATTTCTATTATTGAATTGAATTGTACAAACTAAATTATAAACTATTGATATACACCTAACTTATATACTAAATAAGCTAACAAATTTTAGTTAAACTTAAACTTAAACTATTCAACTTGAATTATATCAGAGCTTATATATTTTTACATGATTAATCTCCGTTTCAATTTAACTACAATTGCTTCAAAAGTGTGGTGAACTCCAATAAACCATCCATCACTAAACATGAAATATCTTTATAACACATCATTCAATCCACAAAGTTATAACTTATAAGAAACATATTCTTTCATACCTAATACTTCTATTCACAAATGGCTAAATGATTTTATTTCAAAATCACAACATTTAACTTATTTTCCAAATTGCATCTATTATTGTTCAATCAAATCAAAATCGATTGAGCCACAATAAACCAAAATCAATTTCAATTATGTTACATCACATGGTAAGATCTTATATATTTTTATACAAAGATGACTATGTACATAAGTTAAAAGTGTTTTTAACATCGGATACCCAATACATATAAAAGCATGAAATACAATATTCTTAAATCAATTGTTGTTACAACATTAAACTTGATCAATATCAAAACATGAAAAGAAAAAACATAAAACTAAGATCATCATAATACAACCAAAATCAACCACCCAAAATGAGGTCACGCTATATATAAGAAAAAAAATTGAATTAACGACTAAAATTTATCGAAGAAAAAGATGACATTTACCCTACTTAGTATCAAGCTTCATCTTTTGCTTCTTTAAATTTAATCGCTAATTCGATTTTTTTGTAATATATATCTAAATTCAAATAAAACAAACTCGACAATACATTCTACATGATTCAACAATTCATGGTTTTTCGAGATCAGTATTAATCAACCGGCATACATGTGAATTCCAACAGCTAAGAAGAAGATGCAAACAAGAGCAAAGTAGAGCATAGCATGGATGAGTATAGACAATCCACTAGTTTGAAAGTTTCCAAACTCGATAAACCTGCCTCTACCAGGTATTTGAAAAAGCAATCCAGGAGTCAAGAGAATGAAGAGCACCACTGAGACAAAAATTGGACCCCAATCAGCCATTTTCTCTTATGTGTTTCTCTTTGGTCTCTTATTTTAGTGTCTATTTAAACTATGGTTGTGAACTTTGTAATGACATAATGACATAAAAAAAAGTTGAAATTATAATGGAGACATGAAAAGGAAATGGGATAGAAAGGAACCAACTTTGAACAAGAGACAAGCAATTGATGAGATGGAAAAAGTGAAAGCTGTAGTATCAAGCTATCTGATGGATTAAAGATAAAAAAGAAGAAAAAAACTATACACATATGCACGGTATTAAAAATCAAAAAGAAAGTTCGTTTTGATAAGGTACACGCATGAATAATCATGATAAGTCCCTCATTTAGATTTTTATTTAATAAACAAAGACACCTCATCATATATCTTTTAACGTGAGATTACAAAAAGAAATAAAAGATAAGCAGACAACAATAACTTACGTCGTTATTCTCTTCTAAATCACAAAATTAATTTTTTTTAAAATTATATTAATATATTTAGATAATATAATATTATTATTTATAAATTTTTGAATTATTTATAAAAGATTAACTATTTTTTATGTTAGAAAATCAAAAACATAAATTAATTTTTTTTAAAATTATATTAATATATTTAGATAATATAATATTATTATTTATAAATTTTTGAATTATTTATAAAAGATTAACTATTTTTTATGTTAGAAAATCAAAAACATCAAAGATAAATGATATAAAAATATGTTAGTTTTAGGAACACTATTTTTCATATTTAATTATTTAATTGAGAATTAAATATATTTTTGATCCCTATAAATATCTCAAATTTCATTTTTAGTTCTTATAAAAATAATAACAAGTTTTAGTCCCTACAAAATTATTATGCACGTAATTTTAGTCTTTGTTGTTAAACCAATATGTATTTTTGAATGATTATTTTATAGACATGCTTAGAATATTTATAATAAATTTCTTGAAAAAAAAAGAAATTCAAAATTTAATTTCTAAGTTGAGATTTTCACTATTTTTATCAATATCTTTTGAAATTTAAAAAAATCATATTTAGTTATTCTCATTTTAAAAAATTCTAAAATTTGATAAAGAAACATTTTATAGTAAACTAAACACGTATGAAAAATATAATTCAAAATTTTAAAAGTTTAAGAGTAATTAAACAGTTTTTAAAATTTTAGATAATAGCAGCGATTAAAATTGGATGAATAAAAAAAATTTAAGGATTAAAATTTATCATTTTTTTAATAGGGATTAAAAATAAAATTTGAGATATTTATAAGTATCAAAAATATATTTAACCTTTAATTGAAAGCAACTTTAAAAACTATATGTCTCTCATTAAAACCACCATTCTTCAAATCCACCAATACAAAAATTTTCGTCAAATATACATAGACATGTTTCTCTCCTATTCATCGAAACACCAAAACATTTGATTGAAGTGAAAATAAGTGTAGTGGCATTTTAGAAATTTTTAAGATTTTGCTTTATCTAATCCATCGGATGGTAATTGAATGGATAGAAAAAACTCATAGATATCCACTCGATAGCCAGTGCACTGCTTTCAATTTCCTTCCTCCAAAATTCTTTTAATTTGTTTGTAAATAAAGTTAATTTTATCCATTCCCTCAGTTGGATACATAATCGATAGAAAAACTCCTTAGCAAAACTCTTTACTTTTATTTAAAAAATTCAACTTTATTTATATCTTCGGTTGGAAACATAACCAATAGAAAAACCATCCGAAATAATTAACTTTACCTATCCCTCAATTGTCGTATTGAATTGATAGAAAAGTTCTCTTTAAACTCGAATCCAATCAAAAACAGATATTTCTCTTTAAACTCAAAAAGAACTCAGGTAGATATCTAAACACTATGAATTTTGTTTTCTTGCCTAATTGTATATAGTGTGTTGATGATCATAGTATGTTTATGAGATGATAATCAATTTGAGTTCTCAATATTTGAAAACAATTCATCCTTACAACTTCTCATATTCGAGTCTATATCAACTAATTATTTAAATAATAATTTATTAAGAATTCAATAATGTACTATTCAATTTAATAACTAATTAATCAAAACTTTAAATTGATACATTATCTATTATATATTATAAGAGAAATTTATTTTAAATTGATTGAATAATTAATGTATCCGATCCATGGATCAAATACATTAATTATTCAATCAATTTAAAAGATGAATTTCTATTATAACATGAAAGGAGGTATTTACTTAATTCAATTAATATAGAAAATTGTTCGTATAACAATAAAAGCTTTAAATCCTTGTCTATATGACTTCTGCATGATTATGACTAGTTGTGATATGTCGATATGAATAGGGCGTTGATAAATCAAATAAAGATTACATTATTGGAATAAACGACATACTTGAAGAAATATTTTTGGTCTCCCTTTAAAAAGAAATGAAAGGGATATGATAATCTAGATAAACGATGGCTTTTGGGAGATTTCTTTACTAGAAACATCAAGCATACTTTTTGATTACTTACAAGCTAAACAATCTAATACAAATTTTTTAAATAATTATATTATCTTAGATGTCACCAATATGTGGTTGTTTTAAGTAATAAGAGATGACTACTATTAGTGAGTGGAATAACTCACTTTATGTGTCAAAAGAATTTTCTAATTTAGTCATTTCCCACTTATCATAGATACAAATTGATGAGGAATTTTTTGGGTGTATGAGAGTGAAATAGAATGTAAGTAAAGGCTCAAGGAAGATCAAGACTCGATGGGTATAGGATAATGGTGTGATGTCATTTTATTTTAGTATGCTAGATAGAAGATGTCGGCCATGTTAGATTAGTTATTTTGATTATTTAATTATAGATTATTATGAGTGAACTAAATAGTATTAGAGCGAGAAAACTTGTAAAATATTTTCTTGTAAAATATTTAATTATAGATTATATTGTGTTGAAGACTATATATACAGATCATAGTTTTGGTAAGTAACAGACGGGTATGTCCGTCTCTTTTAGGTTAACTCAATAAAATTCTGTAAAAAATAAGATAGGACAGAGCATGTATATTTGAGAGTACGGCCTAAAGTCTTACTCCGTCCCATATTAAAAGCGAGAGTGTGTCGGACTAGCGAGTATTGTAATTTTTAAGTTTAAAAATATAAAAAAATTATGTAAATGATCATGTATGCAAAAGCTTGTAGAAAATAAGATGGAGTAGTGCAAATAAAATAGGTATGTCTAACAGGTTAGATCTGTTTTGTCATCCTTAGTTACAAGTTATAGAGTAAGTTAATGTAACTAACTTTCTTAACTACTTTACAATTATCCTAAACGTCTTTCTAGATGTGTTACATTACTTTTAGTTTCTTCCAATACCCTACAAAACTCATGGTTGGTGAGATGAAAGAACTTTGAGTTTGATATGAAACTCTTGGAATTAGCTAGTTGGCAAAAGCTTTGTGAGAGCATCTGCTATATTTGTGGTGAACCAGGATCATTTTAAATTTGATGTTTGTTTGCTACAACTCTTTTACGAACAAAATGAATACCAAACTTTATGTGCTTGATTTTAGTATAGAGTATCCTCAAAAAAGGCAACTTGTTTAAGGCTTTCGATTCTGCCTTCAAAGTCTGGTTAATGGCTGTCCAGGTTCACTCAAAACTCAAAAGGATAGAGAATCCTCAAAAAAGGCAACTTGTTTAAGGATTTCAATTCTGCCTTCAAAGTCTGGTTAATGGTTGTTTTTTGCCATTTCCATTCACCATTGCCCCCTATAAATACAGAGCTAAAGACACATTGCCAAGGGGGGACGAAAGAAAAGAAAAAAAACACTGCCACGGAAACACTTGCCTATACACACACGCATTGCCTAGACACGAGAATTTTTACCCAGACACGCACGCTGCCCCACAAGAGCTCCACAAAGATTCCAAAATTCTGACAAATTTGTCAGAATCGAAGCCACCTTTGCAGGCCTCTCTAATCCAAAGCAAGCACTCCACTAGTAACAGACCTTCGATCTCAAATTCACTTCATATGTTATTTAATTTTGATTGTATATTCATGTTGCATGACGTTTGCGATTGTTAATGTGTTACATGTAAAATATAAAGTAATAGGATACCTTCACTAATGCATGTGAAACGGATTCCTTTGAATCTCAAATCCAGGCATCCTTGCCCTTTTGGCTTGTGTGGCACGCACGTGTGGTTTTCGAATTATATATATATATCTGATTTGTTTACTAATAGAGTGTTATGATTTTATTTATATCAACAAATGAACAAAAAGCTCAGATGGTAAAAGGGAATGTGTGCAGTCGAAAGGACTTGGGTTCGATACCTAAGTCATGTGTTATGTTTTTTTCTAACATGTCATTTGCAGATCCAATGCTAAGCAGATTCGTACGTGCATCATATACCTCAAATTCTTGACCATCAGATCTCATCAAGCATGATCTAAATGCCTCAAGCGCACACCCTACCATGCACCTTCAAGGAGTCTCTCTCATCCGAGCCAACACAGCCTCTTGGGCTCATTAGTTGTGGGTCTACGGATTCCTTTTTTGCACCCCTCTAACCCCTTTTTGCAGCGAGGCCCATTTACGTTTTTTTAGTATTATTTGTTTTGCTTAATCAACATTTTTTAATCAGTTTCCTTTAACCAATAAAAATCACAAATAAAATTAGGTTAGCATTTTTATTAATTAATTAAATTCTACAAATTAATTAATATTTATTTAAACCCTTTTTTCAATTTTAAAATTAATAGAATTAGGATTTATTTGAATTCAATTTATTTCATAAAAACAAAGCAAAACGACAAAAAGATTTCATTTTTAGGATTTAGACGTCCTTTCAATTCGCGTGCGTCTATTATTTTAGCATTTGTTATTCTTATCATTAATGTGACTTCTTATGGGATGTAATAGAATTAACTATGACCCTTTTAGTGATTTCTTTATTTCTCCCCCAAATTTTGGATATGTAATTAATCCCCTCCCCAAAGCCATGTAATAGTGTAGGATTTACATTTTCGCACTTTTAATTACCATAAATTATTAACTGTTTAGATGTATGTTAATTAGGATTGTATGGCAAGAATAAAAACAAAATGCCAGCAAACCTAAATGCAAAGATAAATAACTGAATACAACACAATTGTACATGTACACCTCTAGGGTATCCCACTTTGGTTGCCTTTGGAAAAATAGTCACAACTCTCGAAACGTGAGAGATTTTAGTGGCTACCCTCCAGTTTAAAAAGATCATAAGTCCCTCGATGACCCTCTCGACGTTGTCTCGGTAAAAATGATCTTAAAACCCTATGGTAGTTACTAAGATTTCTTGCCAAGTTGTCTTCGTGACTATAAACGTCCCTTCGGATGTCCCTCAAACATCCAAACGACTATGGCTACCTACTCACTAATTGCAGGATAGTACTGTCTAAAGGAAAGGAGGAAAAGAACGAACCTTTCGAGTAAAGTAGATAGTTCCTAGATGCTATGCTCAAAAACAAACTTTTACACATACACAAAATTCTTTCAAAAACATTTTCAAAAACGCTTTATCAACACTCTTGAAGACTGATACAAGAGTTATCATAAAGCAAACTACCTCACTATTGGCATTTCAAAATACTTTTCAAAAACACACAAAAGCACAAGGTATTTCAAAAAATGAGCTAAGCATCTAAGAGCACGTAGAAAACTACGGATGGAAAGGGTGTTAACACCTTCCCTTTCCATAATCTACCCCCCCTTACTCAGAAAACTCTCGAAAGGTCTTTTTATGTTCTTTTCACCCTTTCCTTTGTTGGATAAAAGAAAAATCGGTGGCGACTCTTGTTTACCGCAACATTTGCGAATACAAATGCAAAACCAGTATAAGCAGTCGATTCTGACACCGTATTACATAACTGGCGACTCTGCTGGGGACATAAATAAAAAAAGTGGGGTTACCTTAGAGTTTAGTTCATTCTATATTTTCTTTCATTGTGTGTTTTGTTTTCTTTAACTTTAAGGGTTTGTTTGGGTTTACTTGTAAAGATCCTACACCCGGATCTGGGGCACCTTTTAAGTAAGTAGCAATAGATCGTGGGGACTGTGTGGGGTATACTGATACGGTTGAAACAATGGCTACGTTGGTGTGACACATTTGTTGGTATCGGTAGCCCTTTAGTAGTCAAGGAGAATAAGGGACCGATGTATGGTGTCATGAAGCACCAACTGATCTTAGAACCTTTAATTGAACAAACTTGGCCATTAGGAAGTAGTGAGATAGCCGCTTTGGTGCAGTCTGAAGTTGGTTGATACTCGATACTACGCTTATTGAGATCTAAATACCGGGATATTTTGATCGCCAATAAAAAGGCTTGCGCTGAAACAATGCCCGGTGAAGAAAGATCAGTGATATTGAGATTCCCTAGAACCCGTTTACTTTCTAGGACAGGTTGAGCCAACTAAACTTCAAGAGGGTACTTACTTATGGAACCCATGCAAGCCTACATTGCACCAAAGAGGATGCGCTCCTGGGAAGCCTGAGTCTTATTTGATTTAGGAGTTTTATTTTATCTTTGTTTCTTCCATTGTAAGCCCAAGAGGCATCTTTGTAACCATTTAAACTTATGAATGAAATTAACGTTTGTTCTCTCTTTGTCTAAGCAATTTAAAATCTTAAAAGTCCTTGAAAACATTACATAAACATTATCACGCATATCATTACATTAAGCAGACATTCCAAGACAATTTTCTTATTCTTTTCGTTGTTTAATTCAGCAAAAGAAATGGCTCTTGAACAAACAGTAAAGGACCTTCAAGCTCAAAATGCTTAGTTCCAACAAATGTTCCTTGCTCTGGCTAAGGGGCAAGAAGATCTGAAAGCTCTTATCATCAAGGAGAAGACCAAGAAGGCAAAGAAATCAGCTGGTGTATTGAATTTGGGAAGAAGGTTAAGAGGACCGGCTACGCGAGCTCTAGATTTCACAACCACGTCAAATGAGGGGGACAATCAAGAAGATAAGCCAACAGAAGAAAACAACAACCCTGGGTTTGATGAAGAAGAGGCTGATTACTCTAAGGAATAATATCCTCCTGCTGATGATAAATACAAATAGCTGGAGGATCGTCTCAATTTTATGGAGATTCAGAGGGTACCCGAGTTGGATTTTGAAGAGCTAGGAATGGTCTCGGGGGTGGTCATCCTGCAGAAATTCAAGGTCTCCACATTTTCTAAGTACAACGGTGTCTCCTGTCCTAAGCTACACTTAAGATCATATGTCAGGAAGATTCAACCCCACACTACTGATAGGAATCTGTGGGTACATTTCTTCCAGGAAAGTTTGTCAGGGACGCAGTTGGAATGGTTCTATCAGCTGGAGGGAACCAACATTCATAATTGGGAAGATCTGGATGCTGCTTTCTACAAGCAGTACCAATATAATGTTGTCCTTGCTCTAACTCGTACACAATTGTAAAGTATGTCTATGGGTTCCGGTGAGGGTTTTAAAGATTATGCCCAGAAGTGGAGAGATCTTGCGGGAAGAGTCCGGCCTCCTCTATCTGATAGAGAGTTGGTAGACATGTTCTTGGGCACTTTGTCTGGTCCATTTTTCAACCATCTGATTGGAAGCTCTTCAGCTGGGTTTACTGAGCTGATATTGACTGGTGAGCAAGTAGAAGCTGGTATTAAGAGTGGTAAGATCCAGAGAGATGCATCCTCAAGTACAGTAAAGAAACCCTTCACTGGAAAGAAGGAGGTCAGTGCTGCTTATGGCCAGAGAAATCAAAGCAAAATTGAACGTCGTCCAATGGTAAGGGCTGTTATGATCTCTAATCCTGCATCAAATTAACAACGAAATAATCAGCGTAGGCCGGATGCGCCCAAAATACAGTTCACCCGCATCAACATGACCTTATCTCAGGTTTTGCCACATTTTCTAAAGTCTAACCTGGTCACCCTAAAGGAGGCTCCTAAGAATCCCAATACTACATCTCCCCGCTACAACCCAAATGCTCGATGTGCCTACCACTTTGACAGTCTAAGGCATGATATAAATGATTGTTGGGCTCTAAAAAATAAGGTGCAGGATCTTATCGAGGCGAAGGAGATTGAGTTTGACTCTCCGAAGACCCCTAATGTAATAACTGCACTAATGCCCAAACATGGCCAAGCTGTCAATGCCATTGATGACGACTTATTTGTTTCTTCTATTGATGAATTAGTTACTCCTCTTCTGATTGTTAAAAAGAATTTGTTGCAAGTCGGTTTATTTCCGGGCTGTGGTGAGGGTTGCCACTTATGTATGTCTCTACCAGATGGTTGTTTGTTGTTAAAGATGGGTGTCCAACGCCTGATGATTAACAAAGAAATCTTGTTTGAGAAATTTCCCCCTGTAAAAAGTTTGTGTGAAGATGTATCAATAATCACCATTTCCAACAACCCTCCTGGGGTCTCCACCAAAAGACCCGTCAGGATTACATTCGTTCTTAAGTTTGCTCCCTTAATTATCACCCTTCCTGGGTCGATACCATATTCCTCTCATAAAGTTGTTCCTTGGAATTGTGGGGCTGACGTCTACTACCATGGCGTCAAGCAAGACCTATTGGTTGTTAAAAATAAAGTTGCTGAAGATACTGATCCTGACATCGATAACATCGTTGGGGCCAGTAAAATTACGAGAAGTGGAAGAGTTTTCTCTCCTGAAATCTCTCTGAAGACTGTTGCTACTCCTTTGGTTATTCCTGCTACTACTACTGTTATTACTCCCACTGTTATCCCTGTTGTTATCCTGCTACTGAGTCAACTGAGACTCGGGGCAAAGAGGTACTTGTTGAGCCTGTCCGGATGAAGGCGCATAAAGAAGTCATTCCTGAGGCTTCTAAAAAAGAAATGGAAGAGATACTAAAGATAATAAAAAAAGTGATTACAACGTTGTGGAGCAGTTGGGGAACACCCCTTCAAAAATCTCTATGATGGCCTTACTTTTATACTTTGAAGCCCATGCTAAGGCTTTGGTAAAATTCCTGAAGTCATCCCATGTGCCTCAAGAGACCTCCACCGATCAATTCGAGAATTACGTTACTAGTTTGACAGCTGATAATGGACTGCATTTCTCTGATGCAGATTTGACATCCAAGGGAAGAAAGCATAATAATGCCCTGCATGTCTCCATTGAGTTCAGGGGCAATACCCTATCTCATGTTCTGGTAGATACAGGTTCATCATTGAATGTCTTACCCAAGAATGCTTTGGACAGGTTGGATTATGAAGGACTCACACTGAAGCCCAGTAATATTGTGACGAGGGCCTTCGATGGTTCCAAAAGAATGGTGCACGGGGAGGTGGACATCCCTATCAAAGTTGGTACACATACTTTTGACTCCACTTTCTACGTGATGGATATCTGCCTGTCTTACTGCTGCTTATTGGGTCGCCCTTGGATCCACGGGGCCAGTGCTGTTACTTATACTCTACATCAAATGTTGAAGTACCTAGTTAATGGAAATATTATCACAATCCATGGCAAGGAGGAATACATGGTGAGCCACCTGAACTCTTTCAGGTATGTTGAGATGGATGGCGAGTTCATTGAGACCCCCTGTCAGAACTTTGAGGAGGTTCCATAAACAGTTGTTGTAACTAAGACTGCTACTAGTGTGCCGAAGATTACCATACCTCCATTAAAGATGGATTCTCTAAAGGATGGAAAAGCAGTAGTCGAGGAAGGTGGGTGTACCATCTGGGGCCAACTCCCTGATATCCCTTTAAAATATGACAAATTTGGTTTGGGTTTTACTTCAGGGGCCCAAAGAGGTGTTCGTCGTGCTCGCTCCGGGGAACCACTACTACGAATCAACAACCATGGAGTCAATGCTCTAGAAGACAGTGATAGTGACTGCTACATGGACAAGTGGATCTTCCCAACTATCAGCGGTGGACTCAACAATTGGGAGGCCAAGGATTTTGTTCCTATTACTTTTATTCAAGAGTAATTGTCTTTTAGTTTTTTTTTAGATATGTAATATTTGAACAATTGAAACTCTAAAGCCTTGTGTCTTGCCCGAGGCACAATGGTCTATTTGTGAGGGTTATTACTTCATCTTCATATGTCATTAATAAATCATTAGACATTTTGCATGCAAATTTTACGCTCTTTATTTTTCTTTTCTACTTTTTACTTTCTAAAAAATAGCTATGCTCCCTTACACACACCCACATATCAAACTGCTGATCCACATTCACTCTGGATCCCATTGATAACGGTTCTGCTATTACCAATTATGACTTTGAAAATCCGATCTACCAAACCGAGGACGAAGGTGAGGAAGATTATGAAGTACCAGGAGAACTTGCCAGACTGTTACAACAGCAGGAAAGGGCAATACAACCTCATGAAGAGTCGGTTGATAAAGTAAACTTGGGTACTAAGGAGGATAAGAAGGAAGTCAAGATAGGTTCCTATCTGGAGCATAGTGTCAAAAATCAGTTAATTTAGATGTTACATGACTATGTTGAGGTCTTTGCCTTGTCATACAAAGATATACCGGGACTTGACACTAATATTATGGTTCATCGCCTACCGACAAAATAAGACTTTCCTCTTGTAAAATAGAAGGTTCGTCGTATGCGGCCAGAGATGTCAGAAAAGATCAAGGCTGAAGTCATGAAATAGATCAACGCAGGTTTCTTAGCTGTTACCTTTTATCCATAATGGGTTGCTAATGTTGTTCCAGTACCTAAGAAGGACGGTAAAGTACGTATGTGTGTGGATTACAGAGACCTGAATAGGGCAAGCCCCAAGGATGACTTTCCGCTTCCCCATATTGATGTTTTGGTTGACAACATCGTACAACATAAGGTATTCTCCTTAGTGGATGGTTTCTACGGGTACAATCAGATCAAAATGGCGCCTGAAGATATGGAGAAAACAACCTTCGTCACGCAGTGGGGAATTTTCTGCTACAAAGTTATGCCATTTGGGTTAAAGAATGTCGGGGCAACCTATCAGCAAGCCATGGTAGCTTTGTTTCATGATATGATCCATCATGAGATAGAGGTCTATGTTGATGATATGATATCTAGGTCTCAGACTGAAGAAGAGCACCTTGATCACCTGCAGAAGTTGTTTGAAAGGCTAAAGTAATACAAACTGAGGTTAAACCCGAATAAGTGCACCTTTGGAGTAAGATCCGGTAAGCTCTTAGGTTTCGTTGTCAGCGGCAAAGGTATTGAGGTAGACCCTGCAAAGGTTAAAGATATACAAGAAATGCCAACTTCTCGCACTAAGAAAGAGGTTAGGGGATTCTTGGGACGTATAAACTACATTTCCAGATTTATTTCCCATTTAACCGTTACTTGTGAGTCAATCTTCAAATTACTGAAAAAAGATCGAGCAGTGAAATGGAATGATGATTGCCTTACCTCCTTTGACAAAATCAAGGAATATCTTCAAGAGCCTCCCATTTTGATGTCGACAATTGAAGGAAGACCTCTAATCATGTACTTAACAGTATTAGAGAACTCAATGATGTGTGTGGGGGGGCAGCATGATGAGTCTGGTCGAAAAGAGCATGCAACATACTACCTTAGCAAAAAGTTTACCGACTGTGAGATAAGATACTCACTGCTCGAGAAAACTTGTTGTGCTTTGGCATGGGCTGCTCGCTGACTAAGACAATGTATGTTGACTCACACTACCTTATTGATATCTAAAATGGATCCTATCAAATACATCTTTGAGAAGCCCGCTCTCTCCGGAAGAATAGCAAGATAGCAAATGATCCTGACCGAATACGATATTCAATACACAACCCAGAAAGCAATTAAGGGAAGTGTATTAGCTAATCATTTGGCTCATCAGGTTGTGGACGACTACCAATCCATGAATTTTGAGTTCCCAGATGAGAACATCATGTTAGTGACTGATTATGAAAAACCTGGACCGGATGAAGGACCTGAAAGAGGATCCTGATGGACTATGGTTTTTAATGGAGCTTTCAACGCACTTGGCAATGGCATCGATACTGTGATCATATCTCCCGAAGGCTGTCATACTCCTTTCACTTCCATACTATGTTTCGATTGTACCAACAATATGGATGAATATGAAGCATGCATCATGGGTCTCAAAGATGCTATCGACTTGAGAATCAAATTCTTGAGTGTATTTGGAGACTCGGCCTTAGTAATCAGTCAAATCAAAGGAGAATGGGACACGAAGCATCCTAATCTCATCCCTTACAGAGAGCATGTATTCACATTGATTCCACAGTTTAAAGAAGTTACCTTTGAGCATTTTCCAAGAGAGGAAAATTAACTAGCGGACGTGCTAGCTACTATGTCATCCATGTTCAAGGTCAGGTGGGATAATAAAGCTCCTCATATCACTATTGAAAGAATGGACGAACCAACATACTGTTATGAGGTTGATACTGAGGAAGTAGTGGAAAAACCTTGGTTCCATGAAGTAAAAAGATACCTCGAAGCCCAAGAGTATTCTGAGGGAGCTTTAATAAATGATAAGAAGTTCATAAGAAGGTTCTATGCCAAGTTCTTCCTCAGTAACGAAATTCTCTACAAGCGCAACCATGATTCTACTTTGCTTCGGTGTATGGATAAGAGTGAAGCAGAGAAGATTATGGCGGATTTGCATGAAGGTACCTTGGGAACCCATTCTAGTGGGCACACAATGGCTAAAGAGATCCTACGGACAGGATACTATTGGTCCACTATGGAAGCAGACTGTTATCAACATTCACGAACTTGTCACAGATGCCAGGTTTATGCTAATAAAGTACATGTGCCTCCGGTTCCTCTAAACGTCTTGACTGCTCCCTGGCCATTAGCAATGTGGGTCATCTATATGATTGGGGAAATTAGACCTACAACTTCTAATGGGCACCGCTTCATCCTCGTCGCCATTGATTACTTAACAAAATGGGTCGAGGCGGCTTCATTTGCTTCTGTTGCCAAGAACGTTGTGGTCCGATTCATCAGACATAACCTTATCTATCGGTATGGTATTCCAGAAAGAATCATTACGAATAATGGTATCAATCTCAATAATACTATGATCACCGAACTCTGCACGCAATTCAAGATCCAACATCATAACTCTTCTCCTTATCGGCCGAAGATGAATGGCGTTATAGAAGCTGCAATGAAAATATCAAAAAGATCATACAGAAGATGACAGTGACATATAAAGACCGGCATGAGATGTTACCATTTTCTCTTCATGGTTACCGTACCACAGTACGCACATCAACAAGGGCAACTCCTTTCTCTTTGGTATACGGTATGGAAGTTGTCCTACCCATCGAAGTCCAGATCTATTCCTTGAGAATCATGAAGGATGCAGGTTTGAATGAAGACGATTGGGTTCAGACTAGAATTGATTAATTAAATCTGATTGACGAGAAGAGGCTCGCGGCTGTCGTCCATGGTCAGATGTACCAAAAATGTATGATTAGAGCTTTTAACAAGAAGGTCAGACGTCGGTTGTATTAGGTTGGTGATCTAGTAATCAAGCACATCATACTGCCGCAATGTGATCCCAGGGGAAAATGGACTCTTACATACGAAGGGCCATTTGTGATCAAGAACATATTTTATGGTGGAGCCGTGATCTTAACCACTCTGGATGGTGATGACCTTCCGTATCCTGTAAACGCAGACATAGTTAAATGATACTATGCATAAACAAAGACCCGCTAGGTTGATTGGCCTAGAAAAAAATAAGGGAATCCCGGCGAACCAAAGGGTTCGGGAAAAAATTATGGATACACATATGGAAAAAAATCTGTACACCTAGCAAGTCGAAAACCTGAAAAGGCAGCTTGGGCAAAAAAGGGTATCCCGGTGGACTGAAAACCCGAAAGGGCGGTCCATGCAAAAGTTTGGAATTTTAAGCATATAACTATGTCCCATTGGATCACCTTACAGCCAATCTTCGGTAACAACTATCAAGCTCAAGTGTTACTAATCCATCCAGTCAGTTTCTGACAAGCAGTAAAAGAGATGAGATGCTCAAAGACATAAAGGCAATAGCAGAATGGGAATCCATTGGGATCATTTCACATAGTTGTTTTTCTTTGTATACTATTTTTGTATAGTTTTCATTCTTACGACGACATTCTCTTACTAGGATGTTCATCCCCTCGTACAAAAATGTCTATTATAGGCACAACTTCTTCAAATTAATACAAAGCTATCTCTTTGAAAGTGCAAAACTATTTGTTTTTTATCTTTCTGTTTTGTTTGCAAAAACATCCAATGATTATTTTTGAACATATGAATTTGAATGTGATTACCGTTTACAAATATACGCATAAGAAAACAGAAAGACAGTTACTACGGGCTTTAAGAAACAGGACAATGTCTAAAGGCCATCTGCAAATCTCCGCAGATACTTTCTCTAGCAGGTACAGAGGCAGGACATCCTACTGTAAATTCACTGCCATATCCTCAGTTCACAGCTTAATGATGTCAGGTGTTCTTATATCTCCGGCGGAGCAAGGATCTCCAATTATTTCCCCTGTATATTAAAGAATTCCCTAACCTGGTTCACAAGCTTTTTAGGATTCCTCAGCAGGATTTCATAAAAATCCCCAAGCAGTTCATGGAGTTTCCCTTCCTTAACAGAGTTTATTTATCTAACAACGGAAATCCATCTCCCAGTATTTCAACTTCAACAAAATTTAAAGACTTACACTCTTCATCTCCAGCAACAATCAGGGATTTATTTTCCCTAGTTCAACAACAATACATCAATAAAATGACTGACATGTTCATACATTACATTCATACACCATTTTACAAGCGTCATAGCATATGCAACACGAATGCATATATCACAATCTCATTTATTTTAAGAGCATCATCTGTACTTCATGCATCATGATATTGCATGCAACTAATTCTTTATCTTTTCAGGAAAGATCGACAAATAAATACCGTCAATAAGTTTCAAAAGTTCCAGATTAATACATGAAACAAGACAAGACAACTATCTGTGGATGAATGATTGTAGATTAATACCTGAAACCAGACAGGAAAACTATCTACATGAGAAGATTGAAGATTAACTCCTGAAACAGGACATGGAAACTATCTTCCTTTCTCTAAGGTCAGAGATTAATACCTGAAACCAGACAGGACAACTATTTCAATGACCAACAAAAACTAGTTCCAGATTAATACCTGAAACAAGACAGGACAGCTATCTGTGAACGACTGATTATAGATTAATACCTGAAACCAGACAGGACAACTATCTACATGAGCAGATTGAAGATTAACTTCCGAATTCTACAAGAGCAGTAGAGGTTTGATGATGCGTCAAAGAAGATATGCAGGAGAAATTTTCAAGAGATTTGAGATGGAAGAATGCAACTCAACTTCGACACATGCAGAACCAAGACTGAAACTGTCGAAAGATTCAGATGAAGATGATGTCGGCCCAACCTAATACAGAAGACTTATTGGGTAATTGAGATACCTTTGTCATACAAGGCCTGACTTAACATATAGTGTAGGTATGGTAAGTAGATTCATGCAGAAGCCAAAGGTATCACATCTAGCAGTGGTGAAGAGGATACTAAGGTATCTCAAAGGAACTCACGACTATGGTATTTTGTTTCCTGCAGCTGATAAAGGAAAAAATGCAAGTTAGTAGGATACACTGATTCGAGTTGGTGTAGTGATACTGAAGATCGAAAATCAACAGCAGGAAATGTGTTTATGTTAGGTGGTGCACCAGTTACTTGGAGTTCAAGAAAGGAACCAGTAGTGACATTATCATCATGTGAAGCAAAATACGCAGCTGCTTATCTTTGTGCATGTCAAACAACTTGGATGGTGAACTTGGTCGAAGAGATAATAGGGAAAGATCATGGAGCAATTACCATGAAGATCCACAGCATGTCAGCTATCAATCTGGCGAAGAACCCGATAGCACATGGTCAAAGAAAGCACATCGAAATGAGGTTCCACTATCTTCGAGAGCAGGTAGCAGATGGGAAGATGAACTTAGAACACTACAGAACTGAGAATCAGATTGCATATATCATGACGAAGGGTGTGCAGGTTGAAGTATTTCGAAGACTAAGAGCTATGATGAATGTAGATGGCTTAGACACAATGAATTAGGTGGTGTGTTGAAAGTATTTCCTTGTGTCAAAGTAGTTTGCTCGATAAAGACAAGGGAGTGTCAAAGTAGGTGTGTCGAAAATGCTACACACAGATTTGATTTGTTTTAGATTTAGATATATTTGATTTAGATCTAAAATAGATAGATTTGATTTAGTATCTGTTCTGGACTGGGCCCGGCTGGCCCAAAAGCAATGGTAAAGGCCCAGTCCAAACGGTCTTGCGAAGGGTCACGCCGACCAAAAGGTACATCCTTGCCCGACATCTCCTGCTAGTACGACGTCCTCGACTCCATACTAACCCGCTCGACCTCAGCTCGAGCACTCCTCCTGGACAGACTCTATCCACTACGCCATCACCTGGATCCCGAAAAGACCGCGCCCTCGTCCATCCGTATTTCACGCAGAACATCCAGGAAGGGGACCACGTGCGGGTCCCCACTACGCACGTAGAACCTGGCAGTTCCTCCATTGGGCCAAACCTGCCCGGCCCAATGAAGGAACCTTGGCCCAGCGCTGGGGGCTATAAATACCCTCTGTTCCCAGAGGGTCAGGGATTCATTCTTTTACCCACACTCATACTATTGCATGCTCGTGCTCTTACTTACTTCAGCATCGGAGTGCCTTGCAGGTACCCCCCTCCTCGTTTAAAACTTCAGCTCGGAGCCAGCCGTGACGGTCCAAGTCTGATCAGGTTAGATCAGTGGCGCCGTCTGTGGGAAACTAGCTTCCACGTCTTGCAAAACTCAAAGACCAAAGCTCAAATTCAACTACCGCTGTCATGGCTGATCAAGCTCGCGATGAGCAGAACTTCCGCGTCGTCGACACTAACAACGGCACCGCGGACAAAAACGGACACCTTGATAACACCGGCAACCCCGGCCACAACACCATTCCTGCGACAACTGCCCCCGGAACTTCCACCTACCGGGACGGAGCTACTGCCTCATCTTCCTCGGTCCCTCCGCCACTCGAAGACGACCCGACAGTCCTCGTAAACTACCGGGCTGCCCGGTTCCAGGAAGTCCCCGTTCCCGGCGGGGCGGACGCCACAACCCAAGCGCTGTTCGCAGCGATTAATCAAACGAACTATCTCATCTTCGCCCAAGGGGAAAGACTAAGGGCGCTTGAAGACGAACGAAGACCCCCGAGGAGGCATCGGAGGCCCCATACTCCCCCTCCTCGAGTGACTGAAACTCAACACCCATCTCCCCCGCGGAGACATTACAGGGAAACCTCTCGAAGCCAATCACCCCGACCAAAGGGGAAACGGCCTCATTTGGAGAGGCATCCCATCATTCAAGCCGGAGAACCTAGTCGCGACCCGGCGAGACAAGAAAGAAGGCACTCCGGAGACGGACGTGTAAAATTCAACCACCGAGCATCCCGCTCGAGAGAGACTTGGCACGACCTGGACCGTCGTGCCAGACAGTATTACAGGTCCCCATCTCTGTCTCTGGAGAGAAGCGATGAGGACGACCCCCGCGGTCCCCTGTCGCAGGCTATTATGGAAGCACCCATCCCCCCGGGCATGGAGAAGCCCCCACACTTGAAGGAGTACGATGGAGTCGCGGACCCGGTCGACCATATAGACGGGTTCGAGGCTATGCTGCATTACCACAACGTCGGGGGGCCCATCAAATACCGACTATTCCCCACGACTCTCAGGAAGGAGGCAATGGACTGGTACAAAGGACTCGCCCCGGGCTCAATCACCTCGTGGCGAAACCTGAAGAACCAGTTCATCAGTTCATTCACAGCTTCTTGGCGACATCCAAAGACCGAGGCGGCCCTCAAGGCCATCATCCAGCGACAGGATGAGACCTTGAGGGAGTTCATCAATCGCTTCAACCGGGAAGCTATACAGGTCCCCTGTGCGGACCATATGAAGAGATATCTGCTGGAGAGGGGGCTCCTCCCCGGCATGGAATTCAGAAAGGCCGTGGGTATCGAGCCACCTCGGACATTCGATGCCCTCCTCGAAAAAGCTCGGGCATACATGGACTACGAGGAGAGGGAAGCGGCCAACAGAGCCCGAGATCCCAGAACTCGCGGGCCCAACAGTAGCTCGCGCCAAGAATCTCCTCCTAGACGAACCGGGGAGAAAAGGAAAGAAGACATACCCCGAGAAGTCCGGGAACAAAGAGGACCTTCGGGGCATTTCACCGAATACACTCCGCTTACAGCTTCCTGCGAGCGCATTCTGGCGGAGTGTGCCAGCACTGATTTCAAGGACGACGGTGTCAAACGTCCCCGACCTGCTCCCGCCAAGCCCGGAGCAGACAAGAACAAGTATTGTCAGTACCATAGGAGCCATGGTCATCTGACTGAGGATTGCGTCCACCTCAAGGACGCCATCGAAACCCTCATCAAGGGAGGGAGGCTCGCGCAATACCGGCGAAGCGACGCTCCCCGTCGTGACGCCCAAGAAACTAGAGAGCTGGAGGAGGATGCCCGACCATCTGACGAGTCGGTCCCTATCCAGACCGCCTTCTCCGTGACCAGGCCCGAGGACTTCGACTTCCCCGAGCACCTGCAGGAGCCGCTCACAACGCACAGCAGGTGGGAATATTTCCCCTCTGCCCTGGTCATCAACGGCGGCGGGTTCAACGACTTGACAATCAATTCAGCCAAGAGGAAGCTGGATGAGCTGGTCGACGCGGCTCCCCCGCAAATAGTGGCGTTCGAAAGGGTGAAGGGCAGGTCAGAGCCCATCACCTTCTACCTAGAAGAGCTCCCCAGCGGAGCCCCGAACACGGTCATCCCCTTACTGATAAGGGCCATAATGGCCAATTTTGATGTACATCGCATCCTCGTCGACGAAGGGAGTTCCGTCGACGTGATGTACAGCCAACTGTTCCGAACTCTACAGTTGGACGACTCACATCTCTCGCCGTATGTGGGGTCGGACTTACAAGGTTTCAACGGCTCGACCTCCAAACCTTGGGGATATGTCGAGCTTGTGGTTACGTTCGGTGAAGGGACAGCCACAAGACAAGTCAAAGTACGCTTCCTTGTCATCGATTGCCCGTCTCTGTACAACTGCATCTTGGGGAGACCAACACTGGCAGAACTGACAGCGGTGCCCTCGACCGTCCACCTGAATATGAAATTCTACACCAAGAGAGCACGGGTAGCTACTATCCAAGGAGACCTAGCCGCTGCCCGGAGGTGTTTCAACGCCGCTTCTAAGGGACGCGATACTGTCGACATAGGGACCAGGCCCGCCAAAAGGACGCGACAGGAGCCCGACAAGCAAGAGTCCCCCAGGGAAAAAGTCCAGAGAGCTCCACCAAAGGTCGACTCCATAGCTCTGGACACTCGTTTTGACCAGGACGAGCCTCCCAACGGCGAGCAAGCCCCACTCCGACCAATACCGGACGGGGATTTTGAGCTCGTCCACCTCGGCACCGACCTGACCAAAGGAGTAAAGATTGGCAAAGATCTCCCCGACCTGGCAAGGAAGCAAATCAAAGCCTGCTTGCGCGAGAATGCTGACCTGTTCGCCTGGAGCGCCGCGGAGATGCCCGAACTCGACCCTGAGGTCGCCTGTCACCACCTCGCCATAGATCCAGCCGCTAGGGCCGTAGTACAACGTAGGCGTAGGCAGTCTCCAGAAAAAATGGAGGCTGCTAAAAAAGCTGTAAAAGACCTCCTAGAGGCAAATTTTATTTCTGAAGCCCGGTATTCCACCTGGCTGTCAAATGTTGTACTCGTCAAAAAGAATAATGGAAAATGGAGGATGTGTGTTGACTATACCGATCTCAACCGGGCTTGCCCGAAAGATGCTTTCCCTTTGCCTATCATAGACATGCTGGTCGACAACTCGGCCGGCTACAAAACATTGTCGTTCATGGATGCCTACTCGGGCTATAACCAAATCCTGATGGCCCTGGGCGACAAACACTGCACCGCTTTCATGACCAGCTCGGGCAACTATTACTACAATGTAATGCCCTTCGGACTGAAAAATGCCGGGGCAACTTACCAACGCATGATGAACAAGGTTTTCCACAAACAGATAGGCGACATGCTCGAGGTGTATATGGACGACATGATCGTCAAGTCCCGGCCAGACACCGACCACGCAGCACACCTCAAGACGGTCTTTGCCTAAGCAAGACAATGTAAAATGAGGTTCAACCCCGAGAAATGTACATTCGAGGTCAAGGCAGGAAAATTCCTCGGATTCTACCTAACAGAACGAGGAATTGAAGCCAACCCCGACAAATGTCGGGCGTTCTTCGATCTCCCGACACCAACGTCGAAGAAGTCAATACAGATCATGAACGACATGCTCACGTCATTATCCCGCTTCGTCGCGAGATCCGCTCAGCACACCCTCCCCTTCTTCAAACTCCTTCGTAAGGAAGCAGCCTTTGAATGGAGCGAGGAATGCGAACAGGCACTTCGCCACCTAAAGCAAAGTCTATCTCAACCGCCCGTACTATCCCGACCGACCGACGGGGAGCCACTGTACTTGTACATGGCCGTCTCGAACGAAGCCATCAGCGCGGCTCTCGTCCGCGAGACCACCGACGGACAGAAACCCGTCTACTTCACGAGCAAAGCCCTGCAAGGACCCAAAAGCAGATATCAACAGATAGAAAATGTGGCTCTAGCCCTCGTCAACACGGCGAGGAGGCTCAGACACTATTTTCTGGCCCACACGATCATCGTGCGAACCGACCAACCGGTGAGGCAACTCCTGGGTCGGCCCGATATGGCGGGCAGGATGCTGAAATGGTCCTTGGAACTCTCTGAATTCGACATTCAGTACGAGAGTAGGAAAGCCTTGAAAGCGCAGGCCCTGGCCGACTTCATCACGGAAATGACCATTCATGACCCACCCACGGGGAAGGAGCACAAATGGACCATCTTCGTCGACGGAGCATCCAGCTCGTCTGGAAATGATGCAGGAATCCTGTTAGAGAACGAAGAGGGCGTTGTGATCGAACACTCCCTAGCTCTTTCCTTCTCGACGTCGAACAACCAAGTAGAGTACGAAGCCCTGCTCGCAGGACTAAGACTAGCCGAGGACTTGGGAGCCCACGAGGTTCAGATCTACACCGACTCCCAACTCGTCGCCTCCCAAGTCCAGGGGAGTTACCAAGCCAAAAACGACAACCTCGTCGAGTACTTGAACTTAGTCAAAAAACACATGACAAAGTTTGTACGAGCGGAAATTTCACATGTTCCCCGCGAGCAAAACACGAGGGCAGACATATTGTCCAAGCTCGCGAGTACGAGAAAGATGGGCGGGAACATATCCGCCATCCAAGAATCCCTAGCACGCCCAAGCATCGAAAGATCCTCGACGCCAGTCGAGGTCCACGCCATAGGGGACGCCTCATCCTGGATGACCCCGGTTTACAATTTCTTGACAAAGGGCGAACTCCCACCGAACCAGTCCGATGCGACCGTCACAAAGCGGAGAGCATGCTCCTACGTGGTGCTTGAGCACAAACTGTACCGCTGGGGATTCTCCATCCCCCTCCTAAAATGCATCGACGAATCCACAGTCCCCGAGGTACTGCAGGAGATACACGAAGGGATTAACGCCCAACACATGGGCGGTAAGTCCTTGGCAAGGAAAGCTCTTCGAGCGGGATATTACTGGCCGACAATGCAACAGGACGCCAAGGAACACGTTAAGAAATGTGATAAGTTCTAGAGGCACGGCGACATGCACCTCGCTCCCCCTCACGAGCTGAGCATACTGTCGTCCCCGTGGCCATTCGCTTGGTGGGGTATGGACATCCTCGGGCCCTTCGTGCAGGGGACTTATCAAAATAAATTTCTCATCGTGGTCGTGGACTACTTCACGAAATGGATCGAGGCCGAGGCTCTCGCGAAAATCACCTCACATAATATCCTCCACTTCTACAAGAGAAACATCCTCGCCAGATTCAGAATTCCGAGTGCACTGGTGACCGACAACGGCACCCAATTCACCGACCACGGGTTCCAAGACTTCGTCACCAGACTAAGAACAAAGCAACACTTCACTTCGGTCGAGCACCCTCAAACCAACGGGCAAGTTGAAGCTGCGAACAGAGTCATCCTCCGAGGACTCAAACGCCGACTCGGCGAAGCGAAGAGGGGATGGGTAGAGGAGCTGCACAGTGTCTTGTGGGCATACCGCACCACGCCCCACTCAACGACGGGCGAGACCCCATTCCGACTAACATACGGGACCGAGGCCGTCATCCCGGTAGAAATCATGGAACCATCCAGACGGACGGAGAGCCCCCTCGACGAAGAAATGAACAACGAGGCACTACGGGACGAACTCGACTTAGTCGAGGAAATCCGATCTGGTGCGGCCCTGCGCGAAGCCACCCTAAAACAACGAGTGGCTCTGCGCCACAACGATAAGGTCATTAAGCGCGAGTTCAAAATCAGCAGCCTGGTATTACGAAGGAACCAAAAAGACTCCCGTGAAGGGAAGCTGGCCACAAACTGGGAAGGGCCTTATCGCGTCCACGGCACCACTGGTACCGGGTCGTACTGCCTCGAAAAACTAGATGGAGAGCCACTACCACGACCCTGGAACGCTGCTAAACTAAAGCAGTACTATAGTTGAAAACCACCAACACTGAGGACCCTCGGCTGTCGGCTCCCGCGCCCAGTCAACGAGGAGAAACGTCCGACCCCGTAGAGAGGCCGAGGTACAGGCCCGACCTACGTCCAAAACGCATAACATCGTTTAAATATGAACAAACGATAACGCCCGACGTGGACACCTCTACTGAGCTCCACCGTCGAAGTACCTGTAGGGCAGAACACCCAGCTCGTGATGGGCAGTTCACGCCACGGGCAAATAACCCCGACCGGGTCATATACCTGACCAAGCGGCTTCGCTCCGCATGCCCGGCGAATCTCGAAGAACGTCGGGCCATCTAAAAGGGTCAAAAAGGAGTCTCTCCCCTCGAGGTCACCACTTGGGCGACTCTAGCCATCGAGAGGAGGCCGAGTACACACACGAACAAAAGACTTAGGCAAATTTTCCAGCAAAGTCACAACCATATACGGGCACACCTCGGGCCCATAACTTAGGCCAATTTTTGCGCAAAAACGTAAAACACAAGTACGGGCAAACAATCAAAATTGAAACAAAACATTCATTCAAAAGGCCCGTAGGCAATAAAGCAAATAAATGTAAACCGACCAAAAAGGCCGGCGATGTTCAAGAAATACAAAGAACGGGCACGCAGGCCCAGAAAATATAAACAGGCACGCAGGCCCCAGAATAAACATCAACAAAGGCGCGCAGGCCCATCACTATCTCACAATTCAGCTTCCCCGGAGCTACCATCACCAACAACAGGAGAGTCGGGCGGAGGCACGACCTGACCGTTAATAATCTAAGACATATGGCTCACCCCTTTAGTGTTCAGGCCGGGATTCAACAAGGAAAGCTGGCTGATCGCGGCTTCAAAGCCGTCCACCATAGCTCCGACACAATCCCCCTCGAGAAGTTGGATACGAGCGACCAGTTCCGATCGACTCCTCAAAGGAGTTGTATCCTCCGACTCGTCCTCGGCAGGAAGCATAGCGGCCTTCAGGTCCTCGATCTCTCTGGCGAGGCACCCGTTGTCAATTTCCAGACGTTCCCGGTCCGCACGAAAAAGGTCTCTCTCCTCGTCCAGCTTCCCCGAGTTCTCCTTCTCCAGAGTCAGCAACTCTATCTCCGTCGCCAGCAGCTCGGCTTGCTCACGGAACATCTCCTCGGAGCGCTCCAGAGCAGCCTTCAACTTTCGCGAACTAGAGGTGAGGGCAGCTTTCTCCTGTTCCAACTCTTTGATACGGTCAGCATCCTCCCCCTCCTCGGCCAGTACAACGGCCATCTCGACCATCTTCACCACCCCGGCCATATTGGCGGCCAGGTGCCTTCTCCGGCTTTCCTTGTTCATCCTCCTGATGGTTTCAGCTTCGTCGGGACTCACGGACAAGGGAAATCCCTCGAAGAAACCCTCCTCTTTAAAGCAAGGGGGTAACCCGAAGGACCTCACAGCGCTGGAGTCCTCACCGATTTCCGGTTGGCTTTCCACCCGATTCCTTTTCCTCTGTATCAGGTCGGTGTGTGGCTCGACCTCTTGGATGTCTGGAATCTCCCCCGAAGCAGCTCCCGAGATAGGTGGCGAGTCCACCCTCGTCGCCTGAGAAATGCCCGGGCTATGTGGCGGGCCCATCCTCGTCGCCTGAGGAGGTCTCACCACCCTCTTACTCACCTTCCTGTCACAGGACAACTTCAAGAGCCTCTCCCTTTGTCCGGCCATCGAACCTGCATGAAAGAACCCCGGGTTAGTGACGAGCAAATAGGCGAACAAATAACAGGTAAAGAAATTCAACAAGACAAACGATAACGACCTAGCAAATTTGCAGCCTTCCCGAAGGACTGGCACTCCACAAGTGCCTTTGTGTCAATCGATCGGGCCTCGAAGGTCGGATAACCTTCCTCGTCAAGGATATCCTCCCCCTCCCTCGTGGCCCATCTGGCGGGGAAGAAACTGTCGACATACCGACAGAGAGTACCATAAGCCTTCTCGTCTTCAGAGCTCATTTCGCCCGCGGACGTGTGGTAGTACCCGGTCCCATGCTCGTAGTGCCTCGAGGTCCAATGTAGGGGAAATTTGGCCACGCGCCCTAACACCGGATGCCCCTTGTCGTCCAAAAGGGCTTCCCCGTGGTCGTCGGTTATGACTGCTTCCTCCTCGTACACAGACTCCAAACCCGCTGCGGTAACCGGCCTCACAATATACCACTTGTCCTTGAAACCCCGCACGGAATCCATGTACATCCTGAAAAGTCTCTTCGACTGTTTCAGGGAAACCCAGCTATGCTTACCTCCCCGGGATTGACGCTGTAGGTGGAAGACTCTGAAGAAGAGGGGTATGGTCGCCCCAATCCTTAGAAACCGACAAGTTAGCTCGAACGCCCGGATGAAAGCGAGCGAATTTGGGTGAAGCTGCGACGGGGCCAACCCCAGATGGCCGAAGACCCCGACCTGAAAATTGCTGAAGGGCAGCTGCAACCCAAGGTCCTTGAAGGCAATTTCGTACATAGGGAATCCATACTTGGGGAACTCCGAGCAGATTCGCGCAGTGAAAGTTGGCCGAGTGACGACGAAGTTCTTTTGGAAATCGGACTAGCTACTGCCTGCCTCGAGAATGGTGTACGCCCTTCGACTACGTCGACTATAGGCCGAAGCTATCCCTCTGGGCTCGGCACCCACCCAGTCCAGCAGAGGGTCCTCTATGGTGTCAACCAAATTCACATTTTCATCAGCACCTTGTTCTCCCACCTCGGGGCGCCCTGAAGAACACGGTTCGTCCACCATGGTTACCTACAAAGCACGGGAAACCAATCAATTGGGAGCGAAACCACACGCTCGCCATAACGAACGAGATGAAGGGCACGGCAAACCACGTCGCTCCATGCGCGACCACAAAGTGGTGTTTCGAAACAAAAAAGAGCAGTCACCTCCCCGACTCCCAGTCACCAAGACAAGCTACAGAGTGCCTGAATAGGCCAACATCTCGACCACTCACAAAAGTGTCGACCCAGGTTACGAACGTGGCGAGCAACGTCATGGGTCTCAAAACTAGAGCCACGAGTTCACCGAGCACCACCAAGAATTAGGCGCCCTGAGTCATGAAGTCCCCGGGCAGCACTGCGAGTCAAATACCTAAACTATGTGTTCACCGGGCGCATACACGCGTTCGCCGAGCATAAACATGGATTTGTCGAGCTAAGCATAAATCTACCGGGCTAATCCCAGGCTTACAATCTCTAAAAACATCTGAAAACAACGAAAATCATGCATCACAGAGGAAAAACGAAGGAAACAAGGCACTTACTTGGAATCAGGAAGGTAATGTGACAACGGAGAAAGGAAATCAGCGACGGAGATCACGGTGGTCCTATGAGTATCTTGGAAGAACAGCAACAGCAGGAACAGAGTGCAGAGGAGAAGCGCGGACAGGGAAAACACGTTCTGGGGCCCAAAACAACCTATTTATAGTGATGACGTGGAATACCAAACGTCACCTCGGGGAACCACAAAACTTCCCTCCTCGACATGTAGCTCCTCTAGGCAATGATGACCCTATCGTCAGTAGGGTGGCGGCACGATTCCCAAGAGATACCTCATATGCCCAACGAACGCGGCCCGTCGAGACTCCCCGAGCGCTTCTCGCGTGGCATCATCTCGTGTGCCCGACACGGGGAAAACCCCTCGAGCAAGCCGCGGGAACGGGACCCCGTGACGCAGGCGACCTAAGATCAAGTCACGGCTCCTACTACAGGAACCACGACTTGGGGGGCTCCTGTTCTGGACTGGGTCCGGCTGGCCCAAAAGCAATGGTAAAGGCCCAGTCCAAACGGTCTTGCGAAGGATCACGCCGACCAAAAGGTACATCCTTGCCCGACATCTCCTGCTAGTACGACGTCCTCGACTCCACACTAACCCGCTCAACCTCAGCTCGAGCACTCCTCCTGGACATACTCTATCCACTACGCCATCACCTGGATCCCGAAAAGACCACGTCCTCGTCCGTCCGTACTTCACGCAGAACATCCAGGAAGGGGACCACGTGCGGGTCCCCACTACGCACGTAGAACCTGGCAGTTCCTCCATTGGGCCAAACCTGCCCGGCCCAATGAAGGAACCTTGGCCCAGCGCTGGGGCTATAAATACCCTCTGTTCCCAGAGGGTCAGGGATTCATTCTTTTACCCACACTCATACTATTGTCTGCTCGTGCTCTTACTTACTTCAGCATCGGAGTGCCTTGCAGATACCCTCCACCTCGTTCAAAACTTCAGCTCGGAGTCAGCCGTGACGGTCCAAGTCTGATCAGGTTAGATCAGTATCAGAATAGGTATTTTTGGGCTTTTATAGTTTTGGACTTTGGTTTAGGAGCAAGCTAACCTAAATCTATAAATAGATAACCCATAATTTTGTAATTAAGTCAATTTATTGTAATCACAGTATTTGTAAGTAATCACAGTATTTACAGTTGTAAGTGATTAATAAAGTTTTCCATAATTTATGGGCATAGATATTTTGTGGATTTCCAACAACAACAACAACTTTTTCATCCATCAAAACCATTTCCATCGCATGAAATTTTTGTTTGGAATTCATATAGACACAAACCGTAAACGAACGACACAAACAACAATGTCCCATGATTCCTTTGCAAGAGTGATGTCATTAACACAGTCGTGTCTTTCGGCGGCCATGACAAAAACTGGAAAAAGATTATATGAAAGACAGTTGTAGTAACAACAAGAGAGAAACTGGAAGAAGCATGATTTGGAAGAAGTAATTGAAACTATTTATATACTTCAAATCATAAGAAAAAAGAAAGCAACATAAAATCCAATTCTGGAAGAACTTACATGGAAAATTGAACTGGATAAATGAAATCGATGATTAGATGTATGGGAATTTGGAAGGACTGCATTGAGAAGAACAATTTGAATAGATAGAGGAAGGTCTCCATTTTTTAGGTGAAAGAATTCTTTGTACGAGTAGATAAGATGAGCCGATTCAACTTCTGCAAAAGTTCATATGGGTCCTTTTGTTTTCAAGGCTGTTATCGTTTGACGATGTTTTATATGTTTTCAAAATCCAAAAGAGTATAAAATTGATTACAAATCATAAATTATATGATACAAATCATAAATAATAATAATAATAATAATAATAATAATAATAATAATAATAATAATAATAATAATAATAATAATAATAATAATAATAATAATAATAATAATAATAATAATAATAATAATAATAATAATAAATAAATAAATAAATAAATGATAATTACAAATTTCAAGTATTACAATTTCAATTTAATAATCATAATGGACCGAATTGAATATTGTGTATCATAATCATAATCACGTCATCTTTTTAAAAATCATAATCATAATCATCATAATTAGAATATATTTTAAAAAATTAAGAAATGGTTTTCCAAAAGTTATATAACTGTTAATATAATATAAAAAGTTATAATATGTTAAATTAAAAAATAATGATCAATTTTATTAATACGAATTAATGTGAATCATTATAATTACAAAGAGAAGATACAATTTATATATTTAATTTAAATTTAAATAATTATAATTAAATATTTTTGAAACTAAATAAAAAATATAATAAATTCTATTAAATTAATTTAAAAAAATTATGTGCAATATTGTTATGATTATTGACAAACAACTTATGTGTTTACCCAATTTATATGCAATGTTATTTTGCACTACAATTAAGTTTTAGTTAAACCTAATTATTTTAATTTAATTGTATTTATATAAAAAATTGATGCATAAATATGAGATAAACTAAACGTCAGTAATTTCCCTTTATGTTTAAGTATTATATCGAGATTTTAAATTTTGAATAAAAGGGCATTTAAGAATTTGATGATTAATAATTAAGAATTTTAAAATAAATGAAAAATAATGACAATCTAATTATAGAATAGTTTCTATTATGAGTAACTTTAAAAATAGTAAGTAGTGTAATGTAATGACAAATGGCAAACTTATCATAATACTCCTTTTGCTTTATTATTATTTATGATAACTTCACCCTTCAAGTCAGAGATGATGGACAAATGTTTCACTTTTTCATCTTGTAGTTAAGTAATGATTTTCTTTTGATCTTCTCCTAGTTGATAAATTTCTTCACTCATGAGACACAACTCTTTGTATGAAGCAGCAAGTTCTTCAAAGGTGAGTTCTTCACAATCTAATTCTTCATCAGACTCACAAACTCCAGTCAAGGTAGTAACCTATTTAGCAGATTCCTCTTTAGGATCACTTTCAGAATCCTCCTCTGACCATGAGGCAGACAATCCTTTCTTTTGCTTTTTGAGATAAGTGGGACACTCAACTCTTATGTGTCCAAACCCTTCACATCCATGACATTGGATTCCCTTTACTTGCTTAGTCTTTTCTTCAATTATAGATCTTCTTCCAAAGTCCTGATTTTTGTTGATGTCGAATGATTTGTTCTTGATATTTGGTCTTGACTTTCAGTCCATCTTCTTTATCACTTTATTTAATTATCTTCCAAGCAACACAATAGCATTAGACAACCGTTCATCAGTATCCAGATCATATTCATCTACCAAGTCTTCAACATTAGAGATGAAAACAATGTTCTTCTTTTCAGACTTTTCAGTGATCCCTAATTCAAAGTTCTATAGAGATCCCATAAGCTCATCAACATTCACGTTATTTATATCTTGGGCTTCTTCAATGACAGTCACCTTCATGTGAAACCTCTTTGGAAGAGATCTGAGGATTTTTCTCACCAACTTAGCTTCAGACATCTTCTCTCCCAGGATACTTGAAGCATTTGCTATCTCAATAATATTCGTGTGAAAGTCATTAATACTTTCATCCTCCTTCATTCTTAAGTTCTTAAACTTGGTGGTAAGAATTTAGAGCCTTGATATCTTTACCTTAAAGGTTCCTTCATGAGCAGTCTCTAATATATCTCAAGTTTCTTTAGCAATAATATAATTACTTATCAGTCTGCAGATGTTCTTGTCCTTTCCATTGAATATAACATTCAAATCTTTGGAGTTTTCCTGAGATAATTTTTCATCTTCTTTCCTTATCCATTGTAGTAGAAAGTATCTTCTTTGAATCTCATCCAAATATAAAGCAAGATGCCTGCTCTGATACCAATTAAAATTCTGGTATGCAGATATCATATTGTAGCGGTGAAAATCGGAGATCAAGCTATTAATTAACTTGACTCACAAAAGCAAGAGTCGCCACCGCGCTTTACTATTTCCAAGGGAAAAGGGAAAAGAGCGAAATAAAACCCTAAAATATGCAATGTAAAATAATACTTAAAAGTAATAAAAATACAATGCGTTTTTGAAAGAGATCGAGAGTTCGGGGGTTGGTTATACAATGGGAAGGTATTAGCACCCAATGCATCTGCGGTACTCCGCAAGAACCTTTTGAAATATCTGTTTTTGGTTAAAATTGTTTGTTTAGTTAAATGGGTATGGATGAGATTTTAGGAATGTAGTGTCCAATAATTTACAACCAAATCGAATTGCGATAAAAGTGTAAATGTAACGTAAAGTATAAGAATAGCAAATGTATATTGTCAAATATAAAGTGTATTGTGTAGGTGTACGTGTACGTATATTTTATTTACAAGTTGCGAAATGTGAATTTAAATGTATAATTAAGTATGTATTTGTTTTGTATTTTGGTTAAGTATGTACAAATAAGCAAATTTAATAAAAGAAAAGAAAATATCTTAAGTTCTATTTTTTATGTATTTATGTTAGTATATTTGTATTTAGTATTTTTATATACAAAATGTTTTAGTTAAAAAGAATATTCAAACTAAAAAAAATCTATTTCTTTATGTATTTTTTTTATAAATGTTTTAAGCAAGATTTACATTAAAAATAAAAAAGGAGTTTTAATAAAAGAAAAGAAAAAAAGGTTTTAAGTTTTATGTATTAATCCAAACAAATTTTAGTAAGAAAAGATGAAGAAAAAAAAGGGTAAATGGGCCAAAAGGGAATTAGTGCTTAGTCAGAATTGGAAGCCCAAAGGGGGGGTGCCAATTAGAATGGATTTGGGCCTAGGCGCTGGAGAAAGGGCAAGGCCCAAGACTTGGAACAAAAAATCTGTTTTGGGGTTTCAGGGTTATTGTGTTCAGTTGGGACTTTAGGATTTGCTGAGGCGCGCCGTTTGTTCATCTTCGTCTTCGTTCATCTTTCGTTCCTTTGGCCATGGATTCAGAACAACATCTTCCTCGCCTAAGCCACCAACGCCACCGTTTCCCATTCTCCCTCAGTGTACTGTTCAGGCGACGCTTGTAAGGTTGTTAGGGCTTTCGTTGTATCTTTTGATTTTTATATTTCGATTGGGTTTTGATTTATGTATTTTCTTTTGTCATTTTGATATGCATGAAAAGGAGATGAGTATACTACCTCTTGGAGAAAGAGGAGGAGGGAACCTGGAGGAATTTGGAGGGCCGGCGAGCGGAGGGACAGTGCTTGATGAACTTGGTGTCCTGGTTTGTACTTTGCCCTTTTTTTTTGTTGCCTTGATGATGATGATGAACTGAACCACTTCGATATTTTTCTCTTCTTCTCTCTTTGCTGCCTTGGTGATGATGATGAACTGAACCACTTTTATATTTTTTTCTCTTCTTCTCTGTCTCGTTGCTTGCTTAGTTGCCTTCTGTATGCTTATTTTGCCTTTGAGTTGCCTGTTGATATGTTGCCTTCGAATGCCCCTTCTGTTGGACTATTACCTTGTATGCTTGACTATTGTTTTACTGCCCTGTGATGAATTTTTCTGAGGGCCTGTGTGTTTGGATTTTCTCAGGCCGGTTTGGATGCTTATCTGGTTTTTTGAAACTTTAGCAGGTTGGTGCTATTATCTTTGAGTGCAGGTTTTTGGCTTTTGATGAGTTTACTGGTTTTTGATGGTTAAGGAATTATGCTTCAGTTTTTGGCATGGCCCAGGGGTTTTGACAGTAGGTTGTATGTTTTCTGGTTTTTGTTTAGCATGGCTATTGGTTTAAGGTTATGCTACAGGTTATTGAGGCTAAAAGGCTTATGCTTTGAAAGGCTTCAGGTTTTTGAGAAGGTTGAGAGTTTTTACTGGTTTATGCAGGTTCTTTGAGTAAACTGGTTTTTTAGGCTTGAGAGCTTATGTTTCAGTTTTGTTTTTTGTTTGTGATATCTATTGAACACAGATTTTGCCTTTGGTTTGAAACTCGTTCCCCCCTTTTTTTCTTGGACTGTGTTCTTTTCATATATGCTTAGGCTTTTTTTGTTTTGGCGCCCATGATGTTTTTGAACTATGCAGTTTTGATATCTTTTCTTTTGGTCAAGCTAATGGGCAGGTTTGCAGGGTTTTAAAATGGAAAGATAATTTTGTTACACTTTGTGGACAGTTTTGTTTGCATGCTAATTCCTTCATACTTCTGCCTTCTGCTTCACTATTTTATTGCAGTTTCTGTGTTTATATTTCTTTATGCCTAAAGCCAAACCAGTAAGCCTACACTTCTCCTTTTTTCTTCTCCCTCTCTCCAATATTTAAGCATATTATATTGCTTAACATATATTAATTCTGAAAAAGCACATTGGCCTGGAAATGCTGAACTGAATTTGCTTGCAATAGTAGCCTAACTCTGCATATTTTGTCTTCTTCTTTCCATACTTTGTGCTTCTTGACAGCATTGATGATACTTTTGTGTTTTGACCTCCTTTGGACAGTTTTGACATTGGAACTGAGCTTTGAAATTCAAACATGCCTTAGGCCATTCAGTTTGTAACTTGGACTTTGTTATTTGCCTATGCTGTCTTTGAACTATGCAGTTTTGACAAACTTTGAATTGTGCAATTTTTTACTTGTGCATTCATTTTAAATTTGCAAATATTTTTCATCCCTCTTTGTGAACCGGGAGAAATCCCGTGATTTGCAGAGAGGGTTAACTGATCCCGGCCATTTGCTTTTAATGATGAACCCAAAACTTTAATTGTCTGCTTTTAATTATTTATCTGCTTCTAACTTTTCTTCTTTTCTTTTGCAGATAAAAATTGAATGGAGAGGATTTAGCAACAGATGAAGAATGAAGAATTGAAGATTTAGAAAAACTTAGGATAGTCTTATTTTAAATTTAATTATTGTAACTATTATTATTATAAATACCGTGTAAATGAATACTTGTATTTACATAATAATTTGTAACAAATACTTAAAGATGAAATAAAAATTATTTTTATCCAATTAATTCTTTTTATCCTTTTCAATTATTTATTTTATTATTTATAATTCTAAAATTATAATAAATGGAAATAAATTCCAATTATCTAAACTCAGAATAATAAACAATTAAATAAACAATGTTTCAGCATCAATCAACTAATAAATCTGGTGCTTCACAAATCCAAAGCAAAGCACAGTCAATCACAACAACTGCCCAGACGTATTTTCCCTTTACTGATTTTAACCAAACATTGCAAATCCAATCCAAATGCATCTTTTCACTGACTTAGTCAAACAATGCGAATTCAATCCAAATCTCGGAATAATTTGCAAAGCACCGTAAAATTAAATCTTTCTGAGGAACCATGCATGAAAACCCTAATTCCTGATTAACCGTCAAAGAAACGTCCGCCTGATCGAAGCTGAACCAAAATCAACCAAATCCCTAAGCAAACTGTTTGAATTGTTCCAGACCCTTCAAAAACTAAAGGAAACCCTAATTTTATCTGACTGACGAGAAAAGTCTGTTTGACCGATTCTTGAGTCAGTTTGAAAAATCAGGAAATGCCTGAAGCTGTGATTTCTTGAGGAAAAATGCGAGGGCAAAAATTGGGGTACAACAGCTGCCCCTATTTAAGTTTCTTCTATTTGGAGATATGAAGATTGGGATCTTCGTTTCGACGAGATTGAAGGGACTTAAATGTAGAATACACAATTTTTGGCCTTAAGATACCGCGATTATGTTCATGATATAAATGTAATGCTCTGAATTTTATGGGGAATGACGCCATATGAGACAGACTATGCTGGAGAAACCAAGCACATTATACAGTAATCCCACAGAGGAAGAGGTTGTAACTTCATTGGGGAAACAGAGTCATAGACTTCAAATGAGAGACTCTTGAATGATTTACATCAGTGTTGAGACTGGAAAAGAAATGATTTACATCAGCACTGTGGCTGGAAAGAAAAATGATTGACATCAGCACTGTGGCTGGAGAAGGAAATGATTGACATCAGTACTGGGATTGGAAAAGGAATGATAAAGTGCAAACTTCCCCACGGGACTCATCCGAAGGGATGCCATTTGCTGAGTAGACATTATTGTTGGGGATACACAAGCTGCTCAAATAAAGAAGCTGTCACTTGCTGTCTTCAAAAAAAGTGCTATGACATACAAGCTGCTTAAATAAAGAAGCTGCCACTTGTCTTCAAAGAATATTAAAATACACAAACTGCTCATGAAGAGCTGCCACTTGTTGCTTATAACCCACAAGCTGCTCATGAAGAGTTGCCACTTGCCGTCTTCAAAGAATATTAAAACACACAAGCTACTCATGAAGAGTCCGCCACTTGTTGCCAATAAACCACAAGCTGCTCATGAAGAGCTGCCACTTGCCATCTTCAAAGAAATATTAAAGCACACAAGCTACTCATGAAGAGTCCGCCACTTGTTGCTTATAACCCACAAGCTGCTCATGAACAGCTGCCACTTTCCATCTTCAAAGAAATATTAAAGCACACAAGCTACTCATGAAGAGTCTGCCACTTGTTGCTTATAACCCACAAGCTGCTCATGAAGAGTTGCCACTTGCCATTTTCCGTACAAGCTGCTCATGAAGAGCTGCCACTTTCCATTTTCCGAAGAAAAATAACGTACAAGCTACCCATGAAAGGACTGCCACTTGCCGTTTTTTCGAGGTGTCAATAATATACAAGTTGCTCATGAAGAGACCGCCGCTTGATGTTTTCAAAAGTGACAATAACACACAAGTTACTCATGAAGAGACCGCCGCTTACTGTTTTCTCAAAGGTATCAATAACATACAAGTTACTCATGAAGAGATCACCGCTTGATGTTTTCAAAGGTGACAATAACATACAAGTTTCTCATGAAGAGACCGCCGCTTGCTGTTTTCTCAAAGGTGTCAATAACATACAAGTTGCTCATGAAGAGACCGCCGCTTGATGTTTTCAAAAGTGACAATAACACATAAGTTGCTCATGAAGAGACTGCCGCTTGCTGTTTTCTCAAAGGTATCAATAACATACAAGTTGCTCATGAAGAGACCGCCGCTTGATGTTTTCAAAAGTGACAATAACACACAAGTTGCTCATGAAGAGACCGCCGCTTGCTATTTTCTCAAAGGTATCAATAACATACAAGTTGCTCATGAAGAGACCGCCGCTTGATGTTTTCAAAGGTGACAATAACATACAAGTTGCTCATGAAGAGACCGCCGCTTGCTGTTTTCTCAAAGGTATCAATAACATACAAGTTGCTCATGAAGAGACCGCCGCTTGATGTTTTCAAAAGTGACAATAACACACAAGTTGCTCATGAAGAGACCGCCGCTTGCTGTTTGTCAAAAGTATCCATAACACACAAGTTGCCTCATGAAGAGACTGTCGCTTGCTGTTTCCCAAAAAGATACCCATAAAATATCGTGAAGATATTGCTGGAGGTGAGAACCAATAATTTCATCGAGGATGGACAAACTGCTCATGAAGAGACCTCCATTTGTCGTAGAGAAATCAGAAATAATCAAACTGCTCAAATAAGGAGTCAGTCGCTTGTTGTCATGTCGATATTCCAGAAGAAGGTTGTGATAACACTACTGGGGAATAAAGTTCATCTTCAATGGGGAACCATGAATAAATCCTTCTTGAGGAGACCAAGTATTTACGTTGCAAAATAAATGCACTCTCCATCTAGGTTTCACAGCCTAGAGAGATCCACAGGGTATCATTCACAAGAGACAAAGCTCAATCCAGGAATAAACTGGAGAGAAAATAGTCAAACAAGACTCCACCCAATGAGGAAATAACTCAAATGGGGATTTATCCTATCCAGAGATGGAAAAGGAAAGCTAAAGCAAGATTCTTCCACGAGAGTTAACTCAGTGGGGAATTAGAAAGGAGACACACTTTCTGCTTAAGTTGACACTCTATTTGGAAAGATCAAATACACTATTTGAATAGACATAACCAAGGTATACGAACTCAAAGACATCAACAAATATCAATGCGTGTGCATGATGCAAGTATGAACGAATGAATGAATGTCATGTATATGCTGACAAAACAGACAGGGGAGATAGACAGAAGATGATAAGACGTCCCAGTACAACCCGACGCTCAGCTAATCTCAACAAAAGGGGAACATTACTGGAGATAAAAACAAAAGCCATCATTGGAGCAAAGTCCTTTTACAAGGCTTAAATCTCTTTGGAGAGGAAGATATTTTTCGGTAGAAAACCCAAAGTCCAGTCTTCTATTGCAAACAATCCATTGAAAGGATAACAACACAAACAAAGTTTCAGCTGGAAAGAAGTCTTGCTTAGCTGGAGATACTGGGAACACCACCCTCTGATAATGTATGAAAAACATATCTTGACAAATCTGGATTGCCCCTGGGATTAATTTTGGATGCCCCAAGTTTACTGCTGATAAGCTGCGTGATGCACGACAATTCTTGCGAATAGCTTCACCTCTAAAATGCCCCGAGCTATATGGTTGATGAGGAGAAATCGTCTCAAGAGGATTTTACCAAAAGACCTGGCATTCACCATGCTCTGGTGTCTTCAAACTCTTAGAGAGATTCATCAAATCTCTACGTGATTGCCCCGGATTGACTGTAGTCGGCACAACAAAGTCTTCGAATTTTTGCCCCAAACGAGCAAACAAGTTGGGAAAAGCATTAACTGGGAGAAGCAACACGTTCGTGCTTACGGTCTTCAGGTGACATGCCCATGGATATGATTTTTTCTTGACGTGATCCGTCAATTACTCAACATAGTTTCAGGCCTTAAAAGAATAAACTCATCACTGGTGCTTATGTGAGCTTCCTTGATATCAAACAAATGTTTTGCAGTTAGAAAAAGTTTACAATGAGAATAAAAATTCTAATGCAACAATTATGTAAGTCTTGAAGATTTTGAAAGATATCGCACAAATTTTGCGAGTTAAAGCACCATTTATTTTTGTATAGGAAAAACATATGATACCAACATAACTATTTAGAACATTCATGGGAGTCAGGAACACTATCTCATTGAAGTATGCTTTCAAAATAACCTTGCTTCAATTAGGACTTTTGAAGGTTGTAACGTGGTCTGGTTCATGGTTTTTAGAAAAAAGATTTTAAGGCTCAAAATATTTGGTGCCCACCCATTATTCATGATGTTCTCCAACCCTATGTTCAGTTAATTCAACATGAGTGTTCATCTCTCAAAAGGATTTTGTGACAGTCAAGGAAACGACGAGGCTTTCGGAGTAGAAACCACCCTCATGTCTTCGTGTTTGTAGTCACCAATTTGTTCTTTGCTGAGGACTTTTCTTTGCAGTCCTTTTCTTTGCAATTTTTATTTTCCCTAACTTTTTCCTGAACTAATTCTTTTGAATTGATAGTCCAGCGGGATTGCCTAATTTGCTTAAGCCGCACATTTTCAAGTTTTCGACTTAGCAGGCTTTTTCTTTTTTTTCTTGATCTTTGATTTTTGAACAAAACGTGTGATATTAGATTTACTTGTTGAGAGGATTGTGACTGCCTCGTTTCTTGATGAATGAGGGATAAAATTGTGGTTCCACATCTTCTGGCTTCATTATACATGAAGGATAGCCCTCGCAGTTTCTCTTCGGAAATATCTTCCTTTTAAATTTTGAACACTCAATCAGATTAACTGAAAACTACCCTACCCCAGGTTAAAATTTGAGGGTTTTTTCGTATAGAAAAGAAACTCCTACTTCAAGGCTCAAAAGGGGTTATCAAGGGATTATCTTCCTTATATATCCAGTGTTTAGGGATTTGAAACAATGCCTGTACATCGTCAGCAAGATTTTATTCAAAAAGCATACAACCAGAGATTTTGTGTTTTTAGATCATCATCCTCCCTTCAATCTCTGCCTAGGCAAGAGAATGGGCAACAAGTTGGTATCATAATGCCAAAAGAAATTTAAAATTTGAAAACAAATATGAGTGAAACGAATGAATTTCTTCAAGACAAACATACTCATTGTATTAAGATAATCATACAGATGCAAACAAGTTCTTACATGCAAACAATGTTTTGATAAACAAGAAAAATTACAAAAAGCGGAAATAAGTTAATGATCTGGGAAGGCTTTCCATCTGGACTTGAATTACCGAAAACATCCTTCAAGAATCAAAGTCACCATCAATCATGTTTACTCTTCGGCGCATGCTTGATTTGAACTTCAAAACCAACGTCCTTGAATGACAAGATACCACTTCTGACCAACTTCTAAACCTCAATCTTCAAAGCAAAGCAACCCTCCAAGTCATGCCCAGGATCACCTTGATGAAAGGTACAAGCCAAATCAGCTTTATAGTACCAATGTATCTTCTCAGGAACCTTCGGTGGAGGTCGGGTCTGAACCAAATTCCTCTGCATCAGGATAGGGAACAACTCTGTATAGGTAATTGGAATTGGATCAAACTGGGTCTTCCTCTGATTAGGAACTTGCTGATTCTGATGATGAATGGGAGGAACATGATGATTTTGACGATGAATATTTCTTCCTATGGTTCTCTTCTTGGAAAAGTTATTATCAAACTTCTTCACACCATTAGCTGAGCTACCATCTTCATATGAACATCCCTTCCCAACATCTTCTTCTAGACGCACTCCCACATTCACCTTGTTAGGAAAGTCATTAGGTGCATTAACCATCACCTTCTCATGAGAGAATGATTTTAGAGTTTCAGTGAATACTTTTATCATCGCTTTCTCCCTCCTAGAAGGATTGACTTGGGCGGCAACCAAAATTTCGACCAAACCAGTTAAGTGCTCCACACTAGCTTTCAAATTAGTCATCTCTCTACGGAGTTCAGAAACCTCTTGCTTGATATTCTCCATTGTCCTCTTAGCGTGAGTGTTGTACTGGTGAGACCAAAGGAAAAAATTAAGACTTGGAAATGACCTTTGAAAGTGAAACAAAAAATATAGAGTAATGCATGATATGTGAATGTAAAAGAGTTTTTTATTTGATCTTCAAGGTATTAAGTTGTAAACATCAAGGTATGAAGATAGAAGATGAATTTTAAATTGGCTCCAAACATTGATCAAGTTATCATCAAGATCAATCATCCATTTTGGTGGATTAGGGCTTTCGCCCTATCAACACCCAAGATCCATTGAGCTTGACGAAACTTGTGATGTTTACAAAGAAAGACCTCCAAATTCCTTCAAAGTCAAGTGAAAAGGGTTTTATGGATGCATGAATGCATGGCTATGCAACAACCACAAGCAAGGTCACAAATAAAGTCGAAAGGTTCAACGTCACGAGCATGGAGTCAAGGTAAGGAACACCCCCAAGGTATGTACTAACAGTTTAATCACACCTGTAGAACAAGGTTCTAAGAGTTCCCGGAGTCTACATTCCTCCTTCGGATATTACCAACGTCTTGATTACTCAATAATCAGCAATATTCTCAAGAGAAACTCATCCGAGCGTAGCATCGCGTAACAATTACTTCCGGATTACTCCGTTATAATCTCCGCGCTACACCTAAAAGGCCAAGATGGGTTAGGGTTCTACGGTTCCCAGCTTCTCTGGCTCCCAGGTCGAAAATAATAATGTCTTCCTGATTACTCGGTAAACAAATATTACGTTCAAAAGGGCCTTCCACTGAGTGGGGGATCTCATGCCTCCTTCTTCGGGATTACTCCCTCAAAGTTAACATGACTATACCGCCCGTCCTATTCCTAAGTGTAACTTAGTCCGGGTATAGGACTTGTCCTTTGTAAATATTATCAACACCCAAATAACATAATATATACATATAATCAAACAATCAAATAATGATAAAACAGATAAAACAAATTAGGCTTAACCCACTTAGGGATGGACCAGCAAGAGGTCAATCTTTCCCCAGCAGAGTCGCCAATTCTGTAGCGGTGAAAATCGGAGATCAAGCTATTAATTAACTTGACTCACAAAAGCAAGAGTCGCCACCGCGCTTTATTATTTCCAAGGGAAAAGGGAAAAGAGCGAAATAAAACCCTAAAATATGCAATGTAAAATAATACTTAAAAGTAATAAAAATACAATGCGTTTTTGAAAGAGATCGAGAGTTCGGGGGTTGGTTATACAATGGGAAGGTATTAGCACCCAATGCATCTGCGGTACTCCGCAGGAACCTTTTGAAATATCTGTTTTTGGTTAAAATTGTTTGTTTAGTTAAATGGGTATGGATGAGATTTTAGGAATGTAGTGTCCAATAATTTACAACCAAATCGAATTGCGATAAAAATGTATATGTAACGTAAAGTATAAGAATAGCAAATGTATATTGTCAAATGTAAAGTGTATTGTGTAGGTGTACGTGTACGTATATTTTATTTACAAGTTACGAAATGTGAATTTAAATGTATAATTAAGTATGTATTTGTTTTGTATTTTGGTTAAGTATGTACAAATAAGCAAATTTAATAAAAGAAAAGAAAATATCTTAAGTTCTATTTTTTATGTATTTATGTTAGTATATTTGTATTTAGTATTTTTATATACAAAATGTTTTAGTTAAAAAGAATATTCAAACTAAAAAAAATCTATTTCTTTATGTATTTTTTTTATAAATGTTTTAAGCAAGATTTACATTAAAAATAAAAAAGGAGTTTTAATAAAAGAAAAGAAAAAAAGGTTTTAAGTTTTATGTATTAATCCAAACAAATTTTAGTAAGAAAAGATGAAGAAAAAAAGGGGTAAATGGGCCAAAAGGGAATTAGTGCTTAGTCAGAATTGGAAGCCAAAAGGGGGGGGGGGGGGGGGTGCCAATTAGAATGGATTTGGGCCTAGGCGCTGGAGAAAGGGCAAGGCCCAAGACTTGGAACAAAAAATCTGTTTTGGGGTTTCAGGGTTATTGTGTTCAGTTGTGACTTTAGGGTTTGCTGAGGCGCGCCGTTTGTTCATCTTCGTCTTCGTTCATCTTTCGTTCGTTTGGCCATGGATTCAGAACAACATCTTCCTCGCCTAAGCCACCAACGCCACCGTTTTCCATTCTCCCTCAGTGTACTGTTCAGGCGACGCTTGTAAGGTTGTTAGGGCTTTCGTTGTATCTTTTGATTTTTATATTTCGATTGGGTTTTGATTTATGTATTTTCTTTTGTCATTTTGATATGCATGAAAAGGAGATGAGTATACTACCTCTTGGAGACAGAGGAGGAGGGAACCTGGAGGCGTTTGGAGGGCCGGCGAGCGGAGGGACAGTGCTTGATGAACTTGGTGTCCTGGTTTGTACTTTGCCCTTTTTTTTTGTTGCCTTGATGATGATGATGAACTGAACCACTTCGATATTTTTCTCTTCTTCTCTCTTTGCTGCCTTGGTGATGATGATGAACTGAACCACTTTTATATTTTTTTTCTCTTCTTCTCTGCCTCGTTGCTTGCTTAGTTGCCTTCTGTATGCTTATTTTTCCTTTGAGTTGCCTGTTGATATGTTGCCTTCGAATGCCCCTTCTGTTGGACTATTACCTTGTATGCTTGACTATTGTTTTACTGCCCTGTGATGAATTTTTCTGAGGGCCTGTGTGTTTGGATTTGCTCAGGCCGGTTTGGATGCTTATCTGGTTTTTTGAAACTTTAGCAGGTTGGTGCTATTATCTTTGAGTGCAGGTTTTTGGCTTTTGATGAGTTTACTGGTTTTTGATGGTTAAGGGATTATGCTTCAGTTTTTGGCATGGCCCAGGGGTTTTGACAGTAGGTTGTATGTTTTCTGGTTTTTGTTTAGCATGGCTGTTGGTTTAAGGTTATGCTACAGGTTGTTGAGGCTAAAAGGCTTATGCTTTGAAAGGCTTCAGGTTTTTGAGAAGGTTGAGAGTTTTTACTGGTTTATGCAGGTTCTTTGAGTGAACTGGTTTTTTAGGCTTGGGAGCTTATGTTTCAGTTTTGTTTTTTGTTTGTGATATCTATTGAACACAGATTTTGCCTTTGGTTTGAAACTCGTTCCCCCCTTTTTTTCTTGGACTGTGTTCTTTTCATATATGCTTAGGCTTTTTTTGTTTTGGCGCCCATGATGTTTTTGAACTATGCAGTTTTGATATCTTTTCTTTTGGTCAAGCTAATGGGCAGGTTTGCAGGGTTTTAAAATGGAAAGATAATTTTATTACACTTTGTGGACAGTTTTGTTTGCATGCTAATTCCTTCATACTTCTTCCTTCTGCTTCACTGTTTTATTGCAGTTTCTGTGTTTATATTTCTTTATGCCTAAAGCCAAACCAGTAAGCCTACACTTCTCCTTTTTCCTTCTCTCTCTCTCCAATATTTAAGCATATTATATTGCTCAACATATATTAATTCTGAAAAAGCACATTGGCCTGGAAATGATGAACTGAATTTGCTTGCAATAGTAGCCTAACTCTGCATATTTTGTCTTCTTCTTTCCATACTTTGTGCTTCTTGACAGCATTGATGATACTTTTGTGTTTTGACCTCCTTTGGACAGTTTTGACATTGGAACTGAGCTTTGAAATTCAAACATGCCTTAGGCCATTCAGTTTGTAACTTGGACTTTGTTATTTGCCTATGCTGTCTTTGAACTATGCAGTTTTGACAAACTTTGAATTGTGCAATTTTTTACTTGTGCATTCATTTTAAATTTGCAAATATTTTTCATCCCTCTTTGTGAACCGGGAGAAATCCCGTGATTTGAAGAGAGGGTTAACTGATCCCAGCCATTTGCTTTTAATGATGAACCCAAAACTTTAATTGTCTGCTTTTAATTATTTATCTGCTTCTAACTTTTCTTCTTTTCTTTTGCAGATAAAAATTGAATGGAGAGGATTTAGCAACAGATGAAGAATAAAGAATTGAAGATTTAGAAAAACTTAGGATATTCTTATTTTAAATTTAATTATTGTAACTATTATTATTATAAATACCGTGTAAATGAATACTTGTATTTACATAATAATTTGTAACAAATACTTAAAGATGAAATAAAAATTATTTTTATCCAATTAATTCTTTTTATCCTTTTCAATTATTTATTTTATTATTTATAATTCTAAAATTATAATAAATGGAAATAAATTCCAATTATCTAAACTCAGAATAATAAACAATTAAATAAACAATGTTTCAGCATCGATCAACTAATAAATCTGGTGCTTCACAAATCCAAAGCAAAGCACAGTCAATCACAACAACTGCCCAGACGTATTTTCCCTTTACTGATTTTAACCAAACATTGCAAATCCAATCCAAATGCATCTTTTCACTGACTTAGTCAAACAATGCGAATTCAATCCAAATCTCGGAATAATTTGCAAAGCACCATAGAATTAAATCTTTCTGAGGAACCACACATGAAAACCCTAATTCCTGATTAACCGTCAAAGAAACGTCCGCCTGATCGAAGCTGAACCAAAATCAACCAAATCCCTAAGCAAACTGTTTGAATTGTTCCAGACCCTTCAAAAACTAAAGGAAACCCTAATTTTATCTGACTGACGAGAAAAGTCTGTTTGACCGATTCTTGAGTCAGTTTGAAAAATCAGGAAACGCCTGAAGCTGTGATTTCTTGAGGAAAAATGCGAGGGCAAAAATTGGGGTACAACACATATGTCCTAAGAGATGTCGAGACACTGATATATGATCAAATCACAATGACAAGACAAATACAGTTAAGAGTATTGAAAATAAAAGAACACGCAGAACTGTCAACCTAGTTCAGTATACAACAACATGTACTCTAGGGACTACCAAGCCATGAGGGAAGATGACTAAATAGTATCAATTTGTAGACCCACAGCAAACTGTCACCAGTTTACAATCTACTCACCTAATCACTACTCATTCTTAACATTTACATAAGACTCACATAGGTATGAGACCCTTCTCAATTCGTTTCAATCAAAACAGTGATGAAAAGCATAAGAATGATTGACAACACTTATAACTCAAAGAAACAATACTAATCTTATATCAAGATGATATTAGAGAGGCTTAAAATTAACAAGAACACAAACCTTAATATCTTACTAAAAGATACAATACGTTTTGTACATGTATTATGATTGTAACTTTCTTTTTATAACCTTGAGAGGACTGGATTTGGGCTTCAAAAACACAACAAGTTAGCTGCTTAAAATCTACAAAAACTTCTGCATAAAAATAAGACTTCAAACATATGTTTCCTAAAATGTCTCAACATTTAGAGAAACAAATTAATCTTCTAAATTCAGATAGAATCTCTGATTCTCCAGTCTTGGAAACCATATAGCATAGCCTAATATTCCCAGAATATTTAGATCATGTTAAACCTAAATAGATCCAAGTGTATAGCTGTAACAGACAAGATGTCGGATAATATGGATATGACATCTTGTACAACATGTTTTCTCTGCAAGTTAGAACATCCTATTTTTACATGTTGCTGCCAAATTAGTTTTACCAAAATTGAAGTCAATCATAAAAATAGAGAATTTACAAAGTCAAATCCAATCTTCTGTTATAAATTAGGTGCAAGATCTTCACACAAAAATAGGAACAAATCTTCAAAGTTTCCTAAAAAGTCTCTAAGATCATTTTTTTATGAAATCAAAATAAAACTGCACTTGTTCCTCATAAAATCCCCTTGACCTGCGCAAAATAATGAGATATATCGAAAATGATCTCAAAAATCAAATCAAATATGTCAAGAGATATAACAACAGCACCCGATGTACATCAGCCCAAGTTGTCAAGACATTTGTCTTAATATCTGTCTGATATACATGACAACAGAACCTGTCATGTCAGTTGGTCAAGATGTTGTGATATATTACTCAACATTAGTTTAGAATCATGTTTTAGCAAAATTTATGTTGTTGTACCCCAAAATTTTCCCTCCCATATTCTTCAAAAAAAATTGCCAAGTCATGCTTCAAAATTCCCCAAGGGTTGCACAGTGTAAGAGCCTCCTGAACAGTCAAAATTAGGGTTTTGTTCTGATCAAGAAAATGAAGTTTCCAAGGGTCCAATCAAGTCCCACATGCCTACAAATATGGTCAAGTATCCTCATACAAAGTTTCAAGACTTTCAGCACAAAATTGCACAGTCAAAACCCTAATTGCACTACAGTCAACTGTAGGGGCAAAATGGTCATTTGACAGTCAAAAGTCAAAATTTTTGGTCAACATCTTATTTTGAAGCCACAAACATCATTTGATCAATGCTTGATCATGATTCTCAAAGCTTGGCTCAAAAATCATCAAGATGCAAAAGTTTCTATTTTTGGACAGATGAAAAAGTCAACTGTAACTTGACCAAGGCATAACTTTCTCATGGTTCATCAGAAAAATCCCATCCAAAGCTCATTTTTAAGGGGAAGACATTTCCTACAACTCCTCTTCACACTTCAAGTCCAAGAAATGCTCTCACAAAAAGTTATCAATTTCAACATTATAGGTCATTTTCAAAAGTCAACAAAAAGGCACTTTAAGTCAAAGACCATAACTTGATATTGGTAAATCAAAATGACATGGGACCAAGGAAATTGGTTAGAGGACTTCAAGACCTTTCCAAAATGTCCAAGAACATGATCAAAGATTAAAAATTGAGCAAGATATGCATTGGTGAAGTTGGGAAATTTTTGTGAAATGGCCAAAATCAGTTATCCTTGAAATTTCATTTTTGACAAAAGGGGCCCACTTTTTCCACTTGAATTAACTTGGCCATGCTTCCCACGTGTCCCACCTTTTATTTCAAATTTTTTAATTAATTTTTTCATTTTTTATTGATTTTATTAGATTTAATTAATTTTAAATCTTTTAAAATCAAAGGAAAAATCAAAAAGCCTAATTAAAGAGTATATTTGACTTTGATGGGTCTTGAATCACCTTTAAGCATATGCCAAATTCGTGCAAAGGGCCAAATAGAGCAAGAATTCAAAAATGAGTCAAAAAAGGAAGTTTGGTTATGGAGGTTTATGGAAGATTTTGAACTTGAATGCTGTGATACGGTGGGAGAACTGACTTGAGGTTTTGCGTTTGTTTTCGCAAATGTTTCGGTTGAGCAAGAGTCGCCACCGACTTTTTATTTTATCCTAAGGAAAGGTTAAAAAGCACAGCAAAAAACCTTTTGAGATGTTTTCTTGGGTTCGGGGAGTAGATTATAGAAAGGGAAGGTATTAGCACCCTTTCTATCCATGGTTATCCATGGGCTCTTAGTTACTTGCTTAGATCACTTGCCTTTTGTTTTCAATTGTTTTAAATGGTGCTTGAGTGTGTGGGTTTTGAAAATGTTTTGAAAAGATGCCAATGTGGTGGCAACCTTTGTAATGATCCATGTGGGGATGTATACAAAGATGTATGTCTTTTGAAAAGGTTTTCATTTGTTTTTGAAAGTTGTTTTGAAAGTGTAGTGTTGTGTGGTTTTGAAATTAGGCAAGTGTTTTGTTTTGCAAGTTTTATTCGAGTAACTAAGAGGTTATCTACTCCTAAATTTCTCAAAATATTATTGCTATGTTTCAACCCTTTTAACAAGTTTGTTCCACCATTGAATTTGGTGGACAACCTTATGTTAGGATGTGAAAGGGACAGGCGCGGGTCATCGTTTAGACCATAATTGCAACGGCGTTAAATATCTTTGGGCAATTTTCTTTAAGGGACTTGATCATTTGTTTTTTGCTTGTTTTGAAAAGTTTTATCGAGGGACTATGATCATTCAAATTGTTTGCTTTGCCCAAAGAAGTTCAACATACAATATGGCCCAATTTTGAAAGGCAACAAGTGGAATACCCTAGGGGGTGCAAGTGTGATTTGTGTGTCAATTTTCATGCTTTTTTATCTTGAGATTAGGTCATAACTATTTTTTATCGTTTTTTCGCATACAAACCCTAATTCTAACATGTTATTATTAGAAAGCGTATAAAGTGCGAAATTTAAATTTACTAAGCTATTACAAAACCAAATAGGGGAAGGGGGGTACAAATGTTCAAATGGGGATATTGACAAGAATTTAAATCTAAATTATTACATCATTTTTGAATATTTGCAAAGTAAATAAATTGCATAATTAAATGGAAATTAAACAAATATGCAAAATGCAAAGAGAAAGTTTTTTTTATATGTATGAGAAAAGTATGGTTTATGTAAAATAAAATAAGAAAATAAAAAGTATTATTTTGAGTATTTTTAACTTTTAAGGCAAAAACCCTAATTTTAAAGAAAATGTATTATTATCTAATTTAGTACAAGTATTTATTTATTATTTATAAAAATAAAATAAAATGAAGTATATTATGAAAAAAGGTATTTTGGTATCAAATATTAATAAAAATGAAAAAATTCAAGTATTTTTATATTTTAACTTAAATATATTAATAAACATATATATATATATATATATATATATATATATATATATATATATATATATATATATATATATATATATATATATATATATATATATATATATATATATATATATATATATATATATATATATATATATATATATATATATATATATATATATATATATATATATATATATATATATATATATATATATATATATATATATATATATATATATATATATATATATATATATTAAGTCTTAAATATGCATTATACACAACATAATATATATTTAATATTTTAACAAAATAAATAAAAAAAAGTATTTTCATGTGAAATATTTTCAGAAGGTAAATAAAAAATAAAAAATGTATTTACACTATTTTTCTATTTATTCTAATAATAGTATATATATAATATTTATATACAAACAAAAGAAATAAATCAAATAAATATGCCATATATTCAAAAAAAAGATGGAAAAAATATTTTTATATTTTTTATATCATGAGAAAAAATAAAGAAAGTCAATCAAAAAAGAAAAAGTCAAAAAAGTCAAATAAATAAGCAAATGGGCTCAGGGGGTGTAATAGTAATTAAGTGGTGTGAATAAGAAAAAATGCACAGGCCCAGCCCAAAGATCACTGTCTTCAACCTCTAGCACAAACATTTGAAAAAACGCGCGCCCCTGTTCTTCAATGTCCAACTCTCGATTCCTGGCTTTTCAGCAAAAACTCATAACACAACAAATGTTCAGCATGAAGAGACGGTTCTAACCATGTATGGAACTTGACCTAACTCTCTAAGATGAGGGAGAATTTCTCCTCCCCCAAATCCTAACCTAGTTTTTCTGCCATTTTCAAACTCCAAATTCTCTCTACTCAGGCAAAAGAAATGAAATGTAAAGATATGTACATGTTCAGGGCTATGAGTAGAACCTTGTTTCTTCACAAACTTAAGACTAAAGATGCATGATAAGAGAGATACAAGTTCAAAGTTTTACCTGTGCAGTTGAACTTCTATCTGGAGAATGAGGAACTTCTAGTGCAAGGTAATGATTGGAAAAGCTTCCTTGAGGTCCAGGGATGCTTTTTCAATGCTTACTTTGTCTTGAAACTTCTTGTACCAAGCTATAGAACTTCACCTGCAAGTCAAAAATGTAAAAATGGTGGAAGCTGTTAGAGGGATTACAGGTCAGGTTTTAGGTCATGGTTAGCTTGCACATATGCTAGGGAATGTGTATGGATTGATTTTGGTAAGAATGCTCGAGGGAAATGGGAGTTGGCACTCAAACTGCAGAGGCAACTCTGTTTTTGCAGTTTGAGGATGATTCTGAGATGGAGGGTGTTTTGGAGGTAAAGGATTCGTGCCAAAGCTTGGTTGTGTTCTATGGAAGGTGTTTGATAACTTTGCTCTTGTGTGCTAAGGCTGAGATTGAAGTTGGTACAAGTTATGCAATGTTACTTGAATTTGAAGCAAGCAATGGTCACTTGGTGTTTTAGGTCAGTAGGGGGCCTCTAATCCTGCTGCATAAGCCTCTCTTGATCAGAGCAATTTGCCCATAATCTTGTGCCAATGAGATCCTAACTGTACTTGCTTGGATTTCAATTTGACATAAAGCTAGCTTTTTACAAAAATGGATAAAGCACTTTATCTAGTTTAGGATTAATCTTGCATACAATGCTTGCACTCAAAGAACAACACCTTAACACATTGAATATGCATTAAATTATTGAGTATGGAATGGTTCAAGGACTTGTAATCAAGCATAAAGCAAGCTGATTTCAAATTTGCAAGATTATGAACATGTTTTGATGAAGAACAAAAGTGAATTTTTGCCAACTTGTGAAATTCGAATCTCTCAAGTTATGAGGTTGTTTGATGAGTTCTTGGACATTTTGGAAAGCTTGGAATGTGTACTACAATCCATCTTTGAAATGCAAATTAAAATTCCAAGTGGAAGGGTATGAAAAGTGGACTTGAAGTGGGGTAGAAAACCTTGTCAAAATAGGTTAAAATTTCACTAAGTTAAAAATGGTTTAGTGCCCCTATTCAAAAATTTGTAACTTGAGATACAAGCTTCAAATGAGAAAACTTTGTGAATCAAAGTTGTATATTATGCAAAAAGCTACAACTTTCATGTTTTGACTTTTGTTTGAATCCAAATGGATCTTGGTGAAAATATGGGGCAAAGTTGGGAAAAAATTAGGGTTTTTCATAACTTAGAAAAATTCTAAGTTATGAAAAATTCCATTTTCTAACCCTAATTTACATTTTGTGATTTCTTGGTGAACAAGTTTCATGATTTGGCAAGTTTTGATGAAAAATTAATCTTGACTCTTGATTTTGACCAAAAAGTCAAAGTTTGACTTTTCAGTATACAGTCAAAATTGATCAATTGACTGGGAAATTCAACTGTCAATCTTGTGTACTTGGGATCTTTTGAGCTTGATGAATGTGTCAAGACCATTTCATTGAGTCCTTGAGGCCATGTGTGAGCTTTATTTGCCATTGGTTAGATCAAACAGTCAAAAATTGCCTTTGTGCAGTCAAAACCCTAAAAATGACCATTTTGCCCTTTTGGTGATCTGATCAAATTTCTTGTGGAATTGTGATCCAAACTTGATCAAATGGTCCATATGAATTCAATATGTTGATGTGGGTCAAATTTCATGAGGTTTGACTGTCAATTGGCCATAGTTGACTTTTTCCCCAATACAGCTGATTTCTAGGTCAACTGTCCAATTGACTGGGCAAAACTTGGAATCAAGACTTGAAACTTGGCATGGGTAAACTTGGGAGTCCAACATGAAGTATGAAATCCATCTTAGGAATTTTAGGTCAAAACACCCTTGGGCAAACACAAACCCTAATTTGAGTCCACAGTGCAAGGAGAAGTCTTGAGCAGAGGAAACCCTAACTGGATCTTGATCTTCAAAGGTCTTGTGATGAGAAAATGTTGAGGAAATGGGAGGGAAAATTTTGGGGTACAACAAATGCTATACATTATGGAGCCATAATTCCTCTTCATACACATTGCCTAAGGTATATACAAGTGATCAGAAACCAAATTGGGACCTAAGCTGCGCAGGAACACTAAAAGAAAACTCACACTTTTAGCTTGAAAACTCAAATCTGAAAACATACTTGCAGTATGATTCAAGGCAAGATTCTTATCTCATTAGCTTCCTGAGGCTTCAAGAGGACTTTTCCAATCAAGAACATCATCCCTAACCCTTTGAATCACTGTACAGAAGCCAGACTTTTCTCACTTTTTCTCATAATCGCATTTTACAATTTATGCATTTTCATGGCATTTTGATTGTGTATTCATATTGAGTAATGTATTCTGAAGCTAACCATATGGAGTAATTGCATTTTTATACCCTATATGCAAATATGCCATTGTTGTTTTTTTAGGGTTTGTGAAGCTTCGAATTAGGGTCTTTTGATTAAGGAACAATTGGCTCATGGGACCTAGGCTATCCTACTCAGCGCTCTTAGACGAACACAATGGCACCCTCGCGCCTAATTTCTAATGCGAGGACGCCTATTCGCTATTTTCCAGAAACGTGCCTAAGGGAACGTTTGTAAAATCGTTGCTTCTTCTTTTCATGTTTCAGGAAATAAGCAAAGCGAGGAAGAAGATGCTGAGTTGTAAAGCAATGGTTGGCTGGTTCAAAAATTCGCGCTAAAAGTCCACCAGCGCTTTAGTTTTATTTTATATTAATTGATTGTTAATTGATAAACAAAGAAACAAAGTGGCACAGTTGGCAGGCATATACGTTGATAACCAAGAGGACCTGGGTTCGATCCCAGGTCCCTCACTCTTTCATATTATTTTGTTATTAATGTTTGTGTACAGGTTCAGCGCTAAAGTCCACCATGCACCCACAAAATCAAACCTGCCACGCGTATGCCTAGATCAATCCAAGGGTCACAGTTTGAGGAATATCATGGACGTGAGTCAATGCACTCTCACGCTGGCAGGAGAAGTCAATCAGGCCAAGGTTTATTGGGCCTGAATTACCAAGGTCTCACCTCCAAAATTAGGGGCAGACCCCCTTAGGTTTTGCAAATTTCTTTACATTCTTTGTGTTTTTATTATTTTTACATTCTTTTAATTATTGCTTTCTTTTTATTTAATATTTTCACAATATATAAAAAAACATCAAAAAAAAATCAGAAAAGATGAAAAATAATAAATATTTTTATTTTATTAATTTTGTAAATAAATCCCATAATTAATTTAGTTTTAATTTTAGGTTGTTAATTTAATTCTTTTTTCTCAATAACCAAAAATAATAAAAAATAGACCTTTAGCACTTTTTAACTTTTTTTTATTTTTATTAAATATTTTTATTATAAGTATCATTAACCATTAATTTTGTAAATAAATTTTATAATTAATTTAGTTTTAATTCTAGGTTTTAACTTTAATGCATTTTCTTTAATAAATTAAAAAACAATTAGAATTAGAATTATTTGACTTTTAATTAATTTAATTTTCTTTAATGTCATAAATACAAAAACATAAAAAATAAGTTCTTTCCTTTTTAACTTAGTTTTTTTAATAATTTTATTTTAATTCCTTTAAAGGGTTCAACGCCCTCGCATTCGATTACATTTTTGTTTCGCGCGTTTTATTTATTTCTATTTGTAAATATGATGTATTTGCCCCTAAGCCCTGTAATAGTTAATTAGACATTTATTTTCTGCACTTTATTTTAAATCGGGTCTGGATTAATTTGGCGATATAGACCCGCGCCTTTGTAATAGCGTAGGACCTTTATCTTTTCCGCACTTTAAATTCCCGCACCTTTAACTGTTAAACAATAACATGAAAGAATGAATGCCCAAAAATAAAAATCAAAACGTAGATCACCAATGCATGACAAGACAAACAATAAACTGAAAACGACACACAATTCACACACCACCCCTAGGGTACGCCTCACTGTTTCCTTGCCTCGAAAGGTGATCGTCGAGTAGAGGATGTCTTAGTAAGTCCTCATGATCCGGGAACCTGGCATGAGGGTAGCTTCTAAGGTGTCTTCCCATTGCTCTGGTGATCACCATGTCCCGAACCTCGAATTGACCCGAACACCTCCAACGGTGGTGCTACCTACCTCTCAATGGTGGGATGGCACTACTTTAAAGGACATTTACACAGACAAATTCCTTAGGGTAGGTAGATGACTCATGGATACTTGCTCTTTTCAAAGACAAATCAAAATACTTTTCACACCTTACACTTTTCAAAAAGCTTTCAAAACAACTTTTCAAACACTCTTGAGGACTGATACAAGAGTCGATCTGAAACTTTCAAAGAAACTTTTTCAAACCCACTCACCTTGAAAAGCAAACAAACATTTTTGAAAACAAAATGAGCAAGTATCTAAGAGCCCATGGATAACCATGGATAGAAAGGGTGCTAACACCTCCCCTTTCCATAAATCTGCCTCCCGAACCGAGAGCAATCTCTTTAAGATATTTTTCTGTGCTTTTGTGCTTTCCATTTGGAGAAAATAAAAGACGGTGGCGACTCTTGCTTCCACGATATTTCGCGAACCAGCGTTAAACAGTCAGTTCCAGATCCACCGATCACAGAACTGGCGACTCTGCTGGGGATGTAAACTTAAAGTGAGGTGTACCTTAGGGCTTAGTTCATAACTGTGTTTTCAATTGTATTGATTTGCTTGCTTTACTATTGTGGGTTGCATGGGAGTTACATAGATCCTAACCCGGATCTGGGGGTACCCTGTTTAGGTAGCATAAGTTGTGAGGGACCTGTCCGGCGTAGACCGACACGGGTGAAGCAGTGGCTACGTTGGTGTGGCACCTTGGTCTGTACCGATATCCCTTGTGTTGCAACGAGGAGAATATGGGTCTTCTAAGGAGTCGTTAAGCACCAACAACCTTAGAACCTTAATTGACACAACTTGGCCATTAGAACAGTAGCAGTATGCTACGCCCATTGAGGCTAAACTCTCGTGATGGTTCTGGCCGCAAGAAAAGATTGCGATGATGGAGTTATGACCGATTGAGGGTAGTCAATGATATTGGGATCCTCTAAGAACCCGGTTACTTTGATAGGACAGGTATGAACCAACAAACTGAAAGAGGGTAGTACCTAGACCTCATGCTGGCCTAAACTTTAAGGGTTTGCTTTGTGTGACTTGTGTGCCTTACCATGTTTGCCTGTGTATCTATTTGTGGTGTGCTTTATCATAACATCATAACATCATGAGCATGGCATGCATCCTGCATAAGGACTGACCATTTCAAAGACGAGAGGGTTTCATCTTTGCTCTGTTTTGTAGGACACCATGATGCCTGTGCGAAGGAATACTATCCGGTTCAACTTTGTTCATTCCCCTGAGTTGCTTGAAGAGTTGGTTAGAAGAATTCCAAATACCACTTCCTTCATTCAGAGGCATGGTTCTCTTCTCAGTTTAGTCACTGCAAAGCGGGATCAACAGTTGATGAGTGTTCTGACCCAGTTCTATGACCCTCCGTACCAGTGCTTCACCTTTCAAGACTTCCAGCTGGTCCCTACCCTGGAAGAGTTCTCTGATCTGCTTGGTATCCCTATCTTGGATCGGACTCCCTTTACTGGTTGGGAAAAGACCCTCAGGATGGAGGATGTTGCTGCAGCTCTTCCTTTGACCCATCAAGAGGTAACAGACAACTGGGTAACTAGAAGCGGAGTTAAGGGTTTCTTGGCCAAGTTTCTGATTGGTAAAGCTAACAGTTTCTGGAATGACCTGGACTTTAGGGCATATGAAGACATCCTAGCTCTCTTAATCTATGGGCTAGTCTTGTTTCCTAACCCTGATAACTTCATCAATGTCACTGCCATAAGGATCTTTATGTCTCAGAATCCCGTACCCACTCTCTTGGGTGACATCTTGCAACAACTTCATGCTCGTACTACCCGAAGACGAGGAACCCTATGGTGTTGTATCCCTTTGTTGGTGAGGTGGTTTATTTCGCACCTCCCTAAGTCCGTACTGAAGAACCAAGAAGGAAGAGGTTGGGCTCATAGGTTAATGTCTCTCACCGATAAAGACATCATTTGGACTTGCAGAGGTTTGGATGAGATAGCTATTATTGATCGATGCGGGGAATACCCTAATGTTCCTCTGATTGGTACCCAAGGAGGAATCTCTTACAATCCATGTCTAGCGCTCCGTCAGTTTGGAAGAGCAAGAAGAGCAGGTCCCCATGAGATGTTGGTGCCTCACATCAGTTTTGAATTTCAGGTGGATAGTGACGAGCTACGTCGTAGGTTCATCAAGGCTTGGGACAAAGTTCATAAAGCTGACCCACAAGAGTTAGGGCCAAAAACTTCTTTACCTATGGAAGCCTACTACAAATGGGTTCGCATCCGTGCTCAGAAGTTAGGTATGCCGTATGAAGCTGTCAGACCTATCATTCTTGAGTGTCCTGACAAGGATGGTGTTCCTCCAACTGTCCTTCCTCCTCAGATACCTACTGATTATGAGACATTGAAGAGATCTTGGTCGCAACTGCGAGAAGAACGGGATTCTTACCGGGAAAAGTTCAACGAGCAGGAATTGAAGATCCAGAAGCTGACAAAGCAGTTGGAGAATGAGCGAGCTCTGAATGCCTACATTCGTACTGAGAAGAGGAGACCATGGGATCAATAAGGAGCTCCGGATGTTCTTTTACAGTTTTATTTCCCTTTTCAGTATTTCCTTTCATGTAACGCCTAAGGGCAACCTGTTGAATAATTTCAGTTTCAAAGTTGAATCTAATGAAGTGTGTTCCTTTTTGTTTACAAAGTTGATTCCCAATTGTCTTTGAAAACATAAATCATACGCATTCCATTCATCATATGCATCACAGGTACTCCTCTTTTCAGGTTGCTGACTATTCTTCGCTGTTTATTTCAGCATCATGAACCCTGAATCATCAACCGAGACATCTATCAAGGCCCTTCAGGCACAGAACGCCCAATTTCAGGAGCTGATCATGGGTCTGGATCAAGGTCAAAAAGAGCTGAAGGCTATGCTTCTGAAGAAGAATAAGAAGAAGAAGAGGACTGTGCTATTTAACACTGGGCGCAGACTCGGGAACACCTTGCAAAATGAGGCTGAGAGGACTACTCCATCTGTGGGGGAAGGTAGTCACCAAGAAAGGGAGGTCCCTACTCCTGTGGTCTCTGATACTGAAACAGACTTCAACGACGAACAGTACCCTCCTGCTGAAGACCGGTACAAGCAGCTGGAGGACAGATTAAAAGCTATGGAAATTCAGCGTGTGCCTGGACTGGATTTCGGAGACTTGGGGTTATCTACTGGGGTGGTGATTCCGCACAAGTTCAAGGCACCTGCCTTTGTGAAGTATGACGAGGCTTCCTGTCCCAAGATGCACCTCCGTTCTTATGTAAGGAAGATCCAGCCTTACACAGCAGACATGAACTTATGGATCCACTTCTTCCAGGAGAGTCTTTCAGGGACTCACCTCGAATGGTTCTATCAGTTGGATGGAACCAACATTCGTAACTGGGAGGATCTGGCCACTGCTTTTTACAAGCAGTATCAATATAATTCCGACCTCGCTCCTACGCGTACCCAACTCCAGGGTATGTCGCTAGGGTCGGGTGAAGGTTTTAAGGAGTACGCACAGAAATGGAGAGATCTGGCTGGCAGGGTGCAGCCTCCGTTGACTGATCGGGAGTTGGTAGACATGTTCTTGGGGACCCTATCTGGGCCATTTTTCAACCATCTTATCGGGAATTCGTCTGCAGGGTTCACTGATCTGATTCTGACTGGAGAAAGAATTGAGGCTGGGTTGAAGTCTAGAAAGATTCCGAAGGGTGCATCGTCTAGTTCTGAGAAGAAACCCTTCAAAAAGGAGGCTAGTGCTGTATATGGCTCCCGGAGATCAGAAAGAACTGAGCGCCGCCAATCTGTCAGTGCGGTAATGATTGCTAAGCCTGCTGCCGCTCCTCGGCCAACCAATCCTCAAAGGGCTGAAAGACCCCGGAGAGAGTTTACCCGTTTGAGCATGACCTTATCGCAGATCCTGCCACAGTTGCTCTCAACCAACCTAGTGATTGTCAGAGAGGCTCCGAAGTTCCCCAATACTACATCCCCCAGGTTCAACCCCAACGCCCGTTGCGCTTATCACTCTGATAGCCCAGGGCATAACACAGATGACTGTTGGGCCCTGAAGAATAAGGTTCAGGACCTTATTGATGCAAAGGAGATACAGTTTGAGGCGCCCGAGAGGCCAAATGTTGTAACCGCTCCCATGCCCCAGCATGGAGTGAATGCTGTTGAGGGGGATTTGTATGTAGCTTCGGTGGATGATGTTGTTACTCCGCTGCTGACGGTCAAGAGGAACCTGTTGCTAGCCGGTTTATTTCCGGGATGTAGCAAAGGTTGCCCTCTATGTGTTGCTTCCCCTGTTGGTTGTTCTTTGCTGAAGTCAGGTGTCCAAAACCTGATGGATAGTAAAGAGATTTTGTTCAGAAAGACTGTTGTTCCTGCTGCTCCTGTTGAAGAAGTCTCAATTATTACCATCTTCAACAACCCTTCCAAGGCTCCTTCAAGGAAGCCTGTCCAAATTTTGCCCGTCCACAAGATTGCTCCCATCACCATTACTGTTCCAGGACCCATCCCCTACAAATCTGATAAGGCTGTCCCATGGCACTATGGGGCAGATGTTTATGTTCTGGGTGTGAAACAAGAGTTCGACACTAATACCGGTGTCACCAACATCACCGGGCCTGCTAAGGTCACTCGTAGTGGAAGACTATTCTCACCAGACATTGCTCCTCCGGTAATTCAGAGGCCTTTGATCATCACACCTGCCAGTGTGCCTGTTTCTCCCCCTGACCAAGTTTCCACCCCTGCTGCCGAGTCATCTGATGCTCGGGGCAAGGGGATTGCTGCTGATGTGCCTGCCCGGACGGAGGCACCGAAAACCATTGTTGAGGCTTCCAGGCAGGAAATGGAAGAAATCCTCAAGATAATAAAGAAAAGTGATTTCAACGTTGTAGAACAGCTGGGGCACACCCCCTCCAAAATCTCCATGCTGTCGCTGCTGCTGTGTTCAGAGGCCCATGCCAAGGCCCTGATTGCTTTCTTAAAAACGGCCCACGTACCCCAAGAGACGTCTGCTGATCAGTTCACTGACTGTGTGGCCAACCTAACCGCTGATAATGGCCTGGGTTTCTCTGATGCCGATCTGACAGCCAAAGGGAAGAACCATAATGATGCCCTGCATGTCTCCATTGAATGCAGGGGCACTACTCTTGCTCATGTGCTGGTTGACACTGGTTCTTCATTAAACGTGCTGCCCAAGAAGGCTCTGGATAGGCTGGACTGTGAGGGTCTAGAGCTCAAACCAAGTAACATTGTTGTCCGGGCCTTTGACGGGTCCAAAAGAATGGTACATGGTGAGGTGGACATCCCAATCAGGGTTGGGTCACAGGTCTTCGATTCAAAATTCTATATGATGGACATCCGTCCATCCTATTCTTGTTTGCTGGGTCGCCCGTGGATCCACAAGGCTGGAGCTGTGACCTCCACGTTGCATCAGAAGCTCAAGTACCCGGTCAGGGGGAAGATCGTAACAGTGCAAGGGGAAGAGGAGTACATGGTCAGCCACCTCAACTCCTTCAGGTACGTAGAAATGGATGGGGAGTTCATCGAGACCCCCTTCCAACATTTTGAGGAGGTACCACAAACATTGGCAGCAGCAGAAGCAGTGGTCGAAGAGGTTTCTCCTTTGAAGATGGCCTCCTTAAAGGACGCCCAGGCTGTGATTGAAAGAGGTGAATGTGCAAACTGGGGCAAACTCCCTGATTTTACTCCCAAGACTAACAAGTTTGGGCTGGGTTTCACTACGGAGGCTCAGAAGGCTGTGCGCAAGGCGAGAATTGGAAGACCTCCTGTGCTCATCACCTACTCAGGAGTGAATGCTATTGGAGAGGAAGACGAAGTGGAAGAGTCAGAGTTCGATAGCTGGATCTACCCAACGACTGATGGTGGATTGACCAATTGGACTGCTAAAGACGTTACACCCATAACTTTTGTTCCCCAGTAATGAACTTCTTTGTTTTGGACTTGTAATAAACAATAATTTGAAACTGTATGGCCCGGTGTCTTACCCGGGGCACCGTGGTCTTATTTATGAGGGCTTTTGTTTGTCACTGTCATATATCATAAATAAAAGCATTGGACGTTTTTCACATTTCAAATCTTGCGCTCTTTTTTCCCTTTCTTTATATATTGCAAAACAGCTGTATTTACACACACTCACTCATACAGGTTTCAATCCACTCCGGATCTCACTGGTAACGACTCTGCTACTGCCAGTTATGACTTCGAAAATCCGATCAACTTAGCCGAAGACGAAGGTGAAGATGATTGCGAAGTACCTGGCGAGCTTGCAAGACTGTTACTTCAAGAGGAAAGGGCAATTCAACCACATGAAGAGCCAGTGGAAACAATAAACCTGGGTACCGAAGAAGACAGGAAAGAGGTAAAGATTGGTGCCAACCTAGAGCTCAGCGTGAAGCAACGGTTGACTCGGATGCTGCATGATTATATGGAGATCTTTGCCTGGTCCTACGAAGACATGCCTGGGTTGGATACCGACATTGTAGTCCATCATTTGCCTACCAAGGAAGACTGCCCTCCGGTTAAGCAAAAGGTCCGCCGTATGCGTCCAGAGATGTCTGAGAAGATCAAAGCCGAGGTTATGAAACAGTTTGACGCCGGGTTTCTTGCAGTGACTTCTTACCCTCAGTGGGTTGCTAATGTGGTGCCGGTACCAAAGAAGGATGGAAAGGTCAGAATGTATGTCGACTACAGGGATCTGAACAGGGCCAGCCCCAAGGATGACTTCCCCTACCTCACATCGATGTCCTTGTTGATAATACAGCTCAGCATAAGGTGTTTTCTTTCATGGATGGCTTTTTAGGTTACAATCAGATCAAGATGGCACCTGAAGACATGGAAAAGACTACATTTGTTACTCAGCGGGGCACCTTCTGCTACAAGGTCATGCCTTTCAGACTGAAGAACGCTGGGGCAACCTACCAACGTGCCATGGTTGCTTTATTTCATGACATGATCCATCATGAGATAGAAGTGTATGTTGACGACATGATCGCAAGGTCCCAGACTGAGGAAGAGCACCTAGATCATCTGCAGAAATTGTTTGACCGGTTGAAACTGTACAAGCTGAGGTTGAATCCGAACAAGTGCACCTTCGGGGTAAGATCTGGAAAATTGCTAGGCTTCGTAGTAAGTGACAAGGGCATTCAAGTGGATCCTGCCAAGGTTAAAGCTATTCAAGAGATGCCAGTTCCTAAGACAGAGAAGGAAGTCAGAGGCTTTTTAGGACGCCTGAATTACATTGCTCGATTCATCTCGCACCTGACTGCTACCTGCGAGCCAATCTTCAAGCTGCTGAAGAAAGATTAGGTAGTACATTGGAACGATGAATGTCAGGCTGCTTTTGATAGAATCAAAGAGTATCTCCAAGAACCACCCATCCTTATGCCACCGGTTGAAGGGAGACCTCTGATATTATACCTGACAGTGCTTGACAACTCAATGGGGTGTGTGCTGGGGCAGCATGACGAGTCTGGCCGAAAAGAGCACGCCATTTATTACCTTAGCAAAAAGTTTACCGACTGTGAGACCCGATACTCACTGCTTGAGAAAACTTGATGAGCTTTGGTATGGGCTGCTCGCCGACTGAGACAGTATATGCTGACTCACACTACCTTGTTGATCTCAAAGATGGATCCTATAAAGTATATATTTGAAAAGCCTGCTCTGTCTGGGAGAATTGCAAGATGGAAAATGATCTTGACGGAATACGACATTCAGTACACAACCCAGAAAGCCATCAAGGGAAGTGTATTGGCAGACCACTTGGCACATCAGGCCGTAGATGACTATCAGTCAATGAACTTCGAGTTTCCAGATGAAAGCATCATGATAGTAACTGATTGTGAAGTACCTGGACCGGATGAAGGACCCGAGGAAGGGTCCCGATGGTCTATGCACTTTGACGGAGCCTCCAATGCTTTGGGTAATGGTATCGGCGATGTAATCATATCCCCTCAAGGCACTCATACTCCACTCACTGCCCGGCTATGTTTCAACTGCACCAACAACATGGCGGAGTATGAGGCGTGCATCATGGGACTCAAAGCTGCAATTGACTTAAGGATTAAGTTTCTAAGTGTCTTCAGAGATTCCGCTCTCGTGATCAACCAGATCAAAGGCGAGTGGGATACGAAACATCCGAACCTTATTCCTTACAGAGAATGTGTGTTGACAATGATCCCCCATTTCACAGAGATAACCTTTGAACATTTCCCGAGAGAGGAGAATCAGTTAGCGGACGCGTTAGCCACAATGTATTCTATGTTCAAGGTCAAATGGGATAATGAGGCTCCCCGGATCATCATCTAGAAACTGGACGAACCGACATACTGTTGTGATCTCGAGACTGAATTGGTGACTGAGAAGCCTTGGTACCATGAGGTGAAGAGGTACTTGGAAGCTCAGGAATACCCTGAAGGTGCATCTGTCAACGATAAGAAGTTTCTGAGAAGGTTCGCAGCAAAGTTCTTCCTTAGCAACAACGTCTTATATAAACGAAACCATGATTCGACCTTACTGCGTTGTATGGATAAGACTGAAGCAGAAAGGATTATGGCGGAGCTGCATGAGGGTACCTTCGGAACACATTCCAGTGGACACACTATGGCTAAGAAGATCCTTCGGGCAGGGTATTTCTGGTCCACAATGGAAGCTGATTGTTACCAATATTCTCGGACGTGTCACAAATGCCAGGTTTATGCAGGCAAGGTGCATGTTCCTCCAGTTCCTCTGAATGTCCTGACTGCACCTTGGCCTTTTGCAATGTGGGGCATTGATATGATCGGTGAGATCAGACCTACAGCATCTAATGGGCATCGCTTCATCCTAGTGGCGATTGATTATTTTATAAAGTGGGTCGAAGCAGCTTCCTACGCTACGGTAACCAAAACTGTTGTGGCACGGTTCATCCGGCATAATCTGATCTGTCGATACGGAGTCCCTGAGAGGATCATTACAGACAACGGTACCAATCTGAATAATAAGATGATCACTGAGCTCTGCGAGCAGTTCAAAATACAGCACCACAATTCTTCTCCTTACAGACCGAAGATGAATGGGGCTGTAGAAGCAGCAAATAAGAATATCAAGAAAATCGTGCAGAAGATGACAGTGACTTATAAAGATTGGCACGAGATGTTACCGTTCGCTCTACATGGGTACCGTACCTCATCTAGGACGTCAACCGGGGCAACTCCTTTCTCTTTGGTTTATGGTATGGAGGCAGTCTTACCGATCGAAGTGCAAATACCCTCTCTCCGAATAATGAAGGATGCAAATCTGAACGAAGATGATTGGATCCAGACACGACTTGATCAGCTCAACCTTATTGATGAAAAGAGACTTGCTGCTATCTGCCATGGTCAGACGTATCAAAAACGGATGATCAGGGCATTTAACAAAAAGGTCAGACCACAGGAATATCAAGTCGGGGATCTGGTAATCAAGCGAATCATCCTTCCTCAGAGTGATCCAAGGGGCAAATGGACCCCTACCTACGAAGGGCCATTTGTGGTTAAACATGTGTTCTCAGGAGGAGCCATGATTCTAACCACCATGGATGGTGACGACCTTCCTCACCCCGCCAATGCAGACATAGTAAAAAGATACTACGCATGAAAAAAGACCCGCTAGGCTGACATGCCTAGGCAAAAATTAGGGCTTCCCGTCGAACCAAAAGGGTTCGGGCAAAATGAAGGGATGAAATGAAAAAATATGTACACCCGGCAAGTCGAAAACCTGAAAAGGCGGCTTGGGCAAAAATGGGTATCCCGGTGGACTGAAAACCCGAAAGGGCGGTCCAGGCAAAAATTAGGGATAAAGCGTAATACTATGTCTCATTGATCACTTTGCAACCAGAATCCGGTATCTACACCAAGTTCAGACGGCATCGATCAGTCAGCTTCATTCTTCATTTAGGTCATCAAGTGATGAGACGCTCGGAGTTATAAAGGCGATAGCAGAGTTGAAACCCAGTGGGATCATTCATTTCACACAGCTGTTTTATTTTCTTTTGTACAAAACTTGTATAAACTCTTTTGTTCGGCGGCGTTCTCTTACTAGGACGTCAGCCTCTTGTACATAAAACGCCTATTTACAGGCCATTCAAAAATCAATACAAATATACTTTTCAGTTAAAAGTGCCAATTATTTTTCTTTTTCTGTTTTGTTTTGCGAAGAACGTCCAAGGTTCAATTTGTGATATATGCATTGACAATAATTTGCTAACTCATGAATACTTGCATACAAAACAAAGGATTAATTACAGGTAACATTAGAAACAGGGACAATAAAGAGTTGTCTAAGCAATCTAATTGTTCTGTCCTCCAAGGTATCAAGGTAGGTTCGGTTGAAGAACACAACCAGCATATCTTAATTCCCCAGAGAGTACGTCAGCGAGTCCACATACTCTTCTCCAGCAAAGTTACAGTCAGTCTTAAGGAAGTTGGGTATACTCCCGTAGATCTCAACATTCCCCAGCAGCATGTATACATATATTCTTAACAAGCATCCCCGACAATATTGGTCTAAAGATTGTTCCCCGACGGCATATCAAACATTCAAAGGAATCACTTCCCCCGCAGTTCAAAACTTCCCCAAGAGAGTTCAATCCAGTTCCCTAGGAAAGTTGGAATTCATCTCCCCAAGCAGTAAGCTTATCCCCAGTAGATTCTGGAAGCTTATCCCTCGCAGAGCACGAACGCGTCGCCCGGCTTTATTTAAAGAGTTATTTCCTTAACAGGATATAACTGGGTTATCCTCAGCCAAAAGCCACTGAAAGATCGTCGTCGACACAGTCCTCTTATCCCCAGCGAAGTCTATCAACACTTCCAAGACAGCAAAGATATCCCCAGCAAGTTACAAAATACCTCTCTCCCCACAGAGTATTGCTTCCCAGCAAGATCGCTAGAGTACTTTTCTCCCTGCAGAGTTATCCATTCGCCAGGTTTATTCCCCAACGGAGTTATCTTCTCCTGCCAGTATTCTTGCAACTATCATCCCCAGCGGAAGCAAAGATCTACTTGCCAACATCAGCCCAGGAGTGACTTCCCGGCACCCGTCAAGGATTTATTTTCCTAGACGAAAACATACATTCCTAAACATCACATACATCATTATAGCGTGCATAGACGCATCATACAAATCTCATTTATGTTGAGAACATCATCGCTTGATCCATATCATGCATTGCATATGACTGACCTCTATCTTTCAGGAAATATTCAGTTAAGTTCTCAATCATATTTCAAGACCTAGACCGGTTCAGTTAATCGACTCCAAAGATTTCTTATCCAGTCCAAGGCTTTCTCTAGTCCAGCTAAATCGACCCCAAACAGATTTTCTGATGAAGATTCAGTAGAAGTTATCCCAGGTTTTTCTCAAACGTCCGCTTTTGAGATTATAATTTCCCATGGTTCTCTCCCCAATGCTGTGGAGACGATAATTCCATTCCAGGTTTTTCTCAAACGTCCTATTTTGAGATTATAATTTCCTATGGTTCTCTCCCCAATCCTGCGGAGACGATAATTCCATCCCAGGTTTTTCTCAAACGTCCGCTTTTGAGATTATAATTTCCTATGGTTCTCTCCCCAATGCTGCGGAGACGATAATTCCATTCCAGGTTTTTCTCAAACGTCCGCTTTTGAGATTATAATTTCCTATTGTTCTCTCCCCAATCCTGCGGAGACGATAATTCCATCCCAGGTTTTTCTCAAACGTCCGTTTTTGAGATTATAATTTCCTATGGTTCCCTCCCCAATCCTGCGGAGACGATAATTCCATTCCAGGTTTTTCTCAAACGTCCGCTTTTGAGATTATAATTTCCTATGGTTCTCTCCCCAATGCTGCGGAGACGATAATTCCATTCCAGGTTTTTCTCAAACGTCCACTTTTGAGATTATAATTGCCTATGGTTCTCTCCCTGATCCTGCGGAGATGGTAATTCCCACCAAGATTCTCTCAATAATTGCTGTTGAAGTTGAAGTCGCCCAAGGTTCTCTCACCGTTCCTGTTGAGGTAGTAACCACCCCTGGTTCATTCATCACCGTTTGAAGATCCAGATCCAGCTCCTGTAGCCAGTCAGGACACATCCATACCAAGCATTTGAAAACCAGCTCCTGCAACATGACAGGTACTCATTTTTTCTTTTGCAGGTACGCAGGTTCTCGCTAAGGAATCTCTTACGCGATCAACATCCCGATGGCATCTATAAGCCCATCATCCTATTCATCAATCTCTAAATGGCATCTATAAGCCCATTTCCATCACACTGCTACTATGTGAGCGCAAATTTCTGGGCACTCTAGTGTTCAATCATCTTCCACCTTCGGATTACGAAAGGCATATCAGCCAATCTGCATCCTCAGGTCTAAGAAGATTGAACAGGGGCAACTATTGTACCCCAAAATTTTCCCTCCCATATTCTTCAAAAAAAATTGCCAAGTCATGCTTCAAAATTCCCCAAGGGTTGCACAGTGTAAGAGCCTCCTGAACAGTCAAAATTAGGGTTTTGTTCTGATCAAGAAAATGAAGTTTCCAAGGGTCCAATCAAGTCCCACATGCCTACAAATATGGTCAAGTATCCTCATACAAAGTTTCAAGACTTTCAGCACAAAATTGCACAGTCAAAACCCTAATTGCACTACAGTCAACTGTAGGGGCAAAATGGTCATTTGACAGTCAAAAGTCAAAAATTTTGGTCAACATCTTATTTTGAAGCCACAAACATCATTTGATCAATGCTTGATCATGATTCTCAAAGCTTGGCTCAAAATTCATCAAGATGCAAAAGTTTCTATTTTTGGACAGTTGAAAAAGTCAACTGTAACTTGACCAAGGCATAACTTTCTCATGGTTCATCATAAAAATCCCATCCAAAGCTCATTTTGAAGGGGAAGACATTTACTACAACTCCTCTTCACACTTCAAGTCCAAGAAATGCTCTCACAAAAAGTTATCAATTTCAACATTATAGGTCATTTTCAAAAGTCAACAAAAAGGCACTTTAAGTCAAAGACCATAACTTGAGATTGGTAAATCAAAATGACATGGGACCAATGAAATTGGTTAGTATACTTCAAGACCTTTCCAAAATGTCCAAGAACATGATCTAAGATTAAATATTAAGCAAGATATGCATTGGAGAAGTTGGGAAATTTTTGTGAAATGGCCAAAATCATTTATCCTTGAAATTTCATTTTTGACAAAAGGGGCCCACTTTTTCCACTTGAATTAACTTGGCCATGCTTCCCACGTGTCCCACCTTTTATTTCAAATTTTTTAATTAATTTTTTCATTTTTTATTGATTTTATTAGATTTAATTAATTTTAAATCTTTTAAAATCAAAGGAAAAATCAAAAAGCCTAATTAAAGAGTATATTTGACTTTGATGGGTCTTGAATCACCTTTAAGCATATGCCAAATTCGTGCAAAGGGCCAAATAGAGCAAGAATTCAAAAATGAGTCAAAAAAGGAAGTTTGGTTATGGAGGTTTATGGAGGATTTTGAACTTGAATGCTATACATTATGGAGCCATAATTCCTCTTCATACACATTGCCTAAGGTATATACAAGTGATCAGAAACCAAATTGGGACCTAAGCTGCGCAGGAACACTAAAAGAAAACTCACACTTTTAGCTTGAAAACTCAAATCTGAAAACATACTTGCAGTACGATTCAAGGCAAGATTCTTATCTCATTCCTGAGGCTTCAAGAGGACTTTTCCAATCAAGAACATCATCCCTAACCCTTTGAATCACTGTACATAAGCCAGACTTTTCTCACTTTTTCTCATAATCGCATTTTACAATTTATGCATTTTCATGGCATTTTGATTGTGTATTCATATTGAGTAATGTATTCTGAAGCTAACCATATGGAGTAATTGCATTTTTATACCCTATATGCAAATATGCCATTGTTGTTTTTTTAGGGTTTGTGAAGCTTCGAATTAGGGTCTTTTGATTAAGGAACAATTGGCTCATGGGACCTAGGCTATCCTACTCAGCGCTCTTAGACGAACACAATGGCACCCTCGCGCCTAATTTCTAATGCGAGGACGCCTATTCGCTATTTTCCAGAAACGTGCCTAAGGGAACGTTTGTAAAACCGTTGCTTCTTCTTTTCATGTTTCAGGAAATAAGCAAAGCGAGGAAGAAGATGCTGAGTTATAAAGCAATGGTTGGCTTGTTCAAAAATTCGCGCTAAAAGTCCACCAGCGCTTTAGTTTTATTTTATATTAATTGATTGTTAATTGATAAACAAAGAAACAAAGTGGCACAGTTGGCAGGCATATACGTTGATAACCAAGAGGACCTGGGTTCGATCCCAGGTCCCTCACTCTTTCATATTATTTTGTTATTAATGTTTGTGTACAGGTTCAGCGCTAAAGTCCACCATGCACCCACAAAATCAAACTTGCCACGCGTATGCCTAGATCAATCCAAGGGTCACAGTTTGAGGAATATCATGGACGTGAGTCAATGCACTCTCACGCTGGCAGGAGAAGTCAATCAGGCCAAGGTTTATTGGGCCTGAATTACCAAGGTCTCACCTCCAAAATTAGGGGCAGACCCCCTTAGGTTTTGCAAATTTCTTTACATTCTTTGTTTTTTTATTATTTTTACATTCTTTTAATTATTGCTTTCTTTTTATTTAATATTTTCACAATATATAAAAAAACATAAAAAAAAAATCAGAAAAGATGAAAAATAATAAATATTTTTATTTTATTAATTTTGTAAATAAATCCCATAATTAATTTAGTTTTAATTTTAGGTTGTTAATTTAATTCTTTTTTCTCAATAACCAAAAATAATAAAAAAATAGACCTTTAGCACTTTTTACCTTTTTTTTTTATTTTTATTAAATATTTTTATTATAAGTATCATTAACCATTAATTTTGTAAATAAATTTTATAATTAATTTAGTTTTAATTCTAGGTTTTAACTTTAATGCATTTTCTTTAATAAATTAAAAAACAATTAGAATTAGAATTATTTGACTTTTAATTAATTTAATTTTCTTTAATGTCATAAATACAAAAACATAAAAAATAAGTTCTTTCTTTTTTAACTTAGTTTTTTTAATAATTTTATTTTAATTCCTTTAAAGGGTTCAACGCCCTCGCATTCGATTACATTTTTGTTTCGCGCGTTTTATTTATTTCTATTTGTAAATATGATGTATTTGCCCCTAAGCCCTGTAATAGTTAATTAGACATTTATTTTCTGCACTTTATTTTAAATCGGGTCTGGATTAATTTGGCGATGTAGACCCGCGCCTTTGTAATAGCGTAGGACCTTTATCTTTTCCGCACTTTAAATTTCCGCACCTTTAACTGTTAAACAATAACATGAAAGAATGAATGCCCAAAAATAAAAATCAAAACGTAGATCACCAATGCATGACAAGACAAACAATAAACTGAAAACGACACACAATTCACACACCACCCCTAGGGTACGCCTCACTGTTGCCTTGCCTCGAAAGGTGATCGTCGAGTAGAGGATGTCTTAGTAAGTCCTCATGATCCGGGAACCTGGCATGAGGGTAGCTTCTAAGGTGTCTTCCCATTGCTCTGGTGATCACCATGTCCCGAACCTCGAATTGACCCGAACACCTCCAACGGTGGTGCTACCTACCTCTCAATGGTGGGATGGCACTACTTTAAAGGACATTTACACAGACGAATTCCTTAGGGTAGGTAGATGACTCATGGATACTTGCTCTTTTCAAAGACAAATCAAAATACTTTTCACACCTTACACTTTTCAAAAAGCTTTCAAAATAACTTTTCAAACACTCTTGAGGACTGATACAAGAGTCGATCTGAAACTTTCAAAGAAACTTTTTCAAACCCACTCACCTTGAAAAGCAAACAAACATTTTTGAAAACACAATGAGCAAGTATCTAAGAGCCCATGGATAACCATGGATAGAAAGGGTGCTAACACATTCCCTTTCTATAAATCTGCCTCCCGAACCGAGAGCAATCTCTTTAAGGAATTTTTCTGTGCTTTTGTCCTTTCCATTTGGAGAAAATAAAAGACGGTGGCGACTCTTGCTTCCGCGACATTTCGCGAACCAGCGTTAAACAGTCAGTTCCAGATCCACCGATCACATATGTCATCCATAAAACCATGGATCTAACAAGTTAATATAACATATTGTAGAGCTCATAATGTAGATCTCCATAGAGAAGGGTCAACCCGTGTATTATTATCATGCTTTCTCAGCTTACAATGGCTAAATATTGGTGTACTTATCCCATTTGCATCAGCCATGTTAGCCTTGGACAAAAGATCTTTGACGTATTTGATTTGTGGAAGCAACATAAAACCATTGTGTTGGACGTGTGACTCCTTGCAGAAGAGTGGTGTGAGAGTTAATTATGGAAACGAAACAAAAATTCAAAGTAAAAAATTGGAAAATTAAAAACTAAAGGAAAAGAGATAACACCGGAAAATTATTTAGGTTCAGTTAAAAAGACTTAATTTTGTCCCCATGAATTGGTCTTAAGAGTATCTACTATGCTTGAAAGCTTTTAGAAGGTTATTCTCGTAAATCCTATTATACAAGGAAATGAAGTTTCAGGTTAAATTCTAATCAAACAAAGATTTTGCACAGACTAATCTCTAACCAAGACGGAGTTCTGATTTGACTATCCTCCAAACCAAACTTGTATTTTATGATGGATGACCACGAACTAAACGAAAATTTATACCGGAATGATCTCAAACTTACTAATATTTTACGTCGGTCTGCTCAGAAACCCAAGGATATTTTACATCAGGTTGATCTTGAACCAATTAAGCTTTTAACACAATTGAACTCAAGAACCTTTGTGAAGACTTTTACAGGATGATATTCATAAACTAAAAGAGATATTTTTCTAGAATGTCGGAGACCACGAATTAAACAATGACTAAAACTAATCCCCCAAATACAAATAAGAGCTTTTTAAATGGCTTAGCTCACAACCATAATAATCACTTCCTAAGGAAGAATTATTTACTTAAGAGAAAAGTCTATTTTTGATAAATTTATAATTCTTCCCTACCTTGAATAATATTTCTCACTAGATTCAAGAACCCTCTCAAAAAACTATGGTTAAAATATGAAAGATTTAGAGAGATTATAAGAGAAATGAAAAGTGAGACTTCTTTAATTATTAGAACTTCAACTTGTTGAAGTTTAGCAGTTTTCACTTCTTCAATTGGTGGAACTTCAACTGATTGAGGCATAAAAGTTATCACTTCTTTGATTCTTGAAATTTTAACAAGTTGAGATGTAGAAGCATTCTCATAAACTTTTATTTTAAAAAATGATTAAATTTTCCATTCTTCATCTTTATTTCTTCTTCCTTACAAGGAATCATCAACGACAAACAATTAACTAAATCTATATAATATAAACTATATTTCAAACCAATAAAAAACCGGAAAAAAATGTTGTTATAAGTTAAAAAAACTTATTTTTATAAGTTATAATAAACTTGTTGTTATAAGTTATGAAAAAAATTGTTATTATAAGTTAACACAATCACAAATTCACAATCAAACGTGTTGTTATAAGTTATAATAAATCGAAAAAATACACATTACAAGTTAATAACAATAACAATCATCGAATGTGAATTCAAAATCACTCATTCAGTTAAGCAATTTCACATTCTACAAAAATTTATTATTATTAAGTATAAATTTTAAAAATTTAATCTTATGTATTAATTGAACATCTCACTCAGAAATAAATAAATAAAAATATTACTCAATAATCAGAAACATACAATTTTAACTATTATTTTGTCTATTTTTAGGATAAAATTTTAGAGAAAGCAACAAAGTTTTAAGGGAAAGTGGAAAAATATGATTTTAGGGTCTAGGGAAAGCGCTACATTAAAAAAAAAAAAAGATAATCAAAAAATGATATATATATATATATATATATATATATATATATATATATATATATATATATATATATATATATATATATATATATATATATATATATATATATATATATATATATATATATATATAAAATTGAAGAAAAAAAAAATCTGAAGAAAGAAGAGCAAAGAGAAGAAGGTGAACTATAGATATATGTGAAACAAGGAGAAATAAAGGAGAATCTATGTGATAGAAGTTTTGTGTGAAGATGGTTTACAATGGAAAGAAATTTTTTCATGTAATAAGATTTTCTTAGGGTATTATAGTAAAACATTATATGGTATAAAAAAAATATTGGATGGACCGTGGTCCACCACAATTCTCCCCTTGTTTTGCCTATGTATGTGGTAAAGAGTTATGAATGTGTCATGTTAACAAGTTTGACACCTTAGTACCTTTTGATCCTAACCCTATATATAAATATATAAATATATGAGAGATCAAATTACACCAATAACTTACACAAAAAATTACACTCTTTATTAACTCTTGATTTTATTTTGATCTAATGATTATGTTTACCGCTCATATCATATTTATTAAAATAGTTTCATCTTATTTTAATAATAAATAAATTATATTTTATCAAACCATTATATCTAAATTTTATAAAATAAAATAGTCTTCTCTCACTTATTTTAACAACTCACATAATTAGTTATATATTTTATTAAAAATGTGATTTTAAATTAAAAAAAATACAATATAAACTCTTTAAATTAATAATGTTAGGACAAGAGAAATTTAATAATTTAAAGAGTTATTAATTTATTGATAAATTAATAATTATTAATTTAAAGAGTTTTTAAGTAATTATATTGTACATACCAAAGTCTCTTACGCGAAAGGAAGCACTTATGACGTCGAACATTCTTCACAACTTTATAATACAATAAAAATACAACACCTGAGCTATTGGATGCAATAAGAAAAGTTAGAGATGAGCTCCAAATAGACTTGAACTTTACAGAAAAACAGACAACTATTGAATCATATTTCAATAGAGTGTAATATATATTTTTTAGTTTCTATGAATTATTAATTTATGATTTTCTTGGGACTGAAAATTATAAAAGGATCTTCCGAAAAATTATTATCTTATTATTTTATCGAGTTTTTCAATTTTTTACATTGGTCCAAGTCGGAACTAGTAAATTTATTATTTTAAATAATTTATTAATTTACCGAGTATTAATTTAAAGAATTTCTACCGTAATTCTTATTTTTAAACAAATTTCACTTTTTAAATTAAATTATTCTACTCACTTAATTTGAATAATAAAACTAATACATTTTTAAAAAGTATGAAATAACACTGCAAATATTTATAAAAAATTAGTTAATAAATAATGACTATATAAAAATATAGTTGTGAATTAAAAATAAAATGTCATGGATCAAAAGGCTTTTGGAGGTAATCTAGCTCCTTTTACATACCTTGGAAATTCATGGCATGCTTGATAACATCAACCTCCTTGAACCACTTCAGTTTGGATATTTTAGCAACTGTCACACATTGTGAGAATTGATTGATTTTATTAAAGAGATTCTCTAATTAATATTGAGATTTTAGAGTAATTAATTGAGTATTATTGTTGGTCACCAGTTTATTTTAAGTAACATTAAATTTAAATAACAACTTTCATTTGATATAATCTAATAGTTTTAGAGTAATAAAGTGAGTATTATTGTTGTCGTCTGTTTATTTTAGGTAAGATAATATTTAAAAATCACAACTTTAATTTGATTTGAAAACAATTATATAAATCACAACTTTTATTGTCTGTTTGAGAAGGATTTATTTTTTATACTTTTTTTACATGATTTTAATAATATTAAATATATTTGGTGAAAAAATAAACAATTCTTTAAAAAACATTATACTAAAAATGGTTTTAATTAATTATCATAAAATCATATTTAAATATTGAATCTTTTTTCGAGATATTAAAATTTTAAAAATCAATAAAATAATTATTTAAAAAAATGAATAATCAATATATTAATATTATAATAGTAAAAAATTTTATCTAATTTTATCAGAAAGTTTTTTCAAAATTTTGAACTACATATTTCATTTTATGTAATCTAATAATTATAATTGATTATTATCGTTTCTCACAATAATCAAGTTTAAAATTACTATATTAAAACATCTAATTATAATTGATTATTTAAAATTTTGACTAAAACAATTGTAATTGATTATCTATAAATTTCACTAAAACAATTATAATTGATAATCTCCAAAATTTTAAAATAATTATTTTAATGATATTTAAAATTTCTAATAAAAAATATTTTAAGTTGATTCTCATGATAATTTGATTTAAATATTTTTATATTTTTGTTAGTTTTGTTTTTTTTTTAATTTTAAAATATTATTATAATAAAGTTTTTTTAATAGATTTCAGAAAATTATTATTGAGAAATACTTTTTAAAAAAATCATGAGAATTTATTATATTAAAATATATATAAATTTTTTTTTGAGTGTCATATTGAAATAATTGATTGATTTTATTAAAGAGACGCTCTAATTAATAAAATGAGTATTATTTTTGGTCGCCTGTTTATTTTAAGAAAGATAAAATTTAAAATCACTACTTTCATTTGATATAATTTAATAATTTTAGAGTAATAAATTGAGTATTATTGTTGGTCGGTTTATTTTAAGTAAGATGAAATTTAAAATCACAACTTTCATTTTATATATAATCTAATAATTGTAAATGATTGAAAACAATTATATATATATATATATATGTATCCGCTTGGTTGATATTGTCTATTTGAGAAGGGTTATTTTTTTTATTGAAGCATATATCATGATGAAGCTAAGAAGCATTTCTCTAATGGTGTGTGTTTTGTTTGCTCTGTTGAGCCACACTTCCGGATTTCCTACATGTAAACCTTTATTATTGTTATCATCGTTATGGCTATTGTAATTTCATATATTTTTTATAACTATTTCAAAAAGAGAGTAATCATAAGCTAAATGATTTTGACATATTTTTGTTTTCTTTAATGTTGAATATGCAGATGTCGTTGGCCCCGGCCCCTTTTGTCCTAAAAGTTTGATTGTGGAAGGACAATGTAACGATTCGTGGACTTGTTGGGAAGAACTCAATGCTGCATATGGAGCAAGTAGCATGGTTCAACAATGTACTTGTCAAAATCTTGTGCAAAATATGCGTCGTTGCACATGTTTAATTAGATGCCAACAATAAGTTTATTTTAAAATATAAGGATTTGTTCTAGTGACAAAACCTTAGGGAGGAATAACATGACGTGAATTCTATTATATTAAGAAATATAGATTGCAATTTGATTATCATAAGTTATTGTCATTAATCTTCACTCTTCTAATTATATGTCTTTGAGTAACTCATTCAATCAAAATAATTTCACGTGATCCTAGTGTGATGGTTTTATGTTTTTGCCTCAATATTGGACTTTGCAGTTACATTTGTGTTTTACTCTTTCAAGATATCAAGTTTCCTCTAACAAATATTTAATACTTGAAAGTGAATCATTTATCAATAGATGAATCCCCTAATTACTATATGAATAATCAACTACCCAATAGTGTCTTCTATAATCAAACATGTCATTATTTCTTTCTATAGCGTTGATTCTAATTTTGATTGTTTGTGTAAAGCACTTTTAAACGTAAAAAATTTTTAAATTCAATTCAAACTCCAATTTCTTGTGTTTTTCTCAACCTTTACTTCGAACGCATCAAAATAAAGTGCAAATCTAGATAAGACCCTAACTCCATGTAAAATTATTCTAGAGATACATCTTCATAAAGCTTATGGAGATGAATCTCAGGATGCTATTTGTTCAAAAATACGCTACAAGCCCTTCACCTTCCTCACTTACTCAAACTCTCTCAAAACTCATTTTTTCAAACTCTCTCAAACCCCATTTTCTGAAACTCTCTCAAATCAAATTCAAACAACATCAAACAAATTCAAACATCCAACTACAAGCAACAACAAGCAACTTCAAGACACTATTTTTAAGTTTCCCCCCTTTATTGAGTTTATGAATAAATGAGTAGAAGTTGATTTTTAGGTTATGAAATAGATATATTTTACATTATTGATAATTTATACCTAATGAGAAACGGGTTATATAGGTAATTTTCATGATCAATGCATTAGTTTTAAAGATCTGGGGGTCTGCACTCCGCCATTGACGGTGATTATAGTTGCTGGCCTTTTACGAATATGCATATTCGTAAATTTACAACGTATACACAGAAACCGAATATGCATATTTGTAATCAATCAGTCTACCATATTTTTCCTTTTTTGTATATAAATAATTGTGTAATGCTTGTCTATTTACATGAATTATGACTGATAAATAATCCTGATTGAGACAAGGCGGTATTACACAACATGCATATGTTCAAAGGGAAAAGAGTCAACCATGGTAGGCTCATGTTACCTCTATCCCGGTTGATGCGGAGACGTCAGGTTCTAGGGTTCATGTTACTCCGCCTTCTTCTTCCTCTTTCCGTAGCAGACAGGGGTCCCCTCCTTATGCATCCCTACTTCAATCTTTTCATAGACGTCTGAGTTCACCTATTCAGGCATTCGAGGCAGCAGAGGTACCCAAGTCACCTGAGGTACCATAGACGCTAAAGACATCTGAGGCATCCCAGAACTAGGAGATAGCGACGGGACCTCGAGCATCCTAGACCTAGGGGACACCTGAAGTATCCCAGGCCTAGGAGACAGCGGCAGGACCTCAAGCATCCCAGGCCTAGGGGGCACCTGAGACATCCCAGGCCTAGGGTGCACATGAGGAACTAGAGGCACCTCAGGGTTTTGGAGGAGGTCCGTCAGACTTATCATTGCTGCCTCTTTACCCGGACCATGTTGCCATACATATCTGGGATGAAGAGGTAAAATTTTGTTGGAATTGTTCATTTGAAGTTGTGTTTGTTGTAATATTTAATTATGTTTGTTGGAATCATTCTTCTTAAACTATGTATGCAAGAACATGATCCACTAAAAATCATCAACCATGGGCAAAAGATTACTGGCCTGATTCCTCCTAATGAGTCATGGTTTTCAGGAGTTTTGTAGCTATTCGAGAAGTGAGACTTGTGCAAGACCGGTTATTGTGATCGGTGGATCTGGAACTGACTGTTTAACGCTGGTTCGCGAAATGTCGCGGAAGCAAGAGTCGCCACCGTCTTTTATTTTCTCCAAATGGAAAGGACAAAAGCACAGAAAAATTCCTTATAGAGATTGCTCTCGGTTCGGGAGGTAGGTTATAGAAAGGGAAGGTGTTAGCACCCTTTCTATCCATGGTTATCCATGGGCTCTTAGATACTTGCTCATTGTGTTTTCAAAATTGTTTGTTTGCTTTTCAATGTGGGTTTAAAAAAGTTCCTTTGAAAAATTTCAGATCGACTCATACGTCAGAGTGTTTGAAAAGTTTGCTTTGAAAGCTTTTGAAAAAGTGTCAGTGTGAAAAGTCTTTTTGATTTGTTTGAAATTAGAGCAAGTATCCTTGAGAACCTACCTACCCTAAGGAATTTGTCTGTGTAAGAGTCCTTTAAAGTAGTGCCATCCCACCATTGAGAGGTAGGTAGCACCACCGTTGGAGGTGTTCGGGTCAATTCGAGTTTGTAGGGACATGGTGATCACCAGAGCAATGGGAAGACACCTTAGAAGCTACCCTCATGCCAGGTTCCCGGATCATGAGGACTTACTAAGACGTTTTCTACTCGACGACCACCTTTCAAAAGGCAACAGTGAGGCGTACCCTAGGGGTGGTGTGTGCGAATTGTGTGTCATGTTTCAGTTATTTGTCTCGTCATGTTTATTTGTGATCTACGCTTGATTTTATTTTAAGTCCATACATTCTTTCATGCTTTTTATTAACAGTTAAAAAAAATGCGAGAAAGGTAAAGTTCCTAAACTATTACAAAGGCGCGGGTCCACATCGCCAAAATTTAATCCAGGACCCGATTTGACAGAAAATAAATAAAGTGCGAGAAAAAGGTGCGAAAAGTAAAGTTACATGGCTTTGGGAGATTTACAGAATTATAATTAAACGACATAAGATAAGTGCGCAAATTAAATAATTGAAACGACGGGCGTTGGACCCTTTTGCAAAATATTAAAAGTTAATGAGAATTGAAAATTAAATGATTAAATGTTTTTTTGGTATTTTGTGTTTTTTTAGATTTAATGAGAAAAAAAGAGTTAATTGAAATTAAATTAAAAGGTAAACCCTAATTCTAACATTTTTATTTATTATGAAAGAATTAAAATATAATCTACATTAAACCCTAATTTATTTATGTACAATTTTAATTTATGAAAATAAATAAATAATATTATTATTCTGAAAAAAAGGAAAAAAACTAAAAAAGAAAATAAAAATTTATTAAACCTAAATTCTATTTTTGGATTTTTATTATGAAAAATTTTTAATAAACCTAAATTAAAGCTAAATAATTACAAGCATTTTTTATGAAAATAATTATAATATAAAAATTATTATTTTTGGTCTTTTCTGATTTTTGAATGTTTTTATATATTTTGTAAAAATAATTAACTGAATAAATAGCAAAATAAAAGAAATAAAAAGAAAAATTAAAGAAAGAAAAAAAAAGAAAAAAAAATAATAAGGCAAACCAGGGGGGGTAGTCCCCAATTCAAGAGGTATAGATTTGAGAAGCCTGGCCCAATTAAGCTTGCAATTTGCTGACTTTCCTGGATCGTGTATGACACGTTGACTAGGCGTAGGTGTTCCTCAGATTCTTGGCCGTTGATCTAATGTTGGGATGGACGTGGCACGCTTGATCTGGATGGTATATGGTGGTCCTTAGTGCCAGCGTTGCATAGGAATCTGCATTGGAAAATAATAAGAGAAATTGCACAGACCTGGGACTTGAACCCAGGTCATGAAGGTTAACGCGTTGACAGCTTGCCAGCTGAGCCATTTAACTACTTTGATATATAATATGCAAATAAATAATATAATAAAAAACAAGACATGAGTGGATTAGCGCGCGTAACATTTGAATGAGCCAGTCCCTTTATGACACGACATCATCGTCTTCATCCCTGTAAAAACAAAACTCAGAGGCCACGGTTTTTGAAACGTTGTTTTAGAGGGCCTATAAGAAAATAGCGACTAGCCCCTCGACGCTCATAAATTGAGCGCGAGGGTGCCATCTTCTTCGTCTCAACCTGCTTAAGCTAATGGCACTGGCCTGGAAGCGTAATTTTTCCTTGGGCAGAAAACCCCAAATTTGAAACCTGCAAACCCTAATGTCCAAACATGGTAGATTCGCGTATAACGTGTAAAACTTCAATCAAGCATAATGGTTAGTTTCAGAAACTCAAAACAAACATGATGCAATGAATAGAATGTTGTAAAAGTGCTTAAAAAATGTTATACGATGATGAATTTTTTGCAATGCAGTCTGAGTCACAGGCGCCAATTCCTGGAGCTTTTGTGGTTGAAATTGATTGGAACACCTCCAGGGATGCTTAAGGATGCTGATAGAACAAAAATTGAAACTTGAATCGACCTTAAAGCTAGTTTTCAGTTTTGAACTTTTTGAGAATTTTTGCAAGTTTGTAATGGCTTCTTGGGCGCAGCTTGCAGTCTCTTGGCATTAGGGTTCTGATCTAGTACTTGTATGGAACGATTTAGGTCAAGAAAACTGCATAAAATCCCTTGTAATCTTTGATTGAAGATTTGATTTGCTTAAGGATCTTTTTGAATCTTATCATGTGCAATTTGGTGTCAATTAGTTCCAATCAACCCAAAATCTTCCATAATTGACTAAGCACGAGATATTGAGCCTATAATGTGCATAAAAAGATTTTTTTAGGTTAGGTTTATATTTTTCATGTATTAAAATAATTTAAATGAATTAATATTAATATAAATTCAAATAAATAATTAAAAAATATGAAAATACTTCCCTTTGGGCCTAATGGTCGTGCATAGGCTTGGCATGAAGAAATTTGGAAGAAAAATGGGCCCATTTGCATTTTTAGGTCATTTGAACCATTGTTGACTTTTCAAAATTCCCAAACATTTCCCAACTTCCACGAGGCATAACTTGCTCAATTTTTAAGCTTTTCACATGTTCTTGGACATTTTGGAAAGGTCTTTGAGTCCTTTAACCAATGCCTTTGGTCCCATGTCATTTTGATTTACCAATCTCAAGTTATGGCCTTTGACTTAAAGTCCCTTTTTGTTGACTTTTGAAAATGACCTATAATGTTGAGATTGATAACTTTTTGTGAGAGCATTTCTTGGACTTGGAATATGAAGATGAGTTGTAGGAAATGTCTTTCTCTTCAAAATGAGCTTTGGATGGAATTTTTCTGATAATCCATGTGAAAGTTATGCCCTGGTCAATTTCAGTTGACTTTTTCAACTGTCCAAATATAGCAACTTTTGCATCTTTGATGATTTCTGAGCCAAATTTTGAGAATCATGATCAAGCATTGATCAAATGATGTTTGTGGCTTCAAAATGATATGTTGACCAAAAATTTGAACTTTTGACTGTCAAATGACCATTTTGCCCCTACAGTTGACTGTAGTGCAATCTAGGGTTTTGACTGTGCAATTTTGAGCTGAATGCCTTGAAACTTGACATGAGGGTACTTGACCATCTTTGTAGGCATATGAGACTTGATTAGGCCTTTGAAACCTTCAATTTCTTGATCAGAACTCAAACCCTAGTTTTGACTGTATAGGAGACAGTTGAGCTGCACAACCCTTGGGGAATTTTGTGACCTTGACTTTGACAATTCTTGATGAATATGGGAGGGCAAATTTTGGGGTACAACAGTTGCCCCTGTTCAATCTTCTTAGACCTGAGGATGCAGATTGGCGGGCGTGCCTTTCGTAATCCGAGGGTAGAAGATGATTGAACACTAAAGTGCCCAGAAATTTGCGCTCACATAGTGGCAGTGATGGGGGAATGGGCTTATAGATGCCATTTAGATGTTTGCTGGATAGGGTGATGGGCTTATAGATGCCATCTGGATGTTGATCGCGTAGGAGATTCCTTAGCGAGAACCTGCATACCTGCAAAAGAAAATGAGTACCTGACACGTCGCAGGAGTTGGTTTTCAGATGCTTGGTATAGATGCGTCCTGACTGGTTACAGGAGCTGAGTCTGGAGCTTCAAACGGCGATGAAAGAACCAGGGATGGTTACTACCTTAGCATGAATGGTAAGAGAACCTTGGGCGACTTTAACTTCAACAACGCTCGTTGAGAAAAATCTTGGGTGTCTTCTACTTCAACAACGCTTGTTGAGAAAAATCTTGGGTGTCTTCTACTGGAATAAGAATCAGGGAGATCTTAGGGTCGATCTGACTGAACCAGAGAGGCCTTTGACTGGGTAAGAATCAGGAAAATCTTAGAGTCGATTTGACTGAACCGGACAAGGTCTTGAAATATCTTCAACTGGATAAGCATCAGGGAGATCTTAGGGTCGATCTGACTGAACCAGAGAAGGCCTTTGACTGGATAAGCATCAGGAAAATCTTAGGGTCGATTTAACTAAACCGGACAAGGTCTTGAAATATCTTCAACTGGATAAGCATCAGGGAGATCTTAGGGTCGATCTGACTGAACCAGAGAAGGCCTTTGACTGGATAAGCATCAGGCAAATCTTAGGGTCGATTTAACTGAACCGGTCTAGGTCTTGAAATATCTTCAACTGGATAAGCATCAGGGAGATCTTGGGGTCGATCTGACTGAACCAGAGAAAGCCTTTGACTGGATAAGCATCAGGAAAATCTTAGGGTCGATTTAACTGAACCGGTCTAGGTCTTGAAATGTCTTCAACTGGATAAGCATCAGGGAGATCTTAGGGTCGATCTGACTGAACCAGAGAGAGCCTTTGACTGGATAAGCATCAGGAAAATCTTAGGGTCGATTTAACTGAACCGGACAAGGTCTTGGAATATCTTCAACTGGATAAGCATCAGGGAGATCTTAGGGTCGATCTGACTGAACCAGAGAAGGCCTTTGACTGGATAAGCATCAGGAAAATCTTAGGGTCGATTTAACTGAACCGGACAAGGTCTTGAAATATCTTCAACTGGATAAGCATCAGGAAGATCTTAGGGTCGATCTGACTGAACCAAGAGAAGGTCTTGGAATATAGCTGAGATTTTAACTGAATCTTTCCTGAAAGGTAAAGGTCAGTCATATGCAATGCATGATATGGATCACGCAATGATGTTCTCAATATAAATGAGATTCGTAGGATATGATGCGTCTATGCATGCTATAATGATGTATGTGATGTTTTATGTATGTTTTTGTCTAGGAAAGTGAATCCTTGACGGGTGCCGGGAAGTCGTATCCTGGGCTGATGTCGAAGAATAGATTTTGCTTCCGCTGGGGATGATAACTGCAAGAATACCGGTAGGAGAAGATAACTCCGTTGTGGAGTAAACTTGGCAAATGGAGGATTCTGCGGGGAGAAAAGATACTCTAGCGACCATGCTGGGAAGCAATACTCTGTGGGGAGAGAAATGCCTTGCTGAGTGTTGATAATAGTTTGCTGGGGATAGGAAGACTTTGTCGACGACGCTCTTTCCGTGGCTTTTTGGCTGAGGATAACCCAGTTATATCCTATTAAGGAAATAACTCTTTAAATCAAGCCGGACGACGCGTTCGTGCTCTGTGAGGGGATAAGCTTCCAGAATCTACTGGGGATAAGCTTATTGCTTGGGGAGATAAATTCCAACTTTCCTGGGGAATCAGATTGGACTCTCCTGGGGAAGTTTTGAACTGTACCGGGGAAGTGACTCCTTTGCATGTTGATAGAATGCCGGGGAACAATCTTAAATCAAGACTGCCGGGGATGCTTGTTAAGACTGTATGCTGCTGGGGAAGGTTGAGATCTGTGGGAGGATACCCAACTTCCTTAAGGTTGATAACTGCTTTGCTTGAGGAGAGTATACTGCTTGCTGTCTCACTCTCTGGGGAATTTAAGATGTCTGGTTATGTTCTTTAGCTAAACCTACCTTGGTACTTTGGAGGATAGAACAATTAGATTGCCTAGACAACTCCTTATTGCCCCTGTTTCTAATGTCCCCTGTAATTAATTCTTTGTTTCGTATGCAAATATTTATGAGTTAGCAAATTATTGTCAATGCATACATCACAAATTGAACCTTGGACGTTCTTCGCAAAACAAAACAGAAAAAGAAAAACACTTGGGCACGTTTAACTGAAAAATATATTTGTATTGATTTTTGAATGGCCTGAAAATAGGCGTTTTGTGTACAAGAGGCTGACGTCCTAGTAAGAGGTACGTCGCCGATCAAAAGAGTTTATACAAGTTTTGTACAAATGAAAGTAAAACAGCTGCGTGAAAGATGAATGATCCACTGGGTTTCAATTCTGCTATTGTCTTTATAACTCTGAGCGTCTCATCACTTGATGACCTTGGTTGAAGGTGAAGCTGACTGATCGATGCCGTTTGAACTTGATGCAGATACCGGATTCTGGATGCAAAGTGATCAATGAGACATAGTTTTACGCTTTTATCCCTAACTTTTGCCTGGACCGCCCTTTCGGGTTTTCAGTCCACCGGGATACCCATTTTTGCCCAAGTCGCCCTTTCAGGTTTTCGACTTGCCGGGTGTACAGATTTTTTCATTTTCATCCCTACATTTTGCCCGAACCCTTTTGGTTCGACGGGAAGCCCTAATTTTTGCCTAGGCATGTCAGCCTAGCGGGTCTTTTTTCATGCGTAGTATTTTTTAACTATGTCTGCATTGGCGGGGTGAGGAAGGTCGTCACCATCCATGTTGGTTAAGATCATTGCTCCTCCAGAGAACACATGCTTAACCACAAATGGCCCTTCATACGTAGGGGTCCATTTGCCCCTTGGATCACTCTGAGGAAGGATGATTCTCTTGATAACCAGATCCCCAACTTGATATTCCTGTGGTCTGACCTTTTTGTTAAATGCCCTGATCATCCGTTTCTGATACGTCTGACCATGACAGATAGCAGCAAGTCTCTTTTCGTCAATGAGGTTTAGTTGATCAAGTCGTGTCTGGATCCAATCATCTTCGTTTAGATTTGCATCTTTCATTATCCGGAGAGAGGGAATTTGTACCTCGATCGGCAAGACTGCCTCCATGCCATAAACCAGAGAGAAAGGAGTTGCCCCGGTTGACGTCCTAGCTGAGGTGCGATACCCATGCAGAGCGAATGGTAACATCTCGTGCCAATCTTTGTAAGTTACTGTCATTTTTTGCACGATCTTCTTGATGTTTTTGTTAGCTGCTTCTACAGCCCCATTCATCTTCGGTCTGTAAGGAGAAGAATTGTGGTGCTGTATCTTGAACTGTTCGCAAAGCTCAGCAATCATCTTGTTGTTCAGATTGGTACCGTTGTCTGTAATTATTCGCTCAGGGACGCCGTATCGACAGATCAGATTGTGCCGAATAAACCGTGCCACAACAGTCTTGGTTACCGTAGCATAGGATGCTGCTTCAACCCACTTTGTGAAATAATCAATCGCCACTAGGATGAAGCGATGTCCATTGGATGCTGTGGGTCTGATCTCGCCGATCATGTCTATGCCCCACATTGCAAACGGCCAAGGCGCAGTCAAAACATTCAGAGGAACCAGAGGAACATGCACCTTGTCCGCATAGATCTGGCACTTGTGGCATGTCCTGGAGTGTTGGTAGCAATCAGCTTCCATTGTGGACCAATAATACCCTGCCCGTAGGATCTTTTTAGCCATAGTGTGCCCACTGGAATGCGTACCAAAGGTCCCGTCATGTAACTCTTCCATGATTCTTTCTGCTTCAACTTTGTCCACACAACGCAGTAAGGTTGAATCATGGTTCCTCTTGTACAAGATGCCGTTGCTTAGGAAGAACTTGGCTGCGAACCTCCTCAGGAATTTCTTATCGTTGATAGATGCACCTTCAGGGTATTCCTGGGCTTCCAGATATCTCTTCACTTCGTGGTACCAAGGCTTCTCAGTCACCAATTCAGTTTCGAGATCACAACAGTATGCCGGCTCGTCCAGTTTCCAGATGATGATCCGGGGAGCTTCATTATCCCATTTGACTTTGAACATTGAAGACATTGTAGCTAACGCGTCCGCTAACTGATTCTCTTCTCTTGGAAAGTGTTCAAAGGTTATCTCTGTAAAGTGGGGAATCAGGGCCAACACACATTCTCTGTAAGGAATCAAGTTTGGATGTTTCGTATCCCACTCTCCCTTAATCTGATTGATCACAAGAGCGGAATCTCCGAAAACACTTAGGAATTTGATCCTTAGGTCGATCGCAGCTTGAAGACCCATGATACACGCCTCATACTCCGCCATGTTGTTGGTACAGTTGAAACACAGCCGGGCAGTGAGTGGAGTATGAGTACCTTGTGGAGATATGATGATGGCGCCGATACCATTTCCCAAAGCATTGGAAGCTCCATCAAAGTGCATAGACCATCGGGATCCTGGCTCAGGTCCTTCATCCGGTCCAGGTACTTCACAATCAGTTACAATCATGATGCTTTCATCCGGAAACTCGAAGTTCATTGATTGGTAGTCATCTACAGCTTGATGAGCTAAGTGGTCTGCCAATACACTCCCCTTGATGGCTTTCTGGGTTGTGTACTGAATGTCGTATTCCGTCAAGATCATTTGCCATCTTGCAATTCTCCCAGACAGAGCAGGCTTTTCGAATATGTATTTTATCGGATCCATCTTTGAGATCAACAAGGTAGTGTGAGTCAGCATATACTGTCTCAGCCGGCGAGCAGCCCATACCAAAGCGCAGCAAGTTTTCTCAAGCAGTGAGTATCGGGTCTCACAGTCGGTAAACTTTTTGCTAAGGTAATAAATGGCATGCTCTTTTCGGCCAGACTCGTCATGCTGCCCCAGCACACACCCCATTGAGTTGTCCAGCACTGTCAGGTATAGGATCAGAGGTCTCCCTTCAACCGGTGGCATAAGGATGGGTGGTTCTTGGAGATACTCTTTGATTCTGTCGAAGGCAACCTGACATTCATCGTTCCAACGCACTACCTGATCTTTCTTCAGCAGCTTGAAGATTGGCTCACAGGTAGCAGTCAGATGAGAGATGAATCGAGCGATGTAATTCAGGCGTCCTAAAAAGCCTCTGACTTCCTTCTCTGTCTTAGGAACTGGCATCTCTTGAATAGCTTTGACCTTGGCAGGGTCCACTTGAATTCCTTTATCACTGACCACGAAGCCTAGCAACTTCCCAGATCTTACCCCGAAGGTGCACTTGTTCGGGTTCAATCTCAGCTTATACAGTTTCAACCGGTCGAACAATTTCTGTAGATGATCTAGATGCTCTTCCTCAGTCTGGGACCTAGCGATCATGTCGTCCACATACACTTCGATCTCGTGATGGATCATATCATGAAATAAGGCAACCATGGCACGTTGGTAGGTTGCCCCAGCATTCTTTAATCCGAACGGCATGACCTTGTAACAGAAGGTGCCCCACTGAGTAACAAATGTAGTCTTTTCCATGTCTTCAGGTGCCATCTTGATCTGATTGTAGCCTGAAAAGCCATCCATGAAAGAGAATACTTTGTGTTGGGCTGTATTATCCACAAGGACATCAATGTGAGGCAAGGGGAAGTCATCCTTGGGACTGGCCCTGTTCAAATCCCTGTAGTCAACACACATTCTGACCTTGCCGTCCTTTTTAGGCACCGGCACCACATTAGCAACCCACTGAGGGTAAGAAGTTACTGCAAGGAAACCGGCGTCAAACTGTTTCATGACTTCGGCTTTAATCTTCTCGGACATCTCTGGACGCATCCGACGAACCTTTTGTTTAACTGGAGGGCAGTCTTCTCTAGTCGGCAAGTGATGAACGACAATATCGGTATCCAACCCTGGCATGTCTTCGTAGGACCAGGCAAAGATCTCCATATAGTCATGTAACATCTTGGTTAACCGTTGCTTCACGCTGAGCTCTAGGTTGGCACCAATCTTTACCTCTTTTCTGTCTTCGTCGGTACCCAGGTTTATGGTTTCCACTGGCTCTTCATGGGGTTGAATTGCCTGCTCTTCCTGAAGCAACAGTCTTGCAAGCTCGCCAGGCACTTCGCAATCATCTTCACCTTCGTCTTCGGCTAAGTTGATCGGATTTTCGAAGTCATAATTGGCAGTAGCAGAGCTGTTATCAGTAAGATCCAGAGTGGATTGGAACCTGTATGAGTGAGTGTGTGTGTAAATACAGCTGTTTTGAAAATTATGTAAAGGAAAAGAAAGATAAAAAAGGAACACAATATTTGCAATGCGAAAAGTACGTCCAAGATTTTCATTCATGATGTATAAAATGACAGTTCGTATGCCCTCATAAATAGAACCACGGTGCCTCGGGTAAGACACCGGGCCATAGAGTTTATCATTGTCTATTACAAAATAACAAAACAAAGAAATTTATTACTGCGTCACAAAGGTAACAGGGGTATGGTCCTTTGCACTCCAATTGTTCAATCCGTCTTCGGTCGTCGGATAAATCCAGCTGTTGAATTCTGCTTCGTCTACTTCAAGGTCTTCCCCGACAGCATTCACTTCTGAACCCTTAATAAATACCGGAGGCCTTCCGATCTTCTCTTTCCTCATAGCTCTCTGCCCTTCTGAGGTGAAACCCAGCCCAAGTTTATCAGTCTTCTGGGTGAAGTCTGGAAGTCTGCCCCAGTTGACACATTCACCTTTTTGCACCACAGCCCTGGCATCCTTTAGGGAAGCCATCTTCAAAGGACCACCTGCTTCTGCTGTTTCTGCTGCGATTGGAAACACCTCCTCGAAATGCTGAAAGGGGGTTTCAATAAACTCCCCATCCATTTCAATGTATCTGAATGAGTTCAGGTGGCTTACCATATATTCTTCCTCACCTTGCACGGTGACAATCTTCCCTCTGACGGGGTACTTCAGCTTTTGATGCAAGGTAGAGGTCACTGCCCCAGCTTTGTGTATCCAGGGTCGACCCAGCAGACAAGAGTAAGATGGACGGATGTCCATCACATAAAAAGTGGAGTCGAACACCTGAGAGCCCACCCGAATCGGAATGTCAACTTCTCCATGGACCATCCTCTTTGAACCGTCAAAGGCCCTGACGATGATGTTGCTGGGCCTCAAGTCCAGGCCTTCACAATCTAGACGATCCAGAGCCTTCTTGGGTAGCACATTCAAAGATGACCCAGTATCAACCAACACATGTGCCAAGGTGGTGCCCCTGCATTCGATTGAGACATGCAGAGCATCATTATGATCTTTCCCCTTCGTGGTCAAATCAGCGTCTGAAAAACCCAAGCCATTGTCTGCTGTTAGACTTGCCACGCAATCGGTGAATTGGACTGCAGAGGTTTCATGTGGCACGTGGGCTGTCTTGAGGAATGAGATGAGGGCCTTTGCATGGGCCTCAGAGCACAGCAGTAAAGAGAGCATGGATATCTTGGAGGGCGTATGCCCCAACTGTTCCACGACATTAAAATCGCTCTTCTTTATAATCTTCAAAATCTCCTCCATCTCTTGTGGGGAGGCCTCAACAGCTATGGGTATGGGCGCCTCCATCTGGGCAGGCTCAGTTTCAATTCCCTTGCCCCGAGCATTGGATGACTCGGCAGCAGGAGAAACAATCGGATCAGCCGCAGGAACAACAACTTGGTCAGCAACGGGAGTAGGTGTACTTGCAGGAATTATCAGGAGCGGTCTTCGGGCAGCAGGTGGCGCAATGTCAGGCGAGAAGAGCCTGCCACTGCGGGTAACTTTGGCCGGGCCAGTGATATCACAGATGCTGGCGCCAGCGTTGAGCTCTTGTTTAACTCTGTTTATATATACATCTGCCCCATAGTGCCAAGGGACAGCTTTGTTGGATACATAGGGCAGGGGCCCAGGAACAGTGATAGTAACAGGTGCAACGGTCAGAATTTGAACGGGCTTCTTCTGGAGAGCCGGGATCGGATTGTTGAAGATAGTCACCACAGAGACTTCTTCCATTGGAACCATACGAACAGCAGACTTCTTGAATAGAATCTCCTTGCTATCCATTAAGCTTTGGATGCCTAACTTTAGCAAGGGACAACCGGATGGGGACACAACACAGAACAGGCAACCCTCACTACAACCCGGAAATAAACCGGCCTGCAGTAGGTTCTTCTTAATGATCTTTAAAGGAGTGGCTAGATCATCCACAGAAACAGCATAAACATCTTCCTCTACAGCATTTACCCCGTGCTGAGGCATGGGGGCAATGACTACATTTGGCTTTGCGGGCGCTTCGAATTGTATCTCTTTAGCATCGATAAGGTCTTGCACCTTATTCTTTAACGCCCAACAATCATCAGTAGAGTGCCCCGGGCTTTCTGAGTGGTAAGCACAACGAGCATTAGGGTTGTACTTGGGGGATGCAGTATTGGGGAACTTTGGTGCCTCCCTGACAGTTACCAAATTGGTTGCGAGTAACTGTGGCAGGATCTGCGACAAAGTCATGTTTAAGCGGGTGAATTCCCTCCGGGGTCTTTCCACCTTCTGAGTATTGTTTGGCCGGGGAGCGGCAGCAGGCTTAGCAATCATTACCGCACTGACAGACTGGCGGTGTTCATTTCTCTCTGATCTCCTAGAACCATATACGGCACTAGACTCCTTTTTGAAAGGTTTCTTGTCCGAACTAGATGATGATGCAGCCTTTGCAATCTTCCCAGACTTCAACCCAGCTTCAATCCTTTCTCCAGTCAAGATCAAATCAGTGAAACCAGCAGAAGAATTCCCAATGAGATGGTTAAAAAATGGCCCAGATAGGGTCCCCAAGAACATGTCAACCAACTCCCGATCAGTCAATGGTGGCTGCACCCTGCCAGCCAGGTCTCTCCACTTCTGAGCGTACTCCTTAAAACCTTCGCTTGCGCCTAACGCCATACCCTGGAGTTGGGTACGTGTGGGGGCAAGGTCGGCATTATACTGATACTGCTTGTAGAAAGCAGTAGCCAGCTCCTCCCAATTACGAACTTTGGTCCCATCCAGCTGATAGAACCATTCGAGATGAGTCCCTGAAAGACTCTCCTGGAAGAAGTGGATCCATAGATTCTTGTCCGCAGAGTACGGCTGAATTTTCCGAACATAGGACCTTAAGTGCAGCTTGGGACAAGACGCCCCGTCATACTTGGAGAAAGTTGGTGCTTTGAATTTATGTGGGATAATCACTCCGGTCGACAAACCCAGATCTCTGAAATCCAGCCCAGGTGCCTGTTGCACCTCCATAGCCTTCAACCTGTCCTCCAGTTGTTTGTATCTGTTGTCTTCAGGAGGGTACTGCTCCTCATCAAAATCTGTCTCGTTGTCGGAGACCACTGGAGTAGGAACCTTTACTTCTGCCTGAGAAGGACTCCTGCCAACAGAAGAACCAGCCTCTTCATGCTGCAGAGTGTTACCCAACCTTCGGCCTGAGTTGAACAGAATAGTTCTCCTCTTCTTCTTCTTCTCCTTCTTCAGGAGCATAGTCTTTAGTTCTTCTTGGCCTTTAGCTAGACCCATGATTAGCTCTTGAAACTGCGCATTCTGCGCCTGGAGAGCCTTGATTGATGTCTCTGTTGATTCAGATCCGGGATTCATGATGCTGAAATAAACAGCGAAGAACTGTAAGCAACCTGAAAAAGGGAAAAACCTGCTATGCACATGATGTATGAAATGCGTATGCAATGTATTCAAGGGTTCGAAAGTTCAAATTTGTTGTAGACAAGAAAAGAACACACGTTATCATTAAAGAAATCATTGTTTAATACATCAAGGCCTCATGGGCAAAAAGTACAAAAATCAAGTCAATCCCAAAATACACTGCGCATCCTCTTCGGAGCTATGTAGGTATTGAGATTCCTCTCCTCATGCAACAGACGGGTGAGCTCCAAGACCTTCTTTTCACTGGCATGCAGACTAGTCTCAAGAGAATTCCGCTCTTCCTTAAGCTGGATCCAGCTCTTCTGCATCTCTTCCCAGGATGTGGGCATATCAGGGTGCTGAATAACATGAGACACTTCCCCTTCCAAGACAGGTTCTTTGATTACTGGAAGCATGTGAGGATAAGGCATGACTAACTTCTGAGAGCGAGCGCGTACCCATTTGAGATAAGGCTCCAAAGGGATGGAGTTCCTGTGCCCCAGCGTTTTGCTGTCTATCCTACTAGGCATCCTCCAAGCTCTGATAAATCTCTGACGAAGTCCTTGAGTATCACTGTCGAAGTCAAAAACTATGTCAGGAATCAACATGTCATGAGGACCGTCCCTCCGAGTATAACCAAACTGTCTCCAAGCCAGGCATGGGCTATAAGTAATACCTCCTCTGATTCCAAGTAAAGGAACATTAGGGTACTCCCCGCAACGATCAATGATAGTGACGTCCCCTCTGGATCTAGGACACCAATGTATATCTGCATGTGTAAGAGTCATCAACCGTTGTGACCATCTCAAACCCCGCTCATTCTTCAGGACTGATTGTGGAAGGTGCGAAATAAACCACCTTCCCAGGAGAGGAGTGCAACACATAAGGACACCTCTTTTTCTCATGGTTCGAGTGTAACATGAGTGAAGGATGTCCCCCAGCAACGTAGGTATAGGATTCCTGGACATAAAGATCTGAACGGCACTGATATCAATGAGCTGATCTGGGTTAGGGAACAATACCAAACCATAAACAAGGAGGGCCACAACCTCTTCAAAAGCTTGCAAGTCAAGGGAGTTCCAACATTCAAGGGCCTTCTCAAACAGAAACCTGGCTAAGAACCCTTTGATACCACTTCTGACTTCCCAATGTCCCTTGAGGTCAGATGACTGTAGGTGCAAGGCTTTAGCAATCTCTTCCAGCTTAGGTTCCTTTTCTGTACCGCTGAAGGGTAGCTGATCAAGGATAGGGATCTTCAGGAGCCGGGAGAACTCCTCCAATGTAGGTACCAACTGATAGTCCAAGAAGGTAAAGCAGTGATGCAGAGGGTCAAAGAACTGGAACAAGACCTTTATCATATCTTCCTCAATGTTGGTGTTGACCAAGCTGATGAGGCTTCCATGCCTGTCACTGAATGAAGAGTTCTCGGGAATCCTGGATATAAGCTCCTTAAGCTGAGGAGGGGTCCTTACAAGATTGACCTGAATTGTCTTTCTACGAGCAGTTTCCATGTCCTACAAAACAAGAACAAAGATGAAAATTCGAACCCCTGAAATGGTTAGTCAATGCATATGATGCTGGATGATGTCATGATGCTATGATTAAACACACCACAGATATTTACAAAGACAAACATGTAGGGCAAACAAGGCACACAAGACAAGCCCTTAAGGTTTAAGGCCAGCATGGGGTCTGGGTAGTACCCTCTTGAAGTTGGTGGGTTCAACCTGTCCTAATCAAAGTAACCGGGTTCTAAGGTTCCCAATATCACGGGATTGCTTTCATTGTTCATCGTTTCGATTTAGCCACTGAACTGGCGACCGAAATATTCCAGGAAAGCAACCCTCAATTGAGTGTAGTATCGAGTATCAACCAACCTCGGACTGCACCAAAGTCAGTTATCTCACTACCCTAAAGAGGCCAAGATAGTTCAATTAAGGTTCCTAAGGTCTGTTGATGCTTCACGACACCACGCGGAGGCCCCGTACTCTCCTTGACTGAACTCAAGGGTTACCGGTACACACCAAAGTGCCACATCAACGTAGCAGACTGTTTCAACCATGTCGGTATACCCCGCACAGTTCCCTCACAGCCTTGTTGCTACTTTCTAAGAAAGGTATCCCCCAGATCCGGGTTAGGATCTATAGAACTCCCAAGCAACCCACAATTTAAAGCACACAAGGAAAACAATTGAAAACATAGTTATAAGCTAGCCCTAAGGTACACCTCACTTTAAGTATCCCCAGCAGAGTCGCCAGTTCTGTGATCGGTGGATCTGGAACTGACTGTTTAACGCTGGTTCGCGAAATGTCGCGGAAGCAAGAGTCGCCACCGTCTTTTATTTTCTCCAAATGGAAAGGACAAAAGCACAGAAAAATTCCTTATAGAGATTGCTCTCGGTTCGGGAGGTAGGTTATAGAAAGGGAAGGTGTTAGCACCCTTTCTATCCATGGTTATCCATGGGCTCTTAGATACTTGCTCATTGTGTTTTCAAAATTGTTTGTTTGCTTTTCAATGTGGGTTTAAAAAAGTTCCTTTGAAAAATTTCAGATCGACTCATACGTCAGAGTGTTTGAAAAGTTTGCTTTGAAAGCTTTTGAAAAAGTGTCAGTGTGAAAAGTCTTTTTGATTTGTTTGAAATTAGAGCAAGTATCCTTGAGAACCTACCTACCCTAAGGAATTTGTCTGTGTAAGAGTCCTTTAAAGTAGTGCCATCCCACCATTGAGAGGTAGGTAGCACCACCGTTGGAGGTGTTCGGGTCAATTCGAGTTTGTAGGGACATGGTGATCACCAGAGCAATGGGAAGACACCTTAGAAGCTACCCTCATGCCAGGTTCCCGGATCATGAGGACTTACTAAGACGTTTTCTACTCGACGACCACCTTTCGAAAGGCAACAGTGAGGCGTACCCTAGGGGTGGTGTGTGCGAATTGTGTGTCATGTTTCAGTTATTTGTCTCGTCATGTTTATTTGTGATCTACGCTTGATTTTATTTTAAGTCCATACATTCTTTCATGCTTTTTATTAACAGTTAAAAAAAATGCGAGAAAGGTAAAGTTCCTAAACTATTACAAAGGCGCGGGTCCACATCGCCAAAATTTAATCCAGGACCCGATTTGACAGAAAATAAATAAAGTGCGAGAAAAAGGTGCGAAAAGTAAAGTTACATGGCTTTGGGAGATTTACAGAATTATAATTAAACGACATAAGATAAGTGCGCAAATTAAATAATTGAAACGACGGGCGTTGGACCCTTTTGCAAAATATTAAAAGTTAATGAGAATTGAAAATTAAATGATTAAATGTTTTTTTGGTATTTTGTGTTTTTTTAGATTTAATGAGAAAAAAAGAGTTAATTGAAATTAAATTAAAAGGTAAACCCTAATTCTAACATTTTTATTTATTATGAAAGAATTAAAATATAATCTACATTAAACCCTAATTTATTTATGTACAATTTTAATTTATGAAAATAAATAAATAATATTATTATTCTGAAAAAAAGGAAAAAAACTAAAAAAGAAAATAAAAATTTATTAAACCTAAATTCTATTTTTGGATTTTTATTATGAAAAATATTTAATAAACCTAAATTAAAGCTAAATAATTACAAGCATTTTTTATGAAAATAATTATAATATAAAAATTATTATTTTTGGTCTTTTCTGATTTTTGAATGTTTTTATATATTTTGTAAAAATAATTAACTGAATAAATAGCAAAATAAAAGAAATAAAAAGAAAAATTAAAGAAAGAAAAAAAAAGAAAAAAAAATAATAAGGCAAACCAGGGGGGGGGGGGGGGGGGGGGTAGTCCCCAATTCAGGAGGTATAGATTTGAGAAGCCTGGCCCAATTAAGCTTGCAATTTGCTGACTTTCCTGGATCGTGTATGACACGTTGACTAGGCGTAGGTGTTCCTCAGATTCTTGGCCGTTGATCTAATGTTGGGATGGACGTGGCACGCTTGATCTGGATGGTATATGGTGGTCCTTAGTGCCAGCGTTGCATAGGAATCTGCATTGGAAAATAATAAGAGAAATTGCACAGACCTGGGACTTGAACCCAGGTCATGAAGGTTAACGCGTTGACAGCTTGCCAGCTGAGCCATTTAACTACTTTGATATATAATATGCAAATAAATAATATAATAAAAAACAAGACATGAGTGGATTAGCGCGCGTAACATTTGAATGAGCCAGTCCCTTTATGACACGACATCATCGTCTTCATCCCTGTAAAAACAAAACTCAGAGGCCACGGTTTTTGAAACGTTGTTTTAGAGGGCCTATAAGAAAATAGCGACTAGCCCCTCGACGCTCATAAATTGAGCGCGAGGGTGCCATCTTCTTCGTCTCAACCTGCTTAAGCTAATGGCACTGGCCTGGAAGCGTAATTTTTCCTTGGGCAGAAAACCCCAAATTTGAAACCTGCAAACCCTAATGTCCAAACATGGTAGATTCGCGTATAACGTGTAAAACTTCAATCAAGCATAATGGTTAGTTTCAGAAACTCAAAACAAACATGATGCAATGAATAGAATGTTGTAAAAGTGCTTAAAAAATGTTATACGATGATGAATTTTTTGCAATGCAGTCTGAGTCACAGGCGCCAATTCCTGGAGCTTTTGTGGTTGAAATTGATTGGAACACCTCCAGGGATGCTTAAGGATGCTGATAGAACAAAAATTGAAACTTGAATCGACCTTAAAGCTAGTTTTCAGTTTTGAACTTTTTGAGAATTTTTGCAAGTTTGTAATGGCTTCTTGGGCGCAGCTTGCAGTCTCTTGGCATTAGGGTTCTGATCTAGTACTTGTATGGAACGATTTAGGTCAAGAAAACTGCATAAAATCCCTTGTAATCTTTGATTGAAGATTTGATTTGCTTAAGGATCTTTTTGAATCTTATCATATGCAATTTGGTGTCAATTAGTTCCAATCAACCCAAAATCTTCCATAATTGACTAAGCACGAGATATTGAGCCTATAATGTGCATAAAAAGATTTTTTTAGGTTAGGTTTATATTTTTCATGTATTAAAATAATTTAAATGAATTAATATTAATATAAATTCAAATAAATAATTAAAAAATATGAAAATACTTCCCTTTGGGCCTAATGGTCGTGCATAGGCTTGGCATGAAGAAATTTGGAAGAAAAATGGGCCCATTTGCATTTTTAGGTCATTTGAACCATTGTTGACTTTTCAAAATTCCCAAAACTTTCCCAACTTCCACAAGGCATAACTTGCTCAATTTTTAAGCTTTTCACATGTTCTTGGACATTTTGGAAAGGTCTTTGAGTCCTTTAACCAATGCCTTTGGTCCCATGTCATTTTGATTTACCAATCTCAAGTTATGGCCTTTGACTTAAAGTCCCTTTTTGTTGACTTTTGAAAATGACCTATAATGTTGAGATTGATAACTTTTTGTGAGAGCATTTATTGGACTTGGAATATGAAGATGAGTTGTAGGAAATGTCTTTCTCTTCAAAATGAGCTTTGGATGGAATTTTTCTGATAATCCATGTGAAAGTTATGCCCTGGTCAATTTCAGTTGACTTTTTCAGCTGTCCAAATATAGCAACTTTTGCATCTTTGATGATTTCTGAGCCAAATTTTGAGAATCATGATCAAGCATTGATCAAATGATGTTTGTGGCTTCAAAATGATATGTTGACCAAAAATTTGAACTTTTGACTGTCAAATGACCATTTTGCCCCTACAGTTGACTGTAGTGCAATCTAGGGTTTTGACTGTGCAATTTTGAGCTGAATGCCTTGAAACTTGACATGAGGGTACTTGACCATATTTGTAGGCATATGAGACTTGATTAGGCCTTTGAAACCTTCAATTTCTTGATCAGAACTCAAACCCTAGTTTTGACTGTATAGGAGACAGTTGAGCTGCACAACCCTTGGGGAATTTTGTGACCTTGACTTTGACAATTCTTGATGAATATGGGAGGGCAAATTTTGGGGTACAACAGTTTCCCCTGTTCAATCTTCTTAGACCTGAGGATGCAGATTGGCGGGCGTGCCTTTCGTAATCCGAGGGTAGAAGATGATTGAACACTAAAGTGCCCAGAAATTTGCGCTCACATAGTGGCAGTGATGGGGGAATGGGCTTATAGATGCCATTTAGATGTTTGCTGGATAGGGTGATGGGCTTATAGATGCCATCTGGATGTTGATCGCGTAGGAGATTCCTTAGCGAGAACCTGCATACCTGCAAAAGAAAATGAGTACCTGACACGTCGCAGGAGTTGGTTTTCAGATGCTTGGTATAGATGCGTCCTGACTGGTTACAGGAGCTGAGTCTGGAGCTTCAAACGGCGATGAAAGAACCAGGGATGGTTACTACCTTAGCATGAATGGTAAGATAACCTTGGGCGACTTTAACTTCAACAACGCTCGTTGAGAAAAATCTTGGGTGTCTTCTACTTCAACAACGCTTGTTGAGAAAAATCTTGGGTGTCTTCTACTGGAATAAGAATCAGGGAGATCTTAGGGTCGATCTGACTGAACCAGAGAGGCCTTTGACTGGGTAAGAATCAGGAAAATCTTAGAGTCGATTTGACTGAACCGGACAAGGTCTTGAAATATCTTCAACTGGATAAGCATCAGGGAGATCTTAGGGTCGATCTGACTGAACCAGAGAAGGCCTTTGACTGGATAAGCATCAGGAAAATCTTAGGGTCGATTTAACTGAACCGGACAAGGTCTTGAAATATCTTCAACTGGATAAGCATCAGGGAGATCTTAGGGTCGATCTGACTGAACCAGAGAAGGCCTTTGACTGGATAAGCATCAGGCAAATCTTAGGGTCGATTTAACTGAACCGGTCTAGGTCTTGAAATATCTTCAACTGGATAAGCATCAGGGAGATCTTGGGGTCGATCTGACTGAACCAGAGAAAGCCTTTGACTGGATAAGCATCAGGAAAATCTTAGGGTCGATTTAACTGAACCGGTCTAGGTCTTGAAATGTCTTCAACTGGATAAGCATCAGGGAGATCTTAGGGTCGATCTGACTGAACCAGAGAAAGCCTTTGACTGGATAAGCATCAGGAAAATCTTAGGGTCGATTTAACTGAACCGGACAAGGTCTTGGAATATCTTCAACTGGATAAGCATCAGGGAGATCTTAGGGTCGATCTGACTGAACCAGAGAAGGCCTTTGACTGGATAAGCATCAGGAAAATCTTAGGGTCGATTTAACTGAACCGGACAAGGTCTTGAAATATCTTCAACTGGATAAGCATCAGGAAGATCTTAGGGTCGATCTGACTGAACCAAGAGAAGGTCTTGGAATATAGCTGAGATTTTAACTGAATCTTTCCTGAAAGGTAAAGGTCAGTCATATGCAATGCATGATATGGATCACGCAATGATGTTCTCAATATAAATGAGATTCGTAGGATATGATGCGTCTATGCATGCTATAATGATGTATGTGATGTTTTATGTATGTTTTTGTCTAGGAAAGTGAATCCTTGACGGGTGCCGGGAAGTCGTATCCTGGGCTGATGTCGAAGAATAGATTTTGCTTCCGCTGGGGATGATAACTGCAAGAATACCGGTAGGAGAAGATAACTCCGTTGTGGAGTAAACTTGGCAAATGGAGGATTCTGCGGGGAGAAAAGATACTCTAGCGACCATGCTGGGAAGCAATACTCTGTGGGGAGAGAAATGCCTTGCTGAGTGTTGATAATAGTTTGCTGGGGATAGGAAGACTTTGTCGACGACGCTCTTTCCGTGGCTTTTTGGCTGAGGATAACCCAGTTATATCCTATTAAGGAAATAACTCTTTAAATCAAGCCGGACGACGCGTTCGTGCTCTGTGAGGGGATAAGCTTCCAGAATCTACTGGGGATAAGCTTATTGCTTGGGGAGATAAATTCCAACTTTCCTGGGGAATCAGATTGGACTCTCCTGGGGAAGTTTTGAACTGTACCGGGGAAGTGACTCCTTTGCATGTTGATAGAACGCCGGGGAACAATCTTAAATCAAGACTGCCGGGGATGCTTGTTAAGACTGTATGCTGCTGGGGAAGGTTGAGATCTGTGGGAGGATACCCAACTTCCTTAAGGTTGATAACTGCTTTGCTTGAGGAGAGTATACTGCTTGCTGTCTCACTCTCTGGGGAATTTAAGATGTCTGGTTATGTTCTTTAGCTGAACCTACCTTGGTACTTTGGAGGATAGAACAATTAGATTGCCTAGACAACTCCTTATTGCCCCTGTTTCTAATGTCCCCTGTAATTAATTCTTTGTTTCGTATGCAAATATTTATGAGTTAGCAAATTATTGTCAATGCATACATCACAAATTGAACCTTGGACGTTCTTCGCAAAACAAAACAGAAAAAGAAAAACACTTGGGCACGTTTAACTGAAAAATATATTTGTATTGATTTTTGAATGGCCTGAAAATAGGCGTTTTGTGTACAAGAGGCTGACGTCCTAGTAAGAGGTACGTCGCCGATCAAAAGAGTTTATACAAGTTTTGTACAAATGAAAGTAAAACAGCTGCGTGAAAGATGAATGATCCACTGGGTTTCAATTCTGCTATTGTCTTTATAACTCTGAGCGTCTCATCACTTGATGACCTTGGTTGAAGGTGAAGCTGACTGATCGATGCCGTTTGAACTTGATGCAGATACCGGATTCTGGATGCAAAGTGATCAATGAGACATAGTTTTACGCTTTTATCCCTAACTTTTGCCTGGACCGCCCTTTCGGGTTTTCAGTCCACCGGGATACCCATTTTTGCCCAAGTCGCCCTTTCAGGTTTTCGACTTGCCGGGTGTACAGATTTTTTCATTTTCATCCCTACATTTTGCCCGAACCCTTTTGGTTCGACGGGAAGCCCTAATTTTTGCCTAGGCATGTCAGCCTAGCGGGTCTTTTTTCATGCGTAGTATTTTTTAACTATGTCTGCATTGGCGGGGTGAGGAAGGTCGTCACCATCCATGTTGGTTAAGATCATTGCTCCTCCAGAGAACACATGCTTAACCACAAATGGCCCTTCATACGTAGGGGTCCATTTGCCCCTTGGATCACTCTGAGGAAGGATGATTCTCTTGATAACCAGATCCCCAACTTGATATTCCTGTGGTCTGACCTTTTTGTTAAATGCCCTGATCATCCGTTTCTGATACGTCTGACCATGACAGATAGCAGCAAGTCTCTTTTCGTCAATGAGGTTTAGTTGATCAAGTCGTGTCTGGATCCAATCATCTTCGTTTAGATTTGCATCTTTCATTATCCGGAGAGAGGGAATTTGTACCTCGATCGGCAAGACTGCCTCCATGCCATAAACCAGAGAGAAAGGAGTTGCCCCGGTTGACGTCCTAGCTGAGGTGCGATACCCATGCAGAGCGAATGGTAACATCTCGTGCCAATCTTTGTAAGTTACTGTCATTTTTTGCACGATCTTCTTGATGTTTTTGTTAGCTGCTTCTACAGCCCCATTCATCTTCGGTCTGTAAGGAGAAGAATTGTGGTGCTGTATCTTGAACTGTTCGCAAAGCTCAGCAATCATCTTGTTGTTCAGATTGGTACCGTTGTCTGTAATTATTCGCTCAGGGACGCCGTATCGACAGATCAGATTGTGCCGAATAAACCGTGCCACAACAGTCTTGGTTACCGTAGCATAGGATGCTGCCTCAACCCACTTTGTGAAATAATCAATCGCCACTAGGATGAAGCGATGTCCATTGGATGCTGTGGGTCTGATCTCGCCGATCATGTCTATGCCCCACATTGCAAACGGCCAAGGCGCAGTCAAAACATTCAGAGGAACCGGAGGAACATGCACCTTGTCCGCATAGATCTGGCACTTGTGGCATGTCCTGGAGTGTTGGTAGCAATCAGCTTCCATTGTGGACCAATAATACCCTGCCCGTAGGATCTTTTTAGCCATAGTGTGCCCACTGGAATGCGTACCAAAGGTCCCGTCATGTAACTCTTCCATGATTCTTTCTGCTTCAACTTTGTCCACACAACGCAGTAAGGTTGAATCATGGTTCCTCTTGTACAAGATGCCGTTGCTTAGGAAGAACTTGGCTGCGAACCTCCTCAGGAATTTCTTATCGTTGATAGATGCACCTTCAGGGTATTCCTGGGCTTCCAGATATCTCTTCACTTCGTGGTACCAAGGCTTCTCAGTCACCAATTCAGTTTCGAGATCACAACAGTATGCCGGCTCGTCCAGTTTCCAGATGATGATCCGGGGAGCTTCATTATCCCATTTGACTTTGAACATTGAAGACATTGTAGCTAACGCGTCCGCTAACTGATTCTCTTCTCTTGGAAAGTGTTCAAAGGTTATCTCTGTAAAGTGGGGAATCAGGGCCAACACACATTCTCTGTAAGGAATCAAGTTTGGATGTTTCGTATCCCACTCTCCCTTAATATGATTGATCACAAGAGCGGAATCTCCGAAAACACTTAGGAATTTGATCCTTAGGTCGATCGCAGCTTGAAGACCCATGATACACGCCTCATACTCCGCCATGTTGTTGGTACAGTTGAAACACAGCCGGGCAGTGAGTGGAGTATGAGTACCTTGTGGAGATATGATGATGGCGCCGATACCATTTCCCAAAGCATTGGAAGCTCCATCAAAGTGCATAGACCATCGGGATCCTGGCTCAGGTCCTTCATCCGGTCCAGGTACTTCACAATCAGTTACAATCATGATGCTTTCATCCGGAAACTCGAAGTTCATTGATTGGTAGTCATCTACAGCTTGATGAGCTAAGTGGTCTGCCAATACACTCCCCTTGATGGCTTTCTGGGTTGTGTACTGAATGTCGTATTCCGTCAAGATCATTTGCCATCTTGCAATTCTCCCAGACAGAGCAGGCTTTTCGAATATGTATTTTATCGGATCCATCTTTGAGATCAACAAGGTAGTGTGAGTCAGCATATACTGTCTCAGCCGGCGAGCAGCCCATACCAAAGCGCAGCAAGTTTTCTCAAGCAGTGAGTATCGGGTCTCACAGTCGGTAAACTTTTTGCTAAGGTAATAAATGGCATGCTCTTTTCGGCCAGACTCGTCATGCTGCCCCAGCACACACCCCATTGAGTTGTCCAGCACTGTCAGGTATAGGATCAGAGGTCTCCCTTCAACCGGTGGCATAAGGATGGGTGGTTCTTGGAGATACTCTTTGATTCTGTCGAAGGCAACCTGACATTCATCGTTCCAACGCACTACCTGATCTTTCTTCAGCAGCTTGAAGATTGGCTCACAGGTAGCAGTCAGATGAGAGATGAATCGAGCGATGTAATTCAGGCGTCCTAAAAAGCCTCTGACTTCCTTCTCTGTCTTAGGAACTGGCATCTCTTGAATAGCTTTGACCTTGGCAGGGTCCACTTGAATTCCTTTATCACTGACCACGAAGCCTAGCAACTTCCCAGATCTTACCCCGAAGGTGCACTTGTTCGGGTTCAATCTCAGCTTATACAGTTTCAACCGGTCGAACAATTTCTGTAGATGATCTAGATGCTCTTCCTCAGTCTGGGACCTAGCGATCATGTCGTCCACATACACTTCGATCTCGTGATGGATCATATCATGAAATAAGGCAACCATGGCACGTTGGTAGGTTGCCCCAACATTCTTTAATCCGAACGGCATGACCTTGTAACAGAAGGTGCCCCACTGAGTAACAAATGTAGTCTTTTCCATGTCTTCAGGTGCCATCTTGATCTGATTGTAGCCTGAAAAGCCATCCATGAAAGAGAATACTTTGTGTTGGGCTGTATTATCCACAAGGACATCAATGTGAGGCAAGGGGAAGTCATCCTTGGGACTGGCCCTGTTCAAATCCTTGTAGTCAACACACATTCTGACCTTGCCGTCCTTTTTAGGCACCGGCACCACATTAGCAACCCACTGAGGGTAAGAAGTTACTGCAAAGAAACCGGCGTCAAACTGTTTCATGACTTCGGCTTTAATCTTCTCGGACATCTCTGGACGCATCCGACGAACCTTTTGTTTAACTGGAGGGCAGTCTTCTCTAGTCGGCAAGTGATGAACGACAATATCGGTATCCAACCCTGGCATGTCTTCGTAGGACCAGGCAAAGATCTCCATATAGTCATGTAACATCTTGGTTAACCGTTGCTTCACGCTGAGCTCTAGGTTGGCACCAATCTTTACCTCTTTTCTGTCTTCGTCGGTACCCAGGTTTATGGTTTCCACTGGCTCTTCATGGGGTTGAATTGCCCGCTCTTCCTGAAGCAACAGTCTTGCAAGCTCGCCAGGCACTTCGCAATCATCTTCACCTTCGTCTTCGGCTAAGTTGATCGGATTTTCGAAGTCATAATTGGCAGTAGCAGAGCTGTTATCAGTAAGATCCAGAGTGGATTGGAACCTGTATGAGTGAGTGTGTGTGTAAATACAGCTGTTTTGAAAATTATGTAAAGGAAAAGAAAGATAAAAAAGGAACACAATATTTGCAATGCGAAAAGTACGTCCAAGATTTTCATTCATGATGTATAAAATGACAGTTCGTATGCCCTCATAAATAGAACCACGGTGCCTCGGGTAAGACACCGGGCCATAGAGTTTATCATTGTCTATTACAAAATAACAAAACAAAGAAATTTATTACTGCGTCACAAAGGTAACAGGGGTATGGTCCTTTGCACTCCAATTGTTCAATCCGTCTTCGGTCGTCGGATAAATCCAGCTGTTGAATTCTGCTTCGTCTACTTCAAGGTATTCCCCGACAGCATTCACTTCTGAACCCTTAATAAATACCGGAGGCCTTCCGATCTTCTCTTTCCTCATAGCTCTCTGCCCTTCTGAGGTGAAACCCAGCCCAAGTTTATCAGTCTTCTGGGTGAAGTCTGGAAGTCTGCCCCAGTTGACACATTCACCTTTTTGCACCACAGCCCTGGCATCCTTTAGGGAAGCCATCTTCAAAGGACCACCTGCTTCTGCTGTTTCTGCTGCGATTGGAAACACCTCCTCGAAATGCTGAAAGGGGGTTTCAATAAACTCCCCATCCATTTCAATGTATCTGAATGAGTTCAGGTGGCTTACCATATATTCTTCCTCACCTTGCACGGTGACAATCTTCCCTCTGACGGGGTACTTCAGCTTTTGATGCAAGGTAGAGGTCACTGCCCCAGCTTTGTGTATCCAGGGTCGACCCAGCAGACAAGAGTAAGATGGACGGATGTCCATCACATAAAAAGTGGAGTCGAACACCTGAGAGCCCACCCGAATCGGAATGTCAACTTCTCCATGGACCATCCTCTTTGAACCGTCAAAGGCCCTGACGATGATGTTGCTGGGCCTCAAGTCCAGGCCTTCACAATCTAGACGATCCAGAGCCTTCTTGGGTAGCACATTCAAAGATGACCCAGTATCAACCAACACATGTGCCAAGGTGGTGCCCCTGCATTCGATTGAGACATGCAGAGCATCATTATGATCTTTCCCCTTCGTGGTCAAATCAGCGTCTGAAAAACCCAAGCCATTGTCTGCTGTTAGACTTGCCACGCAATCGGTGAATTGGACTGCAGAGGTTTCATGTGGCACGTGGGCTGTCTTGAGGAATGAGATGAGGGCCTTTGCATGGGCCTCAGAGCACAGCAGTAAAGAGAGCATGGATATCTTGGAGGGCGTATGCCCCAACTGTTCCACGACATTAAAATCGCTCTTCTTTATAATCTTCAAAATCTCCTCCATCTCTTGTGGGGAGGCCTCAACAGCTATGGGTATGGGCGCCTCCATCTGGGCAGGCTCAGTTTCAATTCCCTTGCCCCGAGCATTGGATGACTCGGCAGCAGGAGAAACAATCGGATCAGCCGCAGGAACAACAACTTGGTCAGCAACGGGAGTAGGTGTACTTGCAGGAATTATCAGGAGCGGTCTTCGGGCAGCAGGTGGCGCAATGTCAGGCGAGAAGAGCCTGCCACTGCGGGTAACTTTGGCCGGGCCAGTGATATCACAGATGCTGGCGCCAGCGTTGAGCTCTTGTTTAACTCTGTTTATATATACATCTGCCCCATAGTGCCAAGGGACAGCTTTGTTGGATACATAGGGCAGGGGCCCAGGAACAGTGATAGTAACAGGTGCAACGGTCAGAATTTGAACGGGCTTCTTCTGGAGAGCCGGGATCGGATTGTTGAAGATAGTCACCACAGAGACTTCTTCCATTGGAACCATACGAACAGCAGACTTCTTGAATAGAATCTCCTTGCTATCCATTAAGCTTTGGATGCCTAACTTTAGCAAGGGACAACCGGATGGGGACACAACACAGAACAGGCAACCCTCACTACAACCCGGAAATAAACCGGCCTGCAGTAGGTTCTTCTTAATGATCTTTAAAGGAGTGGCTAGATCATCCACAGAAACAGCATAAACATCTTCCTCTACAGCATTTACCCCGTGCTGAGGCATGGGGGCAATGACTACATTTGGCTTTGCGGGCGCTTCGAATTGTATCTCTTTAGCATCGATAAGGTCTTGCACCTTATTCTTTAACGCCCAACAATCATCAGTAGAGTGCCCCGGGCTTTCTGAGTGGTAAGCACAACGAGCATTAGGGTTGTACTTGGGGGATGCAGTATTGGGGAACTTTGGTGCCTCCCTGACAGTTACCAAATTGGTTGCGAGTAACTGTGGCAGGATCTGCGACAAAGTCATGTTTAAGCGGGTGAATTCCCTCCGGGGTCTTTCCACCTTCTGAGTATTGTTTGGCCGGGGAGCGGCAGCAGGCTTAGCAATCATTACCGCACTGACAGACTGGCGGTGTTCATTTCTCTCTGATCTCCTAGAACCATATACGGCACTAGACTCCTTTTTGAAAGGTTTCTTGTCCGAACTAGATGATGATGCAGCCTTTGCAATCTTCCCAGACTTCAACCCAGCTTCAATCCTTTCTCCAGTCAAGATCAAATCAGTGAAACCAGCAGAAGAATTCCCAATGAGATGGTTAAAAAATGGCCCAGATAGGGTCCCCAAGAACATGTCAACCAACTCCCGATCAGTCAATGGTGGCTGCACCCTGCCAGCCAGGTCTCTCCACTTCTGAGCGTACTCCTTAAAACCTTCGCTTGCGCCTAACGCCATACCCTGGAGTTGGGTACGTGTGGGGGCAAGGTCGGCATTATACTGATACTGCTTGTAGAAAGCAGTAGCCAGCTCCTCCCAGTTACGAACTTTGGTCCCATCCAGCTGATAGAACCATTCGAGATGAGTCCCTGAAAGACTCTCCTGGAAGAAGTGGATCCATAGATTCTTGTCCGCAGAGTACGGCTGAATTTTCCGAACATAGGACCTTAAGTGCAGCTTGGGACAAGACGCCCCGTCATACTTGGAGAAAGTTGGTGCTTTGAATTTATGTGGGATAATCACTCCGGTCGACAAACCCAGATCTCTGAAATCCAGCCCAGGTGCCTGTTGCACCTCCATAGCCTTCAACCTGTCCTCCAGTTGTTTGTATCTGTTGTCTTCAGGAGGGTACTGCTCCTCATCAAAATCTGTCTCGTTGTCGGAGACCACTGGAGTAGGAACCTTTACTTCTGCCTGAGAAGGACTCCTGCCAACAGAAGAACCAGCCTCTTCATGCTGCAGAGTGTTACCCAACCTTCGGCCTGAGTTGAACAGAACAGTTCTCCTCTTCTTCTTCTTCTCCTTCTTCAGGAGCATAGTCTTTAGTTCTTCTTGGCCTTTAGCTAGACCCATGATTAGCTCTTGAAACTGCGCATTCTGCGCCTGGAGAGCCTTGATTGATGTCTCTGTTGATTCAGATCCGGGATTCATGATGCTGAAATAAACAGCGAAGAACTGTAAGCAACCTGAAAAAGGGAAAAACCTGCTATGCACATGATGTATGAAATGCGTATGCAATGTATTCAAGGGTTCGAAAGTTCAAATTTGTTGTAGACAAGAAAAGAACACACGTTATCATTAAAGAAATCATTGTTTAATACATCAAGGCCTCATGGGCAAAAAGTACAAAAATCAAGTCAATCCCAAAATACACTGCGCATCCTCTTCGGAGCTATGTAGGTATTGAGATTCCTCTCCTCATGCAACAGACGGGTGAGCTCCAAGACCTTCTTTTCACTGGCATGCAGACTAGTCTCAAGAGAATTCCGCTCTTCCTTAAGCTGGATCCAGCTCTTCTGCATCTCTTCCCAGGATGTGGGCATATCAGGGTGCTGAATAACATGAGACACTTCCCCTTCCAAGACAGGTTCTTTGATTACTGGAAGCATGTGAGGATAAGGCATGACTAACTTCTGAGAGCGAGCGCGTACCCATTTGAGATAAGGCTCCAAAGGGATGGAGTTCCTGTGCCCCAGCGTTTTGCTGTCTATCCTACTAGGCATCCTCCAAGCTCTGATAAATCTCTGACGAAGTCCTTGAGTATCACTGTCGAAGTCAAAAACTATGTCAGGAATCAACATGTCATGAGGACCGTCCCTCCGAGTATAACCAAACTGTCTCCAAGCCAGGCATGGGCTATAAGTAATACCTCCTCTGATTCCAAGTAAAGGAACATTAGGGTACTCCCCGCAACGATCAATGATAGTGACGTCCCCTCTGGATCTAGGACACCAATGTATATCTGCATGTGTAAGAGTCATCAACCGTTGTGACCATCTCAAACCCCGCTCATTCTTCAGGACTGATTGTGGAAGGTGCGAAATAAACCACCTTCCCAGGAGAGGAGTGCAACACATAAGGACACCTCTTTTTCTCATGGTTCGAGTGTAACATGAGTGAAGGATGTCCCCCAGCAACGTAGGTATAGGATTCCTGGACATAAAGATCTGAACGGCACTGATATCAATGAGCTGATCTGGGTTAGGGAACAATACCAAACCATAAACAAGGAGGGCCACAACCTCTTCAAAAGCTTGCAAGTCAAGGGAGTTCCAACATTCAAGGGCCTTCTCAAACAGAAACCTGGCTAAGAACCCTTTGATACCACTTCTGACTTCCCAATGTCCCTTGAGGTCAGATGACTGTAGGTGCAAGGCTTTAGCAATCTCTTCCAGCTTAGGTTCCTTTTCTGTACCGCTGAAGGGTAGCTGATCAAGGATAGGGATCTTCAGGAGCCGGGAGAACTCCTCCAATGTAGGTACCAACTGATAGTCCAAGAAGGTAAAGCAGTGATGCAGAGGGTCAAAGAACTGGAACAAGACCTTTATCATATCTTCCTCAATGTTGGTGTTGACCAAGCTGATGAGGCTTCCATGCCTGTCACTGAATGAAGAGTTCTCGGGAATCCTGGATATAAGCTCCTTAAGCTGAGGAGGGGTCCTTACAAGATTGACCTGAATTGTCTTTCTACGAGCAGTTTCCATGTCCTACAAAACAAGAACAAAGATGAAAATTCGAACCCCTGAAATGGTTAGTCAATGCATATGATGCTGGATGATGTCATGATGCTATGATTAAACACACCACAGATATTTACAAAGACAAACATGTAGGGCAAACAAGGCACACAAGACAAGCCCTTAAGGTTTAAGGCCAGCATGGGGTCTGGGTAGTACCCTCTTGAAGTTGGTGGGTTCAACCTGTCCTAATCAAAGTAACCGGGTTCTAAGGTTCCCAATATCACGGGATTGCTTTCATTGTTCATCGTTTCGATTTAGCCACTGAACTGGCGACCGAAATATTCCAGGAAAGCAACCCTCAATTGAGTGTAGTATCGAGTATCAACCAACCTCGGACTGCACCAAAGTCAGTTATCTCACTACCCTAAAGAGGCCAAGATAGTTCAATTAAGGTTCCTAAGGTCTGTTGATGCTTCACGACACCACGCGGAGGCCCCGTACTCTCCTTGACTGAACTCAAGGGTTACCGGTACACACCAAAGTGCCACATCAACGTAGCAGACTGTTTCAACCATGTCGGTATACCCCGCACAGTTCCCTCACAGCCTTGTTGCTACTTTCTAAGAAAGGTATCCCCCAGATCCGGGTTAGGATCTATAGAACTCCCAAGCAACCCACAATTTAAAGCACACAAGGAAAACAATTGAAAACATAGTTATAAGCTAGCCCTAAGGTACACCTCACTTTAAGTATCCCCAGCAGAGTCGCCAGTTCTGTGATCGGTGGATCTGGAACTGACTGTTTAACGCTGGTTCGCGAAATGTCGCGGAAGCAAGAGTCGCCACCGTCTTTTATTTTCTCCAAATGGAAAGGACAAAAGCACAGAAAAATTCCTTATAGAGTTTGCTCTCGGTTCGGGAGGTAGGTTATAGAAAGGGAAGGTGTTAGCACCCTTTCTATCCATGGTTATCCATGGGCTCTTAGATACTTGCTCATTGTGTTTTCAAAATTGTTTGTTTGCTTTTCAATGTGGGTTTAAAAAAGTTCCTTTGAAAAATTTCAGATCGACTCATACGTCAGAGTGTTTGAAAAGTTTGCTTTGAAAGCTTTTGAAAAAGTGTCAGTGTGAAAAGTCTTTTTGATTTGTTTGAAATTAGAGCAAGTATCCTTGAGAACCTACCTACCCTAAGGAATTTGTCTGTGTAAGAGTCCTTTAAAGTAGTGCCATCCCACCATTGAGAGGTAGGTAGCACCACCGTTGGAGGTGTTCGGGTCAATTCGAGTTTGTAGGGACATGGTGATCACCAGAGCAATGGGAAGACACCTTAGAAGCTACCCTCATGCCAGGTTCCCGGATCATGAGGACTTACTAAGACGTTTTCTACTCGACGACCACCTTTCGAAAGGCAACAGTGAGGCGTACCCTAGGGGTGGTGTGTGCGAATTGTGTGTCATGTTTCAGTTATTTGTCTCGTCATGTTTATTTGTGATCTACGCTTGATTTTATTTTAAGTCCATACATTCTTTCATGCTTTTTATTAACAGTTAAAAAAATGCGAGAAAGGTAAAGTTCCTAAACTATTACAAAGGCGCGGGTCCACATCGCCAAAATTTAATCCAGGACCCGATTTGACAGAAAATAAATAAAGTGCGAGAAAAAGGTGCGAAAAGTAAAGTTACATGGCTTTGGGAGATTTACAGAATTATAATTAAACGACATAAGATAAGTGCGCAAATTAAATAATTGAAACGACGGGCGTTGGACCCTTTTGCAAAATATTAAAAGTTAATGAGAATTGAAAATTAAATGATTAAATGTTTTTTTGGTATTTTGTGTTTTTTTAGATTTAATGAGAAAAAAAGAGTTAATTGAAATTAAATTAAAAGGTAAACCCTAATTCTAACATTTTTATTTATTATGAAAGAATTAAAATATAATCTACATTAAACCCTAATTTATTTATGTACAATTTTAATTTATGAAAATAAATAAATAATATTATTATTCTGAAAAAAAGGAAAAAAACTAAAAAAGAAAATAAAAATTTATTAAACCTAAATTCTATTTTTGGATTTTTATTATGAAAAATATTTAATAAACCTAAATTAAAGCTAAATAATTACAAGCATTTTTTATGAAAATAATTATAATATAAAAATTATTATTTTTGGTCTTTTCTGATTTTTGAATGTTTTTATATATTTTGTAAAAATAATTAACTGAATAAATAGCAAAATAAAAGAAATAAAAAGAAAAATTAAAGAAAGAAAAAAAAAGAAAAAAAAATAATAAGGCAAACCAGGGGGGGGGGGGGGGGGGTAGTCCCCAATTCAGGAGGTATAGATTTGAGAAGCCTGGCCCAATTAAGCTTGCAATTTGCTGACTTTCCTGGATCGTGTATGACACGTTGACTAGGCGTAGGTGTTCCTCAGATTCTTGGCCGTTGATCTAATGTTGGGATGGACGTGGCACGCTTGATCTGGATGGTATATGGTGGTCCTTAGTGCCAGCGTTGCATAGGAATCTGCATTGGAAAATAATAAGAGAAATTGCACAGACCTGGGACTTGAACCCAGGTCATGAAGGTTAACGCGTTGACAGCTTGCCAGCTGAGCCATTTAACTACTTTGATATATAATATGCAAATAAATAATATAATAAAAAACAAGACATGAGTGGATTAGCGCGCGTAACATTTGAATGAGCCAGTCCCTTTATGACACGACATCATCGTCTTCATCCCTGTAAAAACAAAACTCAGAGGCCACGGTTTTTGAAACGTTGTTTTAGAGGGCCTATAAGAAAATAGCGACTAGCCCCTCGACGCTCATAAATTGAGCGCGAGGGTGCCATCTTCTTCGTCTCAACCTGCTTAAGCTAATGGCACTGGCCTGGAAGCGTAATTTTTCCTTGGGCAGAAAACCCCAAATTTGAAACCTGCAAACCCTAATGTCCAAACATGGTAGATTCGCGTATAACGTGTAAAACTTCAATCAAGCATAATGGTTAGTTTCAGAAACTCAAAACAAACATGATGCAATGAATAGAATGTTGTAAAAGTGCTTAAAAAATGTTATACGATGATGAATTTTTTGCAATGCAGTCTGAGTCACAGGCGCCAATTCCTGGAGCTTTTGTGGTTGAAATTGATTGGAACACCTCCAGGGATGCTTAAGGATGCTGATAGAACAAAAATTGAAACTTGAATCGACCTTAAAGCTAGTTTTCAGTTTTGAACTTTTTGAGAATTTTTGCAAGTTTGTAATGGCTTCTTGGGCGCAGCTTGCAGTCTCTTGGCATTAGGGTTCTGATCTAGTACTTGTATGGAACGATTTAGGTCAAGAAAACTGCATAAAATCCCTTGTAATCTTTGATTGAAGATTTGATTTGCTTAAGGATCTTTTTGAATCTTATCATGTGCAATTTGGTGTCAATTAGTTCCAATCAACCCAAAATCTTCCATAATTGACTAAGCACGAGATATTGAGCCTATAATGTGCATAAAAAGATTTTTTTAGGTTAGGTTTATATTTTTCATGTATTAAAATAATTTAAATGAATTAATATTAATATAAATTCAAATAAATAATTAAAAAATATGAAAATACTTCCCTTTGGGCCTAATGGTCGTGCATAGGCTTGGCATGAAGAAATTTGGAAGAAAAATGGGCCCATTTGCATTTTTAGGTCATTTGAACCATTGTTGACTTTTCAAAATTCCCAAAAATTTCCCAACTTCCACAAGGCATAACTTGCTCAATTTTTAAGCTTTTCACATGTTCTTGGACATTTTGGAAAGGTCTTTGAGTCCTTTAACCAATGCCTTTGGTCCCATGTCATTTTGATTTACCAATCTCAAGTTATGGCCTTTGACTTAAAGTCCCTTTTTGTTGACTTTTGAAAATGACCTATAATGTTGAGATTGATAACTTTTTGTGAGAGCATTTCTTGGACTTGGAATATGAAGATGAGTTGTAGGAAATGTCTTTCTCTTCAAAATGAGCTTTGGATGGAATTTTTCTGATAATCCATGTGAAAGTTATGCCCTGGTCAATTTCAGTTGACTTTTTCAGCTGTCCAAATATAGCAACTTTTGCATCTTTGATGATTTCTGAGCCAAATTTTGAGAATCATGATCAAGCATTGATAAAATGATGTTTGTGGCTTCAAAATGATATGTTGACCAAAAATTTGAACTTTTGACTGTCAAATGACCATTTTGCCCCTACAGTTGACTGTAGTGCAATCTAGGGTTTTGACTGTGCAATTTTGAGCTGAATGCCTTGAAACTTGACATGAGGGTACTTGACCATCTTTGTAGGCATATGAGACTTGATTAGGCCTTTGAAACCTTCAATTTCTTGATCAGAACTCAAACCCTAGTTTTGACTGTATAGGAGACAGTTGAGCTGCACAACCCTTGGGGAATTTTGTGACCTTGACTTTGACAATTCTTGATGAATATGGGAGGGAAAATTTTGGGGTACAACAGTTATGTTACAGTTAACCAATGTATGCTTAATGAGTTTGTAGATCGATGGCACACAGAGACATCATCATTTCATCTATCACATGGTGAGATGTCTATCACATTAGACTATGTCTCGTGTTTGCTACATCTTCTGGTAAGGGGGGAAATTTTAGATCATGGGAAGGTTACCAATGACGAGGCACTAGATTTTATTATAGACTATCTAGGAGTTAACCCAGAGGATTCCATGGAGGAGTTTTATTTCACCCGAGAGGCTCATGCTAGGTTTAGCTTCTTGAAAAGGGTGTTTACATATGAGATACTGAGAGCACAATAAGTTGTTGGTGATAACGAGCATGTAAGACAACATAAATAGTATGATATTAGAGAATAACTGTTATATTTGGTTATCACTTCTATATTTATGGACAACAGTGCCACTTACGTGGATGTCAACTACCAATGGTACGTTGAGGACTTTGAGCGGATCCATGTGTACAATTGGAGGGTCTGTTATTTGGTCTACTTGTACTCTAAGTTATACGAAGGTTGTATGTGGAAGATGAAGCAGGTAACATGAAGTATCACACTTTTGACGGTAACCTTTCTTGGTCTTTTAGTGCTTGTGTTTCATTAAATTATTGCAACAATGTTACTAATTAATTATTCGTGTGTTCCAACACTTTTCAGGCTTGGATCCTCCAACACTTGCCACGCATCTTTGGTTGGTCATGTCTACCAACTTATACTGAGGATATGCCACGTGCTTATAAATTCTCCCCGCTTAGAGGAAACCAAGCGATAGAGGCATTTAAAGTGTATATTGGTCGCTTGGAAATAAAGGATATAAACTTCCATTGTTACATCGATCACCGTGAGACGATTTCCTTTGACGATATAGTCTTATACTCTAGATGGTTAGCTTGCGGTACACGTTTGATGTTTCCTCATATGCCTGAGCATGTCATACATCAATTTGACTACATGAAGTATATTCCAAGAGATCCTTTTGTGTATGTTTCTTCCATTATGAAACATAGAGATATGGATTCTATGTTTGATTATTATATTAATCATCTGGTATCAGATGAGGCACATAGTACCATAGCCCAAAAATTGGAGCTACATAGACAGTTACTTCTGGTGACAGTTACATCTAGTGATTCTTACGGGTGTCACATGCTTATATGGTACATGATGCTCCAGGAGATCAACCGAGGCCAGTTCATCAGGAGATACTAGAGGAGGAGAAGGCTAGGGAAGAGGCTTACGGATGTCTGTCATGGTCAGATGTACCAAAAACGTATGATTAAAGCTTTTAACAAGAAGGTCAGACGTCAGGTATATCAGGTTGGTGATTTGGTAATCAAACATATCATATTGCCACAAGGTAATCCCAGGGGAAAATGGACTCCTACATACGAGGGACCATTTGTGATGAAAAGCATATTCTCTGGTGGAGCAATGATATTAACCACTATGGATGGCGATGACCTTCCGCACCCTGTGAACATGGACATAGTCAAAAGATACTACGCATGAATAAAGACCTCCTAGGTCGATTGGCCTAGGCAAAAATTAGGGCATCCTGGAGAACCAAAAGGGTTCTGGTAAAAATTAGGGATAAAACAAAAAATATGTACACCCAGCAAGCTGAAAACTCGAAAGGGCGGCTTGGGCAAAAAAGGGTATCCTGGTGGACTGAAAACCCGAAAGTGCGGTCCAGGAAAAAGTTAGGGAATTAAAGACTATGACTATGTCCCGTTGGATCACCTTACAGACAACCTTTAACATCGACTGACAAACTCAAACAGTTCTAATCAATCCAATCAGCTTCGGACAAAGCAGCAAGTGGGCGAGACGCTCAGAGACATGAAGGCTATAGCAGAATGGGAACCCCATGGGGTTATTTCACATAGCTATCTTTTCTTTGTATCAATTTTCATTTTCTATAATGACATTCTCTTACTAGAATGTTCGTCTCGTTGTACAAAAATACTTATTCAAGTTAATACAAGGATATCCCTTCGAAAGTGCAAAATTATCCATTTTCTTTTTATTTCCGTGTTTTGTTTGCGAAAACGTCTAATGATTATTTTTGAACATATGCATTTGAACGTGATAACTGTTTACGAATGAACAAAAAAAGAGGAACAGAAAATAGAAAGACAATCACTAATGGCTTTAAGAAATAGGATAATATCTTTAGACTATTCCATAAAAAAAAACCCAAAAGTACTTTTCCAACAAGAGCGAAACTCAGGACATCCCAAAACAGGATCACTAACATATCTCCAGTATACAACCTAATGGTATCAAGTGCTCTCACATTCCCGACAGAATAAAACTTCCGGTTACCGCTCCAAAGATTCCGCAGTGAAAGTCGCCCAGTTTCTCAGGATTCCCCAGCAGGATTTCACGAGGTCCACAAGAAATGCACGGTGCTTCCCTTTCACAACAGAGTTTATTTCTATAATAAATAGAAACTCATCAACATTTCAACTTCAAAATATGAAGACTTACATTCCCAGCAGTTCTCAGGGATTTATTTTCCCTGACTCTGGCAACACTGCGGCATAACAATTAACATGTCCATACATTACATCCATACATCATAGCATTGACAACACATATGCAGACATCGCGATCTCATTTATTTTGAGAAACAACATTATACCATGCATTTCATACATCATGATATTGCATGCAACTAACCTTTCATCTTTTCAGGAAAGATCAATCAACAGAAAATTATCGTAAAATTTTCAACAAATCAATTACAGATCAATTCCCAAGAAAGGACTGGTCAACCATCTACACAACAAATATTTCTTTCAGATCCCCGTCGATTCAGTTTAAATCTCTCAATGGTTTATTCTGATTCTTTTCCGCAAACATCTTCTCTGGTTTAGATAAATCTCTCAATGATTTGTTCTGATTCTTCTCCAGATCCCTTTCGGTTCCGATAAATCTCTCAATGATTTATTCTGATTCTTTCCTAGTAGGCACTTTCTCTGGTTCAGATAAATCGCTCAAAGATCTACTATGATTATCTCCAGTTAAAGAATATTCAATACCTCTTTTGGTTCAGTTTAAATCTCTCAATGGTTTATCCTGATACTTTCCAAAAGAAACATTTCTTGTTCAGATAAATCTCTCAATGATTTATTCTGATTCTTCTCCAGATCCCTGCCAGTTCAGTTTAAATCTCTCAACGGTTTATTCTGATTCTTTCTTGCAAACGTCTTCTCTGGTTCAGATAAATCTCTCGATGATTTTTTCTGATTCTTCCCCAGATCCCTGCTGGTTCAGATAAATCTCTCAACGATTTATTCTGATTCTTTCTTAGTAGACACTTTCTCTGGTTCAGATAAATCGCTTAAAGATTCACTCTGATTCTCTCCAGTTAAAGAATATTCAAGACCTCTTTTGGTTCAGTTTAAATCTCTTAACGGTTTATCCTGATACTTTCCAATTAAACGTTTCTAGTTCAGATAAATCGCTCAAAAGATTTATCCTAATTCATTTCCAGTTAAAATCAAGTTCAGACTTAGTCCATTTTCTGTCAACAGTCACCCTTGGATGGCATCTACAAGCCCATCTCCGACAAATCTCCACCATTCCTCCAAATGGCATCTATAAGCCCATTCCCAATTCATCTTCGAGTGCAAATTTCTGGGCACTCTAGTGTTCAATCATCTTCCACCTTCAAGTCACGAATGGCGGATCCGCCAATCTAACTCTTCAAGTTTAAGAAGATTGAACAGGGGTAGCTGTTGTACCCCAAAATTTTCCCTCTCATTTATTAATCATTTTCTCACAAGATCTCCTTTGGTTCAAGACTGCACAAAGGTTGACCAGCTCAGGACACCTCCTTAAGCACTGATGACTGAAATTAGGGTTTGAGATTGCACAAAGATAATTGAACTTTTAATTCCTCATATGAATTTCATGGATCATTATGGACCCTTAAGATTGCTCATGTAAAGTTTCAAGTCTTGGATCACATTTTTGCTCAGTCAATTGATCAGTTGACCTAAAAATTAGTTGTATTGGGGAAAAGGTCAATTGTGGCCAATTTACAGTCAAACTTCATAATTTTTTATCCATATCAACATTATGAACTCATATATGTAATTTGGTCAAGTTTGGACCACAATTCCTCAAGAAATTTGATCAGATCATTAAAAGGGCAAAATGGTCAAAATTAGGGTTTTGATTGAGGAAGGACAATTTCTGACTTTTGACCTAGCAAATGGTTATTTGGTTTGAGACATGATCTCAAGGTTTCAAATGCACCATTTTGAATTAATGGTATGGCTCAAAACTTCCCTCAAGATCAATTGATTGATAGTTTATTTTCAGTCAACTGATCAAAAGTCAACTGATATAGTGAAAAGTCAAACTTTGACTTTTGGTCAAAATCAAGTGTCAAAGATCACAATTCATCAAAACATGTCAAAATATGAAACTTTTTCATCAATAAATCAAAATTCAAGATTTCATTTTGAAAAGTCAAAGTTTCCAAACTTAGAAATTTTTCTAAGTGTTGAAAACTTCATATTTTTTCACAACTTTGAGCCAATTTTTCACCATGATGCAAGATGATTCAAAGGAAACTTTCAATATGAAAGTTGTAGATCTCAATGAGATCTAAAACATTTCTTTACACGACTTCTCCTATAAATGCATGGATTTCAAGTTATAATTTTGTGAATACATGTTCATGAAACTTGGAAACTTAGTGAAATTTTGCCCTAGTTTAGACAGGATTTTGACCTAACTTCATGGAAATTTTTCACATAGTTCCAAGGGGAATTTTTAAAAGTGAGTCAAATAGGGGTTATTGAGTACATTACATGCTTTCTAAAATGTCCAATAAATCCTTGAGATCATGTTTGAGCAAGGAGAATTAAAGGCATGAAGTTGGCATTTCATTCTTGAATTATAGGTTATTTGCATGATGAACAAGAATGCAATCTCAATGTTAGGCTGCATAATCTTGCTTTGCAGGCCTTCTAACTTGTGTATCTATCCATCATTAATGGATTACACAAACTTTTGAGCTATAATCCATGTGGTTTAAGCTTTATCCATTTCACATTGCCATTTTGGGAAGAAAGTGAAGAATGCCATTCTTGAAAAGCAAGCTTTATGCACAAAGTCAATATGATCACAATCCATCTACAAAGTCAGAAGCAAGTGTGTTTAACGCATAACCGCTCTATCTTAGCAAGTACACAAGAATTTGAAACTTGGATTTCTCAAAAAATCACATGTTATGCTTAAACTTGTGATTTTGAATTCTGATCAACAACAAGCTTCCAAACTTGTTGCTTATAAATAGAGACACTATTTGTGAGCTAGAACACGAGCTGAAGCACCCTAAAACACACCAAAACTCCTTCAAGCCAGAATTTGCACAAAAAACTCCATTGATGCACAGTTCTGACCTTAAACTTATATCTCTCATTTCCCTTGTGTGTTTTCCTTCGTAATCAATCACAAAGCTCCTACACATCAAATATAACCTATCCCTGACCCTGTTTCATAACTGTAACTCCATCTTCATCAACCTCCATAACCAAAAACAGAGCTCTGCAAGTTGACTTCTCTAGAACTCTTCAGCCACTTTCAACTCAAGTCAAGCATCACATTAGCTTCTTGGGAACTTGAGGAAGCTAACCCAATCACTAGGACTCATTGAAAGTTGCTCAAACTCAAAACACGATACCCTCTTGCAAGGTGAGTTTTCTGACTTTTAAACTCTTCATATAGGCATTATTTGGTTTCCATTTGTGAAGATAAAACGTAGACATCATAGCCCTGAAACTATACATGTCCATAGATTTCATTTATGTTGCTTGAGCATGAAAAATTTTGAGTTTAAACTTGCTGAAAAATTAGGTCAGATTTGGTACCATTCAAAATTCATGCTCATATTTGATTTATAACTTTAGTTATTTATATGACTGAACTCGTGATGAAATTTGGAGCAACTTTCATGTTTATACTTTTGCAAATGGTTGAGAGATGAAGAAGTTATAGGATTTGAATTCATGACTGGTTATGGCGCGAGGAAGAAGATGAAGTCATCTTCAGGAACGTGTTTTAAATATATATATTTATGGTTTGACATAAGTTAACGGATGTATCACCATCCCAATGGTTAAAGCGCGCGCATGTAACCAGTGAGACCTGGGTTCGAGCCCCAGTGGTACCCTTTTGATTCTTTTTTTTCCATATTTTCTCTCATTTTTTTTGATTGAAGGCAGGCGCTGGGCTCCCTTTTGTTGGGCCTGGTATTTTGGTTATCTCATACTCCCTATTTCACTTTCATACATTCTGGTCAATTTTCTTTCTTTTTTATTTTTTATTTTCTTTACTATTATTATTATTATTATTATTATTTTTATTATTACTAATAAAAATCCAAAAATATTTTTATTTTATTATCTATATTTATTTAGTTTATTTTTATTTATAAAACAAAAGAATAAAAGAACATTTTCTTAATAAATAAATTTCTTTCTTAATAATTAATATTTAGGTTTAGGTTTAACCATCATATTATTTTCTTTTAATTAAAATTAATTTATAACTTAGGTTTCTTTTAATTAATTAATATCCACATTATTTTCATTAATTTAAAACCTTTTCATAAATAAAACCCAAATTTTTTTTATAGTTATTTCCCTTTCTTAGTTAGATTAAGTTAATTTTGTTTAATTTTCCTTAATCATTTTTTAATTAGGTCAAGATTAAACCCCTTTCATAAAAAAACCAAACAAAAATCAATTCTTTTTCATTTGCATTTGTACATTGTTATTTATTCAATTCTTGTACATTATTCAATATGGTTGTAATAATTATTTAGATTTAATTTTCTTACAATTTCTCCATTTATAAATTTGTACACCCCCTCCTCTAATGATGTAATAGCTTAATATTTTTATTTTCCGCAATTTAATGTTTTATATATAATTGCTAGTAAATTAGAATTTTGTATGGAAAGATTAAAACCAACAAATAACAAACCCTAATCAAGACAAATCAAGCAAGAAAAAGACACACTTGCACACTAACACCCTTAGGGTAAATCCACTTTGTTGCCTTATAAAATGGCCATATTATGCATGTGGGGTATCTTAGCAAAAACAAACAAAATACAAGATCATAGTCCCTCGATGACGCCATCAAAGTTGCCTTTCAAAAATGATCTTAGTCCCTTAAAGAAAATGCCAAGATATCTTATAATGTTGCTAATCATGGCTATACGATGACTCTTGCCCGTCCCTTTTACATCCAAAGATAGGTTTACTTACCAATCTATGGTAAAATAACAATGTCAAAGAAAAGAGGAAATAAACAAGAAATACTTTTGAGTAGGTAGAATGTTCCTAGTTGCTTGCTCACTTTCAAACCAACACATCCTTGCTATTTTCAAAATAAACACCAACACTTTCAAAACATCTTTCAAAACTTGAAACATTTGCAAAAGATCAACACTTTGTATACATTCTTACGAACGAGAATCATTACAAAGTTTGCCTAAACAATGGCGCTTTTTCAAAATACTTTCAAAAACCACACAAAACATATTTTCCAAACAAAAGCAAGTGATCTAGCAAGCAACTAAGAGCCCGTAGATAACTACGGATGAAAAGGATGCTAATACCTTCCCTTTTCATAACCTATCCCCTGAACTCAAGAAAACATCTCAAAGGTCTTTCCTGTTCTTTTCAGCATTTCCTTTTGGATAAAAGAAAAGTCGGTGGCGACTCTTGTAGACCGCAACATTTGCGATCAAATGCAAAACGACCAAGTCAATTCTCCCACTGTGTTACACACTTTAATATAATAGTGGATTAAAACAAATGACATCATTTTTCCCATAGCGGAATCTATATTAGCAAGCATCTCAAGAAACTTTGTTCTTTAATAAAGGTTGCAAGTGCTATATTTTTTATTCCATAGTAGATTGGGCGAGAATAATTTGTTTCTTAGAATTTAAAGAGATTGGTCCTCCAATTATTTTGAATGTGTAAACATTAGTTACTTTAGAATCATTTTACAAGGTATTTTAATCAACATAATTCCACACCTCAAGGACATTGTGAAACTTTTGATAATGTAATTTGTTGTTCGTTGTTATTTTTCAGTACCTCGTGGTTCTTTAAATGGCGTGTTAATGCAATATATATATATATATATATATATATATATATATATATATATATATATATATATATATATATATATATATATATATATATATATATATATATATATATATATATATATATATATATATATATATATATATATATATATATATATATATATATATATATATATATATATATATATTCTTATGTTATTTTCTATTTTCCTACAAAGTTTAACACATGGATCATATGAACTGCATACAAATTTATAATCAAAGTAGTTATAATTATTTACCATCTTTCCAATGTAGTGATACTAATCCAAAGAAATTACATTTTTTGACCTAGTAGTTTCAATATCAAGAGCTACACTTGCTACTTCAAGGTATTTCATATTGAAATTGATATAATAATGTTTTTACGTTATCTACGACATAAATGTTTGAACCATATATGAGCAAGTCGTCTACATAGAGACATATAATAGTTTAAATTATATTTTTTTTCATATTTTTAGTAAATGCCTTTGTCACTTTCATCCTTATTAAACTCATTCAATATAATCAAATTTTCAAACTTTTTATGCCATTGTTTAGGAGCTTAGTTACGATCATATGAAGACTTATCTAACTTGCACGCCTTAGTTTCTTGTCCATGAACCACATATCCATGAGGTTGTTCCATACATATTTATTAATTACCATTCACAAAATAAATTTTAATGTCCATTTGGTGTACCTCTAAATTATGAATAGAAGCAAGTAAAATGCGCATCTTAATGGATGTTATCTTTGTAACTAGAAAAAAATGTGTGAATAAATATATATTCTCTGTCCGTCTAAAACTCTTGGCTGCAAGGTGAACCTTATATTTTTCAATGTTTATATCAGATTTTGTTTTGTTTTTAAAAATTCATTTATGACCTATACATTTTTAGCGAGGAGGTCAGTCTACTAAGTTCCAAGCTTTATTAGATTCAAGAGAAACCATCTTGTCTTTTATGGCCTCCTTCAACATCCAAACAAGACGTAGCTTCATGTAGGTTTGTTAGACTCTCCTATAAGGTAGAAATAACTTAGTTAGGTTCGTTCTTTATAATATTTTATTTTCTTGATTTATCGAGGTTCTTCTTCTTGCTTAGTTGTCATCATTGATCTTAATCACGTGAACATGATTAGTTTTGTACCCCTATTATTTCTTGATTTAAAAGGAAATATGGTTTCATGGATGTCAATATCGTTAGAATTTATTATCAGTTTAGAATTTAGGTTATAAAACATATACACTTTTTGTTTATTGCACCCAATGAGTACACATTCATAGACTCTATTGGAGAACTTAACTCGTTTAGGGTTAAGGATTTTGACCTAAGCCAAACATATCCATGTTCAAAGATACGACAAGTTAGTTGTATTTTCTTTAGAATTCATAACAAGAGATTTTGCTCTTAAATTTGAGAATCCTATTTGTGAGTGCAACTTCACCATTAGATGTTTTGTATGATGTCAAAACTATAAAAACGTAACATTTATGTATATTGGACGGTATCTCTGTGTAGTTTGGTGCACTCTTGCATTAGTGGTCTTAGGAAGCATTCAAAACATGTTTGACATTGGCCAAAATCATGAAAAATCATATTCTGCACAAAAGCCAGTTGCATGTGACGACACATACGATTTTCAGGCTTGCACGTGTGCTTCGATATTAAAGCCTGCAACACATACATCATTTCTACTTAAAAACACAAGTTTATACGCCAACACATAGCCTGTTATGCGCCTGCACATGTACTGCATTATTAAACCTTGTAGCCTCTATTTTACATGTGTTGGAACATTTCCTATTTCGCATCGGCATATGTGTCAATGTTTAACATTATGTTCCATCATATAATATTATGTGCCAGCTCATAAGATTTTAGAGCCAGCACATACTGTTATTTTGGGTCAAATTTTTCATATTTTTTAATTCTGAAGTATCCCTTTTTGCCACAAAATTTTCACTACTATAAATACATCACACACGCATCATTTGGATGATACTATAAACACTAACCACCATTACTCTTCATCTTCAACCTCCATCCTATGCATACATACTAACAAATTACACATAATCATTCTTTGTTAGGGTGTCATCTAGACAATATTGATAACATCCAATTAGGTTGGTGAGCGTGACCAAACCTATAATATTGGGTCGAAAATTATGGGGGATTTCATTAGAAAAAACCAAGTATTTATCCTCCAAGATCATTGTGGAATTGGGGGTTATTTCAATAAGAAAACCGAGTTGGGATTTTCCTTTAAGATCTTGGTGAATTGAAGGTTTTGGACAAGACTACACAATTTGGACTCGATCGAGTGAAGACTTTGAAGAATGGGAGGTTCTTGAGAACCTATTAGCGTGAGACAGTGAATCAAATTGATAGATCTTGGGTTACAACAATTCTTAATTCGGATTCGACTGAGTGAAGACTTTGAAGAAGGGGTGGTTTCTTGCAAATTAGTAGCGCGAGACGATAGATCGAATTGGTTTGTTGGGTGACTTGATCTAGTTAAGATCAAGGGAATGGAATTTTGTAGGATGAACATCAAACACGAGGTTTGTATGGTTGCATTGCTATAATTCTCTTATAAACAACACTTTTTGCAAAGTAAGAAATTTATCTCAATTCCAAAATGGAATTGGGGGGAAACATAGCCATAACAAGGATGATTGGTGAAATTACTAAACAAATTCTTCTCTCTCTCTCTCTCTCTCTCTCTCTCTCTCTCTCTCTCTCTCTCTCTCTCATTTACTTACTATAAGCAATTTGTTGAACCTGGTATTTGGTTGATCAATTCATATAGAATTTTTCTTTGATTGTTAAAGTTTAAATTGCTTTGTTGATCAACTCATAATCACTTTTATTGTGAGTATTATGCTCAAACCAACAAATCTCAAAGGTTATAAAAAATTGATCGCGTGCCAAGTGTTCGATATATTGTAAAGTTTTGTTTTTTATTCAATTTCATTTGAAATTGGTGGGTGTGGTAATTTGTTATAAACGATTAATTGTGAAATAATTGTGTTAGTTATTTATATAATTGTTAATTCTATAAAAAATAATTTTTTTACTAAAAGAGAAAGGTATATTTATTAAATCAAAAATATATTTCTCTAATTTTTGTTAACAACTCTCATAACTAATGTGTTTATTATTAATATTTCTTAATAATAAAATTATTTTATTATAAACATTTTTGATAAATTTGATTATTTTATGTTATATTTTATTTCAATAAATCATTTTCTATACGGCGGGAACGTCCGAAAGTCACGGTGTCTCCGACAATGTATAGCTCTACCTTACCAGTGCAGCCACCGATATTGGAATCAGAGAAACCTTGCATTGATGAGGGTGATGGAAAGAATCCTGAGAAAGAACCAGAGGAGGATCTATTTGATAAAGGAATTGAAGAAACGAAAGAGAATGTGGAACCTCGTAAACTATGGGTTGACGTTCTCAGTGAGAATCGGAATCCGGCGAAAGGGAGGGTGATGGCAGATGTAGCACCAATGGTGATTAATGGATAATTGAGATAGAGATTGATGATGATGATGAAGATGATGTGTCGGAGCTACACTTCTGGAAAAATGCTCTTATCATGTATGTGCTTGGGGAGGAGATAAGTATGCACGCATTGAAGAACTTTATGATGAAGGCATGTAACTTTGTGCAGTTACACGATCTATACTATCATGATGAAGGGTACTTCCTCCTTCAATTCAAAACTCGTGATGACATGGATGTTGTGTTGATGAAAGGTCCATATACAATTCAATATTGTGATGAAAGGCCAAAGCTCAGGATCAGATTGGTGGGAAGATTGTGATTGAAGCAAAGTATGTTGATCTTCAAAATATAATGACCAATACAAGTCTGTGTGAGATGGATAATAGTGGTGATTTATATAATTGGACCAATAGACAGGGTGAGAATCCCATTTACACTCGCATTGATAGGGTTATTGCTAATTTAGAGTGGTATCAAGATCATAGTGATAAAATTGAGTATCCTCCCCCCTAATATCTCTGACCATGCCATGTTGTATACATTTAGTACTATTACTGATAGGAGAAGAAAAAAGGTGTTCAAGTTCAATAATTGTTGGATGGACATTGATGATTTTAGTGATGTGGCTAAAAAGAGCTGGGACAAACCCAGGACTGGGAGTCCCATGGAATTTTTGTGGTACAAGCTCAACAGGCTCAAGCCTGAGTTAAGGAAGTTAAACAAACCTGTGGCTGATGTGATGCAGAAGGTGAAAGTGGCCGGGCACAACCTTAATCAAGCCTATATTGAACTGCAAGCAAACAAAATGGATGTGAATAAGATTGAGGATATTAGAAATTTGACAGCTGAGGTAATCAAGTGGAATGAGATCGAGGAAAAAGTTATGATGCAAAGAACCAAGATAAACTGGCTCAGAATGAGAGATGATAACAATGCTTTCTTTCATGCCTATCTGAAGAATAAGAAAAATTATAAGAGTATGATATTTTTGCATGTGAGTGATGAGACTCTGCTAAATAATCAGAAATATATTGAGTATGAGGTTAGAGATTTCTATAACAATCTCATGGGAACTGCTAGCAATAGCCTGATTCATGTTGATATTACTGTAATGAGAAAAGGTGGGCAGCTTAGTATGGATCAAAGGGAGTTTTTTATTAGCACAATGACTATAAAGGAAATTAAAGAAGCCCTCCATGGTATTGGTGATAAAAAGTACCCAGGGGTTGATGGTTATGGTGTTAAGTTTTTCAAGGCTTGTTGGAACATCATCAAAGAGGATGTGATTGTCGCAGTTATGGAGTTTTTTGAATACTATAGGCTATACAGGGATTTCAACAAAACTGTTGTCACTTTAATCCCCAAAACTGATAATGCTAAAGGTGTGAAAGATTATAGGCCTATTGCTGGTTGTACTACATTCTATAAGATAATTTCAAAGATTATGACAGCTAGGTTGGGAAAAGTTCGGCATAGTATCATAAGCTTAAGCCAAGAAGCTTTTGTTCCTGGTCAAATTATCCATACTCACATTATGCTTGCGTGTGAGCTTATCAAAGGGTATACTAGGAAAATGTGCTTCAGGAAATTGGAATGCCTAATAAATTTATCCATTAGATTATGACAGTTGTGTTTTTGTGACTTATGTGTTCAATGGGAATGGAGAAATGACTTGTGAAATACAGGATAAGAGAGGTATAAGGTAAGGGGACCCCATCTCTCCTTTGCTTTTTGTCATAATGATGGAGTACCTGAATAAATTGTTGATCAATATGCAAGAAGACCACAACTTCAACCATCGTGCTAAATGTGAGAGGCTTGGCATCACCAACCTCACTTTTGCAGATGATGTCTTACTTTTCAGTAGGGGGATAGAGTATCTGTTGAGATGATGACTGAAACTGTCAAGAAATTTTCCCTGTCTACAGGCCTGGTTGTGAACCAAAGAAAGTGTAAAATCTATTTTGGAGGGGGGGATAGAGATACAAAAATGCGGATGATTGATAGCAATTGTTTTGTTGAAGGTCAATTACTGTTTAGATATTTGGGAGTCCCCTTAAATAGTAAGGGACTAAACATAAACCACTACATGCCTTTGATTGATAGGATCGTGGGAGGGATTCGACATTGGACTTCCATGTTGTTGAGTCAGGTTGGAAAGTTAAGCTCATGAAATTGGTCTTTACATAGACGATTTATGGTGTTTAGCATTATAGAAACGAAGTCACATTTGATAACGATAGACACGGGAATACTTATAATAGAATTTTTAGACTATTGTGTATTGAGGATGGTGCTCAAAGAAACTTAGGAGATATATAACTAAAATGATGGTGTAGGCTCTTTATTTGTTTTGAATTAATATATAATTTTTTTTTATTACAAAAAAATTATTTTCTATACGTTTAATTTAAACCGTAAATTTTATAGGATTTTAGATAGAGTAATAAATTATATTACGAAATTATATTAAAATTAAAAATAAAATTATGAGTAATGAGTTTATAATAATTAATTTATAAATTGAAAAATAATGAAATTGATAAGTTTTATCTCATTTTAAAATATTATTAAACAAATTTCATTTAATATATTTAAAATTTATTTAAAATCCACAATTATTGTTATGTACACATTATTTATTATTTAATTTTTTATACATATTTTTAGTGTTATTTTATATTGTATGTAAATGTATAAGTTTCATTATTAAATTTTAAGTGAATAAAATATAATTCAATTTAAGAAAGTGAAATTTGTTTTAAAAATAAGAAAAAATATTTTTATTTAGAATCATTAAGTTTTTAAAATAATATTTAAAAGCATATTTTTTTTTTATAAAAAAAAGGAAGAATTACACGAGTTGTTAAAACAAATGAGAGAAAACTATTATATTTTATAAAACTATGATATTATGATTTGATAAATAGAACTAATTAAATACCAAAATAAGATAGAATTATCTTGATAAATATGATATGAACATTAAAATAACTATATCTATTAGACTAAAGAGTGTAATTGTTAGTGTAATTTAATGGTGTAATTTTTTTATCAAAATAAAATTAATTCTTAATTTTGTTTTGTTCAAAAGGTTATTATTATCGCTTGTATCGTATTTATTAAAATAGTTTAATCCCTCCTCATAAAATAGAATTTATTATGGTTTGATAAAATAGAATTATTTATTTCTAAAATAAAATAAAATAATTTTAATAAATATGATAAGAGCGGTAATAATAATCATTAGAACAAAACAAAAGTAAAAGTTAATAAAGATAGTAGATTATTAGAGTTATTTTTAAGTGTCATTTTAGCATAAAACTCTTCAACCAAGATAGTGGATTATTAGAGTTATTTTTTCTATTATATCCTCTTTTATTTTCTCTTTCCAAATAAATTCAATCATACACCATCTCTTTTTCTAATAATTAATTGAGAAAATAATTAATTTTATGGAAAATGTGAAGTGGAGTTATTGAGAAAGTAGGGATATAATTGACAAATGATAACATTAAACTATAAAAACGACACTTAAATAGAAACAAAAAAATTCTTCTAAAACGACACTTAAAAAGGAACGGAGGGAGTATATAAGATCAAACATTGAACATCTTTGATTTAGGAGAGATCCTTCTATCCCTTAGGGTTGATAGTTAAACAACGTTTTGATTGCAAAGATAACTTATCAGTTGTTATCTAGATATATTTGTATTAAGATCATGAGTTATATTTACCTACTTAGTTTTACCTAAGATAGCTAATCAGCCACAACATCCTTAGCTTGTCATATTTATGAATTCTGATGATGATAATCATCAAAACAATTTGATTAAACATGAAGAACTTATGGAATATCCAAAAAATTTGGATAAACTTAACAAATGGACAATTCCATCAGTACCTTCAAACGGAGAATGGGATACTAAAACATCCAAAACTGATTCCATATCGGGATCATGTTTTGAAAACTGACTGCGGAATTCGCAAAGATCGCTTTTAGTCACATCCCACGAAAAGGAAATCAAATGACAGAAGCCCTGACAACTATATCGTCTATGTTCAAAGTAACTTGATCAAACCACGAACCAGACATTACAAACAGACACTTCTAAGAGCCCACACATTAACTTGAAAAATGACAATATAACAAGCATTGGTTTTACAACACCAAGAAGTACCTCGAAAAACAAGAACAACCAGAAAATGCCTATAGCATTGACAATCAAACTCTAGAAAATTATCCTCGAAATTCTTTCTGAGTAACAGTATACTACACAAGGTGAACCACAACGTGGTCAAGTACTCAAGAAGATTATGCTATCTCGCCTCGACTCACGTGGTAAATGGACCCCCAACTACGAAGGTCCGTATGTAGTCAAAACAACATCTTCAGGTGGTAATCTTATCCTCATAACAATGGATGGGGAAGAACTACCACATCCGGCAAACTTAGACGCAGTAAAAAATACTACGTATAAGAAGCTCACTAAGCTCGGACCCTAAAAGGGCAACTTAGGCAAAAAGAAGCGTCCCGGTGGATCGAAAACCCTAAAGGGCGATCCAGGAAAAATTAGGGGCATATAAATAAAAAAGCTATTCCGGTGGACTGAAAACCCGAAAGGGCAATCCAGGAAAAAATTAGGGATCATACAAAAGAAATAAAGAACAAAAAGACTGCGATCTAAGAACTGCAACTACGCACCACAAAGGGAGAGATGGATCTGAATCATACAACTCAGAAGCAAAGGAGATAAGATCATTAAAAGGATATTGGGGAACAAAAGTAGCAATTATCATTTTTATTGCCATTTACAATTTTAAAACCTTCTGTAATTACCCCTTTCTAGGAATTGCATCTTGTATTCTCGCCTATTCAGAGGCATATCGATAAAACATTTACTTTCTTTGAATCTTTTCAAATTGCGTTTTTTCTTTTCTCAGACTTGTTTACAAAATACTATGACCATTACTTGTGAATATTGTCTTGAAATCATTTCGGAGGATTAACAAAATAAAAGCATTTGACAAAACATCGAAAAAGCATTTTGGGTTAGAAAAACATCAAAAGAAGATCCACGTTTACGTCCACGCACATGTCTACACCTATGTCTATGCTCACGATGCAAAAAGACTACGCCTGCACCTGCGCCTATGCTTGCACTCAACAATACAAAGTCTATACACATACCTACTCCTACATCTACGCGTCCGTACACAAAGTCTACGTCCATGTTAGCACCTATGCCTACACTTGCGACACGAAGTCTACGTTCGCACGTGTCCACGCATATGTGTACGCCTGCGCTTACAACATACACGTCTACGCTTACAAAGGCCACAAATATGCCAATACATACGTCTACGGTTGCGCTTACAACATACAAATCTATGCATATGCCATTACCGACTTCTACGCCTACGTCTACACCCGCGCTCACAATACAAAATCAATATTTTGCTAACGCTTTTTCACCGCATTCAAATCAAGTTTAACAATGCTACGCCAACACAACATACAACGCCAGGGGATTGATAACTCTAAGCCAATGGTCTAAATGTGAGAATACCAGAAATAGTATTTATAACATTTCTTACACATATTTCATACATACATACATACACTATACATTTCAACATTCAATACGAATACACTCAGGGTTCCACACATCAAACATCATACATTTTGCATACACACAAACATTCAATGTGCATGCATATGCCTGTATCACACAGCAAACGAACAATCCTACCCTCGAGTCAATCATCTAAGGTTCAATCAATAAAACACTTCTCATGCGACTCAATCCGTCGCCTAAGTCTTCATGCAATAATGAACGAAACTCAGTACATTTCCTCTAAGCTGCAACATATTCTTAAAACTCGGTGCATTGCCTCTAAGCCGCAATGTGTTCTCAAAACTCAGTACATTGCCTCTAAGCCGTAATGTATTCGCAAAACTCAGTACATTGCCTCTAAGCCGCAATGTATTCTCAAAACTCGGTGCATTGCCTCTAAGCCGCGATGTATTCTCAAAACTCGGTACATTGCCTCTAAGCCTCAATGTATTCACAAAACTCAGTACATGGCATCTAAGCTACAATGCATTCGCAAACCCACTACATTGCCTCTAAGCCGCAATGTATCCTCCAAACTCACTACATTACCTCTAAGCCGCAATGTATTCACAAAACTCATTACATTACCTCTAAGTCGCAATGTATTCACGAAATCCAGACCATCGCCTCAGACTTCATGCAGCGATGCTCGAAAACAAATTTAGCTTATCGCATCAGACTTCACGTAGCGATTTGCAGACCTAACCCATTGCCACAGTCTTCAGGTAGCAATGTGTTTCTTTTATCCCACAATTTAGCTTATCGCCTCAGACTCCATGCAGCGATTTGCGAACCTAACCCATTGCCTCAGACTTCTTGCAACGATGTGTTTCTTTATTCCAAACTCTAGAACATCGCCTCAGACTTCATGCAGCGATGTTCGAAACCAAATTTAGCTTATCATATCAGACTTCACGCAATGATTTGAGAACCTAACCCATTGCCTCAGACTTCATGCATCAATGTGTTTCTTTATTCCAAACTCTAGACCATCGCCTCAGACTTCATGCACCGATGTTCAAAACCAAATTTAGCTTATCATATCAAACTTCACGCAGTGATTTGCGAACCTAACCCATTGCCTCAGACTTCATGCAGCAATGTGTTTCTTTATTCCAAGCTCCAGATCATCGCCTCAGACTTCATGCAACGATGCTCGAATAATACAAAACCCAGCGTATCGCCTCAGATTTCACGCAACGATTTGCAAACCTAACCCATTGCCTCAGACTTCATACATCAAGGTGTTTCTTCATTCCACAAAATCCAGCTTATCGTCTCAGACTTCACGCAACGATTTACGAACTAAACTCATTGCCTCAGACTTCATGCAGCAATGTATATTTCTTTATTCCATAAAATCCAGCCTATCGCCTCAGACTTCATGCAGTGATATCCGAAAATAAAACCTTAACCCATTTCCTCAGACTTCATGCAACAATGTATTTCCTTATCCCGCGACACAGGTCATCGCCTCAGATTTCATGCAGCGATGCTCGAAAGAAAACAAAACTTTAACCCATTCCCTCAGACTTCATGCAACAATGTGTTTTTTTACTCCGTAACACAGACCATCGCCTCAGACTTCATGCAGCGATGCCCGAAAATACAAGATTTAGCTCATCGCCTCAGACTTCACACAATGATTCGCAAACCTAACCCATGGCCTCAGTCTTCAAGGATCCATGCATCATCAATCATTGTTGTGTTCATCCTCCAAATGGGGAATGATCAAAACCAAACCAAGACATACTAAATTGCACTCTTAAAACCATTTGTCTCGTTATCAAACCCTGGTAAGCGATACATCATCGGCTTTGCCTACTTCCTTGAGACTTGTAAGGGTATGCAATATCAGTGTAACCTTATGTTTGTCAAACAAATTTTGGGATACTTCAAGTATTCAATAAACTTCCAATCAAAATGCGCAAGACTCGAGTTTTCTCACGCTATTTAACTGAAAGATAATTGAATAGGGGCAGCTATCGTACCCCAAATTTGTCCTACCTCGATGATTTTATTTTTCGAGATTAAAATTGAAAAAATATTCAACTAAATACGGTACGACAGTATCTGATGATTCCTCTTTATCTGACTAAGGGGGTGTACCTTAAATTCAGGAGAGCGGGGCTTTTAAAATTAGAAAGACTTGTGTATCCGTGAACCCATTCGCGTAGCATGTTGGCCAATGGCTCATGCGATTCGAAAATGGAAAATTATTTTAGGAAAACTGTTAAGTTATTAATTATTAAATGGTTTATTGGTAAAAGAGGGATATAAATTAAATATATCCATGGCCCATTTCCGTTTTGGTGGTAAACAGTGAATAAGAGGTGTAGTTACAAATCATAGGCCCATTAAGATTGTTATCAATCCATTTGGTATTTGTAGTATCGTTTTTCCTTAAAAGAAAAATTATTATTTTCACGAGTTATCAATTTACAACTATATTTCTGGAGAAATGAAAAGGGATTATTTTGTTAAAAGAAAAAATATAATGAATGGGCCCATTATGTTGGCCCATCTGACATTTTTGGAAGAAGAAGTCTTATTATCAAAGAAAAGAAAACTATTGTTGTTTTTTATATATAATATGTTTTTTTAATGAAAAAACGAAACATGTTACTGATAAGAATTGTTTTGATTTGTTAAAGATTATTGTTTATTATATATATATATATATATATATATATATATATATATATATATATATATATATATATATATATATATATATATATATATATATATATATATATATATATATATATATATATATATATATATATATATATATATATATATATATATATATATATATATATATATATATATATATATATATATATATATATATATATATATATATATATATATAAGATAGTGTCATTGCTGTTATTTTGTTTATTGCATTTTTATTAGTAAAAAAAACATGTTGCTAATCATAGTTATCAAAAATTAGGCTTGGTTTAAGAAATTGTTTTTTTGCTGTAATAATATAATTAGGTGTTATTGGGCTAAGTAACCGAAATTAGAAGCGCATGCCTAATTTAACAATAACAACGCTGGGCCAATGTGCTAAAACACTTACTGTTCCAATTTAAGCCAAGTAGCGCATGTTTATTGCAGAAAATATCCACTATTCAAATTAAACTATAAAAATGAATCTAAAACATAATTTGTTAAACATATCAAATCCAGAAAATAATATAAAACAAATCTTCATCAGTCCAGCCCAAAACGAATCATACAGTACAAATTGCATCAAATCTGAATCTTACAAAATTCAGAAAATTACAACAAATCGAATCTTTCTAAATCAAATACAAATTTACAGAATCAATTAATCCCTAATCCCTAAATCTAAGGCTAACGAACTGTAACAAACTTCTAACCCTAAACCTATAAATACAGAAAAAGAAAATATACAGAAGTTTTTTTTTTGGTTTACAGAAAGAAGAAAAGGAAAAAGAGGTTATAGGGAGAAGAACATAAACCGGGAAAAGAAGAAGAATGACGTGCCGATTGGGGTTTCAATTTTCGAAAACCTAATTGACCTCCCTTGCTAACCGTGAGCCACCACTATCATCCGCCACTAGCCATCGTCACCATCCTCATTCCAACGTCACCTGCCAAAAAGAAGAAGAACCAGTGAACCAGACATTCGGAGTTGAAGAACAACAATCGCGAGAGTGGTAAATTAATACTTAGCTCTTCATTTTTTCTTTGATTGTTGGGGTTGGGGTTTGTGGTTACGGCACTGCTGGGAAATATACTAGGGTTTGTAAGGAAGAGAAAGGGGGGTTGCAACGAGGGAGAGAGGAAGCGATGTAGTGAAGCATTGAAAAAGAATCGTACAAAAAATGAAAAAAAGCATAAATGATATTCTGTTTTAAATCCAATATGCGCTCGCATATAATAACTGGCGTGCACCTTCATCATCATCCTTTTGATCATCATCAGACGACCAGAGGCCAAGTCTGCATGATAAACACCATACACCCTACCACGTTAGATCAATCCGGATTCCCTTAAGCATTCTGGGCTTAGGCCCAATTGTTTTTTGCACCCCATTTCTGCCTAATTACTAAGCCATCAAAGAAAATGCACCTCCTGTCCGTGCCAGCACATTTGGGCCTAACCCAATCTAATTACAACACCCCCTGTTTTACTGGATAACTAGGAAACACACCCCCTGGTTTAACTCAATTAAATTATTCTTTTATTTCTTTTATATTATTATTATTATTATTATTATTATTATTATTATTATTATTATTATTATTTATTCTTCTATATAATTATCCTTTTTTAATATTATTTTATTATTATTATTATTATCAATATTATTTTTCATAATACCTATTATTCATATTATTTATTGTGTTTTTAATTATTATATAAATACATTATTATTTATATACTAATAAATAAACTATTTTATATCAAAATTGCATATGTTATTTTATATATTATTTGCATTAAAATCTTTTCTAATCATGTATTAATCAAGATCTAAGCAATCAATACGATAAAAAACACTAACAAACATCAAACTATTTTTTTATGAATAAATTAATCTAGACAACTGTTTTTTGCAAAAGGGTTTCAAACAAGTTTTGACTTACTGCACATTTAGTCAAAATCTCCGCAATCATCACTCCTGACCAAAGTGCGAGGTGATTCAAAATATGTTTGCAAACCCCTAAAAAACACCAACCCCATACGAACTACGAATTGGTACTTTGATTCCTTATAAGAGGATACGTAGGCATACGATCAAAAATCGTGGCGAGTCTTTCTAATTAAAATTTAAAACCCTGTTTACCCCAAACCTAAACCTAAAACCTAGTATCCTAGTGAACAAGGTATATGAAAGGTGCCTAACACCTTCCTTTCGTATAATTGAGTCTGAAACCTAGAATCTCCGCGAATTAGGGTTTTCTGTGAGATTCCCTTCCCTTAGGATAAAAACTAATAGTGGCGACTCTGATTTAAAAACCAGTCGCAACACAATCTGAAAAATAATTATTATACATGGTCGGGTGGTTATGTGGCAGTAGAAAATTAATAACAAAATATGGATGGGTTGGTTAACAAAAATGGATCATCCAAATACAACATGACATACCATTTTATTTACTTTCTTAATGCACCTTCCTCCTAAATTTTAGCATTTTCCTTTTATTAGAAAGTTTTTTCAGATATTTGATCTACAAATTTCCTTTTATATTATCTAATAATTATAATTGATTATTTCCAGTTTATCATAATAATCAAATTTTAAAATAAAGTTTAAAGATATTGCACTTAAAACAACTTTAAACATACAATCAATCAAAACTCTTACTTTTTTTCATGTCATTTAAATATTTTAAAAATAAAATTGAAATTTATTGTGATGTATGTTTCTCATTGGTTGAAAATATAAAAATATTTACATGTATTTATTTTTCTCTCTTTGAAATAATTATATTCTCTCTTTCCTACTCTTGTAGGTTTCTTGCCAATCAAGAAAATTGATATACTCTGTTCTTGGTATGTTTTTCACAACAGATTGGTGCGACGAGCATGGAAAAGATATCGTCAACAAAGTATAAGATTGAAAAGTTCACCGGAGTGAACGATTTTGGTTTGTGGCGCTTGAAGATGAATGACCTACTGATTTAACAGGGTTGTTTAGAAGTGTTGAAGGGAGCCGCATCCATAGACGTTGCATTAAAGGATAAAGAAAAAAGGCTATGGTAGAGAAAGCCCCCATCGACATTTTTTTAAGCCTTGGTGATAAGGTTCTTCATGAGGTTTCAAAGGAAATGACAGTGTCGGGTCTATGTGAGAAACTCAAACGTTTGTACATGACCAAATCATTGGTCCACCAACTCTACATGAAGCAAGCTCTGTATTCATTTAAGATGAGTGAAGGCCAACTTCTGTCTGAGCAGTTGGATATGTTCAATAGCTGATTCTTGATCTTGAAAATATCGATGTTAAAATTGAGGATGAAGATCAAGCGTTGTGACTATTATGTGCTTTTCCCAGAACATGTGCTCACTTAAAATAAACTCTCTTGTATAGAAGAGAGTCGTTGATCTTTGAAGAAGTTCAATCAGTCTTGTACTCTAAGGATTTCAACAAACAAAAGAAGCACAAGCTATCTTCGACTGATGAAGGTGTTAGACTACACCGACTTATCTAGAGGGGGATGAATAGATCCCCAAATAAAAAATCACCTTTTAAAATGGTTAAAAAATTTATTTGAAAAACAATATTGAGCGAAAGGTTTTTGGCCTAGATCAATAAAGTAGTCTAAACAAACCTAGTTATAGGAAACTCGGATATGCACAAGCCATATAGAATTAAGATAATGATAAAATCAATCAACATAATAATATCTCAATTAAAAGTTTAATATCAAACACAACGGTTTCCTATTTCTAATGGAATCATATTAAAAATACAGCTTGACACTTTATCGAACATGTCACGCGCAATCAATTTTTTGGAATTTTCTTCGAGCTTTGTTGATATGAAAAAGAACTTACAATCAAATTGATTATAAGCTAATCAACAAAGAAATTTAAACTTTAACAATCAAAGATAAATTCTATACGAACCTATCGATCAAACAACATATTCAACAAATTACATATAGATAGTAAATGAGAGTAAGAGATAGAATATTACAATTTGTAAAACACTTGGTGTGCGTTCGACATTTCAGAATTTTTCTTTGAGTTGTGTTGATATGAAAACCACTTATAATCAAAGTGATTATAATCTAATCAACATACCACTTTAAACAAAACAATTGCATAAAAGTTCTTACGAGTCAATCGGTTAAACAATGATATTCGACAAATTACGTAATAAAAAATAAAAGCGAGTAAAGACATAATAGAGAGAGACACAAGGATTTGTCTACACAGTTCCCCACTTTCATCCTCACACGAGGGTATGTCTGCACCTAATTATAATGTGGAAGTATGGTACTTTCTTACTTTACAAAAAGTATGAATACAAGATAAGTGTTCCAGGAGTAACCCTACAAACACAACCATTTGATGTTGATTCAACCCCTTCTCTTCCTTTTATCTTCAACAATACCAAGACATAGTATATACTAATTGATTATCTGGATCTTGCTACTCATTTGCATACTTTATCTCTAAAGCTTTAGCACACCATACATTGTACCTATTTCAACACAAGACTTCAATTTAATTTGCCGGTATCGTGCTACTTCCTTTGCATTCTTTATCTACAAAGGATCCTTTATGTTCTTTATCTCCAAAGGGGTTTCACTAGGCCACAATCCTATCTTGAATGTCTTGCACGAAAACCCCAAAATCAATCAATGATCTTGGAGGACAAACCCGCGATTTTTCCTGATGAAGATCGCTACAAATCTCAACCCAATATTCTCAGCTACACAAGAACCTAATTGGACGTTATCAAATCTCCCCTAGATAGAACCCCGGCATAATATCATTACAATGGAATGTCAATGTGTATGCATAGGTTGGAGGTTGAATATGAATAGTAAAAGTAGGCTAATTTTATGGTATCATCGAGTTGGAATGATGCATGAATGATGTATTTATAGTTGTGGAGTTTAGATGCAAATAGGAGATTTTCGAAATTAAAAAGAATTGAAAAATTGACCCAATCAAACAGTATGTGCTGACCTGAAAATTGCATGTGTCGACACATAAGTAAATTTCTAATAGCATGTGTCTACCTGAAAAACTGATGTGTAGACCTAAGCAATTCAGAGACTACATGCTTTAAAAATGCAGTACATGTGTGGACTTGAAATTTGTATGTGTCGACATGTAAAATCAGCATTTCTACAATTTCTTAAGAGCTTCAGTATGTGTCGACCTGAAATACGTATGTGTCAACACATATAATAAAAATTTATCAAGAAAATGAGTTTTCATGAATTAGAGCAATTTCAAACTTGTTTTAAATGATTCCTAAGACCTAGAGATACCGTCCAATATACAAAAATGCTAAGTTTTCCTAGTTTTGACATCATGCAAAATATCTAATGGTGAAGTTGCACTCATAAAAGGTCTGCCGATTAAGGCGGGATTCACAATGGCAAGTTCGACAAGAAGCGGGGTAAAAGTTAACTGAAGTCTTATAGTGGTGATGCATCTGGTATTCGAAGTTATCATTATAATAAGGATGGTCATACAAGAAAAGTGTGTCCTGAACACATGAAAGATCATAGAGGTAAGGATAATGGAAACACATCCATTAATCAAGATGATTTTGAATCATCTGATGTTCTTGTGGTTTCAAGCACCGACTCAAGAGAAGAGTGGATTATGGATTCAGGTTGCACTTGGCACATGACTCGAAACAAAGACTTTTTTTAGGAACTATGTGATCAATATGGTGGATCTATATTGTTGAGAAACAATAAAACTTTCAAGATTGTAGGTGTTAGATCTGTGAGATTCAAGCTCCATGACGAGTCAATAAGGTTGTTGACTGAAGTCAGGTATGTACATGGTTTGAAGAGAAATTTGATTTCTCTTGGTGAATTCGACAAGAAAGGATATGTTTTTCAAGGAGAGAAAACTATCTTATGAATCATAAAGGGGTCGAAGGAAGTCTTAAGAGGCGTGAAGAAGCAAGGCTTGTATACCCTTGAGGATGAATTTGTAAGTGGTTATACAGATGTTGCATCCACGAAACCTTTGTCAAAGACAAAAATTTGGCACATGAGATTTGTCCATGTTATTGTAAGGGATCTGGTCGAATTAGACAAAGTCGAAAAGCTAAAGTTTTGTGAACCCTGTGCACTTGGAAAATATTATAGAGTGAAGTTAACTAAAGGAAAACAAAAAACACGTGGATCCCTTGATTACATTCAGGCTTATCTTTAGAAGCCTGTACGGTGTCTATCACATTCAGGAGCAAGGTATTTTCTATCCATAGTTGATGATTATTCCAGAAAGTTGTGGGTATTCATTCTTCTTGAAGACTAAGGATGAAACTTTTGAGAATTTCTAAAGTTGGAAGAATCTGGTCAAAAATCGGACTGGCAGAAAGGTAAAGAGGTTGAGAACTAATAATGGCCTTGAATTTTGCAATAAGGTGTTCGACATATTTTGTGCAGCCTCTGGTATTGCAAGGCACATAACCAGTTCACGTACTCCCCAATAAAATGGTTTGGCCGAAAAGTTTAATCGAACCATTTTAGAAAGAGTTAGATGCATGTTGGCTAGTGCTGGATTAACGAAGGTGTTTTGTGCAGAGGCTATTTCGAAAACAACATATTTTATAAATAGATGTCCTTCGACTGCGTTAGATATGAAGACACCTGAAGAAGTTTGGCCGGGACATCCACCAGATCTAAACAAACTTAGAGTATTTGGCTGTGTAGCCTATGCTCACATTAGGTAAGACAAGGTCGAACCTAGAGATATGCCATGTATGTTCATGGGATACCCTGAAGGAGTCAAAGCTTATAGGCTATGCTGCCTAGAGCCAGGTCACAGAAGGTGTATCACCAATCGAGATGTAGTTTTCAATGAAGTTGAGATGGATTTCAAGAAAACTAATGACGTTGGTCGAAGTGTAGAGATATCTGAAGAAGAGCTGGAACATGAAAATGTTTCTTCTTAGGTGGAGCATGTCGATGTTGAATTGTGTATCCTAGATCAAGTAGAAGAAGCACAAGATGCTGAAGATACTGAGGAAATTGAGGAAACTATCGATGACTACTTGTTGGTAAGAGATAGGATAAAAAGAGTCACCAATCCACCTTAGAGACTTGTGTATGATGATCTCATAGCTTATGCCTTAATCTCTAACATAGTCGAACTAAGACTGAATGGCTAAAGGCCATGGATGATAAGATGAAATCTCTTCATGATAACTAGGAGTGGCAAAACGGGCCCGACCCATTGGGCATGCCCGTTTTGCTCGCACTTTAGTGTGGGGAGGGCCAAGATATTATGCCTCCAACCTCTAATTTGACCGCCCCGCCCACCCCGTTTTCTTCGTGGGATTTTGTAGGCATGAGAATCAACATAAATTTTTCATTTTTAGGCTTAAAATGTGCATTTCCCGCGGGCTTTCTCTTCCCCGCACTCACTTTTTTATGGGGCGGGCCTAGGTTTTAGGCCATCATCCTCAACTATGCTCTCCCCATTTTTTGCGGGCTTTTATGGGACAAGACTTAATTGGGCGGGCATGCTCGTTTTCCACCCCTAATGATAACCACGCTTAAGAACTGATCAAGAAACCTGTTGGAGCCAGGTTAGTCATCTCTAAGTGCATTTTCAAAGTTAAGGAATGAATAGAAGGAGTGACGTCGAAGAGATACAAAGAAATATTGATCACAAGGGGTTTCATTCAGATAGAAGGTGTAGACTTTAATGATGTGTTCTCTCCTATTCTGAAGCATATGTCCATTCGAATGTTACTTATCATGGTGACACAGTTCAACATAGAACTTGAACAAATGGATGTGAAGACTGCTTTGTTGTATGGAGGTCTAGATGAAACAATCCTTATAAAGCAACCTGAAGGGTTTGTGTTGCACCCCAATATTTTCCCTCCCATTTTCTTAAAGATATCTCCTCATGCTCCTAGCATTCTCATTTGCTCAAGGTTACTCAAGAATTGATCAGACAAATTCTCCTCCTAAGCAGATGACCTATAACTAGGGTTTCAATTTCTCTTAAGGAAGATTAGGTTTCTAATTCCTCAAGTAGATTTCTTGGCTTCTTATATGTCTCAAGGAATGGTCATACCAAGTTTCAAGCCTTGCATCACAAGTTTGCTCAGTTAATTGCTCATATGACTGAAAATCAACTTTATTGGACAAAAAGTTAAATATGGTCAACATACAGTCAAACCTCAAGACTTTTGGTCAACATCAAGGTTTTAAAGTTATATTCATCATTTGATCAAAGGTTGATCATGATTCATCAAGAAAACTCAAGATTCATCAAAAGTCAAAAGTTGCTAAATTAGGGTTTTCTTAAGGAGAAGTCAACTGAACTTTGACCAAGCATAACTTCCAAATGCTTCATCAGATTTTTCTCAATCAAAGCTCATCTTAAGGAAATTCAATTCTCTACAACTTTTTCTCTCTAAGCTGAAGTCCAAAAAATGCTTCATTTGAGAGATATGGGCCAATACATTATAGGCCATTTCAAAAGTTAACAAAAAGACACTTTTTATCAAGGCAACTTACATCAAGATAAATTCTTCAAATGCAATAATGATAAACATAGAGATTGTAGATGACACCCTGGGCTTTACAAAAAGTCAGAGATCACCTTCATATGATAAAAATTGAGAGATTTATGATTGATTCATGTTTGAAAATTTTGAGAAGAGGCATGAAACCAAAAGTGACCAAACTTGAGTTTTTGGGCTATTGGGCTGATGTTTCAAGGTCCAAACGTGCATAAGGCCTCATTGTGAACCTCTGAACTTATCCATGCACCCCTTGGATTTTTATTCTATTTATTTTGATTTTTATTTATTTAAAATTCAAAATAAAAAAAGATAAGTCAAGCTTTTCTTACAAAGGTCCAAGCCCACAATGGTTGACCTAATTCTTCTTTATATATTCCTCTCCATTCAGACAAGAGACCGTATGAAACCCTTGCACAAGAGACCTTTCCAAAAAACTTCAAAAATATCTAAACTAGGGCAATCTTTAAACCCTAGTTGGAGCCACTTTCAAAGCATACCAACCCTTCCAATCGATCTCGGAAGTGGTATATGGTAAGAAGGGATCAAACTTGATGATCCAAAGCACACGAAACTAGCATATATCCATCTCCGATTTCAAATTTTTTTTTGTAAAATAATATTTATTTTTTCATGTTGTTTTGATGCATACTAACAATTCTAACGCTTTTCTGAGATGCATTAGTACATGATAAGACCATTGCATGATCCCCATAATGGCTGAATCGTGAATGGACATGCTCGCTCCGTTTCATGTTATCTTTATCATATCTCTTTCTGAAGCGTGTTTTAGACCAAACTAAGGGTTCTATTGAAATTGTAAGGCTTGAATTAGGGGGGTAGGGTCCCTTTGGATCTCTAACAATTTCTGTTTTGCAGGTTGGAGAGAATGAGCTCGCTGGAGAAGACGACCAGAGCTAGGGCTCCGGAACTTCTCCGGTCAAGGAATTTGGGTGTATTGTATTTTTAAATGTTTTCATTTATGTTACCGGATGTATAGACACCACATTGACAAGGAAGCGTGCATTAAGGCATTAGTGTACAAAGGCGTGGGTTCGATCCCTGCTTTTGACATTTTATTTTTTCATATTTTCCTAATCCTTGCAGGTTGATTACATATTGAATGATGTGCGTTTTCCTAACACCAGCCCACGCTTGGCGCAATGGTGAACCTTGTTGGTGAAAAGGCTAAGGGCGTGGGTTCAACATCCACCCCTGACAGTTTGCTTGATTTTTCTTCTAACTTGTTTCTTTTTTCCCTTTATTTCTTCCCTAACCCTATTTTCACTTAACCATAAAACAATAAAAACTTTTTTTACAAACCCTAATATAACTAGGTTTTAGGTTTTATTAACATTTTTAATTTCAGTAATTAACCTTTTTTTATAAATTAAAATCAACTAGTTTTTAAGGTTTAATTAATTAATTATCATCAAAATTTCTTTTCATAAAAAAACATCAAAAACACTTCTTTTTCCTTCGATTTTAATTTCATTTTAAATTTTTAGATCGACCGTATAGGTTTCACGAATTTCATCTTTATTTGTCGCTTTATTTTTTCATCATTATGTAACTTCTCTTGGATGTAATAGCTTAGGATTTATTTTCGGCACTGTCTATTATGTGTCTGCCCCTAAGCATTGTAATAGTTTATGGTTTACATTTCTTCCTTTATCTGTTGCTAATATATCTTATGCTACTACTTAGTAATTAGGGTTGTATGGCAAGATAAAACCAAACGATAGAAAAACCTAATTGCAAAGATAAATAACTGAATACCAATCACTTGCACACTTGTACCTCTAGGGTAACCTCTCTTGTTGCCTTTTGATAAACGGTCATGTCCCTCAAAAGTGGGGACGCTTTAGCAAAGTCCCTCGAATCAAAGACCATAGTCCCTCGATGACCCTTCGACATTTCCTTTCGATAAATTATCTAGTCCCTTACGAAAATTTCTAAAGCGTCCTTACTAGTTGCCTTCGATGACCGAACGACGGCCCTTGCATGTCCCTTCACATCCAACAATAGGGCTTCCAACTAACTAATGGTACAGATAACACTATCTAAAAGAGAAGGAAAAGTACAAGAGCAACCTTGAGTAGGTAGATACTTTTTTCGCTTGCTCACAAAAACAAAACACTTTCAAAATGTTTTTAAACAAACACTTTGTATACACTCTTGAGGACCGATGCAAGAGTTGATACAAAGTTTCGCCTTGCATTGGCAAATTTCCAAAATATTTTCAAACACATACAAAGTAAATTTTCAAAGTGAGCTAAGCGATTAAGAGCCCATAGATAACCACAAATGAAAAGTGTGCTAACACCTTCCCTTTTCATAACCTACTCCCTGAAATCAAAATATATCAACGTCTTTCCTGTTCTTTTCACCCTTTCCTTATTGGATAAAAAAATTGGTGGCGACTCTTGCTATCCGCAACATTTTCGATCAAATGCAAAACCAAGTCAGTTCTCCCACTGTATTACAGAACTGACGACTCTGTTGAGGAAAACTTAAAAAAAGGGGTTACCTTAGAGTTTAGATCACCTTTAATTGCTTTATTTTGTTTTCCTTACTTGCTTTATCATTAAGGGTTTTTTGGGTTTATTTTCTTGCAAAGATCCTACACGCGGTTCTAGGGATACCTTAGGTAAGTAACAATAGATCATGGAAATTGTACAACATAGATAGATATGGTTGAAGTAATTGCTATGTTAGTGCGACACTATAGTTTGTACCAATGTTCCTTGAGTCAGTCGGGGATAACATTAGGCTACTGTGTGGTGTCATAAGCACTAACAAACTTTTATAATCTTAATTGACCCATCTTGGCCATTAGAAGATAGCGAGATAGCCGACATTGGTGCGGTCCAGAGTTGGCTGATACTCGATGCTACACTAATTGAGATTCAATTTTCGGGATATTTTGGTGGCAAGTCAGTTGCTCTGCTGAAATAAAACATGCGAGAAAGATCGGTGATATGAGATTCCTAGAACCCGGTTACTTTTTAGGACAGGTTAAGTCAACTTGACTTCTATAGAAAAGGGTACTTACCTACGGACCTCATGCAAGCCTTTAAACCTAAGGCTCTTGTATGCTTTATTTGTGTTTGTTATCTGTTCAAACATGACATCATGACATCATGACATCATAACATCGCATTTTCACTAACCATTTCAAGGATCTCAGGGACCTGTGATGCAAGTTTACCATGAACCAGACTTCTAGCAAGGGGAAAAGGATTTATTTTTCTCTAACCAGATGCCATCAAAGATCAAAGTACGTTCCTTTGAGTCAAAGGCTAGGACCCACTCGACATGGTGAGCTTGATTCTCATAGAAGGACGTTCAAAGACGCAAAGTTCTTCAGTCAAAGCTGCAACCAAACTCAACTTCTAACATTTCATTTTTGTTTATCCCGCAAGATCCTTGAAAACATTGCATCTACATATCATGCATGTCATTACATAACAGGTATTTCCTAAGACATGTTTTCTTATCTTCTTACTATTTATTTCAGTAAAAGATAGCTCTTGAACAAATCGTCAAAGAAATTCAAGCTCAGAACGCTCAATTCCAACAAATGTTCATGGACTTAGTCAAGGGGCGGGACGAGCTGAAGACCCTCATCACCAAGGAGTATAAGAAAAGGACAAAAAAACCAATCGGTATCCCTAACTTTGGTAAAAGTCCAGAGGTCTAGTCAAGTGAGTTCAGGATTCTGATACTCCATTAGACGAAAATGACAGACATGTTAAAGATGATAAGAGTAACCTTGGGAGGGAATTGGTTGACATGTTCACGGGCACCCCTAACAAGTCCTTTCTATAATCAGATACTTGGATGTTCTTAAACCGGTGTCACTGAACTGATATTAACGTGGGAACATGTTGAGAACAGAATTAGAAGCGGTAAAATTCAGGTGGCTGCATATTCAAGTACTCAGAAGAAGTCATACGACAAGAAGAAAGAGTCCAATGCTGTGTACAGCCAGAAGGGTCGTAATAAGAAAGACCACAACCAATCTGTGGGGGCAGTGCTGACCTCTAATCTTGCACTAGTGCAACAACGACAATAGGGTAATCAGCATAAGCAAGATACCCCCAGAAGACAATTTACCAAAATCAACATGTCATTGGCTCAAGTGTTACAACACATGTTGAAGGCAGAGTTGATTACGTTGAAGGATCCTCCTCGGAACCCCAATACTTCCGCTCCTAATTATCATCCCAATGCAAGGTGTGTATACCATTCTAATAGTCCTGGACATGATACGAATGGCTGTTGTGTTTTTAGAAACAAGGTTCAAGATATGATTGATACTAAGGAGATTGAGTTTGACCCTCCTGAGACTCCTAATGATATCACTACTCTTGTTCCAAATCACGACTAAGATTGGGAGCGTCCATTTCATTTGAATTTTCAGTTGTAATTTCTTTTGTTTGTTCGAATAGTTATCTTTATGTCAAACTTTGTTTTTCCATTATGCATTGCATATGTTTGTCTTGAATTAATCCATTCGTTTTCACTATATCGAAACTACGCTTTTTACTTCCTTTTTGTGATATTCAACTCTAGTTAAAAGCTATAATCCTTTAGAGGGAGTATGACGAAAACAATGCGATAATCTCAAACAATACACTTTTGAACATGCCTTGCTGAAGATGTACAGACACCTTGCTTCAATTCCTAAATCGTGGAGATATAAGGAAGTTAATCCCTACTCAACCCCCTTTGAGCCTAAGAAGTATGAGTTTTCTGTTTCACGCAAACTGAAACCCTTAATCATAACATGGGGCAGGGTAGTTACTCAGTTAATTCAATTGTGCATTCAATCACAAGTTTTTCCTTCGTACAAAGCAGGTAGTATTGAAGACATCCTTCCAAATCAAAAGTCGGTGATAGTTTCTCGTAATCATTAAGTCGGGTAGTCATTATCTTTCAAAAGAAAAGTGCACTAAGTCAAAACCTATAAAGCAGACTTATAATAATAACTAGGGCATCCCGCTTACTGTAATCTCAAACAAAATTAGGGATAATAAAGTCAAAAAGAGGTCGCTACAAATCCTCAATAAAAGGAAGATGTTACAAGGAAAAAATGACTGCCTTCTCAAATAAACTTTCGGTTTCTGAACCATCACCAAGTAGCAGTGCTATAGTTGCAAACTCTATTGGAACCTAAATGCATAGTTAACATAGTATAGGACTGAAGGACATCATGGAGAACGGGTTGGATAAAAATAAACTTTGAGCCTTTATCCTTTGTTTCTTAAACCGTGAATCAGGCCATGTTACAACCCTTCAAAGTCCTAACTGAAGCATGGGTTAGTTCGAAAACATACTGTTACAAAAAGGTATCCTGACTCCAGTAAGACTTACTATAAATCCTGAGTTGATAAAACATTCTTACAAATTTTGTTTTACTAAAAAATGCATTTTTTAAACTTCAAGAGAGACATAAGATTTTCATTTTAATACCATTGTTTGCATATGAAAAAGTGTTTGATAGCAGAGAAATTCTCATGATGAATATCCAATGAATGAAAATCCTCCCAATAGACATAATTAATTTATAGGATGGATAAAAAAGAAAGACACTTTCAGTAGAAGGCCTTTCATAGACACAATTGGTTATAAATCAAGAGGCATGGTATATTATTGTCTAACTCATCTGTGGAAGTCAAATCAAGATTCAAAGAATCTCTCAAAAGTGTTGAATAGCCAGGGAGAGATCTCCATATGAATCACTTGGGGCATGTTACATTGATCATGAGTTCCAACAAAATCCACTATGAAAATTGAATCTTCGGTATCACCAAATTGCTTGTCTTAGTTAGCAATATCAGATGGTGTCATTCTGCCGTGACTGTTCTTAGAAAAATACTGAGGAAGGTCAAGACTATCAGGAAGTTGGAAATCAATGGTTGATCAGTAACTTCAAACATCAGATGCACTAGATGAATCCCAGAGGCATATGGACTCCCGCATACGAAAGGCCACGTATGATCAAGAAAATATTTTCTGGCAGTGCTACAACACTTACTACCATAGACAATGAAAATTCCCCACGCCCTATGAATGCGGACATAGTCAAAAATACTACGCATGAAAAAGAGACCCTCTAGGTTGATTGTCCTAGGAAAAAATAAGAGCATCCCGGCGAGCCAAAAGGGTTCGGGCAAAAATTAGAGATATATATATATATATATAATAAAATTGTACACCCAGCAAGTCGAAAACCTGAAAAGGCGGCTTGGGAAAAAAAGGAGTCTCCCGGTGGACTAAAAATCTGAAAAAAAGACAGTCCAGGAAAAAGTTATGGATTAAAGCGTACGACTATGTCCCGTTATCTCATCACCTGTTTATCACTCTGATCAGCATGTACTAAAGACTCTAGGAGTTGGGGAAATATTCAAGTCATCTACAAATCCCCATAGAGAAATCTCCATGGAACTACCTCTACAGAGCTACCTTCACAAGCTCATCTCCAACAGGGATATATTCCTCTGCAAGTCTAATTTGCTTTCAGACAAGAAACTGGGGCATCTTCCAGCAGTTCAAATAATCATCACTTCCAATAAGCCCCCTAAAGGATAAGGAAGTTTGATCATTTACCCAGCATATGGTGGAAACTTCCTCATCGCAGCCTATTAAATTCTAATCCCCATCAGAAATGATTCCCTCAGCACAGTTTACAAAATTAATTCTCCAGCGGAGTTTATTTCTCCAACACTGTAAAATCCCCGACAAAATTCTCTTCTCCAGCAGGACTTATCACCCCAACATGGTTTTATTTCCCCAGCAGGGCTTATTTCCCTAGTTGGGTTTATTTCCCCAACATGGCTTATTTCCAAAACAGAGGTTATTTCTCTGATTATCGTAATTCCCTAACAGGATTCTCTTCCCAGGCCAAATGTCACTCAACATTATCCTCCCCAAAAGAGTTGACATCCATGCATCAGAGGATCATCCATCTCTTTTGTCCCCCAGTCAGGGTACATGAGAATCCAACAATGAACGATATTCCTAGAATTCTTTTATCCCCAAGCTGAAGTCAAACGTCCCCAGTGGAGTATCCTCAAACGGAAAGCGGGAATCCCCATCGTAGACATTCTAAACAAGATTGAAGATTCATATTCTTCACCCCCAACAACAGTCAGGGATTTATTTTCCCTATCCAAAGATGTTATACAAAGCTACCGTTGTCGTCAAGCGACATCTTACATCCATACATCATTTACAAAATATCATAACATATGCATACGAAACACATATAACTCTTATTTACTTTGAGAACATCATTACACAATGAATTACATACATCATGACATTGCATAAAGCTAATTTTATTTTTTCAGGTAAAGTTCGCAAATAGATGAATATAATCAGCAATCTTCAAACAGGTCGAAGATTAATTCCCGAAACAGGACGGGGCAACTATCTATACGACCAGGAGGTATGAATTCCTGAAACATGATGGGTTTACCAACAAAAAACAGGTCTCAAATTAATTCCTAAAATAGGACGGGCAACTATCTATATGACCAGGCAAAGATTAATTCTCAAAACAGGACGAGGCAATTATCTATATGACTAGGCAAAGATTAATTCCCAAAACAGGACGAGACAACTATCTATATGACCAGGTGGTATGAATTCCCGAAATAGGACATGTTTACCAACAAAAACATATTGTGGATCAATTCCCAAAACAGGACGGGGCGACTATCTACATGACCAAGTACTTCTCTCAGAGACTAAATCTGACAAGCATTTCCCTCAAAGACTAAATCTGACATGAATTTCCCCCAGAGACTAAATCTAACAAGCATTTTCCTCAGAGATTTATTCTGAAAAGCACCCCCTCAGATAGAATCAGATAGATTCATTCTGAAAAGCATTCTTCAGATATAGTCGAGAGTAGACTCATTCTGATACTCCTATCAGCAATTACTTTGGATGGAATCTATAGACTCATCCCCGACGACACTCTGTCACCTCTTCAAATGGCATATTTAAACCTATTCAAGAAATATTATCAACAACCAGTGACACTTTGTGCACATGCGAGTGCAAATTTTTGGGCTCTTAAGTGTTTAATATTTTTCCACCTTCAGATCACGAATGGAGAATATGCCAATCTAACTCTTCAGGTTTAAGAAGATTGAACAGGGGCAGATATTGTACCCCAAAATTTTCCCTCCCATTTTCTTCAAGATATCTCCTCATGCTCCTAGGGTTCTCATTTTCTCAAGGTTACTCAAGAATTGATCAGACAAATTCTCCTCCTAAGCAGATGACCTATAACTAGGGTTTCACTTTTCTCAAGGAAGATTGGGTTTCTAAGGCCTAAATTGTATTTCATGGCTTATTATATGTCTCAAGGAATGCTCATACCAAGTTTCAATCCTTGCATCACAAGTTTTCTCAGTCAATTGCTCAGATGACTGAAAATCAACTATATTAGACAAAAAGTTAACTATGGTAAACATACAGTCAAACCGCAAGATTTTTAGTCAATATCAAGGTTTTAAAGTTATATTGATAATTTTATCAAAGGTTGATCATGATTCATCAAGAAAACTCAAGATTCATCAAAAGTCAAAAGTTGCTAAATTAGGATTTTCTTAAGGAGAAGTCAACTGAACTTTGACCAAGCATAACTTCTACATACTTCATCATGTTTTTCTTAACCAAATCTCATCTTGAAGGAAATTCAATTATCTACATCTTTTTCTCTCTAAGCTCAAATCCAAAAAATGCTTCATTTGAGAGATATGGACCAAGACATTATAGGTCATTTCAAAAGTCAACAAAAAGACACTTTTTGTCAAGGATACTTACATCAAGATAATATCTTCAAATGCAAATATGATCAACATAGAGACTATAGACGACACCTTAGGCTTTCCAAAAAGTCAAAGTTCACCTTCATATGATAAAAATTGAGAGAGTTATGATTGGTTCGAGTTGGGAAATTTTGAGAAAAGGCATGAAACCAAAAGTGATCAAACTTGAGTTTTTGGGCTAATGGGCTGATGTTTCAAGGTACAAACGTGCATAAGGCCTCATTGTGAACCTCTGAACTTATCCATGCACCCCTTGGATTTTTATTCTATTTATTTTGATTTTTATCTATTTAAAATTCAAAATAAAAAAAGATAAAGTCAAGCTTTTCTTACAAAGTTCCAAGCCCGTAATGGTTGACCTAATTCTTCTCTATATATTCCTCTTCATTCAAACAAGATACCACACGAAACCCTTGCACAAGAGACCTTTTCAAAAAACTCCAAAATAACAAAACTAGGGCAATCTTCAAACCCTAGTTGCAGCCACTTTCAAAGCATACCAACCCTTCCAATCGATCTCTGAAGTGGTATAGGGTAAGAAGGGATCAAACTTGATGATCCAAAGCACACAAGACCAGCATATATCCATCTCCAATTTCATTGTTTTTTTTGCAAAATCATATTTTTGTTTTCATATTGTTTTGATGCATACTAACGTTTCTAACGCTTTTCTGAGATGCATTAGTACATGATAAGACCATTGTATGATCCCCATAACGACTGTATCGTGAATTTCCATGCTTGGTCTATTTCACGTTATCTTCGTCATATCTCTTTCTAAAGTGCGTTTTAGCCCAAACTAAGGGTTCCATTGAAATCGCAAGGTCCGAATTAGGGGAGTAGGGTCCCTTTGGATCACTAACAATTGCTGTTTTGCAGGGTGGAGAGAACGAGCTCGCTGGAGAAGAAGACTGAAGCTAGGGATCCGACGCTTCTCCGGTCCAGGCATTTGGGTTCATTATATTTTTAATTGTTTTCATTTATGTTACCGGATGTATAGCCACACCAGTGGCAAAGAAACACGCGTTAAGGCATTAGTGTACAAAGACGTGGGTTCGATCCCTGCTTTTGATATATATATATATATATATTTTTTTTCATATTTCCCTAATCCTTGCAAGTTGATTACATATTGAATGATGCGCATTTTGCTAACAGCAACGAACGCTTGGCACAATGGTGAACCTTGTTTGTGAAAAGGCTAAGGGTGTGCATTCAACACCCACCCCTGGAAGTTTGCTTGATTTTGCTTCTAACTTTTTTCCTTTTTTTCCTTAATTTCTTTCCTAACCCTATTTTCACTTAACCATAAAACAATAAAATCCTTTTTTTTACAAACCCTAATATAATTAGGTTTTAGGTTTTATTAACATTTTTAATTTCACTAATTAACCTTTTTTAATTATAATCAACTAGTTTTTTAGGTTTAATTAATTAATTATCATCAAAATTTATTTTCATAAAAAAAAAATCAAAAACACTTCTTTTTCCTTCGATTTTAATTTCATTTTACATTTTTAGATCGACTGTATAGGTTTCGCAAATGTAATCTTTATTTGTCGCTTTCTTTTTTTCATCATTATGTAACTGCTCCTGGATGTAATAACTTAGGATTTCTTTTCCGCATAGTCTATTATATATTTGCCCCAAAGCGTTGTATAAGTTTAGGGTTTACATTTCTGCCTTTATATGTTGCTACTATATCTTATGCTACTGCTTAGTAATTAGGGTTGTATGGTAAGATAAAACCAAACGATAGAAAAACAGAACTGCAAAGATAGATACCTGAATACAAATCACTTGCACACTTGCACCTCTAAGGTAACCTATCTTGTTGCCTTTCGATAAACGGTCATGTCCCTTGAAAGTTGGGATGCTTTAGAAAAGTCCCTCGAATTAAAGATCATAGTCCCTCGATGACCCTTCGACGTTGCCTTTCGATAAATTATCTAGTCCCTTACGAAAGTTTCTAAAGCACTAGTTGCCTTCGATAACCGTACAATGACCCTCGCCCATCCCTTCACATCCAATGATAGGGCTTCCTACTAACTAATGGTACGTATATCACTATCTAAAAGAGAAGGAAAAGTACAAGAACGACCTTGATTGGGTAGATACATTTAATCGCTTTCTCAAAAAAACAAAACATTTCACAAACACTTTCAAAATATTTTCAAATAAACGCTTTATATACACTCTTGAGGACCGATACAAGAGTTATTACAAAGTTTCGTCTTACATTGGCAAATTTCCAAAATATTTTCAAACACACACACAAAGAAAATTTTCAAAGTGAGCTAAGCGATTAAGAGCCCATAGATAACTACAGATGAAAAGGGTGCTAACACCTTCTCTTTTCATAACCTACCCCCTGAAATCAAAATCTATCAAGGTCTTTCCTGTTCTTTTCACCCTTTCCTTATTGAATAAAAGAAAAGTCGACGGCGACTCTTAATATCCGCAACATTTGCGATCAAACACAAAACCAAGTCAGTTCTCCCACCGTATTACAGTATGCAGAAAGAGGAAAGGAATATTAGCTTGCAAGGTAAACATGTGATTATATGGCCTGAAACAATCTCCTCAACAGTGAAATAAGAGATTTGACAAGTTCATGGCACATATAGTTTTCATTAGAAGTCAGTTCGACCACTTCATTTACTTCAGATTTCGACTCTTTTGTTTTTTTCATGTGAATTATATTCTCATGGCAAGCAACAATGTTGAGAATGTAATAAAGGTGAAGGCTGAACTCAATAAGGAGTTTGATATGAAGGATATGGGAGTTTTTTATAGGATTCTTGGGATTGACATCTGAAGAGATAGAAAGATTCAAAATTATGTTTATCTCTAGAGGCATATCTACGGAAGATTCTTGACAAGTTTGGTATGTCGAATTCAAAGCCTGTTATGACTATGACAAACCCTCAATTCAAGCTAAATATAGACCAGTGTCCCAATATTGAGGTAGAAATAGCTTATATGAATAGTATACCATATGCTAATATAGTAAGTTATTTAATGTATGGTATGGTCTGAACTAGACCCGATATAGCATATGGAGTAAGTCTTGTAAGCATGTACATGGAGAATCCTGGAAAGGCTCACTGATAAGTATTGAAGTGGATTTTAAGGTACATAATTGAGTCTCTGAATAGAGTCCTAATTTATGGTGGAGTCTATGGTGAAGATAGTAAATCAGTAATCGAAGGATATATTGACTCTGATTATGTAGGTTGTATAGATTCCAAAAAATCTATTTCTGGATGTGTTCACTATGGTTGGCGCAACCATAAATTGGAAAGCGACACCTCAGAAGGTTATCGCCTTATCAATCACTGAAGTAGAATATATTATCCTCACTAAAGCTGTGAAAGAAGCATTGTGGTTTGAAGGTTTTGCTAATGAGATGAAACTTCAAGGTCGAGTTATCATTGTTAAATGTGATAGTCAAAGTGCAATACACATGTAGAAGAATTTAGCCTATCATGAGCAAACCAAGCACATCAATGTGAGGCTGAATTTTGTCAAAGGGGTAATCGAACGTGGAGAAGTCCAAGTGCTAAAGGTTTCGATACATCATAATGCTGTTGAGATGATCACCAATACTTTGCCAAGTTACAAGTTTTTCCAATGTATGCAGTTGATAAAGCTTCACGAAGAAAGCTAGTAGATTCCCTTAATGTTATAAAGTTTGTTCCAAGGTGGAGATTTGTGAGATATTAGGTCGAACTCTAGTATGGTCGAAGGGGTAGCTTCTGGTCCAAGAGGAATTAGGCATGAGGTCAAAGCTTATTTGCATGACGCTGTCGAAATAGTGCGTGTTGTAGTCGAAGTTGTTATAACATCCATTAGTGGATATTTGCTAGGTCTGTTAGCATGTAGAATTTGTCATGTTTGTTATACCCAATTGTTTAAGTTAGCTTGTTCCCTAAGTTAGCTTGTAATGAGTTTGTGTGTAAAAGCCCATTATTTTAGTGTGTTAGTTTCTTATGAATAGCACACTAGTCTCTCATAGTTGCATAATGTAAATCCTAATTAGGGTGAGTGGGTTATTTTTTATTATGTAACACTTGTAATCTTGTTTTAAAGAGAAAGTAAATAATAACAATTTATAACCAATTTCATTGTGTTCTCCTTGGTTTCGTCATTCCTACCCTTGTGGGGTTCTTTCCAATCAAGAAACTAGTTATACTCTATTCTCTCTGTCTGTCTGTCTGTCTGTCTGTCTGTCTGTCTCTCTCTCTCTCTCTCTCTCTCTCTCTCTCTCTCTCTCTCTCTCTCTCTCTCTCTCTCTCTCTCTATATATATATATATATATATATATATATAAAGTCTTATGTTATCATTAGTTTTCCTGCAGAATTTAACACATGGATCATATAAGCAACATGAAAATTTATAATCAAAGTAGTTATAATTATTTACAATTTTTTAAACGTGGTGATATTAATATAAAGAAATTGCCTTTTTTTGACTTAGTAATCTCAATACCAAGGACTGCATTTGCTTTTTCAAGGTATTTCATATTGAAATCAATATATAATAATGACTTTACGTTTTTATGACATGAATGTATGGACGATATATAAGCAAGTCGTCTACATAGAGACATATGATAGTTCAAATTATATTTTTAAGATTTTTAGTAAAAGCATTTTTCACTTTTATCCACTCTAAAATCCTTCAATATAATCAAATTTTCAAACTTTTCATGTCATTGTTTAGGAGCTTATTTATGACCATGCAAAGACTTATCTAACTGTTAATCCTTAGTTTCTTGTCCATGAACCACATGTTCTTTAGGTTGTTTCATACATATTTATATAAGTGCAATATTTTGTATTAGATATTTTGGATGATGTCAAACTAGGAAATATGTAATATTTATATATTGGACGGTATCTCTCTATGTCTAGGTTGCATTCTCATATTAGGAAACTTAGTAATCTAGTCAAAATCCTTTGGACATGTTAAGAACTTCAAAAATATGCATTTTTATGAAAAATCATGTTTGGAGTCGACTCATTTAACTTAGGAGTCGACTCTTTCTGAAAGAAATGTGAAAAGGTAGCCTGGGTTTAAATGAGTCGACTCCATGGGTCTTGGAGCCAACTTCTACTGAACACAATATCAAAATTATTTTTTTTGGCTCAAAGGAGCCGACTCCCTCGTGTCTACGGTCAACTCATTGCACGAAGGAGCGGACTCCCTCGTGTATGAGTCGATTCCTATTGAAGCTGAATTTTAACTTTTTTTCTATCCAAAAGGAGTTGACCCCCAGGTTGTATGGGTTGCTTCCATTGTATTGGGAGTCAACTCCCTCTTCATATGGGTCAGCTCCCCCTGATTCATGTGTCAAATTTTATAATTTTGCAGCCCAAAATTTTCTATTTTTCTCACACACACACACACACACACACATACACACACACACACACACACATATATATATATATATATATATATATATATATATATATATATATATATATATATATATATATATATATATATATATATATATATATATATATATATATATATATATATATATATATATATATATATATATATATATATATATACTCATTCTTACATCATTTCACCATACGGAACCACAAGTACACAAACCATTATCCAGCATCTTCATCCTCTCTCTATGTATACACACATAAATTACACATTACTATTATTTGTTTAGGTGCCATATAGAGATAGCTTGATATCATCTAATTTGGATTCAGTGTGATCGATTGGGTTGAGAATTCTTTGGGGGTTTCAAATAAGAAAACCAAGTTGGGGTTTTCCTTCAAGACCATTGGTGATTTGAAGGTTTTGGACGAGCTTATGCAATTTAGATTCAGCTGAGTGAAAGCTTCGAAGAACGGTGGATTCAGTCGAAGGAGTAGCAGTAACCAGATGATCACTTTGGTAAATCTTGGGTTACGATACATTCACAAGTTGGATTCAGTCGAGTGAAATCTTTAAAGAACGAGGCTTCTTACAAAGAAGTAGTGCGAGACCGAGGATCATCTTGGAAGTATTAGGTTAACTTGATCTAGCTCAAGATCAATGGGAGAGAAGAAAATTGGATCAATATCATACTTAGGGTTTGGATCGTTGGATCACAACTTGTTCTCTTGTAAACAATATTTTGCAAAGGTTAATTTTAATTATCTAAATTCTATTGGAATTGGGGGCAGACATACTCATAGCGAGGCCAATTGGAAAGCTACCTAAACAAATCCTTGTGTCTCTCTCTCTTTCTCTCTTCTATATACTTCACGTTTATTTGAAAATTATGAATGCGTTTGATTATGCAATTGATACATTGGAATAAACTTTATGTTTAAATTTTAAAAATTATTTTGTTGATTACATTGAAATTTTCAAGAGTGCAATTGGTTTTCATATCAACCAAATTATACAAAAATTTGAGTTGTATTGATTGCGCACCTAATGTTCGACCAAATTCCATATTCAGTTTTTGTTTAATTTTTCATTGGAAATAAATTACTTTGTGTGTTTTATATTCAAACGTTAATCGATTAAAATCCATATTGGTTATTTTTCTCATCGATCATAATTTTTTTGATTGTTCCATTGGTTTAATGATGCGTCTGCAAGTGCACGAAAATATCGAAGTAACATTAAAGATTATCAAACCCACAGAGACCGATATCAACCTACTATAACCTATCATTGCTTTGTAAAGCTAAGGCTATGAATATTAGATTAAAGGGAAACTAAGAACTAAAACTGAAATAAAATAAAGATTAAGATAAATATAAGAAAATAGAGGTCAGAATGTGGATTCCGTGTACCTCAGAGACTCTGTAACTTATTGGCGTTAATTTATGATTAAATAGTATTTAGTAGAAAATATTAGTTTAAAGGCAAAATCTCTCACTCTCGCAATGACCTTAAAAGTGGAATACGTGGCCATTAAGGTGCATGGGAAATGCCATTAGGTCCACGACAAACGCCATGCACCAGAAAGTGATATTTTTTGCTCTTTTTCTTCCTTTCTTGTTCCTTTTTTGGTTTCTTTGCATAGTTGTTCCATAATAGATTTATACTTGAAATACAAACAGAAGAAGATGAAATTCTGCTTTATCAGATCTCATATGTTCTATAGGATTTTGAGACATCTCATCTCTGAACATAACATCATGGCAATGTATTAACAATAAAAACAATATTGAAAAGATAAATAACACACAGTATTGTTAACTCAGTTCGGTGTACAACAAAGCCTACTCTGGGGGCTACCAAGCCAGGAAGGAAATCTACTAGACAACATATATTCAAAGCTAAACTAATCCCAAGTTTAAAAGTTATCACTTAATCATTACCTCATGCAACCTTTAACTAGGTCATCCCTAGATATGAGAAATCCCATCTCAACTCCAATCACCGCAATGATGTCTAATAGTCCCAGTCCCAGTTACTGTATCGACATCCTTTCACCTAAATGAAGATCACAATTCAAATACAAAAACACATTAATCAAGACACCCCTTGATTAAGAAAAACATACTTGATCTTGCTTCACATCTTTGATCAAGAACAATACTTAGAGTTGCTTAACATCTTCCTCCAAGAACAATACTACCTCTTGCTTAAAAGCTTCGAGGAGAACAATAACAGAGATTACAACTCTGAAACATAGTCCAATTCAAAACCTGAGTGGATCACACAAACCAACTCTCACAGAGAGGAGCACAATGATAAAGCCCTAATGATTCTACATCCTAGACCCGTACAACTTTAGGTTTATAACCTTCTATTTATAAACATTTTACCAATTGGATTTGGGTTTCAAAAACACAGTAGAGAGGCTGCACAAAGTCTGTAAAATCTTTTCCAAGAAAATAGGTCTTCAATCATAACTTTCCTAAAATGTATCCATATTTAGAAAGTTTGAATATCTTGAAAAACCAACATAATATCTCTGATTTATTAATCTTGGAAGCCACATAGGATTACTAAATATTCCCAGAATATTCAGTAGTTAAATCACAACAACTCAATCTAAGCTGTCAGTTGTAGCAGACCTGATGTCCTATACTTCTGGTTAGGACATCCCATTCGACATGTTCAAACAAAAAGTTAAAACAACTTCCAAACTGCAAAACTGTAACAGACTTAATGTCCTGCTCTTTTAGTTAGGACATCACATTCAACATGTTGAATCTGCAAGTTGAAACATCTTGTTGAACATGTTGCTGTTAAGTTAGTTTTACCAAAATTCATGCCAATTATAATTTCAGAGAAATAACAATCTCCCCCTTTGGAAAATTTTGGCTAAAACAACCAAATAATCCTTGCACAAGAAAACATCATAATTGTTGTACCCCAATTTTCCCCCTAAGATTCCTCTACCACATCATATCAACTCAATCACAACAAGATCACACACTAGGGTTTGGCTCTTCTCCTTATCTTTAGCTTTTCCCATGGGGAATCACCAAGAACCTTGATTTGTATCTTGTTTTCATGTATTTTTTGATTAAATTTTAACTAATAAATACAATGTATATTTTCCCTAATTATTGATATCATAGGTGAAAGCACAACACATTCTAGCAAGTTGATCCATAGGTTCATGAGTTTATTTCCATGCCTTCTTCAACAAAGCTTCATTAAGATTCAAGCTTCATTATTGAAGATATTTTGAAGTAATATCATGACAAAGTCTATTATGATTCATCGTGCCTCAAGTTGTCAAAAATAGTTCAAAGGTACAAGGGTTTATTGAAGAAGTTTGACCTAATTGGACAAGTTCTTAATTCATTGATCACAAGTGCATATTTCCCTCAATTCTCAATATTTGGAAGTGGTTATGGTTTCTATGGTTCCTAATTATCATCCTCAACAACTTCTATTCATATGACAAAAGTATTTGTGCAAGAAAGTTGATCAAAATTGTAAAAGGATTTCTAAGGTATCTTGTTGCTCTAGGAGCTAGGGTTTTGAACATCAAAGGGGTATATCTTGCTCATCTTTTGGTATTTTTGAGTGATTCCAAAGACATCCTTCTCTTCAAAGGGTTATAAACAAATCACTTTAAAAGTTTCAAGAAATTTTTGTGTGGAAGGTACCTAATGATGAAGAAAGATTATAAGTCTTCTAGATGAATCATCAAATTCCCTTATGTGAGTTCAAATGATCATAAATTGGTCAATTTTTATCTCCTCGAGCCCATTAATTTTCCATAATGATCTTAAATATATGGACTTGAACCCTTCTTTTAAGTGCAAAGTGTGAAAATGGATGGAAGATTCCTTAAGGATGCAGAAGATTATAGGTCATTTCATGAATTTTTGCCAACTTCAACAAGTCATAAATCTCTCAATTTTTAGAGTTTTTAAATGGTTAATGTCTCAAAATGACATTCAATAGATCTACTTCATGCCATCTTTTTTTGTCAAGAGTAAATTTCAAGTGGAAGGCCATGTTGGGATGCAAGACATTATAAGTAATTTTTTATCAAAAAACTTAGACATTTTCTAAGTATAGAAAGTAAACCTCTTTTTCTCAACTTTGAATCATTACAATTTTCAGCTCAAGCATCCATTTGATTCCATTCTTTTCACATTGTAAAGCTTGTAATCTCATCTTTCTAAAGCTTCAAGAATCATATCCTAAGACTCCATGAGCTGAGAATGCCATTGATTTGAATTTGGTAACTTGAAATTGAAGTTTCTTCATAAGTCAGAATTTGAAATTCATGTTTTGGCTTCTAAACATCAACTTAGCATGCATTTTTGGTCTAAACATGTTTAACCAACTTGCCAAAGTGGATTAGAGCCTTAAAACGCAAGGATTGGATGAGTTTTGATTCAAAATAGATCACACCTTACTCGTGTATCAGGTTCACACGATTTCCCTCCAAACTTCATCATTTCACACGCTTGAACATTCAATCAACTTCCCTATAAATAGAGGGTCAAACCTCATTCATTTTCTCAAGCTTAGAAATCCAGAATCACCTTGCCAAACTCCCTCTTGAACCAAATTTTCTGCAACTTCAAATTTGCTCTTACATTCTTTCTCAATCATTTTTCTTTGTCAATTCATCTTCCTTGAACTTCACTGAAGTTAACAGAATAAGTATTAAGCTCTAAAACTCCCTGAATCGTGCTAGCCAAGTCAAGTTTCAGAGCTCTGCAACTTAACTCCAATAGGTAGATTCCTTCACCAATTCTCTCAAACTTTGATACTATTATAAAGCTCTCATCATCCTAATTCCAGTCGCAACAATTGTTTTCAACTGGAAGTACATTTTTACCATGAAAGTTCAAATCCCTTTTCAAAACACTTCCAAAATGAGCTACATCTTATATAAATTTTTCGCGAAGGTACCATTGGAATCGTCTTGAAGAGACGAAGCGAATGATACCGGTCTCGTCTTCTAATTTTACAGTTTCTGAAACTTGCAGATTACATTGGCTGGATATTGAAGATGACCAACGTGTCATCTATCAACCAATGAAAGCGTGCCACACTTATTTTTCAAAAATCTGATTTAATTAATGATCCTATGTTTATTCCACTAAAAACCATGATATGCACATCGCATCTGATCCATTGGATTAGCTTACTAATGCGTTTTGACTCTCATCCATTGGTCCACATTATTTTGACTTTATTTTTTATTTCTGATTTTTATATTTAAATTGTTTTAAACTTCAAAAAAGCATAGAAAATGCATTTATGATTCAAAAATTATGAAAAAATTCACAAAAATATTTTCAAAAATTATTTTTCTAAATTTTATTTTTTGATAATTTTATTTTTATATTTGATATTTTTTTATAATTTTTCTTTGTTTTGGTTTGTTTTTAATTACTTAAAAAATACTTTTGAACATTTTTAAATTTTGAAAAAAATCATCAACATCATTTCCATTATTTCTGACCTTCTGAATATTTTTTAGAGTTTTATTTTAACTTCTACTATTTTTGATATTTTTTCCATTTATTTGAGCAATTTTAATTAGTTTAAAAATAGTTTCTGACTTAAAAAAAATTTCCAAAAATTTTATATAAACATTTGAGTATATTTCTGATTTTTCTATAGCCTCATTTGATTTTTCTTGGGTGATTTGAATATAATTGTCATTTCCCCTCTTTTTTTCATTTTAAAATCATTTTTTAAAAAGCCTTTTTGTTTATTTTAAATACATTTTTTTTGTATATATTCTGGATGATCTTGGACTATGAAATTTTGATCATGAGCTTTATTAACATCATTGGATCCATGGTGTTGAGTCTAACACCATAAAAATGGATGAATAATTTTAATAATAGTTTGATTAATTTTTTTTGGTTCAAATGTGGTTTAATTCTTCTCTCATCCCTCTTCATCTTATCCCCTTCTTACTGTCTCATATGTTGTTAGAGGATGACGTACATATCATCTCTCCAAGCATAAGGCACATAAATTGTTATTGACCGACCTCAAAATAGGTGCGACTTCTATATAAGTCCACTTACGATTGCTTAACATAGCGCTAAATTTTGTCCCGAATCGAGAAATGATCATTCGTGGTCCAAACCCATGTTTGTAAGCCCAAGTATGTTGATTTGAATCCTTTGATCCAATTACTTTGAGATTCATTGTTAGCAGGCTTTGGTCTTATCAATCCTCTAATGAATCTTCATAAACTTTGGTCAAAGTGAATCACTTAAACATCATTGGTCAAATGAAAATTGTTGTTGAGAGGCTTTGGTTTTATCAATCTTTTAATGAGTTTCAAATGCAAGTTTCAAGATGTTCATTCAACTAACCTCTAATTTCTAATAATTGGCTTTACTTTGTGCTTCTATTTTATTCTTTTACTTTAAGCACATTTATTTTAGCATTTACATTTCATGTTATTTTCATCTTTGCTCATTTGATCATTTTTATTTTATGTCATTTTTATTTGCTTATTTGAGATTTTTCATTTCTTTTTTAAAGATAATTAATAATCAACTTGAACCCTAAAAAACTTTAATGTTACTTGGACTACTTGGTTACTATCCTTGGCATTATGGAGATTGTGGACTTCTTGGACTTAGGAGTAGAGACCTTAACCTACCTTGAGACCTTGTGACCTCAATTGTTATTTTGTCTGGAGTTCTTAGGGTGTACCCCAAGACATTGAGTTGTTTGTTTGTTTTGTGTGCAGGTTATTGTGATTACATGTTATGTCTGTGATCTGGAATTCATCTGTATACAGCCGTTACTCGGCCCAATTTTTGTGAAGACTTAATGCAATTGAAGCTTGGTTTCTTAAGAGGTTTAATATCTTTGCTTGCTTGGTTTCAATCCAAAGGATGGGAATTATACATTGAATCATTATGTCAAGTGTTGGCTTCTTGTTGGTTAGATGGTTCTTTTCCCCTAACTTTTACTTTATTCCTTAGGATAGTCCCTTCATCTCCTCCCATCTTCTTTAATTTCAAAAATCTTCTCCCTCCTTTTGAAAACTCTTCTTGGTTTTTAACTTGAACCACTTTCATAATAAACTTGGACTTATGTCCATGTATTTTCAAAATATTTTCTTAGTCAAACTTTAATCAACTTAATAATACCTTGACATTTTTGTGAGAAGACTAAAAGTCAATCAATCTCATTCAAACCATTTTGCCACTTTGGTTTTTTACTTTAAAATTTTCTCAAAATATTAGAATCTTGTCAATCCTTGTAGTGATGTGAACTACTATACTTCTATGATATGTAGTGAAGTTAGATATCTTCCACTTGGGTGTTAAGTGAATCTTTGTTGATTTTTAAAATCCAAGTCATATCCCCCACTTTGAGATGACGCAAATTCTCCTTTCTCATAATTGTGGGTAGTAATTATGTTTTCCACTCGGATAAGACGATGATGTCTTGTCTCTTGAAATTAAACAAACACGCTTACGTTTTAAAATTTTTAAAGGTGAACTACGTGTACCCTGATCCCATATTGCACAGAAGGTGGTATGTAGGCACGAAAGGTTCACAACCACGGCGGGTGCAAAAATTGTAAAAAATATTTATTTTCTCATCCCCCACAATATATTTTTTATACAACTCTTATAGCCAAAATACACAAATTTTCAAAGAGGTTCCTGTGGAGTACCGTAGATGTTTAGGGTGTAATACCTTCCCTTTGCATAACCAACCCCGAACTTAGATTCTCCCCCTCTTTTTGGGTTATTCGCTCTTTTCCCATTCCTTTGGAAACAATAAAGCGCGATGGCGATTTTTATTTGATTTGTGCGAGCCAAGTCAATCTAATGGCTTAGTCTTAACATTTCTACCGCTACAGAAAATTGGCGACTTCACTGGGGAAAGATTGACCTCTTGCTGGTCCATCCCTGTGATACGGTGGGAGAACTGACTTGAGGTTTTGCGTTTGTATTCGCAAATGTGCGGTTAGCAAGAGTCGCCACCGACCTTTTATTTTATCCTAAGGAAAGGTTAAAAAGCACAGCAAAAAACCTTTTGAGATGTTTTCTTGGGTTCGGGGAGTAGATTATAGAAAGGGAAGGTATTAGCACCCTTTCTATCCATGGTTATCCATGGGCTCTTAGTTACTTGCTTAGATCACTTGCCTTTTGTTTTCAATTGTTTTAAATGGTGCTTGAGTGTGTGGGTTTGAAAATGTTTTGAAAAGAGGCCAATGTGGTGGCAACCTTTGTAATGATCCATGTGGGGGATGTATACAAAGATGTATGTCTTTTGAAAAGGTTTTCATTTGTTTTTGAAAATTGTTTTGAAAGTGTGATGTTGTGTGGTTTTTGAAATTAGGCAAGTGTTTTGTTTTGCAAGTTTGATTCAAGTAACTAAGAGGTTATCTACTCCTAAATTTCTCAAAAGATCATTGCTATACTTTTAACCCTTTTAACAAGTTTGCTCCACCATTGTATTTGGTGGGCAACCTTGTGTTAGGATGTGAAAGGGACAGGCGCGGGTCATCGTTTAGACCATAATTGCAACGGCGTTAAATGTCTTTGGGCAATTTTCTTTAAGGGACTTGATCATTTGTTTTTGTTTGTTTTGAAAAGTTTTGTCGAGGGACTATGATCATTCAAATTGCTTGCTTTGCCCAAAGAAGTTCAACATGCAACATGGCCTATTTATTTGAAGGCAACAAGTGGAAAACCCTAGGGGGGTGCAAGTGTGATTTGTGTGTCCATTTTCATGCTTGTTTATCTTGTATTAGGTCAAACTATTTTTTTATCGTTTTTTCGCATACAAACCCTAATTCTAACATGTTATCATTAGAAAGCAATAAAGTGCGAAATTAAAATTACTAAGCTATTACAAAACCAAATATGGGAAGGGGGGTACAAAGGTTCAAATGGGGATATTGACAAGAATTTAAATCTAAATTATTACATCATTTGAATATTTGCAAGGTAAATAAATTGCATAATTAAATGGAAATTAAATAAATATGTGAAATGCAAAAAGAAAGTTTTTATGTGTATGAGAAACTATTATTTATGTAAAAGAGAAAGGAAAATAAAAATGTATTATTTTTGGAGTATTTTGAATTTAGGGCAAAAAACCCTAATTTTAAAGAAAAAGTATTATTATTTAACTTAATACAACTTATTTATTTATTATTTATAAAAATAAAACAAAATGAAGTGTATTATGGAAAAAGGTATTTTTATATCAAATATTAATAAAAATGAAAAAAATTCAAGTATTTTTATATTTTTGTCTTAAATATATTAATAATCACATATATATATATATATATATATATATATATATATATATATATATATATATATATATATATATATATATATATATATATATATATATATATATATATATATATATATATATATATATATATATATATATATATATATATATATATATATATATATATATATATATATATATATATATATATATATATATATATATATATATATATATATATATATATATATATATATATATATATATATATATATATATATATATATATATATATATATATATATATATATATATATATATATATATATATATATATATATATATATATATATATATATATATATATATATATATTAAACCCTAAATATGTATTATGCACAAAAATAAATATTTATTTAATATTTTAATAAAATAAATAAAAAGAGTATTTTTTGTGTGAAATATTTTCAGAATGTAAACAAAAATAAAAATTGTATTTACACTATTTTCTATTTATTCTAATAATAGTACATATATATTTTATATACAAACAAAAGAAATAAACAAATAAATATGCAAATAAATACAAAAATGATGGAAAAAAATATTTTTAATTTTTAAATGTCATGAGAAAAAATAAACAAAGTTAATCAAAAAAGAAAAAGTCAAAAATGTTAAGAAATGAACAAATGGGCTCAGGAGGTGTAAACATGGAAATGGGGTGTGAAAAGAAAATAAATCCAGGCCCAGCCCAGACCACTTCTTCTTCAACCTCTGTACAACCTTCTTCAAGCAAAAACACACGTTTTTTATCTCTGGATTCCTGGACTTTCAAGCAAAACTCATAACATGAAAAGTGTAGAGCATTAAGAGACGGTTTCAACCATATAAAGAACATGACCTATCTCTCTAAGATGAGGGAGAATTTCTCTCCCCCCCATTTCTGACCTAACTTTTCATCAATGTTCAGACATGAAATTCTCTAAGCACACGAAATATAAATGAAATCTAAACATATGAGCATGTTCAGGGCTATGATTGTGACATGTTTTCTTCAAAAATCTAAAGCTAACAATGCCTAACAAGGGAGATAGAACTCCATGAATGTACCTGTTCAGTTGGAGTCGAGCTTTGCAATGGAGGGTGTTTCAGAGTGAAATGATGACTTGTACAGCTTCCTTGAAGTGTAAGGATGCTTTTCCAATCCCTACTTTGTCTTGAAACTCCCTGAATCGAGCTAGTGAACTCCAACTGCAAAACAGAAAATTAAAAAGGAGGTGTTACAGGTCTGATTTTAGGACATGGTTAGCTTGCATATGTTGTAGGGAAGGTAGAGGAAAAGGTTTGGATCAAAATGCTCGAAGGGATTGGGAGTTTGCACTCAAACTGCAGGGGCTCCCCTGTTTGTGCAATTTTGAGGTGATTAGAGCAATGGGAGTGTTTTAGATGGCCAGGGCTCGTGTGTTAGCTTGGATTTTGTCTATAGAATATGTTTGATAGCTTTTTTGTTGTGTGTATTAGCTGAGATGAGAGATGGCATAAGTTATGCAATGTTACTTGAAAATGAAGCAAGCAATGGTCACTTTTGTTTTTAGGTCAGTAGGGGCCTCTAATCCTGCTGCATAATCTTCTCTTGATCAGAGCAACTTGTCCATAATCTTGTGCCAAGAGGATTTTGCTTGTACTTGCTTGGATTTCAAATTGACATAAAGCTAGCTTTTTACAAAAATGGATAAAGCACTTTATCTAGTTTAGGATTAATCCACTATGCAATGTTAGAACACAAAGAACATGGCCTCAACTCATTGAATATGCATTAAATTATTGAGTATGGAATGGTTCAAGGACCTGTAATTAAGCATAAAGCAAACTGAATTCAAATTTGCAAGATTATGAACATGTCTTGATGAAGAACAAAAAGTGAATTTTTGCCAACTTGTGAAATTCGAATCTCTCAAGTTATGAGGTTGTTTGATGAGTTCTTGGACATTTTGGAAAGCTTGGAATGTGTACTACAATCCATCCTTGAAATGCAAATCCAAATTCCAAGTGGAAGGGTATGAAAAGTGGCCTTGAAGTAGGGTAGAAAACCTTGTCAAAATAGGTCAAATTTCACTAAGTTAAAAGATGGTTTAGTGCCCTTATTCAAAAAATTATAACTTGAGATACAAGCTTCAAATGAGAAAACTTTGTGAATCAAAGTTGTAGATTATGCAACAAGCTACAACTTTCATGTTTTGACTTTTGTTTGAATCCAAATGGATCATGGTGAAAAGATGGGGGCAAAGTTGGGAAAAAATTAGGGTTTTTCATAACTTAGAAAAATTCTAAGTTATGAAAAATTCCATTTTCAAACCCTAATTTGCATTTTGAGATTTCTTGGTGAACAAGTTTCATGATTTGGCATGTTTTGATGAAAAATGAATCTTGACTCTTGATTTTGACCAAAAAGTCAAAGTTTGACTTTTCAGTATACAGTCAAAATTGATCAATTGACTGGGAAATTCAACTATCAATCTTGTGTACTTGAGATCTTTTGAGCTTGGTGATCATGTCAAGATAATTCCATTGAGTCCTTGAGGCCATATGTGAGCTTGGTTTACCATTGGCTAGGTCAAACAGTCAAAAATTGCCTTTGTGCAGTCAAAACCCTAAAAATGACCATTTTGCCCTTTTGATGATCTGATCAAATTTCTTGGGGAATTGTGATCCAAACTTGATCAAATGGTCTATATGAGTTCATAATGTTGATGTGGATCAAATTTCATGAGGTTTGACTGTCAATTGGCCACAATTGACTTTTTCCCCAATACAGCTGATTTCTAAGTCAACTGTCCAATTGACTGGGTAAAACTTGGAATCAAGACTTGAAACTTGGCATGGGTAAACTTGGGAGTCCAACATGAAGCATGAAAGTCATCTTAGGCTTTTTAGGTCAAAACATCCTTGGGCAAACACAAACCCTAATTTGAGTCCACAGTGCAAGGAGAAGTCTTGAGCAGGGGAACCCTAACTGTATCTTGATCTTCAAAGGTCTTGTGATGAGAAAATGTTGAGGAAATGGGAGGGCAAATTTTGGGGTACAACAGTTGCCCCTGTTCAATCTTCTTGGACCTGAAGAGTTAGATTGGCAAGTTTGCCTTTCGTGACTCGAGGGTAAAAGGAGATTGGACACTAGAGTGCCCGGAAATTTGCACTCGCATGCTGGAGTCTCAACAATGTGGTGTCGGGAATGGGCTTATAGATGCCATTTGGAGAGGCGACAGAACCTTGTTGGGAATGGGCTTATAGATGCCATTTGGAAGTGTCGGTCGCATAAGAGATTCCTTTGCGAGAACTTGTGTATTTGAGAAAGACGGATGTTTTCCCGGCTTGTTACAGGTGTTTGATCCTCAGTCTCCTGATGCAGATATGCCCTGGCTGGATACAGGTATTGAATCTACAATCGGTTGCTCACAGATGTGCCCTGGCTGGATACAGGAGTCGAATCTGGAAATAGTCGTTTAATAGATGTGCCATGGCTGGATACAGGAGTCGAATCTTCGAACTCTTCAGACGTGCCCTGGCTAGATACAGGAATCGAGTCTGGAAACGTGGTCAACAGATATGCCCTGGCTGGATACAGGAATCGAATCTGAAGCTGTTATAGTTGATAGATGTGCCCTGGCTGGACACAGGAATCGAATCTTCGAACTCTTTTAGACGTGCCCTGGCTAGATACAGGAATCGAGTCTAGAAACTGATCACTCTCAGATGTGCCCTGGCTAGATACAGGTATCAAATCTGGAATTGTGACAGTTGAAGGTAGTCGTTTTTGAGATTGTCTTTTTCCTGAAAAGGCAAAAACGTAAGTTGTACGCAATGTCATGATGTATGATATGCATGATATCATGATGTTCAACATGAGATGTTGTATGCGTTTCATCATGTATGTAAGCAAGATGTAAAATGTTTATGAATGTAATTTCGTCTTGGGGAAAATAAATCCTTGACGAACGGCCGGAGAATTGCTCTGTGGAAGAGATATTTGGCCGAAGTTTTGATGAGAGGCCTGCTGAGGACTTCAACGACGGATTCCGCTGAGGATAATGATGATAAACTCCGCTGGGGAACTCCGAAGATAAACTCTGCTTGGGAATACCAAAGATAGATTTCGCTGGGGATTGAAGGAATTTTGCCGAGAGCGATCTTCCGTGGCTTTTAGCTGAGGATAACCCAGTTATAAGTCCTTGTGAGGAAATAACTCTAAATAAAACTCGGGTGAGACGTTCGTGCTTCGCAGGGGATAAGCTTGCAGAATCTACTGGGGATGAGCTTTAAGACCTGCCGGGGAATGTTTGTGCCTTTTCAGGATCGACGGGGAACCAACTCCGCTTGGGGAAAGTATTGTCGCATCCTGTCTTATTCTGCGAGGAATTGAGGTGATTTGGCCACATTCTTCAGTTAAACCTACCTTGGTGCCTTGGCGGACAAAACAACCAGACTGCATTAGACAACTCCACATTGCCCCTGTCTTTGATGTCTCCTGTAATTAATCTCTTGTTTCATATGCAAACATTTATGAATCAGCAATTTAATGTCAAATGCATATATCAAAAATGAACATTGGACGTTCTTCGCAAGACAAAACAAAAAAGGAAACAATGGTAATTTGTATGGACAAGTGAATTTGTATTGATTTAAACTTTGCCTGTGAATAGACGTTTTTGTACAAGAGGCTGACATCCTAGTAAGAGGACATCGCCAACTAGTATAGAGTTTACAATTTGAAAAAGGAAACAAAACAGCTATGTGAACAATCCCACTGGGTTCCAACTCTGCTATCGCCTTTATGTCTTTGAACATCTTATCGCTTTGCTGCCTAATTTGAAGATGAAGCTGATTGGTCAATGCCGAAATCTGGAGCCAGATAGTTGATGCCGAGTTCCGGATGCGAAGTGATCCAATGAGACATAGTGTTACGTTTTTATCCCTAACTTTTGCCTGGACCGCCCTTTCGGGTTTTCAGTCCACCGGGATACCCATTTTTGCCTAAGCCGCCCTTTCAGGTTTTCGACTTACCGGGTGTACAGATTTTTATTCATTTCATCCCTTATTTTTGCCCGAACCCTTTTGGTTCGCCGGGAAGCCCTTATTTTTGCCTAGGTATGTCAACCTAGCGGGTCTTTTATTTATGCGTAGTATTTTTTCACTATGTCTGCATTGGCGGGGTGAGGAAGGTCGTCACCATCCATGGTGGTTAGGATCATGGCTCCTCCTGAGAACACACGTTTAACCACAAATGGCCCTTCGTATGTAGGGGTCCATTTGCCCCGGGGATCACTTTGAGGAAGGATGATGCGTTTGATTACCAGGTCCCCAACTTGATACTCTTGCGGTCTGACTTTCTTGTTAAATGCCCTGATCATCTGTTTCTGATACGTTTGACCGTGGCAGATAGCAGTGAGCCTCTTTTCGTCAATCAGATTTAATTGATCAAGTCGAGTCTGGATCCAATCATCTTCACTCAAGTCTGCATCCTTCATTATCCGGAGAGAGGGTATCTGGATCTCGATTGGCAAGACTGCCTCCATGCCATAGACCAAGGAGAAGGGAGTTGCCCCGGTTGATGTCCTTGCTGAGGTGCGGTACCCATGAAGAGCGAACGGTAACATCTCGTGCCAATCTTTATAGGTCACTGTCATCTTCTGCACAATTTTCTTGATATTTTTATTGGCTGCCTCTACAGCCCCATTCATCTTCGGCCGGTAGGGAGAAGAATTGTGGTGCTGTATCTTGAATTGTTCACAGAGTTCAGTGATCATTTTGTTATTGAGATTGGTACCATTATCCGTAATGATTCTTTCTGGGACGCCGTACCGACAGATCAGATTATACCGGATGAAACGTGCCACGACGCTCTTGGTTACTGTGGCATAGGAAGCTGCCTCAACCCATTTCGTGAAGTAATCGATCGCCACCAAGATGAAGCGATGCCCATTGGATGCCGTCGGTCGGATCTCACCGATCATATCGATGCCCCACATTGCGAAAGGCCAAGGTGCCGTCAGGACATTCAAAGGAACCGGAGGGATATGCACCTTGTCAGCATAGATCTGGCATTTATGACAAGTTCGGGAGTGTTGGTAACAATCGGCTTTCATTGTGGACCAGAAATATCCTGCCCGAAGGATTTTCTTAGCCATGGTGTGTCCACTGGAATGGGTTCCAAACGTACCTTCATGAAGTTCTATCATGATTTTCTCTGCTTCAGCCTTATCCACACAACGTAGCAGAGTTGAATCATGATTCCGTTTGTAGAGAATGCCGTTGCTGAGGAAGAATTTTGCAGCAAATCTCCTCATGAACTTCTTATCATTGATAGATGCACCTTCAGGGTATTCCTGAACTTCCAAGTACCTCTTTACCTCGTGATACCAGGGTTTTTCAGTCACCTTCTCAGCCTCGAGCTCGCAGCAGTATGCTGGTTCATCCAACTTCCAGATTATGACTCGGGGAGCCTCATTGTCCCATTTAACTTTGAACATTGAAGACATCGTGGCTAGTGCGTCCGCTAGCTGATTCTCCTCTCTGGGGAAATGCTCAAAAGTTATCTCTTCAAAGTGAGGGAGCAAGGTCGACACATACTCCTTGTAAGGAATAAGATTCGGGTGTTTCGTATCCCACTCGCCTTTGATCTGATTGATCACGAGAGCGGAATCTCCGAAGACACTTAGAAATTTTATCCTTAAGTCGATTGCAGCTTGTAAACCCATGATACATGCCTCATATTCTGCCATGTTGTTGGTGCAGCTGAAACATAATCGGGCGGTGAGGGGAGTATGAGTTCCTTTGGGAGATATGATTACAGCGCCGATGCCGTTACCCAAAGCATTGGAGGCTCCATCAAAATGCATAGACCATCGGGATCCTTCCTCAGGTCCTTCATCCGGTCCAGGTACTTCACAGTCAGTTACCACCATGATGTCTTCGTCTGGAAAATCAAAGTTTAATGATTGGTAATCGTCCACAGGTTGGTGTGCCAAATGATCTGCCAGTACACTTCCCTTAATTGCTTTCTGAGTTGTATACTGGATATCATATTCTATCAAGATCATTTGCCATCTCGCTATTCTTCCAGACAGAGCGGGCTTTTCAAATATGTACTTGATGGGATCCATCTTTGAAATCAATAAGGTAGTGTGAGTCAGCATATACTGTCTCAGCCGGCGAGCAGCCCATACAAGAGCGCAGCAAGTTTTCTCAAGCAGTGAGTAACGAGACTCACAGTCGGTAAACTTTTTGCTCAAGTAATAAATAGTGTGCTCTTTTCGGCCAGACTCGTCATGCTGCCCCAGCACACACCCCATTGAGTTATCAAGCACTGTCAAGTATAGTATCAGAGGTCTTCCTTCCACCGGTGGCATAAGAATGGGTGGCTCTTGGAGATATTCCTTTATCCTTTCAAAGGCGGCCTGACATTCATCATTCCAGCGTACTACTTGATCTTTCTTCAGTAATTTGAAGATTGGCTCACAAGTAGCAGTCAGATGCGAGATGAATCGAGCAATGTAATTCAGTCGTCCTAGGAAACCTCTGACTTCTTTCTCTGTTTTTGGAGTCGGCATCTCTTGTATGGCTTTAACCTTGGCAGGGTCCACCTGAATACCTTTATCACTCACAATGAAACCTAGTAATTTTCCGGATCTTACCCCAAAGGTGCATTTGTTGGGATTCAATCTTAGCTTGTACAATTTGAGTCGGTCAAACAACTTCCTCAGATGGTCAAGGTGCTCCTCCTCAGTTTGAGACCTTGCAATCATGTCATCAACGTATACTTCAATCTCATGATGGATCATATCATGGAACAAAGCAACCATGGCACGTTGATAGGTTGCCCCAGCATTTTTCAGTCCGAATGGCATGACCTTATAACAGAAGGTCCCCCACTGAGTCACAAAGGTAGTCTTCTCCATGTCCTCTGGAGCCATCTTGATCTGATTATACCCTGAAAAACCATCCATGAAGGAGAACACCTTGTGTTGAGCTGTATTGTCAACAAGGACATCAATGTGAGGTAGGGGGAAGTCATCCTTGGGGCTGGCCCTGTTCAAATCCCTGTAGTCGACACACATTCTGACTTTACCGTCCTTCTTCGGTACTGGCACCACATTGGCAACCCACTGGGGGTAGGAAGTCACTGCAAGGAACCCGGCATCAAACTGTTTCATGACCTCGGCCTTGATCTTTTCAGACATCTCTGGACGCATCCGTCGAACTTTTTGCTTTACCGGGGGGCAATCTTCCTTTGTTGGCAGATGGTGAACTACAATGTCGGCGTCCAAACCAGGCATATCTTCATAGGACCAAGCAAAAATCTCCATGTAGTCTTGCAGCATCCGGATCAATCGTTGCTTCACGCTGAGCTCTAGATTGGCACCGATCTTGACCTCTTTCCTATCTGTCTCAGTACCCAAGTTAATTGTCTCCACAGGCTCTTCATGGGGTTGAATAGCCCTCTCTTCCTGGAGTAGCAGTCTTGCGAGTTCACCAGGCACTTCGCAATCATCTTCACCTTCGTCTTCGGCTAAGTTGATCGGATTTTCGAAGTCATAACTGGCGGTAGCAGAGCTGTTACCAGTGAGATCCAGAGTGGATTGAAACCTGTATAAGTGAGTGTGTGTAAATACAGCTGTCTTGCAATATATATAACACAGAAAGGAAAAGAGCAAAAGATTTGAAATGCAACAAACGTCCAATGTTTTGATTGATGATATATGAAAATGTCATACAAAAAGCCCTCACAAATGGAGCTACGATGCCCCGGGTAGGACACCGAGCCAACAAAGTTTTAACATATTGTTTGTTACAAATTTGGAAATCAAAAGAAATTAATTACTGCGTGACAAATGTGATAGGGGTAAAATCCTTTGCCGTCCAGTTGCTCGGTCCGTCGCTGGCAGTCGGGTAGATCCAACTATCAAACTCTGCTTCCTCCACATCTTCCTCAATAGCGTTCACCCTTGAGCTGGAAATAAACACCGGAGCCTTTCCGATCTTCTCTTTGCGCACTGCCTTCTGAGCCTCTGCAGTAAAGCCTAGCCCAAACTTGTCATTCTTCTGAGTGAAGTCAGGAAGCTGACCCCAGTGTGCACAATTGCCTTTCTGAACCACATCCCGGGCATCCCTTAGGGAAGCCATCTTCAAGGAATCATTCTCTTCGGCCATTGTCTCTGCAGCTGCTGAAATTGGATGCACCTCCTCGAAATGCTGAAAGGGGGTTTCAATAAACTCTCCGTCCATCTCGATGTACCTGAAGGAATTCAAATGGCTCACCATATACTCCTCTTCTCCTTGCACAGTGACGATCTTCCCCCTGACGGGATACTTCAGCTTTTGGTGCAAGGTGGAGGTCACTGCCCCAGCTTTATGGATCCAAGGTCGACCCAACAGACAAGAGTACGATGGACGTATATCCATCACGTAAAAGGTAGAGTCAAACACTTGAGAGCCCACACGAATAGGGATGTTAACCTCTCCATGAACCATCCTTTTGGAACCGTCAAAGGCCCTGACGATGATGTTGCTGGGTTTCAACTCCAGGCCTTCATAATCCAGACGATCTAAAGCCTTTTTCGGAAGAACATTAAAGGAAGAACCAGTATCCACCAATACATGTGCCAGAGTAGTGCCCCTGCATTCAATAGAGACATGCAGGGCATCATTGTGGTCTCTCCCTTTCGCGGTCAGGTCAGCATCTGAAAAACCCAAGCCGTTGTCTGCTGTTAGATTAGCTATGCAATCAGTGAACTGGACCGCAGACGTCTCCTGCGGCACATGGGCCGTCTTGAGAAATGAGATCAAGGCCTTAGCATGGGCCTCGGAGCATAGCAATAAGGAGAGCAGGGAGATCTTGGAGGGTGTATGCCCCAACTGCTCGACAACATTAAAATCACTTTTCTTTATTATTTTCAGAATCTCCTCCATTTCTTGTCGGGAGGCCTCAGCATTTATGGGTATTGGTGCCTCCATCCGGGCAGGCTCTTCTTCAATCCCTTTGCCCCGAGCATTTGATGACTCGGCAGCAGGGGACACAATTTGATCAGCAACAGTAACAGGTATACTTGTAGGTTTTATGAGGAGGGGTTTTCGAATAGCGGGCGGTGCAATGTCAGGCGAAAAGAGCCTGCCACTGTGGGTAACTTTGGCTGGACCAGTGATATCGCAGATACTGGCACTAGCGTCGAATTCTTGTTTGATTCCATTTACGTACACGTCTGCCCCATAATGCCAGGGGACAGCCTTATCAGATATGTAGGGGAGAGGCCCCGGGACAGTAATAATCACAGGTGCAACAGTCATAATTTGAACAGGCTTCTTTGGGGGAGCCTTGATTGGATTTTTGAAGATGGTAATCACAGAAACTTCTTTCATCGGAACCAAATGAACAACAGTCTTTTTGAATAGAATTTCCTTGCTATCCATTAGGCCTTGGATGCCTAACCTCAGCAAGGGACAATCAGATAGGGAAATAGCACAGAACAGGCAACCTTCACCGCAACCCGGAAATAAACCGGCCCGCAGTAGGTTCTTCTTAACGGTCTTCCGAGGGGTGACAACTTCATCTACCGAAACGGCATACATTTCTTCTTCAATGGCATTTACCCTATGCTGGGGCATAGGAGCCGTTACAACATTTGGTCTTTCCGGCGCTTCAAACTGAATTTCCTTTGGGTCGATCAGATCTTGCACTTTGTTTCTCAAGGCCCAGCAATCATCAGTAGTGTGCCCGGGACTATCAGAATGATAAGCACACCGGGCATTTGGGTTATACTTAGGAGACGCAGTGTTGACGACCTTAGGAGCTTCTTTGAGGGTCACCAGGTTGGTGGATAACAGTTGGGGTAAAATTTGAGATAATGTCATACTTAGTCGGGTATACTGCCTCTTGGGCCTTTCGCTTCTTTGTTGGTTGTACTGCTGAGGAGCAGCAACAGGTTTGGAGATGACCAAAGCATTGACGGTTTGGCGACTTTCGGGCTTGACTTGTCTTCTAGGACCATAGACGGCACTTGCTTCTTTCTTAAACGGCCTCTTCTCAGTACTTGTAGAGGCAGCCTTCTGTATCTTGCCTGACCTGATGCCAGCTTCAATTCTTTCTCCCGTTAATATCAAATCTGTGAACCCAGCGGAGGAGTTACCAACCAAATGATTAAAAAACGGACCAGACAAAGTCCCAAGGAACATATCAACCAGCTCTCGGTCAGTTAATGGAGGCTGCACCCTGCCAGCCAAATCTCTCCATTTTTGAGCGTACTCTTTGAACCCTTCACCCGTTCCTAGAGACATACCCTGAAGTTGGGTACGCGTGGGAGCGAGATCAGAATTGTATTGGTATTGTCTGTAGAATGCGGTTGCCAAATCCTCCCAGTGTCGGATGCTGGCTCCATCTAATTGGTAGAACCATTCAAGCTGTGACCCTGAGAGGCTATCTTGGAAGAAGTGAATCCAGAGGTTCTTATCTGCCGTGTAAGGTTGGATTTTCCTTACGTACGACCTTAGATGTAGCTTTGGGCAGGAGACCCCATCGTACTTGGCGAAGGCAAGCGCCTTAAACTTGTGTGGAATGACTACCCCAGAAGATAACCCCAAATCTCCGAAATCCAGTCCCGGCACATTCTGAATTTCCATGGCGCTCAAGCGGTCCTCCAATTGCTTGTATCTGTCAGCAGCAGGTGGGTATTGTTCGTCATTATAGTCCGTCTCGTTGTCGGAGACTGCGGGACTAGGAGCTCCTCCCCCTTGGGGACTGTTTTTCTCAGCAGAAGAAGTGGTTGGATCAGCTTCGTTGTGGAGTGTGTTCCCAAATCTGCGTCCGGTGTTGAACAATGCAGTCCTCTTTTTCTTCTTCTTCTTCAGGAGTAGAGTCTTCAACTCTTGCTGACCTTGGGCTAGGCTTAGGACCATTTCTTGAAACTGTGCACTTTGGGCCTGAAGGGCCTTGATTGCTTGCTCATTGGAGGATTCTGGATTCATGATGACTGTTCAAAATAAACAGCGAAGGAGATTAAGCAACCTGTGAAATAGGGTACCTGCTATGCATATGGTGTAATGGAATGCGTATGTTTTATGTTTTCAAAGACAAACAAGATTCAACTTTGTAGACAAAAAAAGGGAAACACACTTCATTAGATTAAAAATTTCAATTGTTCAACAACTTGCCCTTAGGCATTACAGGAATGAAAAGGAAATAAAACTACAAAAGGAAACATCAAAGCTCATCAATGCTCCCATGGCCTCCTCTTTTCAGTGCTGATGTAGTTGTTCAGGACCCGTTCTTCCTCCAATTGCTTAGTCAGCCTCTGGATCTTCCTTTCCTGCTCGTTGAACTTCTCCCGATAGAAATCCCGTTCTTCCTTTAGCTGTGCCCAAGATCTCTTCATGGTGTCAAAATCAGTGGGTATCTGAGGAGGGAGGACAGTTGGAGGAATCCCATCTTCAACAGGAGACTCAAGAATGAGAGGTCTAACAGCTTCGTAGGGCATACCTAACTTCTGAGCACGGATGCGGACCCATTTGCAATAGGGCAAAATGGCAGAGAAGTCTTTGGTCCTAACTCATGTGGGTCAGCTTTGTGAATTCTGTCCCAAGCTCTAATGAATCCCTGGCGTAGTTTGTCACTGTCTGCCTGAAACTCAAAATGGAAGTGAGGAACCAGCATCTCATGAGGCCCATCTCCTCTGGCTCTTCCAAACTGACGGAGAGCTAAACACGGATTGTAAGAGATTCCTCCTTGGATACCAATCAACGGGACATTAGGGTATTCTCCGCAACGGTCGATAACAGCTACCTCATCCAAACCTCTGAGAGTCCAGGTGATGTCATTATCAGTGAGAGACATTAACCTCCGAGCCCAGCCTTTTCCTTCATCATTCTTCAGCGCGAACTTAGGAAGGTGCGAAATAAACCACCTTACTAGCAAAGGAGCACAACACCACGGAGTTCCCCGTTTTCGAGCAGTACGAGCATAGAGTTGTTGTAGAATATCACCCAAAAGAGTGGGTACCGGATTCCGAGACATGAAGATCCTTATGACATGGATACTGATAAAGGTGTCAGGGTTGGGAAACAGCACCAGACCATAGATCAAAAGAGCTAGAACATCCTCATATGCCTTAAAGTCCAAGTCATTCCAGAAATCATTAGCCTTGCCAACCAGAAATTTGACCAAAAAGCCCTTGACCCCATTTCTAGTTTCCCAGTTGGACAATATCTCTTCTTTGGTCAAGGGGAGAATTGCAGCAATCTCTTCAGGCCTAGGAGTCTTTTCCAAACAAGTGAATGGAGTTTGTTCCAAGACAGGGATCCCAAGCAGATAAGAGAACTCTTCCAGGGTAGGAACCAGCTGGAAGTCTTGAAAGGTGAAACAATGATGCAGAGGGTCATAAAACTGGGTCAGAACACTTATCAGTTGTTGGTCCCATTTTGCAGTGATCAAGCCAAGGAGAGAACCATGTCTGTTGATGAAGGAGGTAGTGTTTGGAATCCTTCCAACCAGATCCTTGAGTAAAACTGGTGGTTGAACAAAGTTGAGCCGGACAGTATTTCTACGCACGGGCATCATAATGTCCTACAAAACAGAGCAAAGATGAAACCTTTTTGTCTTTGAAATGGGTTAGCCTTTTATACAGGATGCATGCAATGGTATGATGGCATGATGCTATGATGAAGCACACCACAAGTATTCACATAGGCAAATAAGGCACACAAGTCACACAAGACACCCTTAGGTTTCAGGCCAACATGAGTTTCAGGTATTACCCTCTTTTGGTTTTGTTGGTTAGAACCTGTCCTATCAAAAGTAACCGGGTTCTAGAGGATCTCAAATCATTGGCTACCCTCAATCGGTCATAACTCCAGCATCGCAATCTTTTCTCGCGGCCAGAACCATCTCGAGAGTTTAGCCTCAATGAGTGTAGCATACTGCTACTGTCCTAATAGCCAAGTTGGTCAATTTAGGGTTCTAAGGTTGGTTGGTGTTTAATGACCCCTTAGAAGACCTATATTCTCCCCGTTACAACACAAGGGATATAGGTACAAACTAAGATGCCACACCAACGTAGCCACTGCTTCACCCATGTCGGTCTACGCCGGACATGTCCCTCACAGATTATGCTACCTAAAAAAGGTATATCCCAGATCCGGGTTAGGATCTATGAAACTCCGATGCAAAGCCCACAAATATAAAAGCAAACAAAGCAAACAATTGAAGACAAAGGTGATCTAAACCCTAAGGTTACTCCACTTTTAGAATTTCCCCAGCAGAGTCGCCAGTTCTGTGATACGGTGGGAGAACTGACTTGAGGTTTTGCGTTTGTATTCGCAAATGTGCGGTTAGCAAGAGTCGCCACCGACCTTTTATTTTATCCTAAGGAAAGGTTAAAAAGCACAGCAAAAAACCTTTTGAGATGTTTTCTTGGGTTCGGGGAGTAGATTATAGAAAGGGAAGGTATTAGCACCCTTTCTATCCATGGTTATCCATGGGCTCTTAGTTACTTGCTTAGATCACTTGCCTTTTGTTTTCAATTGTTTTAAATGGTGCTTGAGTGTGTGGGTTTGAAAATGTTTTGAAAAGAGGCCAATGTGGTGGCAACCTTTGTAATGATCCATGTGGGGGATGTATACAAAGATGTATGTCTTTTGAAAAGGTTTTCATTTGTTTTCGAAAATTGTTTTGAAAGTGTGATGTTGTGTGGTTTTTGAAATTAGGCAAGTGTTTTGTTTTGCAAGTTTGATTCAAGTAACTAAGAGGTTATCTACTCCTAAATTTCTCAAAAGATCATTGCTATACTTTTAACCCTTTTAACAAGTTTGCTCCACCATTGTATTTGGTGGGCAACCTTGTGTTAGGATGTGAAAGGGACAGGCGCGGGTCATCGTTTAGACCATAATTGCAACGGCGTTAAATGTCTTTGGGCAATTTTCTTTAAGGGACTTGATCATTTGTTTTTGTTTGTTTTGAAAAGTTTTGTCGAGGGACTATGATCATTCAAATTGCTTGCTTTGCCCAAAGAAGTTCAACATGCAACATGGCCTATTTATTTGAAGGCAACAAGTGGAAAACCCTAGGGGGGTGCAAGTGTGATTTGTGTGTCCATTTTCATGCTTGTTTATCTTGTATTAGGTCAAACTATTTTTTTATCGTTTTTTCGCATACAAACCCTAATTCTAACATGTTATCATTAGAAAGCAATAAAGTGCGAAATTAAAATTACTAAGCTATTACAAAACCAAATATGGGAAGGGGGGTACAAAGGTTCAAATGGGGATATTGACAAGAATTTAAATCTAAATTATTACATCATTTGAATATTTGCAAGGTAAATAAATTGCATAATTAAATGGAAATTAAATAAATATGTGAAATGCAAAAAGAAAGTTTTTATGTGTATGAGAAACTATTATTTATGTAAAAGAGAAAGGAAAATAAAAATGTATTATTTTTGGAGTATTTTGAATTTAGGGCAAAAAACCCTAATTTTAAAGAAAAAGTATTATTATCTAACTTAATACAACTTATTTATTTATTATTTATAAAAATAAAACAAAATGAAGTGTATTATGGAAAAAGGTATTTTTATATCAAATATTAATAAAAATGAAAAAAATTCAAGTATTTTTATATTTTTGTCTTAAATATATTAATAATCACATATATATATATATATATATATTAAACCCTAAATATGTATTATGCACAAAAATAAATATTTATTTAATATTTTAATAAAATAAATAAAAAGAGTATTTTTTGTGTGAAATATTTTCAGAATGTAAACAAAAATAAAAATTGTATTTACACTATTTTCTATTTATTCTAATAATAGTACATATATATTTTATATACAAACAAAAGAAATAAACAAATAAATATGCAAATAAATACAAAAATGATGGAAAAAAATATTTTTAATTTTTAAATGTCATGAGAAAAAATAAACAAAGTTAATCAAAAAAGAAAAAGTCAAAAATGTTAAGAAATGAACAAATGGGCTCAGGAGGTGTAAACATGGAAATGGGGTGTGAAAAGAAAATAAATCCAGGCCCAGCCCAGACCACTTCTTCTTCAACCTCTGTACAACCTTCTTCAAGCAAAAACACGCGTTTTTTATCTCTGGATTCCTGGACTTTCAAGCAAAACTCATAACATGAAAAGTGTAGAGCATTAAGAGACGGTTTCAACCATATAAAGAACATGACCTATCTCTCTAAGATGAGGGAGAATTTCTCTCCCCCCCATTTCTGACCTAACTTTTCATCAATGTTCAGACATGAAATTCTCTAAGCACACGAAATATAAATGAAATCTAAACATATGAGCATGTTCAGGGCTATGATTGTGACATGTTTTCTTCAAAAATCTAAAGCTAACAATGCCTAACAAGGGAGATAGAACTCCATGAATGTACCTGTTCAGTTGGAGTCGAGCTTTGCAATGGAGGGTGTTTCAGAGTGAAATGATGACTTGTACAGCTTCCTTGAAGTGTAAGGATGCTTTTCCAATCCCTACTTTGTCTTGAAACTCCCTGAATCGAGCTAGTGAACTCCAACTGCAAAACAGAAAATTAAAAAGGAGGTGTTACAGGTCTGATTTTAGGACATGGTTAGCTTGCATATGTTGTAGGGAAGGTAGAGGAAAAGGTTTGGATCAAAATGCTCGAAGGGATTGGGAGTTTGCACTCAAACTGCAGGGGCTCCCCTGTTTGTGCAGTTTTGAGGTGATTAGAGCAATGGGAGTGTTTTAGATGGCCAGGGCTCGTGTGTTAGCTTGGATTTTGTCTATAGAATATGTTTGATAGCTTTTTTGTTGTGTGTATTAGCTGAGATGAGAGATGGCATAAGTTATGCAATGTTACTTGAAAATGAAGCAAGCAATGGTCACTTTTGTTTTTAGGTCAGTAGGGGCCTCTAATCCTGCTGCATAATCTTCTCTTGATCAGAGCAACTTGTCCATAATCTTGTGCCAAGAGGATTTTGCTTGTACTTGCTTGGATTTCAAATTGACATAAAGCTAGCTTTTTACAAAAATGGATAAAGCACTTTATCTAGTTTAGGATTAATCCACTATGCAATGTTAGAACACAAAGAACATGGCCTCAACTCATTGAATATGCATTAAATTATTGAGTATGGAATGGTTCAAGGACCTGTAATTAAGCATAAAGCAAACTGAATTCAAATTTGCAAGATTATGAACATGTCTTGATGAAGAACAAAAAGTGAATTTTTGCCAACTTGTGAAATTCGAATCTCTCAAGTTATGAGGTTGTTTGATGAGTTCTTGGACATTTTGGAAAGCTTGGAATGTGTACTACAATCCATCCTTGAAATTCAAATCCAAATTCCAAGTGGAAGGGTATGAAAAGTGGCCTTGAAGTAGGGTAGAAAACCTTGTCAAAATAGGTCAAATTTCACTAAGTTAAAAGATGGTTTAGTGCCCTTATTCAAAAAATTATAACTTGAGATACAAGCTTCAAATGAGAAAACTTTGTAAATCAAAGTTGTAGATTATGCAACAAGCTACAACTTTCATGTTTTGACTTTTGTTTGAATCCAAATGGATCATGGTGAAAAGATGGGGCAAAGTTGGGAAAAAATTAGGGTTTTTCATAACTTAGAAAAATTCTAAGTTATGAAAAATTCCATTTTCAAACCCTAATTTGCATTTTGAGATTTCTTGGTGAACAAGTTTCATGATTTGGCATGTTTTGATGAAAAATGAATCTTGACTCTTGATTTTGACCAAAAAGTCAAAGTTTGACTTTTCAGTATACAGTCAAAATTGATCAATTGACTGGGAAATTCAACTATCAATCTTGTATACTTGAGATCTTTTGAGCTTGGTGAACATGTCAAAATAATTCCATTGAGTCCTTGAGGCCATATGTGAGCTTGGTTTACCATTGGCTAGGTCAAACAGTCAAAAATTGCCTTTGTGCAGTCAAAACCCTAAAAATGACCATTTTGCCCTTTTGATGATCTGATCAAATTTCTTGGGGAATTGTGATCCAAACTTGATCAAATGGTCTATATGAGTTCATAATGTTGACGTGGATCAAATTTCATGAGGTTTGACTGTCAATTGGCCACAGTTGACTTTTTCCCCAATACAGCTGATTTCTAAGTCAACTGTCCAATTGACTGGGTAAAACTTGGAATCAAGACTTGAAACTTGGCATGGGTAAACTTGGGAGTCCAACATGAAGCATGAAAGTCATCTTAGGCTTTTTAGGTCAAAACATCCTTGGGCAAACACAAACCCTAATTTGAGTCCACAGTGCAAGGAGAAGTCTTGAGCAGGGGAAACCCTAACTGTATCTTGATCTTCAAAGGTCTTGTGATGAGAAAATGTTGAGGAAATGGGAGGGAAAATTTTGGGGTACAACAATCCCTAAGTGGGTTGAGCCTATCTTTGTTTATATTTGTGTATGTGCTATCATTTGTTGTATATTATGTGTTGTATATATGTTTGTCTGGATTTTTCCGGTTCTCAGGGTGCTTGATGATTTCTCATAAGTCCTATACCCGGAATTGGGAAAACTTAAGATAGGACGGGTGGTATAGTCATGTTAACTTTGAGGGAGTAATCCCAAAAAAGGAGGCATGAGATCCCCCATTCAGTGGAGGCCCCTTTGACTGTAGTGTCGTTTACCGATTAATCGGGAAGACATGCTGCTTTCGACCTGGGAGCCTGCTGAAACTGAGGAAAGTAGAATCTTTAACCCATCTTGGCCTTTTAAATATAGTGCGGAAGCTATGATAAAGTAATCTAGAAATGTTTGTCACACGATACTATGCTCAGACGAGTTTTTCTTGAGAATATTACTAATTACCGAGTCAATCGAGATATTGGTAATATCTGAAGGAAGGATGTAGACTCTGGGAACCTCTAGAACCTTGTTCGATAGGTGATAAACTTTTAGATCATAACTTATGGGTAATACCTTCAACCTCATGCTCGTGACGTTGAACCTATGAACCCTATGTTTGTGATCTTGTGTGTGATTGTTGCATCATGTATTCATGAACCCATGAGCATCTTCTAAAGACATTCTGTTTAAGGGACTTAAAAGTTGACTCTTTGTGAATATCTCAGGTACTTTTGACTATGGATTCTCGAAAAAGAAAGACTCAGAAGTACATTTTCAAAGATCCCAAGATAGATGAGCTGATGAGTCTGATACCCGAGATCGAGAGTTTTACCGATTTTTGGAGGAAGTATGGGTCCATCATTTCTCTTATGAAGCTCAGGATGAAGGATGTTATTCTCTCGAATTTGGTCCAGTTCTATAATCCGACGTATCGATGCTTTACTTTACCTGATTATCAGTTGATGCCTACATTAGAGGAGTATTCTTATTTGCTTGGTTTATCTATTACCGATCGTGTTCCTTTTACTGGTTTAGAGGGGGATCCAAAATCCCATGAGATTGTTACTTTGATCCATTTGGGGAAGTCTGAGGTTGAAGCCTACATGAATACCAAAGGAGGGATTAAAGGATTACTAGCTCAGTTCTTATTGGAGAAATCTCAATATTTTGCCAGAATGAAGAGCACGGTCGCTTTTGAGGCCATCTTTGCTCTACTTACTTACGGGTTGTTCTTATTTCCCAATGTCGACAAATTTGTGGATATCAATTCCATCAGAATCTTCATGATTGGGAACCCAATCCCTGCATTGTTGGGTGGTGCTTATTACTATATTCATCTTCGAGATTCTTATCATAGAGGGATGATCATATGATGTACGCCTTTGTTGTATCAGTGGTTTATTTCTCACTTGCCTCGATCTGATGCTTTTTGGGATGTCTGGAAGGAACCTCATTGGGCTCCAAAGATTATGGCCCTAACTTATTCAAATATTGTTTGGTATCATAAGGCATACCATGATGTCGAGATTGTCGACAATTATGGTAGTTTCCCCAATGTACCTCTTCTTAGTACAAAGGGAGGAATTAACTACAACCCTGTTCTTGCACGACAACAGCTTGGATATTTGATGAGGGATAAGCCAAATAGTATTCATCTGAGTGGTTTCTTCCTTAAAGAGGGAGATGTTCATAAGGAAGCTAAAGAGGAGATTGTGAAGGCTTGACGTTATATTCACAGGAAGAGTAGGAAGGACTTGGGACCTAGAGGGGCTGTTTCTTTCGAGCCTTATCTTTAGTGGGTACAAGCAAGAGCCATCCAGTTGAAGATGCCATATTCTCGTAAAGCACCTATGCATGATATGTTTTTGAAGAGCACTCCTCCCCTATTAGATGATGTGGAAGAGCTCCAGCTTGCCTTAGTCAGGATGCAACAAGAAAAGGGAGCCTGGAAGAATAAGTGTCTTTTTTTAGAGGTGTCTTACCGAGCAGACCTGAAGGAGAAAGATGATCTGATCAAGATTCTTGAGAGTCATGCTGTAGATGTGATGGAAAGGCAAGAGGATTTATTTTCCTATAATCCTCAGTTGGGCCTTAGTTGCTCACCTCCTAACTCTGATGATTGGAAAGATATCGCCAACAAATATGCGGAAGAGAACCATAGATTGAAGACTCAGATTGCAAGACTCACAGGAAAGCGTCACCGTGAAGAGTGATCTCCATCAGCTTTGCTTTTATAGGGTTTTTAGGCTTTATCTTCATCTTGTACTTGGGATTATTGAAACTTGTACTGAAAAGTTGTAATTCATTTTGAAGTTATTATAATGAGATTTTCAGTATTTCAAATGTGTTAGTACTTTGATATTTGCAAAATTGTCTATAAATCTTTGAGTTCCTTGAAATATTAATAATAAAATAAATCATGTGCATTGCATATCATGCATCATATTGTACATACTTATTTCATTTTTTGTGTATATCCAGGTGTCTTACTGAGCTTCTTTACTTCATATAGCAAGTTGTCTCATCAATACAATACTCGAGCTAATTTCAGAAGGAAGATAGATAATCTAGAACAAGAGAATCGCGAGCTGCACGAAGAAGTTTCTTCTCTGAAGGCCGGTATGGCCAATCTGACTGCTCTGATAGAATCTTTGGTGGCTGCTCATAATCAGCCACCACTTGCTCAGCCTCAACAGACAATAGTTACTACTGAAGCTCCGATTGTTCCTATTTCTGCTACTCTAGCTGCTGTTGTTCAAAATCGTTTGCCTCAAGGTTATCCCAGGGAATGCCAGAGAACTTTATGAGAAAGGTTTTAATCAGGTGCTCAATTTTCTCCACTTGCTCAGGCTACTGCTGCTCCTGCACCTCCCGTGGTGCATATTACTTCTGTTGCTAGAAATGAGATTCACTATGTTGTATCTCTGTGATCGGTGGATCTGGAACTGACTGTTTAACGCTGGTTCGCGAAATGTCGCGGAAGCAAGAGTCGCCACCGTCTTTTATTTTCTCCAAATGGAAAGGACAAAAGCACAGAAAAATTCCTTAAAGAGATTGCTCTCGGTTCGGGAGGTAGGTTATAGAAAGGGAAGGTGTTAGCACCCTTTCTATCCATGGTTATCCATGGGCTCTTAGATACTTGCTCAATGTGTTTTCAAAATTGTTTTGCTTTTCAATGTGGGTTTAAAAAAAGTTTCTTTGAAAAATTTCAGATCGACTCATACGTCAGAGTGTTTGAAAAATTTGCTTTGAAAGCTTTTGAAAAGTGTCAGTGTGAAGAGTCTTTTTGAGTTTGTTTTGAGATTAGAGCAAGTATCCTTGAGAACCTACCTACCCTAAGGAATTCGTCTGTGTAAATGTCCTTTGAAGTAGTGCCATCCCACCATTGAGAGGTAGGTAGCACCACCGTTGAAGGTGTTCGGGTCAATTCGAGTTTTAGGGACGTGGTGATCACCAGAGCAATGGGAAGACACCTTAGAAGCTACCCTCATGCCAGGTTCCCGGATCATGAGGACTTACTAAGACGTTTTCTACTCGACGACCACCTCTCGAAAGGCAACAGTGAGGCGTACCCTAGGGGTGGTGTGTGCGAATCGTGTGTCGTGTTTCAGTTATTTGTCTTGTCATGTCATTGTGATCTACGCTTGATTTTAATTTGTCCATTCATTCTTGCATGCATATTTAACAGTTATAAAGTTTGCGAAAAAATAAATCTAAGGTTATTACAAATGGCGCGGGTCCACATCGCCAAAATAAACCGGACCCGATTTGACTGAAAAATAAAGAAAGCAATAAAATAAAACGGCTTTGGGAGAATTACAGAATTATAATAAGCAATAAAGTAAATGCGCAAAAGAAAATAATTAAAACAAAACTAGGGCGTTGGACCCTTTTGCAAATAATTAAAATTAATAAGGAATTAAAAATAAAAAAATTAAATGTTTTTGGTATTTTTGTATATTTTAAGATTTGATGAGAAAAAGGAGTTAATTGAAATTAAATTAAACGGCAAACCCTAATTCTAATATTTTTATTTATTATGAAAGAATTAAATTAAAATCTAAATTAAACCTAATTTTTTTATGTGCAATTTAATTATAAAAAATAAATAAATAATAATTATTACTGAAAAAAGGGGAAAATTAAAAAGAAAATAAAAAGTTATTAAACCTAAGTTCTATTTTTTTGGGATTTTTATTATTAAGAAGAATTAAATTTGTAACCTAATAAAACTAAGTAATTATAAGCATTTATTATGAAAATAATTAAAATAAAAATTATATTTTTATTTGGGCATTTTTTATTTTTATGATGTTTTTGTATTTTTGTAAAAAAGGATATTTAATTAAATCAGAAAATAAATAAACAAATAAATAATTAAAAATAATAAAAGATAAAAGAAAATTAGAAAAGATAGAACCAAGGGGGTTTTCTGTCCCATTATGGAGGTGTTGATTTGAAAAGCCTGGCCCAATTGAGTTTGCCATTTGCTGACTTTCCTGGATCGTGTGCTAGTGCATTGACCAACGTTTACCATAGGCCTGGGATCTGAGCCCTTGATCTGCATCTCCTGGACACCTGTGCGCTTGGATCTTGTGGACACACGGTGTACATCACTGCTGACGCTGCATAGGAAATTGGTTTGAAAAATAATATGGAATTTTGCCAGACCTGGGACTTGAACCCAGGTCTTTGATGTTATTCCCATCACGTGTTACCAACTGCGCTGCTTGGATCAATTGACATATTATGGAAAACAAATAATAAAAAGCAAAATCAACGCTAAGTAATTAAAACGCGCGCAAATTTGAATTGGCCTGTCCCTGGGTGACACGACACCATCGTCTTCGTCCCTGTAAAAACAAAACTCAGAGGCCACGGTTTTTGAAGCGTTGTTTTAGAGGGCCTATAAGAAAATAGCGACTAGCCCCTCGACGCTCATAAATTGAGCGCGAGGGTGCCATCTTCTTCGTCTCAACCTGCTTAAGCTAATGGCACTGGTCTGGAAGCGTAATTTTTCCTTGGGCAGAAAACCCCAAATTTGAAACCTGCAAAAACCTAAAAATCGCGCATGGCAAATCCTTATAGACAGCAGAAAAATTAAATTAAATATGATGATTAGCTTTAAAACACCACAAAGAGCAAGAATTCATAATTAGAATGCAATGATAATGCTTAGAATGGAAAATACGATTGTGAGTTTCATGCTATACAGTTCCAGTTTTATCTACCAATTCTTGAGGTTTTGGTTGTTGTTGATGATTGAGAAACGTTCAGTGATGCCTCAGGATGCTAATGGAATGAAAATTGAAGCTTGAATCGACCTCTAAGGCACTTTTCAGTTCTTGAGTTTTTATGAAAAATTTCAATGTGCAAATGGTTCTTGGGGCGCAGCTTGCAGTCTCCAGGCATTAGGGTTCTGATCTAGTACTTGTATGGAACGACTTAGGTCAAGAAAACTGCATAAAATCCTTTGTAATCTTTGATTGAAGATTTGATTTGCTTAAGGATCTTTTTGAATCTTATCATGTGCATTTTGTATCAACTTGCCTCCAATTAGACCAAAACTTGCCTATTTAAGATATGCACGAAATATTAAGAATAAACATGCATGAAAAGATTTTTTTAGGTTAAGTTTGATATTTTTCATGTATTTAATTAATTTAAATGAATTAATATTGATATAAATTCAAATAAATAATTAAAAAATGAGAAAATATTTCCATTTGGGCCTAATGGTCGTGCATAGGCTTGGCATGAAGAAACTTGGAAGAAAAATGGGCCCAATAGCAAATTTAGGCCTTTTGCATCAATGTTGACTTTTCAAAATTCCTAAAAATTTCCCAACTTCCACAAGGCATAACTTGGTCAATTTTTAATCTTTTCACATGTTCTTGGACATTTTGGAAAGGTCTTTGAGTCCTTTAACCAATGCCTTTGGTCCCATGTCATTTTGATTTACCAATCTCAAGTTATGGCCTTTGACTTAAAGTCCCTTTTTGTTGACTTTTGAAAATGACCTATAATGTTGAAATTGATAACTTTTTGTGAGAGCATTTCTTGGACTTGAAATATGAAGATGAGTTGTAGGAAATGTCTTTCTCTTCAAAATGAGCTTTGGATGGAATTTTTCTGATAATCCATGTGAAAGTTATGCCCTGGTCAATTTCAGTTGACTTTTTCAGCTGTCCAAATATAGCAACTTTTGCATCTTTGATGATCTCTGAGCCAAATTTTGAGAATCATGATCAAGCATTGATCAAATGATGTTTGTGGCTTCAAAATGATATGTTGACCAAAAATTTGAACTTTTGACTGTCAAATGACCATTTTGCCCCTACAGTTGACTGTAGTGCAATCTAGGGTTTTGACTGTGCAATCTTGAGCTGAATGCCTTGAAAATTGATATGAGGATACTTGACCATCTTTGTAGGCATATGGGACTTGATTGGGTCCTTGAAAACTTCATTTCTTTGATCAGAACCCTAACCCTAGTTTTGACTGTCTAGGAGACAGTTGAGCTGCACAACCCTTGGGGCATTTTGTGACCTTGACTTGACAAATCTTGATGAATATGGGAGGGCAAATTTTGGGGTACAACAGTTGCCCCTGTTCAATCTTCTTAGACCTGAGGATGCAGATTGGCTGTCGTGCCTTTCGTAATCCGAGGGTAGAAGATGATTGAACACTAAAGTGCCCAGAAATTTGCGCTCACATAGTAGCAGTGATGGGGGAATGGGCTTATAGATGCCATTTGGAGATTGCTGGATAGGATGATGGGCTTATAGATGCCATCTGGATGTTGATCGCGTAGGAGATTCCTTAGCGATAACCTGCATACCGGCGAAAGAAAAAGTGAGTACCTGACACGTTGCAGGAGCTGACCTTAGATGCTTGGTATAGATATGTCCTGACTGGTTACAGGAGCTGAATCTGGAGCTTCAAACGCTGATGAATGAACCAGGGATGGTTACTACCTTAGCATGAATGGTAAGAGAACCTTGGGCGACTTTAACTTCAACAACGCTCGTTGAGAAAAATCTTGGGTGTCTTCTACTGGAATAAGAATCAGGGAGATCTTAGGGTCGATCTGACTGAACCAGAGAGGCCTTTGACTGGATAAGCATCAGGAAAATCTTAGGGTCGATTTAACTGAACCGGACAAGGTCTTGGAATATCTTCAACTGGATAAGTATCAGGGAGATCTTAGGGTCGATCTGACTGAACCAAGAGAAGGCCTTTGACTGGATAAGCATCAGGAAAATCTTAGGGTCGATTTAACTGAACCGGTCTGGGTCTTGAAATATCTTCAACTGGATAAGCATCAGGGAGATCTTAGGGTCGATCTGACTGAACCAGAGAAGGCCTTGGACTGGGTAAGAATCAGGAAAATCTTAGGGTCGATTTAACTGAACCGGACAAGGTCTTGGAATATCTTCAACTGGATAAGCATCAGGGAGATCTTAGGGTCGATCTGACTGAACCAGAGAAGGCCTTTGACTGGATAAGCATCAGGAAAATCTTAGGGTCGATTTAACTGAACCGGACAAAGTCTTGAAATGTGATTGAGAATTTAAACTGCATTTTTCCTGAAAGGTAAAAGTCAGTCATATGCAATGCATGATATGGATCAAGCAATGATGTTCTCAACATAAATGAGATTCGTATGATATGATGCAGTGCGTTATGCATGCTATGATGATGTATGTGATGTTTTATGTATGTTGTTGTCTAGGAAAGTGAATCCTTGACGGGTGCCAGGAAGTTGTATCCTGGGCTGATATTGAGGAATAAATTTTGCCTCCGCTGGGGATGATAACTGCAAGAATACCGGTAGGAGAAGATAACTCCGTTGCGGAATAAACTTGGCAAATGAATAGTCTGCGGGGAGAAAAGATACTCTAGCGACCATGCTGGGAAGCAATACTCTGTGGGGATAGAGGTGCTTTGCTGATTGTTGACAGTAATTTGCTGAGGATGCCCTTGTCGTATAGGAAGTGTTGAAGGACTTCGCTGGGGTAAGAAGACTCTGTCGACGACGACCTTTCCGTGGCTTTTGGCTGAGGATAACCCAGTTATATCCTGTTAAGGAAATAACTCTTTAAATAAAGCCGGACGACGTGTTCGTGTGCTGCGAGGGATAAGCTTCCAGAATATACTGGGGATAAGCTTACTGCTTGGGGATATGAATTCCAACTTTGCTGGTGAAGCTGGATTGGACTCTTCTGGGGAGCTTTGAACTGCGGGGGAAGTGATTCCTTTGGATGGTGGTATACCGCCGGGGAACAATCTTTAGACCAAGACTGCCGGGGATGCTTGTTAAGAATATATGCTGCTGGGGAAGTATTGAGATCTACGGGTGGATACGCAATTTCCTTGAGATATTTGATGATAACTTGGAGGAGAACGTATTGTTTTGTTGAACCACTCTCTGGGGAATTAAGATACACTTGGCCATGTTCTTTAGCTGAACCTACCTTGGTACCTTAGGGGATAGAACAATTAGACTGCTCAGACAACTCTTTATTGCCCCTGTTTCTAGTGTCACCTGCAATTAATTCCTTTGTTTCGTATGCAAATATTTATGAGTTAGCAAATTATTGTCAATGCATACATCACAAATTGAACCTTGGACGTTCTTCGCAAAACAAAACAGAAAAAAGAAAAATACTTGGCACGTTTAACTGAAGATATATTTTTATTGATTTTGAATGGCCCATGAATATGCGTTTTGTATACAAGAGGCTGACGTCCTAGTAAGAGGTACGTCGCCGATCAAAAGAGTTTATACAAGTTTTGTACAAAAGAAAATAAAACAGCTGTGTGAAAGATGAATGATCCACTGGGTTTCAACTCTGCTATTGTCTTTATAATTCCGAGCGTCTCATCACTTGATGACCTTGGTTGAAGGTGAAGCTGACTGATTGATGCCGTTTGAGCTTGATGCGGATACCGGATTCTGGATGCAAAGTGATCCAATGAGACATAGTATTACGCTTTTATCCCTAATTTTTGCCTGGACCGCCCTTTCGGGTTTTCGATCCACCGGGATACCCATTTTTGCCCAAGCCGCCTTTTCAGGTTTTCGACTTGCCGGGTGTACAGATTTTTTCATTTTCATCCCTACATTTTGCCCGAACCCTTTTGGTTCGACGGGAAGCCCTAATTTTTGCCTAGGCGTGTCAGCCTAACGGGTCTTTTTTCATGCGTAGTATTTTTTAACTATGTCTGCATTGGCGGGGTGAGGAAGGTCGTCACCATCCATATTGGTTAAGATCATTGCTCCTCCTGAGAACACATGCTTAACCACAAATGGCCCTTCGTATGTAGGGGTCCATTTGCCCCTTGGATCACTCTGAGGAAGGATGATTCTCTTGATAACCAGATCCCCAACTTGATATTCCTGTGGTCTGACCTTTTTGTTAAATGCCCTGATCATTCGTTTTTGATACATCTGACCATGACAGATAGCAGCAAGTCTCTTCTCGTCAATGAGATTGAGTTGGTCAAGTCGTGTCTGGATCCAATCATCTTCATTCAGATTTGCATCCTTCATTATCCGGAGAGAGGGAATTTGCACTTCGATCGGCAAGACTGCCTCCATGCCATAAACTAGAGAGAAAGGAGTTGCCCCGGTTGACGTCCTAGCTGAGGTACGGTACCCATGCAGAGCGAACGGTAACATCTCGTGCCAATCTTTGTAAGTTACTGTCATTTTTTGCACGATCTTCTTAATGTTTTTGTTAGCTGCTTCTACAGCCCCATTCATCTTCGGTCTGTAAGGAGAAGAATTGTGGTGCTGTATCTTGAACTGTTCGCAGAGCTCAGCAATCATCTTATTGTTCAGATTGGTACCGTTGTCTGTAATAATCCGCTCAGGGACGCCGTACCGACAGATCAGATTGTGCCGAATGAACCGTGCCACAACAGTCTTGGTTACCGTAGCATAGGATGCTGCCTCAACCCACTTTGTGAAATAATCAATCGCCACTAGGATGAAGCGATGTCCATTGGATGCCGTAGGTTTTATCTCGCCGATCATATCTATGCCCCACATTGCAAACGGCCAAGGCGCAGTCAGAACATTCAGGGGAACCGGAGGAACATGCACCTTATCTGCATAGATCTGGCACTTGTGGCATGTCCTGGAGTGTTGGTAGCAGTCAGCTTCCATGGTGGACCAGTAATATCCTGCCCGTAGGATTTTCTTAGCCATAGTATGTCCACTGGAATGCGTACCAAAGGTCCCTTCATGCAGCTCTTCCATGATTCTTTCTGCTTCAGTCTTATCCACACAACGCAGTAAGGTTGAATCATGATTTCTCTTGTACAAGATACCGTTGCTTAGGAAGAACTTGGCTGCAAACCTCCTCAGGAATTTCTTATCGTTGACAGATGCTCCTTCGGGGTATTCCTGGGCTTCTAGATATCTCTTCACTTCATGGTACCAAGGCTTCTCAGTCACCAATTCAGTTTCGAGATCACAACAGTATGCCGGTTCGTCCAGTTTCCAGATGATGATCCGGGGAGCTTCATTATCCCATTTAACCTTGAACATTGAAGACATTGTAGCTAACGCGTCCGCTAACTGATTCTCTTCTCTTGGGAAGTGTTCGAAGGTTATCTCTGTAAAGTGGGGGATCAGGGTCAACACACATTCTCTGTAAGGAATCAAGTTTGGATGTTTCGTATCCCACTCTCCTTTGATCTGATTGATCACAAGAGCGGAATCTCCGAAGACACTTAGAAATTTGATCCTTAGGTCAATCGCAGCTTGAAGACCCATGATACACGCCTCATACTCCGCCATGTTGTTGGTACAGTTGAAACATAGCCGGGCAGTGAGTGGAGTATGAGTACCTTGTGGAGATATGATGATGGCGCCGATACCGTTTCCCAAAGCGTTGGAAGCTCCGTCAAAGTGCATAGACCATCGGGATCCTGGCTCAGGTCCTTCATCCGGTCCAGGTACTTCACAATCAGTTACAATCATAATGCTTTCATCCGGAAACTCGAAGTTCATTGATTGGTAGTCATCTACAGCTTGATGAGCTAAGTGGTCTGCCAATACACTTCCCTTGATGGCTTTCTGGGTTGTATACTGAATGTCGTATTCCGTCAAGATCATTTGCCATCTTGCGATTCTCCCGGACAGAGCAGGCTTTTCGAATATGTATTTTATCGGATCCATCTTTGAGATCAACAAGGTAGTGTGAGTCAGCATATACTGTCTCAGCCGGCGAGCAGCCCATACCAAAGCGCAGCAAGTTTTCTCGAGCAGTGAGTATCGGGTCTCACAGTCGGTAAACTTTTTGCTAAGGTAATAAATGGCGTGCTCTTTTCGGCCAGACTCGTCATGCTGCCCCAGCACACACCCCATTGAGTTGTCCAACACTGTCAGATATAGGATCAGAGGTCTCCCTTCAACCGGTGGCATAAGGATAGGTGGTTCTTGGAGATACTCTTTGATTCTGTCGAAGGCAGCCTGACATTCATCGTTCCAACGTACTACCTGATCTTTCTTCAGCAGCTTGAAGATTGGCTCACAGGTAGCAGTTAGATGAGAGATGAATCGAGCGATGTAATTCAGGCGCCCTAAAAAGCCTCTGACTTCCTTCTCTGTCTTAGGAATTGGCATCTCTTGAATAGCTTTGACCTTATCAGGGTCCACTTGAATACCTTTATCACTGACCACGAAGCCTAGTAACTTTCCCGATCTTACCCCGAAGGTGCACTTGTTCGGGTTCAATCTCAGCTTGTACAGTTTCAATCGGTCAAACAATTTCTGTAGATGATCTAGATGCTCTTCCTCAGTCTGGGACCTAGCGATCATGTCGTCCACATACACTTCGATCTCATGATGGATCATATCATGAAATAAGGCAACCATGGCACGTTGGTAGGTTGCCCTAGCATTCTTTAATCCGAACGGCATGACCTTGTAACAGAAGGTGCCCCACTGAGTAACAAATGTAGTCTTTTCCATGTCTTCAGGTGCCATCTTGATCTGATTGTAGCCTGAAAAGCCATCCATGAAAGAGAATACCTTGTGCTGAGCCGTATTATCAACAAGGACATCAATGTGAGGTAAGGGGAAGTCATCCTTGGGGCTGGCCCTGTTCAGATCCCTGTAATCAACACACATTCTGACCTTACCGTCCTTCTTCGGTACCGGCACCACATTAGCAACCCACTGAGGGTAAGAAGTCACTGCAAGGAACCCCGCATCAAACTGTTTCATGACCTCGGCTTTAATCTTTTCGGACATCTCTGGACGCATCCGACGAACCTTTTGTTTAACTGGAGGGCAGTCTTCCCTAGTCGGCAAATGATGGACAACAATATCGGTATCCAAACCTGGCATGTCTTCGTAGGACCAGGCAAAGATCTCCATATAGTCGTGTAACATCTTGGTTAACCGTTGCTTCACGCTGAGCTCTAGGTTGGCACCAATCTTTACCTCTTTTCTGTCTGCCTCAGTACCCAAGTTTATGGTTTCCACTGGTTCTTCGTGGGGTTGAATTGCCCTCTCTTCCTGAAGCAACAGTCTTGCAAGCTCGCCAGGCACTTCGCAATCATCTTCACCTTCGTCTTCGGCTAAGTTGATCGGATTTTCGAAGTCATAATTGGCATTAGCAGAGCTGTTATCAGTGAGATCCAGAGTGGATTGGAACCTGTATGAGTGAGTGTGTGTGTAAATACAGCTGTTTTGAAAATTATGTAAAGGAAAAGAAAGACAGAAAAGGAACACAATATTTGCAATGCGAAAAGTACGTCCAAGATTTTCATTCATGATGTATAAAATGACAGTTTGTATGCCCTCACAAATAGAACCACGGTGCCTCGGGTAAGACACCGGGCCATGGAGTTTATCATTGTTTATTACAAAAAATAACGAAACAAAGAAACTTATTACTGCGTCACAAAGGTAACAGGAGTATGGTCCTTTGCACTCCAATTGTTCAATCCTTCTTCGGTCGTCGGATAAATCCAGCTGTTGAATTCGGCTTCGTCCACTTCAAGGTCTTCCCCGACAGCATTCACTTCTGAACCCTTAATAAATACCGGAGGCCTTCCGATCTTCTCTTTCCTCATAGCTCTCTGCCCTTCTGAGGTGAAACCCAGCCCAAGTTTATCAGTCTTCTGGGTGAAGTCTGGAAGTCTGCCCCAGTTGGCACCCTCACCCTTCTGTACCACAGCCCTGGCATCCTTTAGGGAAGCCATCTTTAGAGGACCACCTGCTTCTGCTGTTTCTGCTGCGATTGGAAACACCTCCTCGAAGTGCTGAAAGGGGGTCTCAATGAACTCCCCATCCATCTCAATGTATCTGAATGAGTTCAGGTGACTCACCATATATTCTTCCTCACCTTGCACGGTGACAATCTTCCCTCTGACGGGGTACTTCAGCTTTTGATGCAAGGTAGAGGTCACTGCCCCAGCCTTATGTATCCAGGGTCGACCCAGCAGACAAGAGTAAGATGGACGGATATCCATCACATAAAAAGTGGAGTCGAACACCTGAGAGCCCACGCGAATCGGAATGTCAACCTCCCCATGGACCATCCTCTTTGAACCGTCAAAGGCCCTGACGATGATGTTGCTGGGTTTCAAGTCCAGGCCTTCACAATCTAGGCGATCCAGAGCCTTCTTGGGTAGCACATTCAAAGATGACCCAGTATCAACCAACACATGTGCCAAGGTGGTGCCCCTGCATTCGATTGAGACATGCAGAGCATCATTATGATCTTTCCCCTTTGCGGTCAAATCAGCATCGGAGAAACCCAAGCCATTGTCTGCCGTTAGACTTGCCACGCAATCGGTGAACTGGACTGCGGAGGTTTCATGTGGCACATGGGCCGTCTTGAGGAATGAGATGAGGGCCTTTGCATGGGCCTCAGAGCACAGCAGTAAAGAGAGCATGGATATCTTGGAGGGCGTATGCCCCAACTGTTCCACGACATTAAAATCGCTCTTCTTTATAATTTTCAAAATCTCCTCCATCTCTTGTGGGGAGGCCTCAACAGCTATGGGCATGGGTGCCTCCATCTGGGCAGGCTCAGTTTCAATTCCCTTGCCCCGAGCATTGGACGACTCGGCAGCAGGAGAAACAATTGGATCAGCAGTAGGAACAACAACTTGGTCAGCGACGGGATTAGGTGTACTTGCAGGAATTATCAGGAGCGGTCTTCGGGCAGCCGGTGGCGCAATGTCAGGCGAGAAGAGCCTGCCACTGCGGGTAACTTTGGCCGGGCCAGTGATGTCACAGATGCTGGCGCCAGCGTTGAGCTCTTGTTTAACTCCGTTTATATATACATCTGCCCCATAGTGCCAAGGGACAGCTTTGTTGGATACATAGGGCAGGGGCCCAGGAACAGTGATAGTAACAGGTGCAACAGTCAGAATTTGGATGGGCTTCTTCTGGAGAGCCGGGATCGGATTGTTGAAGATAGTCACCACAGAGACTTCTTCCATTGGAACCATACGAACAGCAGACTTCTTGAATAGAATCTCCTTGCTATCCATTAAGCTTTGGATGCCTAACTTTAGCAAGGGACAACCGGATGGGGACACAACACAGAACAGGCAACCCTCACTACAACCCGGAAATAAACCGGCCTGCAGTAGGTTCTTCTTAATGATCTTTAAAGGAGTGGCTAGATCATCCACAGAAACAGCATAGACATCTTCATCAACAACATTTACCCCGTGTTGAGGCATAGGGGCAGTAACTACATTCGGCTTTGCAGGCGTCTCGAATTGTATCTCCTTTGCATCGATAAGGTCCTGCACCTTATTCTTCAATGCCCAACAGTCATCAGTAGAGTGTCCCGGGCTTTCTGAGTGGTAAGCACAACGAGCATTCGGGTTGTACTTAGGGGATGCAGTATTTGGAAATTTGGGAGCCTCCCTGACAGTTACCAAATTGGTTGCGAGCAACTGTGGCAGGATCTGCGACAAGGTCATGTTTAAACGGGAGAATTCTCTCCGGGGTCTTTCCACTTTCTGAGTATTGTTTGGCCGGGGAGCGGCAGCAGGCTTAGCAATCATGACCGCACTGACAGATTGGCGGTGTTCATTTCTTTCTGATCTTCTAGAACCATATACGGCACTAGACTCCTTTTTGAAGGGTTTCTTGTCCGCACTAGATGAGGCAGCCTTGGCAATCTTCCCAGACTTCAACCCAGCTTCAATTCTCTCTCCAGTCAAGATTAAATCAGTGAAACCAGCAGAAGAATTCCCAATGAGATGGTTAAAGAATGGCCCAGATAGGGTCCCCAAGAACATGTCAACCAACTCCCGATCAGTCAATGGTGGCTGCACCCTGCCAGCCAGGTCTCTCCACTTCTGAGCGTACTCCTTAAAACCTTCGCTCGCACCTAACGCCATACCCTGGAGTTGGGTACGTGTGGGTGCAAGGTCGGCATTATACTGATACTGCTTGTAGAAAGCAGTAGCCAGCTCCTCCCAGTTACGAACTTTGGTCCCATCCAGCTGATAGAACCATTCGAGATGAGTCCCTGAAAGACTCTCCTGGAAGAAGTGGATCCATAGATTCTTGTCCGCAGAGTACGGCTGAATTTTCCGAACATAGGACCTCAAATGCAGCTTGGGACAAGATGCCCCGTCATACTTAGAAAAGGTTGGAGCTTTGAATTTGTGCGGGATAATCACACCAGTCGACAAACCCAGATCTCCGAAATCCAGCCCAGGTGCCTGTTGCACCTCCATAGCCTTCAACCTGTCCTCCAGCTGTTTGTACCTGTTGTCTTCAGGAGGGTACTGCTCTTCATCAAAATCCGTCTCGTTGTCGGAGACCACTGGAGTAGGAACCTTGACTTCTGCCTGAGAAGGACTCCTGCCAACAGAAGAACCAGCCTCTTCATGGTGCAGAGTATTGCCCAACCTTCGGCCCGAGTTGAACAGAACAGTTCTTCTCTTCTTCTTCTTCTCCTTCTTCAGGAGCATAGTCTTCAGTTCTTCTTGGCCTTTAGCTAGACCCATGATTAGTTCTTGGAACTGCGCATTCTGCGCCTGGAGAGCCTTGATTGATGTCTCTGTTGATTCAGATCCGGGATTCATGATGCTGAAATAAACAGCGAAGAACTGTAAGCAACCTGAAAAGGGGAAAAACCTGCTATGCACATGATGTATGAAATGCGTATGCAATGCATTCAAGGGTTCGAAAGTTCAAATTTGTTGTAGACAAAAAGGAACACACGTTATCATTAAAGAAAATCATTGTTTAATACATCAAGGCCTCATGGGCAAAAGTACAAAAAAACAAGTCAACCCCAAAATACACTGCGCATCCTCTTCGGAGCTATGTAGGTGTTGAGATTCCTCTCCTCATGTAACAGGCGAGTGAGCTCCAAGACTTTCTTTTCACTGGCATGCAGACTAGTCTCAAGAGAATTCCGCTCTTCCTTAAGCTGGATCCAGCTCTTCTGCATCTCTTCCCAGGATGTGGGCATATCAGGGTGCTGGATAACATGAGACACTTCCCCTTCCAAGACTGGTTCTTTGATTACTGGAAGCATGTGAGGATAAGGCATCACTAACTTCTGGGAGCGGGCGCGTACCCACTTGAGATAAGGCTCCAAAGGGATGGAGTTCCTGTGCCCCAGTGTCTTGCTGTCTATCCTACTAGGCATCCTCCAAGCTCTGATAAATCTCTGGCGAAGTCCTTGAGTATCGTTGTCGAAGTTAAAAACTATGTCAGGAATTAACATATCATGGGGACCGTCCCTCCGAGCATAACCAAACTGTCTCCAAGCCAGGCATGGGCTATAAGTAATACCTCCTCTGATTCCAAGTAAAGGAACATTAGGGTACTCCCCACAACGATCAATGATAGTGACATCTCCTCTGGATCTAGGACACCAATGTATATCTGCATGTGTAAGAGTCATCAACCGTTGTGACCATCTCAAACCCCGTTCATTCTTCAGGACTGATTGGGGAAGGTGCGAAATAAACCACCTTCCCAGGAGAGGAGTGCAACACATAAGGACACCTCTTTTTCTCATGGTTCGAGTGTAACATGAGTGAAGGATGTCCCCCAGCAATGTAGGTATGGGATTCCTGGACATGAAGATCTGAACGGCACTGATATCAATGAGCTGATCTGGGTTAGGGAACAGTACCAAACCATAAACAAGGAGGGCTACCACTTCTTCAAAAGCTTGCAAGTCAAGGGAGTTCCAACATTCATGGGCCTTCTCAAACAGAAACCTGGCTAAGAACCCTTTGATACCACTTCTGACTTCCCAATGTCCCTTGAGGTCAGATGACTGTAGGTGCAAGGCTTTAGCAATCTCCTCAAGCTTAGGTTCCTTTTCTGTACCATTGAAGGGTAGCTGATCAAGGATAGGGATCTTCAGGAGCCGGGAGAACTCCTCCAATGTAGGTACCAACTGATAGTCCAAGAAGGTAAAACAGTGATGCAGAGGATCAAAGAACTGGAACAAGACCTTTATCATATCTTCCTCAATGTTGGTGTTGACCAAGCTGATGAGGCTTCCATGCCTGTCACTGAATGAAGAGTTCTCGGGAATCCTGGATATAAGCTCCTTAAGCTGAGGAGGGATCCTTACAAGATTGACCTGAATTGTCTTTCTACGAGCAGTTTCCATGTCCTGCAAAACAAGAACAAAGATGAAAATCCGAACCCCTGAAATGGTTAGTCAATGCATATGATGCTGGATGATGTCATGATGCTATGATTAAACACACCACGGATATTTACAAAGACAAACATGTAGGGCACACAAGGCACACAAGACAAGCCCTTAAGGTTTAAGGCCAGCATGGGGTCTGGGTAGTACCCTCTTGAAGTTGGTGGGTTCATACCTGTCCTAATCAAAGTAACCGGGTTCTAAGGTTCCCAATATCACGGGATTGCTTTCATTGTTCATCGTTTCGATTTAGCCACTGAACTGGCAACCGAAATATTCCAGGAAAGCAACCCTCTATTGAGTGTAGTATCGAGTATCAACCAACCTCGGACTGCACCAAAGTCAGTTATCTCACTACCCTAAAGAGGCCAAGATAGTTCAATTAAGGTTCCTAAGGTCTGCTGATGCTTCATGACACCACGCGGAGGCCCCGTACTCTCCTTGACTGAACTCAAGGGTTACCGGTACACACCAAAGTGTCACATCAACGTAGCAGACTGTTTCAACCATGTCGGTATACCCCGCACAGTTCCCTCACAGCCTTGTTGCTACTTTCTAAGAAAGGTATCCCCAGATCCGGGTTAGGATCTATAGAACTCCCATGCAACCCACAATTTAAAGCACACAAGGAAAACAATTGAAAACATAGTTATAAGCTAGCCCTAAGGTACACCTCACTTTAAGTTTTAGTCCCCAGCAGAGTCGCCAGTTCTGTGATCGGTGGATCTGGAACTGACTGTTTAACGCTGGTTCGCGAAATGTCGCGGAAGCAAGAGTCGCCACCGTCTTTTATTTTCTCCAAATGGAAAGGACAAAAGCACAGAAAAATTCCTTAAAGAGATTGCTCTCGGTTCGGGAGGTAGGTTATAGAAAGGGAAGGTGTTAGCACCCTTTCTATCCATGGTTATCCATGGGCTCTTAGATACTTGCTCAATGTGTTTTCAAAATTGTTTTGCTTTTCAATGTGGGTTTAAAAAAAGTTTCTTTGAAAAATTTCAGATCGACTCATACGTCAGTGTGTTTGAAAAATTTGCTTTGAAAGCTTTTGAAAAGTGTCAGTGTGAAGAGTCTTTTTGAGTTTGTTTTGAGATTAGAGCAAGTATCCTTGAGAACCTACCTACCCTAAGGAATTCGTCTGTGTAAATGTCCTTTGAAGTAGTGCCATCCCACCATTGAGAGGTAGGTAGCACCACCGTTGAAGGTGTTCGGGTCAATTCGAGTTTTAGGGACGTGGTGATCACCAGAGCAATGGGAAGACACCTTAGAAGCTACCCTCATGCCAGGTTCCCGGATCATGAGGACTTACTAAGACGTTTTCTACTCGACGACCACCTTTCGAAAGGCAACAGTGAGGCGTACCCTAGGGGTGGTGTGTGCGAATCGTGTGTCGTGTTTCAGTTATTTGTCTTGTCATGTCATTGTGATCTACGCTTGATTTTAATTTGTCCATTCATTCTTGCATGTATATTTAACAGTTATAAAGTTTGCGAAAAAATAAATCTAAGGTTATTACAAATGGCGCGGGTCCACATCGCCAAAATAAACCGGACCCGATTTGACTGAAAAATAAAGAAAGCAATAAAATAAAAGTACGAGAAGTTATTTACACGGCTTTGGGAGAATTACAGAATTATAATAAGCAATAAAGTAAATGCGCAAAAGAAAATAATTAAAACAAAACTAGGGCGTTGGACCCTTTTGCAAATAATTAAAATTAATAAGGAATTAAAAATAAAAAAATTAAATGTTTTTGGTATTTTTGTATATTTTAAGATTTGATGAGAAAAAGGAGTTAATTGAAATTAAATTAAACGGCAAACCCTAATTCTAATATTTTTATTTATTATGAAAGAATTAAATTAAAATCTAAATTAAACCTAATTTTTTTATGTGCAATTTAATTATAAAAAATAAATAAATAATAATTATTACTGAAAAAAGGGGAAAATTAAAAAGAAAATAAAAAGTTATTAAACCTAAGTTCTATTTTTTTGGGATTTTTATTATTAAGAAGAATTAAATTTGTAACCTAATAAAACTAAGTAATTATAAGCATTTATTATGAAAATAATTAAAATAAAAATTATATTTTTATTTGGGCATTTTTTATTTTTATGATGTTTTTGTATTTTTGTAAAAAAGGATATTTAATTAAATCAAAAAATAAATAAACAAATAAATAATTAAAAATAATAAAAGATAAAAGAAAATTAGAAAAGATAGAACCAAGGGGGTTTTCTGTCCCATTATGGAGGTGTTGATTTGAAAAGCCTGGCCCAATTGAGTTTGCCATTTGCTGACTTTCCTGGATCGTGTGCTAGTGCATTGACCAACGTTTACCATAGGCCTGGGATCTGAGCCCTTGATCTGCATCTCCTGGACACCTGTGCGCTTGGATCTTGTGGACACACGGTGTACATCACTGCTGACGCTGCATAGGAAATTGGTTTGAAAAATAATATGGAATTTTGCCAGACCTGGGACTTGAACCCAGGTCTTTGATGTTATTCCCATCACGTGTTACCAACTGCGCTGCTTGGATCAATTGACATATTATGGAAAACAAATAATAAAAAGCAAAATCAACGCTAAGTAATTAAAACGCGCGCAAATTTGAATTGGCCTGTCCCTGGGTGACACGACACCATCGTCTTCGTCCCTGTAAAAACAAAACTCAGAGGCCACGGTTTTTGAAGCGTTGTTTTAGAGGGCCTATAAGAAAATAGCGACTAGCCCCTCGACGCTCATAAATTGAGCGCGAGGGTGCCATCTTCTTCGTCTCAACCTGCTTAAGCTAATGGCACTGGTCTGGAAGCGTAATTTTTCCTTGGGCAGAAAACCCCAAATTTGAAACCTGCAAAAACCTAAAAATCGCGCATGGCAAATCCTTATAGACAGCAGAAAAATTAAATTAAATATGATGATTAGCTTTAAAACACCACAAAGAGCAAGAATTCATAATTAGAATGCAATGATAATGCTTAGAATGGAAAATACGATTGTGAGTTTCATGCTATACAGTTCCAGTTTTATCTACCAATTCTTGAGGTTTTGGTTGTTGTTGATGATTGAGAAACGTTCAGTGATGCCTCAGGATGCTAATGGAATGAAAATTGAAGCTTGAATCGACCTCTAAGGCACTTTTCAGTTCTTGAGTTTTTATGAAAAATTTCAATGTGCAAATGGTTCTTGGGGCGCAGCTTGCAGTCTCCAGGCATTAGGGTTCTGATCTAGTACTTGTATGGAACGACTTAGGTCAAGAAAACTGCATAAAATCCTTTGTAATCTTTGATTGAAGATTTGATTTGCTTAAGGATCTTTTTGAATCTTATCATGTGCATTTTGTATCAACTTGCCTCCAATTAGACCAAAACTTGCCTATTTAAGATATGCACGAAATATTAAGAATAAACATGCATGAAAAGATTTTTTTAGGTTAAGTTTGATATTTTTCATGTATTTAATTAATTTAAATGAATTAATATTGATATAAATTCAAATAAATAATTAAAAAATGAGAAAATATTTCCATTTGGGCCTAATGGTCGTGCATAGGCTTGGCATGAAGAAACTTGGAAGAAAAATGGGCCCAATAGCAAATTTAGGCCTTTTGCATCAATGTTGACTTTTCAAAATTCCTAAAAATTTCCCAACTTCCACAAGGCATAACTTGGTCAATTTTTAATCTTTTCACATGTTCTTGGACATTTTGGAAAGGTCTTTGAGTCCTTTAACCAATGCCTTTGGTCCCATGTCATTTGGATTTACCAATCTCAAGTTATGGCCTTTGACTTAAAGTCCCTTTTTGTTGACTTTTGAAAATGACCTATAATGTTGAAATTGATAACTTTTTGTGAGAGCATTTCTTGGACTTGAAATATGAAGATGAGTTGTAGGAAATGTCTTTCTCTTCAAAATGAGCTTTGGATGGAATTTTTCTGATAATCCATGTGAAAGTTATGCCCTGGTCAATTTCAGTTGACTTTTTCAGCTGTCCAAATATAGCAACTTTTGCATCTTTGATGATCTCTGAGCCAAATTTTGAGAATCATGATCAAGCATTGATCAAATGATGTTTGTGGCTTCAAAATGATATGTTGACCAAAAATTTGAACTTTTGACTGTCAAATGACCATTTTGCCCCTACAGTTGACTGTAGTGCAATCTAGGGTTTTGACTGTGCAATCTTGAGCTGAATGCCTTGAAAATTGATATGAGGATACTTGACCATCTTTGTAGGCATATGGGACTTGATTGGGTCCTTGAAAACTTCATTTCTTTGATCAGAACCCTAACCCTAGTTTTGACTGTCTAGGAGACAGTTGAGCTGCACAACCCTTGGGGCATTTTGTGACCTTGACTTGACAAATCTTGATGAATATGGGAGGGCAAATTTTGGGGTACAACAATCTCCCTCGGTGAATGCTGTACCATTTGTTAATGGTGAAGTGTATCGCCCTATTCTTGCACCAAGTGAAAACTGTGGTTTCTGTGATCAGATGGACGATTTTCTGGATCAGTTTGATAAGATGCAGAAAGAGTTGAAGGCCCTCAGAGGAAAAGAACTGTTTGGGAAGAATGTGAATGACATGTGTTTGGTTCCAAATGTGTGCAAAGTTAAAAGTACCAGAGTTTAAAAAGTACAAGGGAAACACTTGCCCTCGTGCTCACTTAGTGATGTATGTGAGGAGAATGTCTACTGACACTGATAATCAACGCTTGTTGATTCACTTTTTTCAAGATAGTTTGACTGGTGCCGCATTGAAGTGGTATATGAGCTTGGATAATGCCAACATTCATACTTTCAACGACCTGGGTGAATTGTTTATTAGAAAGCATAAATATAATATGGACATGGCACCTGACCGTGATCAACTCAGAGCAATGGTCCAGAAGGACAAGGACTCATTTAAGGAATATGTACAGAGATGGCGTGAAGTAGCCGCCCAGGTGATTCCTCCAATGGAAGAAAAAGAGATGACATAGATTTTTCTGAAGACCCTAGATGCATTATATTATTAAATAATGGTGGCGAGTGCACCCAGTGATTTTACCGAGATGGTGGGAATGGGCATTCGTTTAGAAGAAGCTGTAAGAGAAGGTTGTCTGACCAGAAGCGAAAATTCTGGCAGTGCGAAGAAACCATCATATGGTTTTGCTAAAAATAAAGAAGGAGATACAAATGTTGTTATTAAAGAGATATGGGTTAATCCTCCTAGGAAAAATCATCAGCACCATCAACAGGTTTCCTCGGTAACTCTAGTTGTTAATACAGCTCCGACTACAGTCGCTTATCAAAGACCAGCCCCTCAAGGAAATCAAGGGAAAAATCAGAGGAGGGAGGCTTTTGACTCTATCTCCATGACTTATGCAGATTTACTCCCAGCATTGATCCAGAAAAAGTTGGTCTAGACTAGACCACCCCCTGCTATACCCTCACCTTTGCCTTGGTACTATAAGGCAGGTTAGACGTGCGCTTTCCATCAGGGTGCACCAGGGCATAATGTGGAAAACTGTTATCCCCTGAAATCGGAGGTACAGAAAATGGTGAGGTCTGGCCTTTTGTCCTTTTAGGATGTCAGCCCTAATATCAAAGATAATCCTCTGCCAAAGCATGGGGGAGCGAATACTGTCAACATGGTTGATGGTTGTCCAAGGGACTTCCGCATTTATGATATCAACTTGGTCAGAGGAGACTTGGTAAAGATGCATGCAGACCCTTACGAGTTTAGTTACTATACTCATGACCATGCTGGTTGTGGTATCTGTAGTAATGATATACAAGGTTGCAATAAGATAAAGGCTGATTTGTAGGATATGATGGATGAGGGCCTCATCCATATAATCAGACATAGGGCAGAATATGAAGAAGAAGTGAACATGGTCTTTGGATGTCCCGGAGAGTTCTGGATCTTTGATGTGGACCATATGAATGATAATCTCATGCAATTGCATGTTAATTTCAGCCACATGACTGGTCACGTAGAGCACCACTATGGATCTTGCCGGGTTTGCTGCAGGTATTCCTGAGGATGTTCCATTGTAAGAAGAGGTATTCAGTTGTTATTGGATAATGGAACTATCAAGGTTTCAAGCAAAAGTGATGATTACCATGAGATTAATAAGATTGAAGTTTTCCTGGCTGAGGTTGAATCAGATGATGAATATGCTTCTGCGGATGAATTCTTTTCCTCAGATGAGGATATATTCTCTGACAATGATTCTTTGGTACCCAAATTTTTTGAAGAAGGTGTGAACGTAATTGTGCCTTGTTTTAATGATTCTGGCCCTGTTGAGATGGAATACAGTAGTAAGCCAGTTGTTGCCCCAGTGGTGATTTGCTTGCCATGGCCTGTTCCTTACAAATCAGACAAAGTTGTGCCGTACAAGTACAATGCTACTATTTTAGAGGATGGTGTGGAAGTTCCCATCCAGCCTTTGTCTAATATCGAGAATATTGCTGAGACTAGTAGAGTGTCCCGCAGTGGTCGTGTATTTGCATCGGTTGTTCGAAAAAATGATAATACTGGTAAGAAAGTTATGGAAAGTGTTGAGAATAAGAAAGCTGTAGGGGAGTCCAGTGGTGCTACCCTAGAGAAAGATGTGGATGATATTTTGAAGATTATCAAAATGAGCGACTACAGAATTGTAGATCAGCTATTGCAGACTCCTTCAAAGATATCTATCCTAGCATTGTTGATGAATTCTACTGCCTATAGAGAATCTTTAATGTGGGTGTTGGGTCAAGCCTTCGTGGAGTGTGATATGTCGTTAGATCAATTCAGCATTTTGATAGGTAATATTACGTCCTGTAATAACCTAAGCTTTTGTGATGATGAATTGCTTGACAAAAGGAGGAATCACAATTTGGCTCTCCACATATCCATGAACTGTAAAAATGATTCATTATCAAATATGCTGATTGATAATGGGTCTGCCTTAAATGTTATACCAAGGAGCACGCTGATAAAGCTGAAGTATCAAGGGTCTCCCATGCGCCCAAGTGGTATTATTGTAAAAGCTTTCGATAGATCAAGGAAGTATGTTAATAGGGAAGTGGATCTGCCTATCCACATAGGCTTGCACCTTTTCCAGATTACTTTCCAAGTCATGGATATTGTACCCACATACAGCTGCTTACTGGGACGACCATGGATACATGAGGTAGGGTCTGTCACTTAAACTCTGCATCAAAAGTTGAAGTTCGTGCGAGAAGGAAAGGTGGTCATTATAAATGGATAATAAGAATTGTTGATATCTCATCTATCATCTTCCAGTGTTGTAGAAGCAGATGAAGCTGTAGTTCGAACGCAGTTCCAAGCTTTATCCGTTGATAACGTAAGAGAGAATGAGAATTTTATGGCTTCATTCAAATATGCTAAGTAGGTTGTGTGCAATGGACCTAGTAAAATGTGGGGACATATTGTTGACCCACTGGTGAACAAGAACAAGGCTGGATTGGGATTTTCTACGAAGAATGGCAAAGGTGAAAACTTGAAGCTGAAGTCTACTGTGAGCAGCTATCAGGATATTTCCACAGTGGAGGATACCTTCACCCAACAGTTTATGGAGTTATTACTATTGTAGAGGATGAAGAAGAACATGAAATGTTGAGTTATGTGATGTCTGGAGTCAGAATCCAGAACTGGGTCACTTTTGATGTTCCCACTTGCACCCATGTCTCAAAGTAATTTGTTTTGTTTATCTTTTAAAAAATCTTTCACTCTGCCCAAGGTGAAAGTTAATATTGTATGGGCTTATCTGTTTGCTTTGATCACTAAAATCATAAATAAAAGTTGTCTTTAACTCTCAAATTATGTTTTTATTTTCTGCTTTTTCTTGGAAAATGGTAATCAGAAAAAACCCTTTCTTTTAGAATAAATAATAACTATAAATAAATATGCATAATCACTTGATATATGTGTCAGTTTCTAAAAGAAATCATAAATCACATGTGCAGATTAATTAAAAAACTCGTTGAATACAATGACCCTGCACCCTCTCTGAACTTTGAATATCCTGTGTGTGGGACCAAATAAGAAGAATATGATGAGATTCCAGAAGAGGTTTCACAGTTGCTCGAGCGCGGGGAAAATTCCATTCAGCCGTATAAAGAGTCGTTGGAGACAATCAATTTGGGTTCAGAGGAAGAGCCAAAGGAAGCCAAAATTGGAGCATTATTGCATCCTAATATGAAGAGCAGGTTGACTGAATTATTGAAAGAGTATGTGGACATATTTGCTTGGTCATACCAAGATATGCCTGGTCTAGATATTGATACTGTGGAGCATCATTTGCCTTTGAAGCCAAAGTTCCCGCCAGTCAAGCAGAAGTTGAGAAGAACTCACCCTGATATGGCAGTTAAAATCAAATAAGAAGTGTTAAAACAAATAAATGCCGGTTTTCTTGTGACATCAGTGTACCCTCAATGGATTTCCTATATTGTACATGTACCAAAGAAAGATGTAAAAGTTCGCATGTGCGTAGAACACAGAGATCTAAATAAAGCTAGTCCAAAAGATGATTTTCCATTGACACATATTGATATGTTGGTTGATAGTACAATAAAATTCAAAGTATTCTCGTTCATGGACGAATTTTCCGGATATAATCAAATAAGAATGGCTCCTGAGGACATGGAAAAAACAATGTTTATCACACCCTGGGGAACATTCTGTTACAAAGTGATGCCCTTCGGGTTGAAGAACGTTTGGATAATGTACCAGAGGGCTATGACAAACCTATTCCATGATCTGATGCACAAGGAAATCGAGGTATATGTTATAACATGATTGCCAAATCACAGACCAAAGAAGGGCATGTGGAAGATTTATTGAAGTTATTTCAACGTTTGAGGAAGTATCGTCTCTACTTGAATCCAAACAAATGCACCTTAGGTGTCCAATCAGGAAAATTGCTAGGTTTCATTGTCATCCTAAAAGGAATTGAAGTTGACCCTGATAAAGTCAAAGCAATTCAAGAAATGCATGCGCCAAGGACTAAAGAGCAAGTTAGAGGCTTCCCTGGGCGGTTGAATTACATTTCCAGATTCATTTCCCATATGACTGCAACATGCGAACCGATCTTTAAGTTATTAAAGAAAGATCGGGGTTGTGTGTGGACGGATGATTGCAAAAGGGCATTTGAAAGTATTAAAGAATATATGCTTCAACCTCCTATCTTGATCCCTCCCGTTGAAGGAAGACCATTGATCATGTATCTGACACTGTTAGATAATTCTATGGGTTGTATTTTGGGACAACAGGATGAAACAGGAAAGAAAGAATATGCCATCTACTATCTCAATAAGAAATTTACTGACTGTGAGTCACGGTATTCTATGCTGGAAAAGATATGTTGTGCTCTAGCCTGGGCGACAAAGCGGTTGCGGCAATATATGTTGAATCATACTACTTGTTTGATTTCCAAAATGGATCCAATTAAGTATATCTTTGAAAAGCATGCCCTTAAAGGAGAATTTCTCGTTGGCAGATGTTATTGTCTGAATACGATATTGAATACCGCACCCAAAAGGCTATAAAAAGCAGTGTGCTGGCGAATTATCTTGCTCACCAACCGGTTGATGATCATCAATCTATCAAGTTTAATTTCCCTGATGAGGATGTGATGTTCTTGAAAGCAAAAGATTGTGATGAACCTTTGCCTGGGGAAGGTCCTGATCCTGAATCCTGGTGGGGTATGGTATTTGATGGAGCTGTGAATAATTATGGGAAAGGAATTGGCGCTGTAATTATCACTCCTCGTGGATCACACATTCCTTTTACCGCAAGGCTGACATTTGATTGTACCAATAATATGGCGGAGTATGAGGCTTGTATCATGGGGCTCGAGGAATCCATTGATCTCAGAATCAAAGTTCTAGATGTGTATGGTGATTCAGCTTTGGTAGTTACTATGATTAAAGGAGAATGAGATACTCGTCACCCTGGCTTGATCTCTTACAAATATTATGCTAGAAGATTACTACCCTTCTTTAACAAAGTTGAATTTCATCATATTCCCAGAGACGAAAATCAAATGGCCGATGCCTTGGCAACTCTGGCTTCTATGTATCAAGTGAATACTTGGAATGATGTGCCTCGTATCACAGTGCGACGTTTGGATAGACCGGCTCATGTGTTCGCAACATAGGAAGTGTCAGATGACAAGCCTTGGTATTATGATATCAAGCATTTTCCCCAGACTCAATAATACCCGACTGGTGCATCAAATAAAGTTAGAAAGACATTGAGAAGGTTGGCAGGTAACTTTTTCCTCAATGAAAATATGTTGTATAAAAGAAATTATGACATGGTCTTGCTCAGATGCGTGGATAGAGACTACGCAGACATGTTAATGCATAAAGGTTCTTTTGGTACCCATGCCAATGGATATTAAATTGCAAAGAAGATGCTTAGGATAGGTTATTATTGGCTGACAATGGAATCTTACTATTACAAATTTGAAAAGAAGTGCCATAAATTCCAGATTTATGTTGACAAAATTCATGTGCCTCCAATGCTTCTCAATGTTATTTCATCCCCATGGCCTTTCTCTATGTGGGGTATTGATATGATTGGAATGATTGAACCAAAGGCGTCGAATGGACATCGCTTTATCTTGGTGGCAATTGACTACTTCACAAAGTGGGTGGAAGAAACTTCATATACTAATGTCACTAAACAAGTGGTAGCGCGTTTTATCAAGAATAATATGATATGTCAGTATGGTGTGACAAGCAGGATCATCACCGACAACAACTCAAATCTGAATAACAAGATGATGACTAAACTTTGTGAAGAGTTCAATATTGTCCACCATAATTCATCTCCTTACAGGCCAAAGATGAATGGGGTTGTTGAAGATGTTAATAAGAACATCAAGAAGATCATCTAGAAAATGGTTGTTACTTATAAAGATTGGCATGAGATACTCCCTTTTGCTCTGCACGGGTATCGAACATCTGTCCGCACTTCAACAGGGGCAACCCCGTTCTCTCTGGTATATAGCATGGAAGCAGTGCTCCCTGTTGATGTTGAGATTACCTCCTTACACGTGATTATGAAAACCAAGTTGTCAGAGGCTGAATGGGTCTAGAACTGGTTTAACCAGTTGAATTTGATCGAAGATAAAAGAATGACGACCTTGTGTCATGGTCAGTTATACCAGCAATAATGAAGAAGTCTTTTAACAAGAAGGCCAAGCCTCATGAATTCAGAGAAGGCTACCTCGTGCTCAGGAAGATAATGTCTTTTAACGCTGATTCTAGGGGAAAGTGGACTCCCAATTTTGAAGGCCCATATGTTGTCAAGAAAGCCTTCTCTGGTGGTGCATTGATTCTTGAAACAATGGATGGCGAGGAGTCCCCACGTCCTCTAAATGCTGATGCAATCAATAAATACTTCTCCTAGAAAAATAAAAGAATAACTCGCTAAGGCGAAAACCCGAAAGGGAGGCTTAGGCAAAAGGAGCGTCTCGGTAGGCCGAAAACCCGAAAGGGAGGTCTAGGCAAAAATTAGAGACATAAACAGAATAAATGTTCCTAGTAGGTTGAAAACCCGCAAGGGAAATATAGGCAAAAGGTAGGGATTTCCTGGAAAGTAACTGCATCAGACAAGACATGATCGTTGAAACAACAATATTCTTAGATCCTCACCGATCTTCAATCAAAGTCTCTGCTCAGGAATTCAAATTTGTTAGGGAGAATAGTAGTCATTTTATTTCAATGTATCTTTTCCAATGTATATTACCATTTTCCAAACTTTGCAATCATCTATGAAGTCTCGCCATTTGCAGACTACCATTCTATTAATAAAGTTTGAGCTTTTATTCAATTCTTTGCAATTCTTATTTTATTCAGCTTACAAAGACTTCATTTATTATTGATGGTAATTTTCAAAGTAAACATATTAAATAACAAAAATTGTTTTTTGAAAAGAATTTACAAATCACTTCTTGCTTTAGATTTTATGACTCAAGGAGAACAAAAATAGTGGCTCCAAGAATGGACGAACTCGAAAAAAAAATTTTGGAGGTCTGAATTCCCCAGGAAGACTCTCCCAGGTCACTTTTTCTGGTGTGAGTATGATCTTCTTGTGTTTCTCCGATAATTTAAGTATGGTGCGGTATTGGGTTTGTGATCCAATTTTCCCCAGGCAAGTCTTGGTACATTCTGATTTCGGGTTTGTATGGTATGAAGTCTCTACCATAGATTCCCTAGTAAGGTCTTCACTCGCATGACGAAAGTTTCTTCCCTCTTGGTGTGCTGAGATGGAACCATTTTCAAAACATCACCCTTTACAGTGCTAGCATTTTTTGTTGTTGTTTGTTTTCCCGATAACCAAACAAGGACAATGTATTTTCTAAGAAATGATGAAACAATTGTCAACTCTTTGGGTTTTCTCCCGCCAAGTGCTGGATTTGATTTAAAATCCCCATAAGTTTGATTTCTTACCGTAGCGTTTGATTTCTTAAATCCCTGGGTAAGGCTATCCCCGTGAAGTTTCATAATTTCTCCCCAGAGAAGTTGGTGCAATCATCACCCTCAGTATTGAAGAATGTATCTTGGTGCCCCCTCGATGATGTGTTGTTATCCTCCCCGACGAAGATAGTACAATATCCCCAGCTGGTGTCTCGGCAATGTGGTTTTGTGTTCCCTAGTAAAGTTAGTATGGCAATCCCCAGTAGAAGTACAGACCGTGAAAAATTTGCTTTCTCTCCTTTAATGTCTGTGTGATATTCCCTAGTGAAGCCTGGAGGAAGTTATATCGCTATATTTGTATTGGTTTACTGTTATGATTTTTCTCTTTCCCAGTAGAGTTAAACCGCGAAATAGGAATTTGTTTCCTCAGTTAGTGCTTACTTTCTCATGAAATTATCATCTCGAATGTGATTTAGCCGAGTATTGGTTGTACCCAAGTTGGTTTTGTCTGGTTGTCCCCAGTGTTATACGTTTGTTTTGTCAGCATATACATGATGACATTAATACATTCATGCATACATCATGCATAGTTAATTTTTAGAAAATCATTGCTCATGTGCATCCATTAATATTTTGTTGGCATATTACCCTGTTTTACAGAGTTGTGTTATCCTCTCTCCAATAGAGTGTCAGCCTTAAGTAGAAAGTGTATATCCTTTCAATTTCCCCACTGAGCTATCTCTCGTAGAAGAATTTTTCTTTAGCCTTTGTTTTAGCTCATTGTCTGGAAAGAACGTGGTTCTCTCTTGAGTTTATTTCTCATGAGATGTTATTCTGGTTGTCTGTTTCCCTCTGATTTATTTCCGGTTTGGATGGGTGGTCCCCAACAGTGTTATTATTTTGATTTCTGCAAGTTTCGAGCTCTGGTTCGAGAATGTGCATTTTATTTTGCACATGAAGATTCTATTTCCTAAACAACAATACATTGGCATTTCCCTAGGAGGTCATATTTCTCTCCCCAGGAAATCATTATTTGCAATTCCTCCTATAACAGCAAGTGGCAGGTCTCTTTATTTGAGCAACCTGTACTTCCCCAATAAGTCTGACAGTTCCCAGAGAAGATTCATATTTGTTACTCCAATGAATGGTATCCTTGTCATTATGGAAGGTAGTTCGTTGCTGAGATTTGTTACTCCAATGAATGGTAGCCTTGTCATTATGGAAGGTAGTTTGTTGTCGAGATTTGTTACTTCAATGAATGGTAGTCTTGCCATTATAAAAGGTAGTTCATTGTTGAGATTTTTTACTCCAATGAATGGTAGCCTTGTCATTATGGAAGGTAGTTCATTATTGCAATTTGTTACTCCAATGAATAGTAGCCTTGTCAATATGGAAAGTAGTTCTTTTTCGAGATTTTTTACTCCAATGAATGGTAGCCTTGTCATTATGGAAGTTAGTTTGTTATCGATATTTGTTACTCCAATGAATGGTAGCCTTTTCATTATGGAAGGTAGTTTGTTGCTGAGATTCATTACTCCAATGAATGGTAGCCTTGTCATTATGGAAGGTAGTTTGTTATTGAGATCTTTTTCCGATGAATGGTAGTCTTGTCATTATGGAAGGTAGTTCTTCGTTGAGATTCTATTTCTCTGAAGAATTTCATTTGTTCCCAGTCGTGAGTAATGGTGTTGATTATCATTACCACCCTAATATTGGTATTTTCTGGTATTATCTTACCACTTCTTTCCTCGGTGGGTCGACATTACCTTTTTGCTATCTCCTCAGTGAGTGGATAATTCGTAGTCATCTGTCGATCACTTTTATCCTTTACTTTCTCTCCTAAATCTTTGAGTTGATGATGCTTTATCTCCTCTTTTGGCTTTACCCCAATTAAGTCGGGTCTCTGGTTTACCAGTGATTTACTTTCCTGGTCGGGTCTTCTTTTTGATCCTGTTTTATTTGCTATATCCCTAGTGGGGTCTTGCGTCATATTTAGATTTGTTCATTTGCATTCATAATGATAAGCATTGCATGGCATCTTAGAGCCAAGAATAGGGCTTGTTTTATATTTAAGTATCTTCAATCGCGTCGACACGAATATTTTTAACCTTCACATCTCCAGATAGAAGACACTTAAGCAAGAGAAGCTGTTGTACTCCAATTTTCGCCCCTAAGATTCCTCTATCATATCATCTTAACTCAATCACAACAAGATCACACATTAGGGTTTGGCTCTTCTCCTTTTATCTTTAGATTTTCCCATCGGGAATCACCAAGCACCTTGATTTGTATCTTATTGTCATGTATGTTTTAATTAACTTTTAACTAATAAACACAATGTATGTTTGCCCTAGTTGTTGATATCATTGGTGAAAGCACAACACATTCTAGCAAGTTGATCCATAGATTCATGAGTTTATTTCCATGCCTTCTTCAACAAAGCTTCATTGATATTCAAGCTTCATTATTGAAGATATTTTGAAGTAATATCATGAAAAAGTCTATTATGATTCATCATGCCTCAAGTTGTCAAAAACAATTCAAAGGTACAAGGGTTGATTGAAGAAGTTTGACCTAATTGGACAAGTTCTTGATTCATTGATCACAAGTGCATATTTCCCTCAATTCTCAATATTTGTAAGTGGTTATGGTTACTATGGTTCCTCATTATCATCCTCAACAACTTCTATTTATATGACAAAAGTATTTGTGCAAGAAAGTTGATCAAAATTGTAAAAGGATTTCTAAGGTATCTTGTTGCTCTAGGAGCTAGGGTTTTGAACTTCAAAGGGGTATATCTTGCTCATATTTTGGTATTTTTTAGTTTCCAAAGATATCCTTCTATTCAAAGGGTTATAAACAAATCACTTCAAAAGTTTCAATGAAATTTTGTGTGGAAGGTACCTAATGGTGAAGAAAGATTACAAGCCTTCTAGATGAATCATCAAATTCCCTTATGTGACTTCAAAACATCATAACTTGGTCAATTTTTATCTCCTTGAACCTGTTATTTTTCCATAATCATCTTAAAGATATTGACTTCAACCCTTCTTTTAAGTGAAAAGTGTGAAAATGGATGGAAGATGCCCTTAGGATGCAAAAGATAATAGGTCATTCCATGAATTTTTTACAACTTCAACAAGTCATAACTCTCTCAATTTTTAGAGTTTTTAATTGGTTCAATTATCAAAATGCCATTCAAGAGATCTACTTCATGCCATCTTTTTTGGTCAAGAGAAAATTTCAAGTGGAAGTCCATGTTTGGATGCAAGACATTATAAGTCATTTTTGATGAAAAAACTGAGAAATTTTCTAAGTATAGAAAGTCAACCTCTTTTTCTCAACTTTGACTCATTACAATTTTCAACTCAAGCATCCATTTGATGCCATTCTTTTCACATTGTAATGCTTGTAATCTCATCTTTCTAAAGCTTCAAGAATCATGTCCTAAGACTCCTTGAGATGAGAATGCCATTGATTTGAATTTGGTAACTTGAAGCTGAAGTTTCTTCATAAGTCACAATTTGAAATTCATGTTTTGGCTTCTAAACATCAAATTAGCACGCGTTTTTAGTCTAAACATGTTTAACCAACTTGCCAAAGTGGATTAGAGTCTTAAAACACAAGGATTGGATGAGTTTTGATGCAAAATAGATCACACTTTACTCGTGTATCAGGTTCACACGATTTCCCTCCAAACTTCATCATTTCACACGCTGGAACATTCAATCAGCTTCCCTATAAATAGATGGTCATACCTCATTCATTTTATCAAGCTTAGAAAGCAAGAATCACCCTGCCAAACTCCCTCTTGAACCAAATTTTCTACAAATTCGAATTTGCTCTTACAGCCTTTCTCAATCATTTTTCTTTGTCAATTCATCTTCCTTGAACCTCACTGAAGCTAACAGAAGAAGAATTAAGTTCTAAAACTCCCTGAATCGTGCTAGCCAAGTCAAGTTTCAGAGCTCAGCAACTTAACTTTAATAGGTAGATTCCTTCACCAGTTCTCTCAAACTTTGATACTATCATGAAGCTCTCATCATCCTGATTCTAGTCGTAACAATTGTTTTCAACTAGAAGTACGTTTTGACCATGAAATTTCAAATCCCTTTTCAAAACTTCTCTTCTAATGGTACCTTTTCGCAAAGGTACCATTGGAATTGTCTTAAAGAGACGAAGCGAATGGTACCGGTCTCGTCTTCTAATTTTTTAGTTTTTGAAACCTGGAGATTTCGTTGATTGGTGGTTAAAGATGACCAACGTGTTATCTATCAACCAATGAAAGCATGCCAAGCTTATTTTTCAAAAATCTGATTTAATTAATGATCCTGTGTTTACTCCACTAAAGATCATGATATGCACAACGCGTCTGATCCATTGGATTAGCTTACTAACGCGTTTTGACTCTCATCCATTGGTCCACATTTTTTTGACTTTATTTTTATTTCTGATTTTTATATTTAAATTGTTTTAAACTTCAATAAATCATAGAAAACTCATTTATGATTCGAAAATTATGAAAAAATTCACAAAAATATTTTCAAATATTCTCTTTCTGAATTTTACTTTTTCATTATTTTATTTTTAGATTTGATATTTTTTATAATTTTTCTTTGTTTTGGTTTTTTTTAATTACTTAAAAAAATACTTTTGAACATTTTTAAATTCTGAAAAAATTCATCAACATCATTTCCATTATTTCTGACCTTCTGAATTTTTTTTAGAATTTTATTTTGACTTCTACAATTTATAATCTTTTTTCCATTTAATTGAGCAATTTTAATTAGTTTAAAAATAGTTTCTGACTTTAAAAAATTAGCAAAATTTTTATATAAACATTTGAGTTTATTTCTGATTTTTCTATGGCCTCATTTAATTTTTCTTTGTTGATTTGAATATAATTACCATTTCCCCCTCTTATTTTCATTTTAAAATCATTTTTAAATAAAACTTTTTCTTTATTTTAAATACAATTTTATTTTTTGTATATATTCTGACTGATCTTGGACTATGAAATTTTGATCATGAGCTTTATTAACATCATTGGATCCATGGTGTTGAGTCTAACTCCATAAAAATGGATGAATGATTTTAAGAATAGTTTGATTAATTTTTTTGGTTCAAATGTGGTTTAGTTCTTCTCTCATCCCTCTTCATCTTATCCCCTTCTTATTGTGTCATATGTTGTTAGAGGATGATGTACATATAATCTCTCCAAGCATAGGACACATAAATTGCTATTGACCGGCCTCAAAATAGGTGCGACTTCTATATAAGTCCACTTACGATTGCTTAACATAGCGCTAAATTTTGTCCCGATTCGAGAAATGATCATTTGTGGCCCAAACCCATGTTTATAAGCCCAAGTATGTTGATTTGAATCCTTTGATCCAATAACTTTGAGATTCATTGTTAGGAGGCTTTGGTCTTATCAATCCTCTAATGAATCTTCATAAACATTGGTCAAAGTGAATCACTTAAACATCATTGATCATTTATTGTTGCCTTGAGAATTTGAATGGATGATATACTTGACAAAAAGAAAATGAAACTTGTTGTTGAGAGGCTTTGGTTTTATCAATCTTCTAATGAGTTTCAAATGAAAGTTTCAAGATGGTCATTCAACTAACCTCTAATTTCTAACAATTGACTTTATTTTGTGCTTTTATTTTATGCTTTTACTTTAAGCACATTTATTTTAGCATTTACATTTCATGTTATTTTCATTTTTGCTCATTTGAGCATTTTTATTTTATGTCATTTTTATTTTTCTCATTTGAGCTTTTTCATTTCTTTTTTGAAGATACTTAATAATCAACTTGAACCCTAAAAAACTTTAATGTTACTTGGACTACTTGGTTACTATCCTTGGCATTATGGAAATTGTGGACTTCTTGGACTTAGGAGCAGAGACCTTAACTTACCTTGAGACCTTGTGACCTCAACTGTGATTTTGTCTAGAGTTCTTGGGGTTTACCCCAAGACATTAGGTTGTTTGTTTGTTTTGTGTGCAGGTTATTATGATTACATGCTATGTTTGTGATATGGAATTCATCTGTATATAGCTGTTACTCGGCCCAATTTTTGTGAAGAATTAATGCAATTGAAGCTTGGTTTCTTAAGAGGTTTAGTATATTTGCTTGCTTGTTTAAATCCAAAGGATGGAAATTCTATATTGACTCATTATGTCAAGTGTTGGCTTCTTCTTGGTTAGATGGTTATATTCCCCTAGCTTTTACTCTACGCCTTAGGATAGTCCCTTCATCTCCTCCCATCTTATTTAATTTCAAAAATATTCTCCCTCCTTTTGAAAACTCATCTTGTTTTTGATCTTGAACCGCTTTCATAGTAAACTCGGACTTATGTCCATGTATTTTCAAAATATTTTCTTAATCAAACTTTAATCAACTTAATAATACCTTGACATTTTTTTGAGAAGACTAAAAGTCAATCAATCTCATTCGAACCATTTTTCCACTTTGGCTTTTTACTTTAAAATTTTCTCAAAAGATTAGACTATTGTCAATCCTTGTAGTGATGTGAACTACTATACTTCTACGGTATATAGTAAAGTGAGATATTTTCCACTTGGGTGTTGAGCGAAGCTTTATTGATTTTTAAAATCCAAGCCATATCCTCCACTTTGAGATGACGCAAATTCTCCTTTCTCATGATTGTGGGTAGTAAGTGTGTTTTCCACTCAGATAAGACGATAATGTCTTGTCTCTTAAAATTAAACCAACACGCTTGTGTTTTGAATTTTTTAAAGGTGAACTACGTGTACCCTGATCCCCTATTGCACGGAAGGTGGTACGTGGCACTAAAGGTTCGCAACCACGGAGGGTGCAAAAATTGTAAAAAATATTTCTTTTCTCATCCCCCACAATCTATTTTTTATACAACTCTTATAGCCAAAAAACACAAATTTTCAAAGAGGTTCTTACGGAGTACCATATATGTTTATGGTGCTAATACCTTCCCTTTGCATAACCAACCCTCGAACTTAGATTCTCTCCCCCTCTTTTTGGGTTATTAGCTCTTTTCCCATTGTTTTGGAAACAATAAAGCGCGATGGAGATTTTTATTTGATCTATGTGAGTCAAGTCAATCCAATGGCCTAGTCTCAACATTTCTACCGCTACAATAATCATGTTTAAAAATAAATCAAACACACACATCTGAGCCACAACAACAGAAAAATGGAGTATTTGGATTATGTACGGGAATGTCATATCCAAATATGCAGAGAAAAAATAAATTCCCCCAGACAAACATAATGTCTCTTGGAGTAGGACAATACAACATAACTTCACATGGCTGGAACCATACAGACCCTATTAAGAACACAAATAATGACATCTGGTGGCTACATGTCACGATAACTTGTCTGACATCAAAAACTCATAAGAGGTACATAAATCTCCACAAGCCTGAGCAGCACACAAGCTTCATCAGGTCTGCACCAATGCAACAACAATCCATAGACAAGTACTTTACTCCCCCTGCTAGGCACACTCATACCATGTAGACTTAATCTTGGGTACTCCAGCTCCTTGAGAATACACACAAAATATCATGACACTTTGTATAGGTAAGAAGTCATGCACACTTGTTTTGAAGTTTCTCACATACTCCCAAACAACTGTATTCAGATATCTTACTCCACAAGATCCAAATTCACACAAACTCTTCTTGTAGTAGAAGACGCCACCTCCCTAACAAGCATTATGATTAGATTATACTATTTGACACCCTTTTCCTTCTTCATCAGCATCAGCATAGGCATATTCAATATCTAATGCAACAATATTAGCAACACCCTTATCCTAGTCAGCAGGGCCTTCACCTAGGATGATGTTACAACAATGTTTGAAACATGTTTCCCTAAAAAAATAGTAATTCAAAGACAAGGAGATTCCCTTTTCATAACAATAGTCAATAAAATATCACGATCTAATTAGTATGATGAGGAATTTATTGACAACAATAATAATATCAGTGATTGCTATAAGTCCTCATAGATATACATTCAAGGATTCTTCCAATGATATCCACCAACAATCATGATGTTACAACATTATGTAGGACATCAGCTTCTTATCACAGAACCTGATCACTTTGGCCATCATCCAACAATAGAGCTCCTTCTTGAGCTCTACAACTTCTGTAGAGAAAAATAAATTCTCTCAAAAAACAACCAACATAATTTCTTAGGACATTCCCAAGACACAAAAGCAACTCTAACACATTGTGGAACATAAATCAAAGGTAAAATCATAATGCTCCAAAACCCAACGCTTCCCACTGAATTCCAAGCCTACTACTTTCACCCAGGTTCAGAAAATGAATTGAACACAATGTCAAGATTTTTTGTTTGGCACCACAAAATCATCAGAGATAGACTAGCACAAGTTGTATGAGACCATGCAATCTTTGTCCAGACTTCAATTATGCAGCAACACATCAGAAAAATACCCAACTTTCGTCAAGGTATTTGAAATCAATTACATGCACCAACTCATCAAAGGAAATATTTCCTCATATTCCTTCCTTCACAACCTCCTTAAGAGGTACACACTGCAGATAGAACTCCTTTCTCACAACTGGTTAAGCAACAAAAGCACAAGTGAATTCTTCATCATAACATGTAGACATGAAAGATATCCATACCAGAGACCATTCTGGATTTGATCAGTGACTCAACTCTACAATCCACCATGATGAAAACACGCCACTTCTGAATATCATGGTGAGCAACAATCTTCACACACTAAACTTCCAAAGAAGTTCCAAACATAAACAATTCTATTTTTTGAAGAGGTACATACTGAGATGATGTTCCAACATCAGTTTAGACATCAATCTCAACCCCATGGATTTAACCATATTCTATGGCTTTGGTGACAACGCCCATGGAAATCCATACACATCCCTATCTAGAAGCTTCGTCTCATGAGCACAATGTCCAAACCTCATGTCTGACATCTTCACAGCAATCATCTACAATACCTAAAAAGGAGATTCCCTCTAGTAGATACCAGATTAACTGGATACAAACACCAAGGGATATACCCGCTTTCCTTTAGCTATGCAATCGTCACTTCAAGAAGATTCTAAAATGCACTTTAGTCCTTGCAAGAACTAGTGTTCGATCATGTGAAGATACCACAGAGACGGACCTTATGCCAAGGTAGGACCTTACTTGAGCATACATAAATACCAATGGTTATCTGTCACACCAAGGAGATTATATCAGGATGATACATCTCCATTATACACAACGCCTTCAGAGATAACACTCAACTGACATCACCGACTCCATAAGCCCTCCACTATGTCTGATTCAGTCTTGGAGGTCTATCATTCATGCTTCCATACAACATCCCACCTTGGATGTCAATTCTTCAACAAAACAAAAGTCTCATGCTCTCATATGCTTGATAGTGGTATCAAGTTTGAGTAAACAACCTCCATTATTCTTATGAACAAACACCAGTGAGGCATCTTGAAAAATTCCTACTTCAAGTCCCCTTCTCTGACTCATACACACAAATCTGGTTCCTTTGGTAAGAGGAATCTTCCAAATGTCAGAGATAATGTCCTCGACATTCAAACTTGACACCCATACATGTAGAATTTGGTTTAGATGTCTTCAACAAGTCTCTCCAAATAAAAAAAGCCCAGCCTCTGCACTCTGCCCCTGTTCAATCATCTTAGACCTGAAGAGTTAGATTGGCATGCCCGCCATTCGTAACTTGAAGGTAGAAGATAATTGAACACTTAAGTGCCCAGAAATTTGCACTAGCATGTGCAAGAGATATAACTGTAGGTTGATAATATCGGGAATAGGCTTAAAGATGCCATTTGGAAAGATGACGGAAAGTCATCGAATATGGGCTTATAGAGGCCATCCAAAGTAACTGTTGATAGAAATTAGACTAAGTCTACGCCTGACTTTGTCTTAGAAGATGTATTTGGAGTGAGTCTATGTCCGACTTGGTCCAAAAAGATAATTATAATAAATCTACGCTCGATTTAATCTGAACCAGAAGATGTCTACACCTGACTTCAACTGGAAGAAGTATTGGAAGGAGTCTACGCCTGAATTTTCCAAAGGAGCTTCAGAAGGAATCTACGCTTGATTTCGTCTGAATGATGTACTAGAAGATGTCTGCGCCCGACTTCAACTAGAAAAGGTGTTAGAAAGAGTCTATGCTCAAATTTTCCAAAGGAGTATCAGAATAAATCTACGCTCGATTTAATCTGAGCCAGAAGACATCTACGCCCGACTTCAACAGGAATAAGATGTTGGAAGGAGTCTACGCCCAAATTATCCAAAAGAGTTTCAGAAGGAATCTACGCTCGATTTTGTCTGAATGATATACTAAAAGATGTCTATGCCCGACTTCAACTAGAAAGTATGTTGGAAAGAGTCTACGACCAACTTTTCCGAAGGAGTATCATAATAAATCTACGCTCGATTTAATCTGAGACAGAAAAAGTCTACGCCCGACTTCAACTGGAAGAAGATGTTGGAAGGAGTCTACGCCCGACTTTTCCAAAAGAGTTTAAGAAGGAATCTACGCTCGATTTTGTCTGAATGATATACTAGAAGATGTCTACGCCCGACTTCAACTAGAAAATATGTTGGAAAGAGTCTACGCCCGACTTTTCTGAAGGAGTATCAGAATAAATCTACACTCGATTTAATCTGAGCCAGAAGATGTCTACGGCCAACTTCAACTAGAGGAATATGTTGGAAGGAGTCTACGCCTAACTTTTGCAAAGGAGCTTCAGAAGGAATCTACGATTGATTTTGTCTAAATGATGTACTAGAAGATGTCTACGCCCAACTTCAACTAGAAAATATGCCTCTTTGAGAATGACCCTTTGAGGAAATTGCTTAAGTATCCATTTGTCAGATGTAGCCTTTGAGAAGAATGTCTGGTCATATAGGTAGTTGATGATGTTTGTTTGTTGATTGATCTTTCCTGAAAAGGTAAAGAGTTAGATGTATGCAATGTCATGATGTATGAAATGTCTTGTGTAATGATATTCTCAAAATAAATGAGAGCGCGTTATATGCATTTTGTGTGCATATGCTATGCTGTTTGTAAATGATGTTTGGATGTGAAATGTTGTTAAAGTTTATTTGTAAACCCGTGCAACATCTTTATCTGGGAAAATAAATCCATGACCATTGCTGGGGATGAAGAGTATGCGTACTTTCGATCTTGATGGCTATTCCTGCTTTCTGTTTGAGGAAACTCTACTGGGGAATGTTAATTCCTGTTTGGGGAGGAGAGTCCAAGAACATTGGTTGTTTATTGCTCTATGTTGTACCCCAAAATTTTTCCTCCCATTTTCACTTAAGACATGCTTCTAGAGGTCCTCAATTGCTCAAGGTTGACCAAGAATTGATCAGACAAACTCTCATCCTAAGCAATGAACCTCTAATTAGGGTTTCACTTTTCATCAAGATGTGTAAGCTCCAAAGGTCACAAATGTCTGCCATGGTCCTAATATGCCTTCAAGATTGTCCATGACAAATTTCATGCATTCCACTACAAGTTTGCTAAGTCAATTGCTCAAATGCCTGAAAATCAATTGTACTAGGTCAAAAGTCAATTGGGGCCTATATACAGTCAAACTTCAAGATTTTTGGTCAACTTCAACATTTTTAAGTGATATTCATCATTTAATAAAGGTTTGATCATGATTCCTCAAGGAAAGTCCTCAGATCATCAAGAGTCAAGATTTGCTAAATTAGGGTTTCCTAGGAAAAGTCAATTGAACTTTGACATGGCATAAATTTCACATACTTCATCCATTTTTCCCCAACCAAAGCTAATTTTGTATGGAATCCAATTCCCTACAACTTCTTTTTTATCCTCAAGTTCAAGAAATGCACCATTTGAAAGATACAAGTTCATACATTACAAGTCATTTTCAAAAAGTCAACAAAAGACACTTTTTGTCAAGACAACTTACATCAAGATAATGTCTTAAAAATAAAAAATGATAAACATAGATATTGTAGAGGACATCTCGAGATTTCCAAAAAGTCAAAGAGCATCTCCAAAATATGCAAATTGAGAAAGTTATGGTTTGCACAAGTTGGGCAAATTTGTGAAAAATGCATGAAGTCAACTTTGAGCAAAAATTGCATTTTTAGGTTAATGGGCCTAACTTTTAGGGTTCAAACATGTTTATGACACACCCAAGGACCTCTAAACCTAATCATGAACTATTTTTGATTGTTATTTCTATTTATTTGAATTTTTATTCATTTAAATATGAATTAAATCAAATAAATTAAATAAAAATACAAAGAACAATGGGCCATGACATTTGGGTTTGATTTGATCTATTAGAAAGCCCATATTTTCGTGCAAGATACATCCAAATGGTCCAGGTTCATTGAACATTCAAAAAGAGACAAGGATCTTCAAAAATGGCAAGAACAAACTCAAAAAATGGAAAGTTTTCAATATATTTGATTTTTGTTTTATCATGGTTTGATTAATTGATTCCTTGCCATGTATGTTGCCTCATTCATATCTCTATATAAGCATAAGCAAACCATATGCAAAGGGGAAAGGAATTACTCTTCAAAAATCCCTTCAAAAGCTCTTCACAAAGCTCTCTCAAAATTCTCAAAATCGTTCAAAAGTTGTGAAAATTCAAAACCTGATCTTCAACTTTCCTCCATCTAATCTCGTGCCATCTTTATACTCCTGAGGTACCTAAGAGTCATTTCCATTCCTCACCTTGGCCTGGAGTGTGCCCGAGTCGTCCATACAAGTTGCATCGTTCGGTATAGTTTATTTAAATCTAATCTTGTTAATCTGCATTTATTAATCTATTTGACATTTTCATACATGTGTGTAGTCGTAAATAGAGCAGGTTAGACGTGAAGCATGTAAGTTTTGAGGCCTGGTTCATGAGATGCCATTCTCAACACCGATCAGAAGCTTGGCTTCCAAACACAAAATTCAGAGACCTTTGGCCAAAACTAACACCAGATTTCTTTATTTACTTCTTTTTATATTTACTTTTTTCAAAATCATTTTTATTTAATCATAAAATTAAAAAAAAATAGATTTAGGTTTTTTTATATATAATTTAATTTAATTTGTGCAAGTTAATTAATTATATTTTGATTTATTTCAAGTAATTTAAAATCAATTAGAACTTAGACTTAATCATTTCAAATCTTTTTCTCAATAATAAAAATCCAAAAAATGTTAGAATTAGTTTCCTTTTGATAAATTTTAATTGCATCTTATTTATTACTCTTTTCTTTATTTAGTTATTTTTTTTAATTTAAGTATTTTTCTTAATAAAAATGACAAAAAGGTGCTAAGTATGTAGAAATATTTTAGGACTTACCTCGCTTTCCATATTCGCGCACCCATTTTAAATTTCGTTCATTTTATATTTATGTAACTGTAAAAGGTTGTAATAGTTAAATTTAGGACTTTTTACTTTTTGTTTCCTCATTTGGACTTGTAAATACCCCCTCCTCTAAGCATTGTAATAGCGTAGAATTTACAATTCCCGCACTTTAAATTTCTGCAAGATATTAACTGTTAGTAGTTAGGCTTATATGGAAAGACTATAAACAAAGCGTTAACAAACTTAACACAAGACTAAAATAACTGGAAACCAACGCAATTTCACATATACACCTCTAGGGTACGCCCACTTTGGTTGCCTTTCGGAAAATAACAGTCATGTCTGTGATCGGTGGAAATAGAATTGACTGTTTTGAAATGCTGGTTCGCGAAATGTCGCGGTAAGCAAGAGTCGCCACCGTCTTTTATTTTCTCCAACAAGGAAAGGACAAAAGCACAACAAAATTCCTTTTCGAGATGTTTCTCAGTTCGGGAGGTAGATTATAGAAAGGGAAGGTGTTAGCACCCTTTCTATCCGTGGTTATCCACGGGCTCTTAGGTACTTGCTCACTATGTTTTCAAAAATTGTTTGCTTTTCTTGTGTTTGTGGGTTTTGAAAAAAGTTCATTTGAAAAATTTGTTTTAACTCTTCTATCAGTCCTCAAGAGTGTACGAAGTGTTTGTTTGAAAACTTTTATCAGAAAAATATAAGTGCGAAAAGTATTTTTGTTTTTTGAAAGAGCAAGTACCCATGAGAAATCTACCTACTCAAAAGAAATTAAGTTGTGTAAATGTCCTTTAGACAGTACTATCCCACTATTGAGGAGTAGGTAGCACCGTCGTTGGAGTTATTCGGGTCAATTCGATTATAGGGACATGTTTGGTCACCAAAGCAATAGTAGGACGCCTTAGCGGTAACCCTAATGTCCTAGATCCTTTTTTATCCAAGGCAACCGTTTCGAGGTAACTTGGATCTTTAGACAGGAGGGCGACCTCTAAAACACCCTATACTCAATGACCATGTCGAGGTAACCAAGTGAGGCGTACCCTAGGAGTGGCATGTGCGAGTGTGTCAGGATTCATTTTATATTATCTTTACACATGTATTATGGTGAGCTACGGGTTGATTTTATTTTCAAGCAAGTCTTGTCATGCATAGTTAACAGTTAATAATTATGCGGAAAGTAAATTGCGGAAAGTAAATCTACGCTATTACAAGGCGTCGGGTATTTACATCGCCAAAAACATAACCCTTGAAAAGTAAATTGCGAGAAAATAAAGAAAGCGATAAAAAGTCCTAATTATCTATTACATTCTCGGAGAAATTACATAAATATGATCAAAATAATGTGCGCGAAAAGAAATCGAATCGGAGAAGTCCTTAGGGTTTTGACCCTTTTTGAGAAAAGAATGAATTTTTGGTCCCTTTTTTTGTATTTAATTAAACCTAATTCTAAAACTAATTAATTAATTAAAAGAAATGTTTTTTAAGCTTTTTATGTTTTAATGAAAATAAAAGAAAAGAAATTAAAATTATCAAGAAAACCCTAATTCTAATTTATTTTATTTGTTATGAAAATAATTAAAGTTAACCTAATTAAAACAACTAAATTAATTAATTACATTTATTTACAAAATTAATAAATTAAAGGTGAAATTAATAATAATAATAATAAAAATATTTTAGTTTTCTGATTTTATTATGAAAATAATTAATTATGTTAGTTAAATAAATATAATAATAATAATTAATAAAATAATTAACTAAATAAATAGAAAATATAAAGGGAAAAAAAGAAAAAGAACCCAGGGGGGTGGTGGCCCATTATGGAGGTTAGAAAGCAATTCTGGCCCATTTGTACACAAGCCTGCTTTGACTTTGGAGACTATCTGCACGTGCATTAACCAGGTGTATGATGGTCATCCAGCTTTGGACCATTGGATCTGTGGCTGTGGCCACTTGGCACCTGGATGTTTGAGACGTATGGTGGAACGCCTTGGGCAACCTGCATGTGAACACATTGGAAAAAATAGAAACAAGGGTTTTGGGGGACCTGGGAATCGAACCCAGGTCCCAATGATCACCAGCCAGCACATCATCCACTAGGCCATCTGCACGCATTTGTTATTATAATAGGAAACAAATATAATATATAAAAATTAATAAATGCGCTGGACACACAAAAGCAAGCGCGCATTTTTTGAACTGTCCAATAGCATATCACCACGTCCTTCGTCTTCCTCATTTGCCTGTAAAAACATAGTTAGATAGCGGGGGTTTTTAACCCCCACAAAGCATGATGACGAAAAATAGCGAATAACCCTACAGGCTATATAAATATTTCGCGATAGTAGCTTTGTGTTCGTCTTGACCTAACGAATTCAGTCATAGGTCTTATGAGGCTCAATTTTTCCTGTATTAAGAAACCCCAAATTCCAAGCTCAGGAACCCTAGAATTCATCCATGGCAATTTATGATTCTGTGCATTATAAATCAATTAAACTATGCCAATAGCTTCATATGAGTTCAAGCAATGCAAAACAGTCAAAAAATCACGTTAAATGCTCATGAATTTAGAGTTACGATTCTGAAAATAATATGCAAACCGTGGGTCTGTTCTTGATGACTTCTTGAGCTTTAAGGCCTGGTTTTGATTGCTACACGTTCCTCACACTCCCTGCAATGTGTTAGAATCCACAAAAGCCTTTGAATCGTGCTAGAATATGGAAATCAGTTTTGCAATTTTCTTTGAAAATTTCAATATGGCTATGGCTTTTTTGCAGCAGCTTTCACGTCTGCATGAGTAGGGTTTGATCTTGTATATATAGTAGAGTGAAACTAGGTCAAATCTTTGCCAAGAAATCCATGGAATTGATGTTTCAATATTTGATTTGCAATCATATATTTTTGAATCTTTTTGATTGGAAAAACTTGCCAAACTTGGAGATTCTTGTCCCTTGGATTTGCACACGAAATTGCCAGCATATATTGACCACTTTTGCTTCACAATAGATTGAGAAATCATATCTTGATATTTCCTACAATTTAAATTAATTAAATGAATTAAAATTGATTAAAAATCTAATTAATTAATAGAAAATAAGAAAATAAATCAATTTAAGCTTGATGGGCCGTGCATAGGCCATGGATAAAGTTTCAAGAAGAAATTTGAGGCCCATTAGCAAAAATAAAATGTTTTGAGCAAAGTTGACTTTTGCAAATTCACAAACATTTCCCAACTTCTCCAATGCATATCTTGCTCAATTTTGATCATATGAACATGTTCTTGGACATTTTGGAAAGGTCTTGAAGTCCTCTAACCAATGCCTTTGGTCCCATGTCATTTGGATTTACCAATCTCAAGTTATGGTCTTTGACTTAAAGTTCACTTTTGTTGACTTTTGAAATTGACCTATAATGTAGAAATTGATAACTTTTTGTGAGAGCATTTATTGGACTTGGAATGTGAAGATGGGTTGTATTAAATGTCATCCCCTTCAAAATGAGCATTAGATGGGATTTTTCTGATGAACCATGAAAAAGTTATGCCTTGGTCAAAATACAGTTGACTTTTCTGCTTTCCAAAAATAGTAACTTCTTGCATCTTGATGATTTTTGAGCCATGCTTGTGAAATCATGATCAAGACTTGATCAAATGATGATTGTGGACTCAAAATAAGATGTTGACCAAAAATTCTGACTTTTGACTGTAAATTGACCATTTTGCCCCTGCAGTTGACTGTAGATCAAATAGGGCTTTTGACTGTGCAAATTGGCATTGTGAATCTTGAAACTTGACATGTAGATGCTTGACAATGTATATAGGCCCATGAGACTTGATTGAGCCATTGAAAACCTCAAATTCCATGAAAGAACCAAAACCCTAATTTTGACTAGCTTAGGAGGCATTTTGACTGTGCAACCCTTGAGAAATCTTGAATCATTTAGAGGTGATTCTTGATAAACTTTGAAGAATATGGGAGGGAAAATTTTGGGGTACAACAGTTTCCCCTGTTCAATCTTCTTAAACCTGAGGATGTAGATTGGCTTGCGTGCCTTTCGTGATCCGAAGGTGGAAGATGATTGAACACTAGAGTGCCCAGAAATTTGCACTAACATAGTGTAATATCAGCAATTTGATGTCAGGAATGGGCTTATGGATGCCATTTGGAGGGATGATGGATAGGAGGATGGGCTTATAGATGCCATCTGGAGATGTGACAGAATTGTGACTTGGTAGGTTGAAAGAAGGAACCTGTGCAGGGTTGCCTGATGATGAGCTCGTGTAAAACTGCATCTTGGAAAGAAGGAAACCTGTGTAGGGTTGACTGATGATGAGCCTGTGTGAAATTGCATCTTTGAAGGAAGGAAAACTGTGTAGGGTTGACTGATGATGAGTCCGTGTGAAACTGCATCTTTGAGAAGGAACCGGTGTAAGGTTATTTTGATGATGAGTCCGTGTAAAACTGCATCTGGAAAGAGAAAGGGAACCGGTGTAGGGTCGCCTCATGATGAGTCTGTGTAAAACTGCATCCTGGAAGGAAGAGAACCGGTGTAGGGTTTCTTAATGATGAGTCCGTGTAGAACTTCATCTTTGGGAAGAGAGAACCTGTGTAGGGTTTCTTGGTGACGAGTCCGTGTAAAACTTCATCTTTGGAAAGAGAGAACCTGTGTAGGGTTTTTTGATGACGAGTCCGTGTAAAACTTCATCTTTGGAAAGAGAGAACCTGTGTAGGGTTTCTTGGTGACGAGTCCGTGTAAAACTACGTCTGGAGAGAGAGAACCTGTGTAGGGTTTCTTTGGGATAAGTTCGTGCGAAACTTCTGGAGGAACCGGGGTAAGGTTATTTTGAGATAAGTTCGTGCGAAACTTCTGGAGGAACCGGGGTAAGGTTACTGTGAGATAAGTTCTTGTGAAACTTCAGGATGAACTGGGGTAAGGTTATCTTGACGATGAGTTCGTGTAAAACTTTGTCTTGGAATTGGGAAGGAACCGATGTAGGGTTACTTTATGATGAGCCCGTGTAAAACTTCATCTAAAATAGAAGGAACCTGTGTAGGGTTGCTTCATGATGATTCCGTGTAAAACTTCATCTGAAATTAAGAAGGAACCGGTGTAGGGTTTCCTGATAATGAGTTAGTGTAAAACTTCATCTGAAATTGAGAAGGAACCGGTGTAGGGTTTCCTGATGATGAGTCAGTGTAAAACTTCATCTGAAAGGGAGAAGGAACCGGTGTAGGGTTTCCTGATGATGAGTCCGTCTAAAACTTCATCTGAAATTGAGAAGGAACCGGTGTAGGGTCGCTTCATGATGGTCAAGTAGATAATTGTCCTGTCTGGTTTCAGGGATTAACCTACGATCAATCGTCCACAGAATTTTCCTGGCTTATTACAGATATTAATTTGGGACTTGGAAAGGTTGATGGTAATCATCTTTTGATTGACCTTTTCCTGAAAAGGCAAAACATTAGTTGCATGCAATGTCATGATGAATGAAATGCATGATGTCATGACGTTCTCAAAATAAATGAGATTGTGTCGTATGCACTTTATCATGTATGAAGATAGGAGGTATGAAATGCGAAATGTTTATGAATGTATTTTTGTCTGGGAAAATAAATCCTTGACAAATGCCAAGAAGTTTGTTGAATCCTGGGCTGATGTTGAAGAGTAGAGTTCTTCGTTTCCGCTGGGGATGATGAACGAAGATGATTGCAAGAATAAACCGGTAGGAGAAGATGACTCCGTTGGGGAATAAACCCGATGGAGAGACTCTGTGGGGAATTACTCTGTGGGAAAAGATGCTTTGCAGAGATTTTAACGATAATTCCGCTGGGGATTCCGTTGATAAGCTCTGTTGGGGAATTTGATGAACTCCGCTGGGGATAGGAAGAACTTCGCCGGGGACGATCTTTCTGTTGCAATTTGCTGAGGATAACCCAGTTAGATTCTGGTGGGGATAACCTCTGAATATGGCTAAGGAGATGCATTTGTACTCTGCAGGGGACAAGCTTCCAGAATCTACTGGGGAGATTGATTGATGACTTGCAGGGGATACTGTGCCTTTTTAGGGTTGATGGGAGACCAACTCTGCTTGGGGAGAGTATTGCTGAATCTTTCCTTACTCTGCGGGGAGTGAAGGTATCTTGGTCATGTTCTTCAGCTGAATCTACCTTGTACCTGGAGGACAGAGCAGCTTGTATAGTTCAGACAATTTTATTGCCCCAACTTCTATGGGAGAAGGAAGCCTATGAGGTGCTTGATAACTGCCGATTTGACAAATCCTCTTCTGGTAGGCAAGTGACGAGATGACATAGTCATACGCTTTGATCCCTAATTTTTGCCTGGACCGCCCTTTCGGGTTTTCAGTCCCCCGGGATACCCATTTTTGCCCAAGCTGCCTTTTCAGGTTTTCGACTTGCCGGGTGTACAGATTCTTTCATTTTTTTTATCCCTTATTTTTGCCCGAGCCCTTTTGGTTCCCCGGGAAACCCTTATTTTTGCCTAGGCCAGTCGACCTAGCGGGTCTTTGATTATGCGTAGTATTTTTTCGAATATGTCCATGCTATCAGGATGTAGGGAGTTGTCACTGTCAGTAGTGTTGTGTGGCCATACTACCAGAAGATGTTTGATCGTGCAAGATTCGTCGCTGGAATTCATGCCCAATGCCCCAAGTGATTTAGACGGAGATCTGCCCCTGGCTATTTGGCATTTTGAGAGATTCCTTGAATCTTGACTGGACTGCCCCAGATGATGGACAATGATCATGCCTGCCCCTTGGTTGGACGTGTTTTTTCCATTTGAGATGACTCTTTTTGTTGAGAAAGTTTTTTTTTGTTCATTTGATATTCGTCGTGCGAATTTCTCAGCTGTTGAACAAATAGTCATATGCAAACAATGTTATTTTAAGAATGCAAAGCTTATGCCTGTCTTGAAGTTTTTTTTTTTTTTGAAAATGCATTTTTTAATAAAACAAGTGAATTTTTGTAAAATGTGATGTCAACTCAGGATTTTACAGCAAGCCCTACAGGAGTCAGGATACCTTTATAACAGTATGCTTTCGAACTAACCCATGCTTCAGCTAGGACTTTTAAGGGTTATAACGTGGCCTGGTTCACGGTTTAAGAAACAAAGGATAAAGGCTCAAAATTTATTTGTACCCACCTGCTCTTCGTGATGTTCTTCGATCCTAAACTCAGCTAATCGTGCATTAGATCTTGTTTGAATCCTTGCTCTGCTATTTCGGTGATGGTTCGGACATTGACAGTTTATTTTTAATAGGCAGTCATTTTTTTTTGTTGAGGGTTTGTATGACCTCTTTCTTTTCGATTTTATTATCCCTGTCTTTTTGCCTGAACTGTTTCTTTTGTGATTACAGTCAGCGAGATACCCCCGTTTTTTGTAAGTCTCCTTCATAGGTTTTGACTTGATGGGCTTTTGTTTTTGAAAGATAACGACTGCCTGTCTTGACAATTATAGGGAACCATCACTGTCTTTTGTTTTGGAAGGACTCCTTTGATGTCATTCATTGTGCACTTGGATCAACTGAGAAAACTACCCTGCCCCAGGTTATGATTAAGGGTTTTAATTTTTGTGAAAAGAAAAACTCCAACTTCTTTGGCTCAAAGGGGTTAACGAGGGATTATCTTCCTTATAACTCCAGTGTTTAGGATTTGAAACAATGCCTATACCTCATCAGCGGGGTCTGTTCAAAAGCATACTGTAAAGATCATGGTATCATTTTCGTCATCCTCCCTCAAAAGGCTTAGAATTTTTTTTAATCGAGAGTTGAACATCAAAAATGGAAGCAATTTTAAGCATAGTGAAAACAATTAATTCAAAACAGACATGTGTAATGCATTAAGGAAATAAAAGAGTTTGACATAATAATTGTTTGAGTAAGCAAAGAAAAATACAATTTCAGAATTTAAATGAACAAAAGTCTCTCAATCCTAGCCATGTTTTGGCAAGGGAGCAGTGATCACATTGGGAGTCTCAGAAGGCTCGAATTTGATCTCCTTAGCATCAATCATATTCTGGATCTTGTATTTCAATGCCCAACAATCATCAGTATCGTGCCCCGGGCTACCGGAATGGTAAGCGCACCTTGCATCTGGATTGTAGTTTAGAGAAGAAGTCTTAGGGTTCGCAGGAGGGTTTATCACCGCAATCAGGTTCATCTTCAACATGTGCTGCAATGCTTGTGACAATGTCATGTTGATGTTGGTGAACTGTCTCTTAGGCTCGTCCAACCTTCGCTGATTTCCCTTTTGCTGTTGTCGGTGTGACGCAGAACCAGAGATCAAGACCGCCCTTACGTGTTGGTCATGACGACTCTTTTGACTGTACACAGCATTGGACTCTTTCTTCCCACTGTAAGGCTTTTTATGAGCATCCGAAGGTGTAGCTTCTTGAATCTTCCTACTTTTGATGCCAGCTTCAATTCTCTCCCCAGTCAAGATCAGATCTGTAAACCCAGCAGAAGAATTTCCAATCAGATGGTTGAAGAACGGACCAGACAGGGTCCCCAAGAACATATCAACAAGATCACGGTCAGTCAAAGGTGGCTGCACCCTTCCAGCCAGGTCTCTCCACTTTTGAGCGTACTCCTTAAATCCTTCACCCGTCCCTAGTGACATACCCTGGAGTTGGGTACGCGTAGGAGCGAGGTCGGAATTATACTGATACTGCTTATAAAATGCAGTAGCCAAGTCCTCCCAGTTACGAATACTGGCTCCATCCAGCTGATAGAACCATTCGAGTTGAGTCCCTGAAAGACTATCCTGGAAGAAATGGATCCACAAATTCTTGTCAGCTGTATAAGGTTGGATCTTCCTTACATACGATCGGAGGTGCAGCTTAGGACAGGAAGCTCCGTCGTACTTTGCAAAAGCAGGTGCCTTGAACTTATGTGGGATCACCACCCCAGAGGATAAGCCTAGGTCTCCAAAGTCCAACCCGGGCACATGTTGAATCTCCATAGCACTTAAGCGGTCCTCCAGCTGTTTGTACCTGTCCTCAGCAGGAGGGTACTGTTCATCATTATAATCTGTCTCGTTGTCGGAGACCACGGGACTAGGAACCCTTCTCTCTTGGGGACTGTCTTTCCCTACAGAGGAAGTAGTCAGATCTACCTCATTCTGTAGTCCGTTCCCGAATCTGCGTCCAGTGTTGAACAACACAATCCTCTTCTTCTTCTACTTCAGAATCAGAGTCTTCAACTCCTGTTGACCCTGGGCTAGGCTCATAACCAACTCCTGGAACTGGGCATTCTGGGCCTGGAGGGCCTTGATAGCTTTTTCGGCGGAAGGTTCAGTAGACATGATGATTGCTGAAATAAACAGCGAAGAAGGTAAGAGACCTGTAATGATACCTGTAATGCAATGATATGTATGATATATGTATGCAATGTTTTCAAGGATCTCGCGGGGTAAACAAGAAAATTGTTAGAATTTGAATTTGGTAGCTTGATTGAAGGAACTTCATGTTGCTGAGAGTCCTTCTTCAAGAGTCAAAGCTCACCATATCGAGTGGGTCATAGCCCCTGACTCAAGTCATCATATTTTGATCTCTGGACAACTTTGGCTAGAGGAAAATAAATCCCCTTTGCCCCTTGCTAGACATTTGGTCCATCATGACCTGCGTCACAAACCCTTGAGATCCTTGAAATGGTTAAGGAAATGCTATGGTATGATGGTATGATGTTATGCTATGCATGGAGTGATGTAAGTAAACCCTGTTATAAGCCCAGATTAAGGACTGTAAACAAAACCTGCAAGGAACTCATGTTGTCAGATAACAAGAATGTGCAAGTAGTTCAAGTTTGAAGGCACACAAGTCACACAAAAGAGCCCTTAGATTTCAGGCTGGCATGAAGTTTAGGTACTACCCTCTTTCAGTTTCAGTTGGTTAAGACCTGTCCTAAAAATAGTAACCGGGTTCTAGAGGATCTCAATATCACTGACTACCCTCAATCGGTCATAACTCCAGCTTCGCAATCTTTTCTTGCGGCCGGAACCATCGCAAGAGTTTAGCCTCAATGAGTGTAGCATACTGCTACTGTTCTATGGCCAAGTTGGGTCAATTTAAGGTTCTAAGGTCGGTTGGTGCTTAATGACTCCTCAGAAGACCCATATTCTCCTCGTTCCAACACAAGGGATATCGGTACAGACCAAGGTGTCACACCAACGTAGCTACTGCTTCACCCGTGTCGGTCTATGCCGGACAGGTCCCTCACAGTTTATTGCTACCTAAAGGGTATTCCCCAGATCCGGGTTAGGATCTATGAAACTCCGATGCAAGCCCACAAATGTAAAAGCAAACAAGGCATACAATTGAAAACATAGAATGATCTAATCCTAAGGTACACCTCACTTATAACATATCCCCAGCAGAGTCGCCAGTTCTGTGATCGGTGGAAATAGAACTGACTGTTTTGAAATGCTGGTTCGCAAAATGTCACGGTAAGCAAGAGTCGCCACCGTCTTTTATTTTCTCCAACAAGGAAAGGACAAAAGCACAGCAAAATTCCTTTTCGAGATGTTTCTTGGTTCGGGAGGTAGATTATAGAAAGGGAAGGTGTTAGCACCCTTTCTATCCGTGGTTATCCACGGGCTCTTAGGTACTTGCTCACTATGTTTTCAAAAATTGTTTGCTTTTATTGTGTTTGTGGGTTTTGAAAAAAGTTCGTTTGAAAACTTTGTTTTAACTCTTGTATCAGTCCTCAAGAGTGTACGAAGTGTTTGTTTGAAAAATTTTGTCAGAAAAGTGTAAGTGCGAAAAGTATTTTTGTTTTTTGAAAGAGCAAGTACCCATGAGAAATCTACCTACTCAAAAGAAATTAAGCTGTGTAAATGTCCTTTAGACAGTACTATCCCACTATTGAGGAGTAGGTAGCACCGTCGTTGGAGTTATTCGGGTCAATTCGATTATAGGGACATGTGTGGTCACCAAAGCAATAGTAGGACGCCTTAGCGGTAACCCTAATGTCCTAGATCCTTTTTTATCCGAGGCAACCGTTTCGAGGCAACCGTTTCGAGGCAACTTGGATCTTTAGACAGGAGGGCGACCTCTAAAACACCCTATACTCAATGACCACGTCGAGGCAACCAAGTGAGGCGTACCCTAGGAGTGGCATGTGCGAGTGTGTCAGGATTCAGTTTATATTATCTTTACACATGTATTATGGTGAGCTACGGGTTGATTTTATTTTCAAGCAAGTCTTGTCATGCATAGTTAACAGTTAATAATTGTGCGGGAAGTAAATTGCGGAAAGTAAATCTACGCTATTACAAGGCGTCGGGTATTTACATCGCCAAAAACATAACCCTTGAAAAGTAAATTGCGAGAAAATAAAGAAAGCGATAAAAAGTCCTAATTATCTATTACATTCTCGGAGCAATTACATAAATATGATCAAAATAATGTGCGCGAAAAGAAATCGAATCGGAGAAGTCCTTAGGGTTTTAACCCTTTTTGAGAAAAGAATGAATTTTTGGTCCCTTTTTTTGTATTTAATTAAACCTAATTCTAAAACTAATTAATTAATTAAAAGAAATGTTTTTAAGCTTTTTATGTTTTAATGAAAATAAAAGAAAATAAATTAAAATTATCAAGAAAACCCTAATTCTAATTTATTTTATTTGTTATGAAAATAATTAAAGTTAACCTAATTAAAACAACTAAATTAATTAATTACATTTATTTACAAAATTAAAAAATTAAAGGTGAAATTAATAATAATAATAATATTTTAGTTTTCTGATTTTATTATGAAAATAATTAATTATGTTAGTTAAATAAATATAATAATAATAATTAATAAAATAATTAACTAAATAAATAGAAAATATAAAGGGAAAAAAGAAAAAGAACCCAGGGGGTGCTGGCCCATTATGGAGGTTAGAAAGCAATTCTGGCCCATTTGTACACAAGCCTGCTTTGACTTTGGAGACTATCTGCACGTGCATTGACCAGGTGTATGATGGTCATCCAGCTTTGGACCATTGGATCTGTGACTGTGGCCACTTGGCGCCTGGATGTTTGAGACGTATGGTGGAACGCCTTGGGCAACCTGCATGTGAACACATTGGAAAAAATAGAAACAAGGGTTTTGGGGTCCTAGAAATCGAACCCAGGTCCCAATGATCACCAGCCAGCGCATCATCCACTAGGCCATCTGCACACATTTGTTATTATAATAGGAAACAAATATAATATATAAAAATTAATAAATGCGCTGGACACACAAAAGCAAGCGCGCGCTTTTTGAACAATCCAATAACATATCACCACCTCCTTCGTCTTCCTCATTTGCCTGTAAAAACATAGTTAGATAGCGGGGGTTTTTAACCCCCACAAAGCATGATGACGAAAAATAGTGAATAGCCCTACAGGCTATATAAATATTTCGCGATGGTAGCTTTGTGTTCGTCTTGACCTAACGAATTCAGTCATGGGTCTTACGAGGCTCAATTTTTCCTGTATTAAGAATCCCCAAATCCCAAGCTCAGGAACCCTAGAATTCATCCATGGCAATTTATGATTCTGTGCATTATAAATCAATTAAACTATGCCAATAGCTTCATATGAGTTCAAGCAATGCAAAACAGTCAAAAAATCACGTTAAATGCTCATGAATTTAGAGTTACGATTCTGAAAATAATATGCAAACTGTGGGTCTGTTCTTGATGACTTCTTGAGCTTTAAGGCCTGGTTTTGATTGCTACACGTTCCTCACACTCCCTGCAATGTGTTAGAATCCACAAAAGCCTTTGAATCGTGCTAGAATATGGAAATCAGTTTTGCAATTTTCTTTGAAAATTTCAATATGGCTATGGCTTTTTTGCAGCAGCTTTCACGTCTGCATGAGTAGGGTTTGATCTTGTATATATAGTAGAGTGAAACTAGGTCAAATCTTTGCCAAGAAATCCATGGAATTGATGTTTCAATATTTGATTTGCAATCATATATTTTTGAATCTTTTTGATTGGAAAAACTTGCCAAACTTGGAGATTCTTGTCCCTTGGATTTGCACACGAAATTGCCAGCATATATTGACCACTTTTGCTTCACAAAAGATTGAGAAATCATATCTTGATATTTCCTACAATTTAAATTAATTAAATGAATTAAAATTGATTAAAAATCTAATTAATAAATGGAAAATAAGAAAATAAATCAATTTAAGCTTGATGGGCCGTGCATAGGCCATGGATAAAGTTTCAAGAAGAAATTTGAGGCCCATTAGCAAAAACAAAGTGTTTTGAGCAAAGTTGACTTTTGCAAATTCACAAAAATTTCCCAACTTCTCCAATGCATATCTTGCTCAATTTTGATCATATGAACATGTTCTTGGACATTTTGGAAAGGTCTTGAAGTCCTCTAACCAATTCCTTTGGTCCCATGTCATTTGGATTTACAAATATCAAGTTATGGTCTTTGACTTAAAGTGCACTTTTGTTGACTTTTGAAATTGATCTATAATGTAGAAATTGATAACTTTTTGTGAGAGCATTTCTTGGACTTGGAATGTGAAGATGAGTTGTAGGAAATTTCATCCCCTTCAAAATGAGCATTGGATGGGATTTTTCTGATGAACCATGAAAAATTTATGCCTTGGTCAAAATACAGTTGACTTTTCTGCTGTCCAAAAATAGTAACTTCTTGCATCTTGATGATTTTTGAGCCATGCTTGTGAAATCATGATCAAGACTTGATCAAATGATGATTGTGGACTCAAAATAAGATGTTGACCAAAAATTTTGACTTTTGACTGTAAAATGACCATTTTGCCCATGTAGTTGACTGTAGATCAAATAGGGTTTTTGACTGTGCAAATTGGCATTGTGAATCTTGAAACTTGACATGTAGATGCTTGAAAATGTATATAGGCCCATGAGACTTGATTGAGCCATTGAAAACCTCAAATTCCATGAAAGAACCAAAACCCTAATTTTGACTAGCTTAGGAGGCATTTGGACTGTGCAACCCTTGAGAAATCTTGAATCATTTAGAGGTGATTCTTGATAAACTTTGAAGAATATGGGAGGGAAAATTTTGGGGTACAACAATGTCCCTCGAGAATAGGGACGCTTTAGCAAAGACCCTTTGAATCAAAATATCATAAGTCCCTCGATGACCTTACAATGTTGCCTTTCGGTAAATGATCTAGTCCCTTAAGCAAAATTGCTAAAGCGTCTCTACATGTTGCCTTTATAACTGTATGTCCCTTCGAATGTCCCTCAAACATCCAACGATAGGGCTACCTACTCACTAATAGTAGGATATCACTGTCTAAAGGATAGGAGGAAAAGAACAAATCTTTCGAGTATAAGTAGATAGTTCCTAGATGCTATGCTCAAAACAATTTTTTTTTCACGAAACACTTTTAAAAAACATTTTCAAAAAAATGCTTTATCAACACTCTTGAGGACTGACATAAGAGTTATCATAAAGCAAACTTCCGCACTAATGCATTTCAAAATACTTTTCAAAAATACACGAAAACACAAGGTATTTCAAAGATGAGCTAAGCATTTAAGAGCTCGTAGAAAACTACGGATGGAAAGGATTATAACACCTTCCCTTTCCATAACCTACCCCCCTTACTCAGAAAACTCTCGAAAGGTCTTTTTCTGTTCTTTTCACCCTTTCCTTTGTTGGATAAAAGAAAATTCGACGGCGACTCTTGCTTACCGCAACATTTGCGAGCACAAATGCAAAACCAGTATAAATAGTCAGTTCTTCCACCGTATCACAGAACTGGCGACTCTGTTGGAGATTTACAAAAAGTGGGGTTACCTTAGAGTTAGTTCATTATTTAACTGCTTTATGTGCTTTGATTGCTTTAATTTTGAGGGCTTTGTTTGGGTTACTATAGATCCTACCTCCGGATCTACGACACCTTTTAGGTAAGTAGCAATAGATCATGGAAACTATGCGGGATATACCTACACGGTTGAAGCGATAGCTACGTTGATGTGACACTTTATTTAGTACCCGCGACACGGTGGTAGAACCGACAATTATACTGGTTTGCGTTTTTTGTTCGCAAATGTCGCGGTAAGCAAGAGTCGGCACCGACTTTTATTTCATCTAACTAAGGAAAGGAAAAAGAACAAAAAAACTTTTTTCGAGTGTTTCTGAGTACGGGGGGTAGATTATAGAAAGGGAAGGTGTTAGCACCCTTTCTATCCATGGTTTTCCATGGGCTCTTAGGTACTTTCTCATTTTGAAATTGCTCATGTGTGTTTGTTTTGAAAAGCTTTGAAAATGCCTTAGTGCGGCGTTTCACTTTATGGTAACCCTCGTATCAGTTCTCAAGGGTGTGATAAAGTGTTTTGAAAACATTGTTTGAAAAGTGTTTGAAAGTGTCAGTGTGAAAAATTGTTTGTTTTTAGAAAGTACTTAAAAGTTTCTACCTACTCGGAAAAAAAGGCTGTTCATTTTCTTATTTCCTTTAGACAATGCTATCCTACTATTAAGGAGCGGGTAGCTCCATCGTTAGAGTTTAAGGGACATTCGAGGTAACATCTCATTCCAGTCTTTGTATGTGACTTTCATTTTCTGTATGATCTTTTTAATGTTTTTATTTGCAGCTTCGACATCACCATTCATCTTCGGCCGGTAGGGAGAAGAATTGTGATGCTGAATCTTGAATTGCTCGCACAATGCGGTGATCATGGTGTTGTTGATATTTGTACCATTGTCAGTGATAATCCTTTGCGGGATACCGTACCGGAAAATAAAGTTTTGTTTGATGAAACGGGAAACAACATTCTTGGTAACGGAAGCGAAGGAAGCTGCCTCCACCCATTTTGTAAAATAGTCAATGGCCACTAGGATGAAGCGGTATCCATTGGAGGATGTCGGCTTGATTTCCCCAATCATATCAATCCCCCACATAGGAAAGGGCCAAGGAGCCGTCAAGACATTCAGAGGAACCGGGGGTACGTGCACCTTGTCAGCATAAATCTGACACTTATGGCAGGTTCGAGAGTGTTGATAGCAATCTTTCTTCCATGGTAGACCAGTAATAGCCTGGCCGTAGGATTTTCTTTTCCATCGTATGCCCGCTGAAATGGGTGCCAAAAGTGCCTTTATGCAATTCAGCCATGATCCTTTCAGCTTCATCTTTATCTACGCACCGAAGTAACACAGAGTCATGATTGTGTTTGTACAGGATGCCATTACTAAGGAATAATTTAGCAGAGAATCTCCTTAAGAACTTCTTATCATTGATTGAAGCTCCTTCTGGATATTCTTGAGGCTCGAGATACTTCTTGACTTCGTGAAACCAACGCTGGTCCACTACTTCTTTAGTATTAATCTCGTGACAGTGTGCTGGCTCATCCATTCGTTCAATGGTGATCTGGGGAGCCTCGTTATCCCAATTAAGTTTAAACATAGATGACATTATGGCTAGAGCGTCTACTAGCTGATTTTCTTCTCGCGGGAAATCCTTGAATGTAATCTTCTCAAAATGTGGTAGCAATGTCAAAACACGTTCTTTGTAAGGGATAAGGTTTGGGTGTTTGGTGTCCCATTCCCCTTTGATTTGACTGATGACCAAAGCTGAGTCTCCGAATACATCCAAGGATTTGATCCCCAAGTATATGGAAGCTTTGAGACCGAAGATGCACGCTTCCTACTCCACCATGTTGTTTGTACAATTTAAGTAAAGTCTGGCAGTAAAGAGAGTATGACACCCTTCCAGATATATGAGCATAAAACTGATACCATTGCCAAGTGCATTGGATGCCCCATTAAAAAACAGGGTCCATCAGGATCCTTGTTCAGGTCTGTCATATGGCCTGAATTCTTCACAGTTGTATAATGTCATGATGTCTTCATCCGGGAATTCGAACTTCATGGACTTGTAGTCTTCCACAACTTGGTGAGCGAGGTGATCAGCCAGTATACTGCCCTTTATAGCTTTTTGGGTAGTATACTGTATGTCGTACCCTGTTAGTATCATCTGCCATCTCGCTATTCTCCTAGAAAGAGTAGGTTTCTCGAAGATGTATTTTATCGGATCCATTTTAGATATCAACAAGGTAGTATGAGTTAGCATATACTGTCTTAGCCGGCGAGCAGCCCATGCCAGAGCGCATCAAGTTTTCTCGAGCAGTGAATATCTTGTTTCACAGTCGGTAAAATTTGTACTCAGGTAGTAAATAGCGTGCTCTTTTCGGCCAGACTCGTCATGCTGCCCTAATACACACCCCATTGAATTTTCTAAAACAGTCAGATACATTATCAATGGTCTTCCCTCTACTGGTGGCATCAACACAGGAGGCTCTTGTAAGTATTCTTTGATTTTGTCAAAAGCAACTTGGCATTCACATTCCATTTGACTACTTGATCTTTCTTCAATAGTTTGAAGATTGGCTCACTAGTAGCTGTCAGGTGAGAAATTAATCTGGCAATATAGTTCAAACGTCCCAAGAATCCTCTGACTTCCTTTTCAGTACGAGGAGCAGGCATCTCTTGTATCACTTTAACTTTTGCAGGATCGACCTCGATACCTTTGTTGCTGACAATAAAGCCTAGGATTTTACCAGAACGTACCCCAAATGTGCATTTGTTTGGATTCAACCTCAGCTTGTACTTATTTAGTCTCTCAAACAGTTTTTATAAGTGATCAAGATTCTCTTCCTCTGTCTGAGATCTAGCTATCATATCGTCCACATAGACCTCTATTTCGTGATGTATCATATCATGAAATAAAGCTACCATGGCACGCTGATAGGTTTCCCCTGCGTTCTTCAGTCCGAATGGCATTACCTTATAGCATAATGTGCCCCATTGTGTGACAAATGTTGTTTTCTCCATGTCCTCAGGCGCCATTTTGATTTGGTTGTAACCTGAGAATCCGTCCATGAAGGAAAACACTTTGTGTTGTGTCGTATTGTCAACTAGGATATCAATGTAGGGGAGTGTAAAATCATCCTTAGGGCTCGCCCTATTCAAATCTCTGTAGTCCACACATATTCGCACTTTGCCGTCTTTTTTGGGTACGGGAACAATGTTGGCAACCCATTGAGGGTAAGAGGTGACAACCAAGAATCCAACATTGAATTTCTTTATGACCTCTGCTTTAATCTTTTCTGACATATCAGGTCTCATGCGGCGAACCTTTTGCTTTATTGGTGGACAATCCTCTCTTGTAGGCAGACGATGTACCACAATGTCTGCATCAAGTCCCGACATGTCTTCATATGACCAAGCAAAGAATTCAACATAATCGTGTAATAGTTGAATCAGACGCTCCTTGAAACTGGGTTCCAAATTGGTGCCCACCTTAACCTCTTTTTTGTCCTCTTCGGTACCTAGGTTGATTGTATCCACGAGTTCCTCGTGAGCCTGATTGGTTCTCTCTTCTTGTTTTAGCAGTCTGGAAAGTTCCCCTGGTACTTCACAATCTTCCTCACCTTTGTCTTTGGCTTGGTAGATTAGATTCTCAGAGTCGCAAAAGGCCATAGCAGTATCGTCACCCATGGGATCCCGAATGGATGTATACCTGCATTGTGAGTGTGGATGTGTGTAAGGGTATAACTATCTTTGAAAGAAAGTAAAATGTAAAAGAAAAACAATGAGCACAAAATTTTGTATGCGAAAACGTTCATGTTTCATTGATGTCATATGAAAATGAGATAATAACCCTTACAAATGGACCATTGTGCCTCGGGTAAGACACAAGGTTTTAAGAGTGCGAATTGTTTCAATATTACAGATCCAACAAAATGTAAAGACAGATTACTGTGGGATAAAAGTGACAGAGGCAAAGTCTTTAGCCTCCCAATTGCTGAGCCCTCCATTGACAGTCGAGAAGATCCACTCCTCTAGGTTGTAACCATCTTCACCATCTTCTACCGCGTTGACTTCACGGTTGCTGATCTTCAAGGGTGGTACTCCATCACGAGCACGATGTACAGCCTTTTGAGCACTTGAAGTGAAACCTAGGCTAAACTTGTTAGACTTATATGGGATATCTGGGAGTTGTCCCTAAATAGTGCATCCACCTTCGTCTACCACTGCTTTGGCATCCTTCAGAGATGACATCCGGATTGGAGGCCTTGTAATATTGGGAACCTGAGACACAACCTTGGTCACTACCACATCTTGTGGGACCTCTTCAAAGTGTTGAAATGGAGTTTCAGTGAATTCACCGTCTAATTCCACATATTTGAAGGAATTGAGATGGCTGATCATATATTCTTCCTCTCCATGAACGATGATAATCTTCCCTTGAACTGGATAATTCAACATCTGGTGCACCGTAGAAGTAACAGCGCCAACATTGTGGATCCATGGTCGGCCTAGCAAGCAGGAGTATGAAGGGTGGATGTCCATTACATAAAAGATTGAATTGAAAGTTTGGGTTCCAACCTTTATGGGGATGTCAATTTCCCCATGCACCATCCTTTTCTATCCGTTAAAAGCCCTTACTACTATGTTGCTTGGCTTTAATGTCAGTCCCTCGCAATCAAGTCTATCAAGAGCTTTTTTCAGTAATACATTCAAAGATGAGCCTGTGTCAACCAAAACATGAGCGAGAGTTGTGCCCCTACATTCCACTGAGACATGCAATGCCTTATTATGCTTCCTTCCCCTCGGCGTCAGATCAGCGTCTGAAAGACCTAAACCATTGTTCGTAGTTAGGCTGGCTACACAGTCTTGAAACTGATCGGCAGATGTCTCTTGAGGTACATGGGCGGTTTTTAAGAACTTTACCAAGGCTTTTGCATATGCCTCGGAACATAGTAGTAATACCAGCATGGATATTTTAGAGGGAGTTTTCCCCAATTGTTCAACTACATCGTAGTCTCTTCTCTTTATAATTTTTAGGATCTCCTCCATTTCTTTCTTGAATGTCTCATGGATAGTCAATGATTGGGCCTTCGTCCGGACAGGCTCAACCAAAATACTTTTTCCTCGAATTTCGGCAGCAGGAGTGTTGGTAGGAATGATAACAGGGGTTATAACAGCTTCATCAATAGGAGTACTTGTAGAGATGATTATGGGTATGGGAGTAACCTTTGGAGCAGCCACAGGGATGATTACGGGTCCAGAAATAGCCTTTGGGGGAGCAATTTCTGGAGAGAAGATCCTACCGCTTCGGGTAATCTTACTAGTTCCTGCAATATTACTGACGTCGGAATCCATTTTCTCGGGATTTGAATCTTCGGTGGCTGGCCAATCCTCATTAATACCATGTTAGTAGACATCCCCTCTATAGTCCCATAGTACGGTCTTGTCTGATGAATATGGGACTGGTCCAAGCATTGTGATTATTAAAGGAGTTGCTTTCGGAACTGATTTAATTCTAACGGGTCATTTGGTGGAGACCCTGGAAGAATTGGCGGAAATGGTAAGGATAGACACATCTTCAAAAGGGATAGGTGGAACAAGAGTCTTTTCAAACAAAATTTCTTTGTTATCTATCAAGAACTGAACGCCTGTTTTCAACAAAGGACAACCAGTTGGTGAAGATAAACATAGATGGCAAACTTCATCACAGCCCGGGAACACACCAGCATTCAACAAATTCATTTTAATAGTTGGAAGTGGGGTCATGAGTTCATCAACTGAGGTAACAAACAAATCTTCCTCAATGGCATTAGTATTGTGGCCATGTCTGGGCATAGGGGCATAAATGACATTTGGCTTTTCAGGCACATCGAACTCAATTTCTTTTGCTTCAATGAGGTCTTGTATTTTGTTCTTCAAAGCCCAATAGTTATTAGTATCATGACCAGGACTTTCAGAGTGATAGGCGCAACAAGCATTGGGATGATAATGAGGAGATGTTGTATTGGGGTTTTTCAGAGCTTCTTTCAAGGTCACCAAATTAGATCTTAGTAGATGCGGTAATACTTGAGACAGGGTCATGTTGATTCTGGTGAACTGCCTAACTGGCCTTTCCATCCTTGGTTAATTATTTCTTTGCTGATCAGACGCGGGCTTAGGAATCATAACGGACCCCACCATTGGTCGGCGTTCGGCCCTATCTTGGTTTCTTTGCGGATATACAGCAGCCACCTCTTTCTTCCTGATTAAAGGCTTCCTTACAACTGTAGAAGAAGATGTATCTTTCTGAATCTTTCCACTCTTTATACCGGCTTCTACCCTCTCTCCGGTCAATATTAGTTCCGTAAAGCCTGCAGACGAACTTCCAATTAAATGATTGAAGAAAGGACCAGACAAGGTGCCCAAGAACATGTCTACCAATTCTCTCTCAGATAGAGGGGGTTGAACTCTTCCATCCAAGTCTCTCCATTTTTGCGCATAGTCCTTGAATCCTTCATTGGAAACCATGGCCATACTCTGGAGTTGAGTAGGGGTAGGCGCCAAATCAGCATTGTACTGATATTGTTTGTAGAAAGCTGCAGCAAGATCTTCCCAATTGTGAACATTGGCTCTTCCTAGTTGGTAAAACCAGTCAAGTTGAGTTCCAGACAGACTGTCTTGGAAGAAGTGCACCCATAAGTCTTTATCAGCGGTATGGGGTTGGATTTTCCTCACATATGACCGGAGGTGCATTTTAGGGCATGAAACTCCGTCATATTTGGCGAATATAGGTGCTTTGAATTTTGGAGGAATCACAATCCCTGACACTAAACCCAATTCCTCAAAGTCCAAGCCTGGAACTTTTTGGATATCCATTGCGCTCAACCGCTCTTCGAGATGTCTATACTTGCCATCAGCTGGAGGTTATTATTCTCAGAGTATTCCTCTTCTTCCTCTTCCTCTTCTGATTCTGACGGGACAATTGTTTCCTTACCTTTCCCTTCCTGATTGTCTTTTTCTCCGGATGTTGTTGCAAAGTTTAAGGTTCTTCGTGTTTGCTATCCACCTTGTTTAACATCCTCCTAGCTCAGATAAATCTCTGGCAAAGACCTTGATTGTCGTTGTCGTAGTCAAATGCCAAACCTTAAATCAGCATCTCACGCGGGCCATCCCTTCGGGCATAACCAAACTGTCTTACGGCTAAACAGGGGTTGTAGGTGATTCCTCCCCTAATGCCGAGTAGAGGGACATTAGGGAATTCTCCATAACGGTCGACAATAATAACATTCTCTTTGGATCGAGAGCACCAATGAATGTCTAAATGTTTGAGCGTCATCAACCTTTGTGACCACCTTGAACCTTGTTCATTCTTTAATACAGATTGGGGAAGATGAGAAATAAACCATCTTGCCAAGAGGGGAGTGCAACACATAAGGACACCTCTTTTCCTCATTGTGCGAGTGTGAAAAGAGTGTGGGATATCTCCTAGCAATATAGGCACCGGGTTGCGTAACATGAAGATTTTGACGGCATTCATATCTATGAGTTGTTCATGATTTGGAAATAAAACCATTCCATAGATGAGGAGAGCCACAATTTCCTCAAAGGCTTGCAAGTCTAAAGAATTCCAACAGCTTTGGGCCTTCTCAAACAGGAACTTTGCTAGGAAACCTTCGACACCACTCCTTGTTTCCCGATGAGTTATGATATCAGATGAGTGCAAGTGTAGAGCTTGAGCAATCTCTTCTGGCTTTGGGTATCTTTCCGTACCGTTGAAAGGTAGTTGATTGAGAATGGGAATCCGCAAGAGTTGGGAGAATTCTTCCCAAGTAGGCACAAGTTGATAGTCGGGAAATGTGAAGCAATGGTGGAAAGGATCAAAGAACTGAAAGAGCACTTTCATCATGTCCTCATCTGTGTTGGAGGTGACCAAGTTGAGTAGGCGACCATGTCTCTCGGTGAATGGAGATTTTTCAGGAATCCTTGAAGCTATCTCCTTAAGTTGTGGAGGGATCCTCACAAGGTTGACTTGAATAGTTTTCCTGGGAAGTGAATCCATATCCTACAAAACAAGAACAAAGATGAATCCCAAAATCCTTGAAATTGTTAGTGGATGTATATGATGTTCATGATGTTCAAGATGTTATGTACAAGTATGCATATACAAAAAAAAAGCAAACAAGTCCTTAGTTTTAGGCTTGCATGGAGTTTTATAGGTAAGTATCCTCTTGAAATTTAGTTGGCTCAAACCTGTCCTAGTAATAGTAACCTGGTTCTAAGGAGCTCAATATCACTGGATTGTTTCCTTGGTCATTGCTTCAGCTAAAACCTCTTTAATGGCGACCGAAATATCCCAAGAAACCAAACCTCAATGAGTGTAGTATCGAGTATCTACCAACTTCGGACTGCACCAAAGCCGGTCATCTCACTACATCCTAAAGGCCAAGTTGGTCAAGTAAAGGTTGTAAAAGTTCATTAGTGCTTCATGACATCACTCAGAGGCCCTGTATTCTCTTTGATTAACTCAAAGGCTACCGGTACCCACAAATATGTCGCACTAACATAGCTATTGCTTAGACCATGTCGGTATACCCCGCACAGTTTCCACAATGTATTGCTACTTACCTATAATGTATCCCAAATCCGGGTATAGGATTCAAACCCGAACAAAGATCAATAATGTAAAGCATACAAGTCAAACAATGTAAGCAAATAAATGTGATCTAGCCCTAAGGTAACCCCACTTTTTAGAATTTTCCCCAGCAAAGTCGCCAGTTCTGTGATAAGGTGGGAGAACTGACTTGAAGGTTTTGTGTTTTATCACAAATGTTGCGGTTAGCAAGAGTCGCCACCGACTTTTTTTTATCCAAAAGGAAAGGTGAAAAAGCACAGGAAAGACCTTTGAGATTGTTTCTTGAGTTCAGGGGGTAGATTGTGAAAAGGGAAGGTATTAGTACCCTTTTCATCCACGGTTTTCCATGGGCTCTTAGTTACTTGCTATATCACTTACTTTTGTTTGAAATTATGCTTTGTGTGGTTTTTTTAAAGTATTTTGTAAAGAGGCCATTGTTTAGGCAATCTTTGTAATAATTCTCATTCGTAAGAATGTATACAAAGATGTTGATCTTTTGAAAATGTTTTCAAGTTTGTATGATGTTTTGAAATGTGTAGGTGTTTGTTTTGAAAATAGCAAGGATGTTTTGTTTGAAATGGAGCAAGTAATTAGGAGTAATCTACCTACTCAAATGTCTTTCTTGTTCATTTTCTTTTCCTTTGATATTGTTGTCTTACCATTGATTTGGTAAGCAACCCTATCTTTGGATGTGAACGGGACGGGCGTGGGTTATCGTATAGCCATGATTAACAATATTTGCAAAGTATCTTAGCATTTTTTGAGGGACCCATATCATTTTGTAAGGCAACTTTGAATTGCGTCATCGAGGGACTATGATCTTATATTTGTTTGTTTTTGCTAAGATACCTTACATGCATAATATGGCCATTTTGTATAAGGCAACCAAGTGGGATAACCGTAGGGGTGTTTGTGTGCAAGTGTATCATTTTCATGCTTGTTTTTGTCTTGAATTAGGATTTTCTATTTGACTTTTTTTATCTTGCCATACAAACCCTAATTACTAGCATGTTATGTAAAAGCGATAAATTGCGAAATTTAAAGTTACTACGCTATTACAACATTTGTGGGAGGGGGTATACAATTTATGAATGGGGATTGCAATAATATAAACCTAATTAATCTATTACAACCAAATTGAATTTGTGAAAGAATTGGAATAAATAATATACAAAATGAATTAAATATGCAAGAATTATAAATGCAAAGAAAAAGGTTTTTTGTTTGGTTCCTTAATATGAAGGAGGTTTTGACCTAAACCTAATTAGAGAAAAAAATAAGTAGTTAAATTAAATTAAACTTAAGTTAAATAAAGAAATAATCTAAGAAAAGATTTTTGGATGAAACCCTAATTATTTTTTAGTTGATTAAAAGAAAATAAGTTCAAAGAAAAAATATTTTTTGTATTTTTATATTTTTTGTCTTAAAAAAATAGATTGTGGTATTATGAAATATTTGTGGTCTTTTTAACATTAAAATAAATATATTTAGATAAATAATAACCTAGTTTTATTTTAATATTTACAAGGAAATTAAAAAAAGTAAATAAAGTATGGTGAATAAAATAATTTTTTTATGTAGAAAAATATTTAAATTATGTCAAAATATAAATCTATATTTTTTACACATTTTATGATTTTTTGGTATTTTAAAAAATAAATTTAAAAGGAAAATAAATAAATAAATAAATAAATAAAATTAAAATGGGCCAGGGAGGTGCTACAAGTAAACAGTGGGGGTGAGCTAGCAAAAAAACAATGCCAGGCCCAAAGGGCCCAGCGCCTGCAAAAATGTGTTAGGAAATAAAAAAATGGAAAAAATGCAAAAGGCAGCACGCTAAAGCTCGAACCCATGACCTCTAGCAATAACGCGTGCTGCCTTACCACTGGGGTGGCTGTAAATCCATTTATATAAACAAAAACATAAATATATATTAGAAAATGCTTTCTGAAGGCAACTTCATCTTCAACCTTGAGCCATGGCCGGACCACCTGTATCTTCCTCATTTCTCCATAAAAATTGAAAGTTCAAAAATGAAAGTTATGGTGTTTCTTTCCATGAATTCAAACATATAACTTATGTAAATTAAAACTCAAAGATAAAATCTAATTTTACTGGCCCTAAATTGAAATCTAATTTTTACAGAAATTTCAAATCCAAAATTCTCTATACAGAGTTAATATAAATGGAAACTATGAACATGGTTAGCTTTAGAGCAAGGATATCTACATTTTATTTTCACAAATCAAGATCAAATGATGCTTGTATGAAGAGATATAAGTTTGAGTTTTTACCTCTTGCAGCTGGAGTTGTGAATGGAATTTGAGCAATTTTTTAGAAGGTCTGAGGATATGTTTAGCTTTCCTGGACCTCCTTGAGTGTATCCCAACTCTTACTTTTCCTTGAATGTCCCTGAATCTATCTACTCAAGTCAACCTACAAGCTTGGTTTTTAAAAATTGTGGATAGTGATGGAGGATTTACAGTCTTGAAAAGGGGGCCTGGATTGCTTTGGTATGATGTATAAAAGGTGTTTGAGTGATTAGTTTTCAAAACGCACGAGTGGAAATGAAGATCATGAGTTTTGGTTCAAAACTGTATGTTACTGGTATTCTTGAACAGGTCTTTGGTTTTGGAATGTTTGAAGCAGTTTCAGGGTAATAGCATCCGTGTGTCCACTTGCAAATAGTGTGTCTACTTATAAGCAAGAGGTTTTAAGACTTGTAACAACTCAGATTTCAAAAACTCACATGTTTTGCTTGGTTACTTGTTTTTGAAGCAAAGCTAGCAAGCATGGTTTCAAGGTGTAGTACAAAGCTTGTAGGGGGCTGAGACCTTTAAACACACTTGTTTTTATTGTGTGAAGTGTGTTTGTGCAGAAAGAACAAATGCAAGGCTCAATGCAAGCTGACTTTGGATAAAGTTTTCTTTTCTAAAATGGCAATGTTGCCTTTCTCCCCAAAATGGAATTAACTTTGTACAATGCATTGAATGCTTGGATTAAAGCTTCCAACAGCTGTGAAAACATTAAATTATGGAGTGAAAGTCAAGTTAGAAGCCTGCAAAGTGGGATTTCTACAGCATGATTGAAGATTGGATCCAATGTTCTTCACAAAATGGATTGAAATCCAAGTGACAAAACACCAACTTCATCTCTTCGATTCAACCTACTCAGGAATTATATCAAGGAGTTATTGGACATTTTGGAAAGCTTTCAATGTTCTCTATAACTCATATTTGAATTTCTTTTGAAGATTCCCCTTGGAACTATGTGAAAAAGTGGCATGAAGTTAGGTCAAAAATCTGCCTAACTAGAGCAAAATTTCACTAAGTTATTTTTAGTTCATGAGCATGTATTCACAAAACTATATCTTGAGATCCAAGCATTTTTAGGAGATGTTGTATGAGGTAAAGTTGTATATTTCATAGAGATTTACAACTTTCATGTTGGAAGTTTCTCTTTAATCATCTTGCATCATGGTGAAAATTTGGATCAAAGTTATGAAAAAATAAGAAATTTTCTATACTTAGAAAATTTTCTAAGTTAAGAAATTTCATCTTTTCAAAACAAAATTTTGAATTCTTGATTTCTAGATGAACAAGTTCCATATTTTGACATGTTTTGATGAACTATGATCTTTGACATTTGATTTTGACCAAAAAGTCAAAGTTTGACTTTTCAGTATATAGTTGACCTTTGATTAGTTGACTGCAAAATTCATCTGTCAATCCAATGGATTTGTAATATTTTGAATCATGCTATTAGGTAAAAATAATGCAATTGGACTCTTGAGATTATGTCTTAAACCAATTGATCATTTTCTAGGTTAAAAATCAGAAATTGCCCCTTCCCAGTCCAAACCCTAATTTTGACCATTTTGCCCTTTTGGAGATTTGATCAAATTTCTTGAGGAATTATGGTTCAAACTTGATCAAATGACATATATGAGTCTAATATGTTGATGTGGATCAAAAATCATTAAGTTTGACTGTAAATTGGCCATGGTTGACTTTTCCCCCAATACAATTGATTTTTAGGTCAACTGTTTAATTGACTGATCAAAAGTTTGATCCAAGGCTTGAAACTTGACATGAGTAATCTTTGGGGTCCGTAATGGTCCCTGAAAGTCATATGAAGCATTTATAGTCGAAAAATCCTTGTGCAAACTCAAACCCTAATTTTGGTCATCAGTGCATAAGGAGGTGTCTTGAGCTGATCAAACCCTAGTGTAGTCTTGAACCCAATGAGATCTTGTGAGCAAATTATTGATAAACGAGAGGGAAAATTTTGAGGTACAATAGGTATGATATTACTTAAGGGGTGTAGAAACTAATTGGACTGGCCCGCTGAGGTGATAAGGCTTGTTTTAAACGAGGGGTGTATGTTTCAATCAGGGAGGTGTATGAGTAATACGTTTTTGTTAAGGCGCCCAATTAAAAACAATAGGGCCTGTTTCAAGTTTTGGTTTTAAGGAATATATTAATATTTGTATATATTTCTTACTGATTATCATTAAAGTAAATATTTTATTATTAATAAAAAATTACAGCAGTTTTTATTATTTAGAAAAAGGGCATTAACTAAAATAAAAACTTTTTTCACGGTCCAATCTTTTCTTTCAAGGCCCAAGCCCAATCAAGAAACATGCATTGTGCAGATTGAAGAAGTAACGCATGCTTAGGAAATAAAAACACTTGTGTTTTGGCCAAAAGCAATTACTATTCAAATTAATGAAATGAAATCTTCATACATTTAATTGTTCAAAAATCTTTACAGAACATAAATCAAATTCTGAACCAAAACAGAAACAAATCAATAATCGGATCATCCAAGCTTTATACAAAATCAAAAACTTATTCAAACTTTATACATAATCACAAAATAAATATGTGATTCCCTAATCAGTCTAAAAGTAACGATAAACATTAAAATATTTCCTAAAACATATAACCCTAAAATGCTATAAATACCTAAAATCAAAACAGAAGAAGGGGGAAGAAAATTATTACAGAGGAGAAAAACTATTACAGAGGGGGGAATTTAAGAAGAGAAAATTTTACAAAAAATTTTACGAAAAAGATTTTTTAAGAAGAAGGGGAAGAGAAGCAGAAGAAGAAGGAACATAGGCCTTGCTACTCGTAAGTCCGCATCCTTGCTTGAGATTTGGGTTTCGAAATTTGAAACCCTAAATATGTGGATTCCTCCGCCGTCACCTTAATCATCATCATCATCATCCGCCGTTTCTATCATCTTCATCGCCGCCTCATCTACCAAACAGAAAAAAGAAGATTAGTGAAAAACCCCTCATCGGAACAGACACATATAATACATAGGTAAGGCCCCAAAAACTCATCTTTTGTTATTTGTTTTTTTATTCCGGGATTTGGGTATTAGTGAAGTTTTATTTGGGGGTAAACGAAGAGGGTCTCCGCCATTGGAGGTAGGCTAGGGTTTTTGTGAGAGAGAAGAAAGAGTGTTTAGAAAGAGAGAAGTGAAGGAGGTAACAAGAAATGAAGTGTATTTTGTAAAACAAAAGATTATATTATGTCTTGTGATCCAGTACGCGCCATCCCACCATATTACCATGCACACTCATTCATACCCGTGTGATCACCATCCAAAGGTCTAAAAATCATGCACCCACCGCATTACAGTACTCCCGTCCGTATGAGGTCCAAGCAGACCTTCACCTTAACGCTTGCTCTCTGGGCCGAGCCCATTACGAAACCCACCCCTTTGTTTTGTTTTTGCTAATTGCATTTGAAAACATACCCCCAACCTAATTGGCCAAGTCCAAAATCTAGACTTTGGCCCCTGCTGCTCACCCCCCCCCCCCCAGTTTTGCTGCATATGCCAAATTCAAACCCCCCATGTCTTTTGGGCCTGAATTCAATATATGAATTTAAGACCTTAATACCTACACCCCTCATTTTTACTAGCCTAACTAAATTCACACCCACACGTTCTTAATTTAATTCTTTTTTATTTATTTATTATTTTATAATTTTATCTTTAATATATTTATAAATTTTATTATTATTATTAAATCAAATTTTAATTTTTTTCTAAAACTCATCAAATATTCTATTTATTTTATTGCATTAAATCCTTTTTTAAACCATGCATTAATTAGATATTTTTACCATTAATACACTAAAAAATATTCAACCAACACCAAATCATTTTCATAATTAAATTAATTCAACAATTAATTTTCAAAAAAAGGATTACAGATATACTTCAATTAACTATGCACTTCGTCTAACAAACTCCGTTATTCACACACCTAGACTACGTACACGGTTGTAATACGGTGGGAGAACTGACTTTTTGGTTTTATCCAAATGCGCGGATAACTAGAGTCGCCACCAACTTTTCTTTTATCCAATATTTAGGAAAGGTGAAAAGAACAGGAAAGACCTTTGATAGATTTTGAGTTCGGGGGGTAAGTTATGAAAAGGGAAGGTGTTAGCACCATTTTCATCCGTAGTAATCACGGGCTCTTAATTACTTAGCTCACTTTTGAAAATCTTACTTTGCGTGTGTGATTTGTTTGAAAATATTTTGAAATCGCCAATGTAAGGCTGACTTTGTAATGATTCTTGTATCAGTCCTTAAGAATGTATACAAAATGTTATTTTTGAAAATATTTGTTTGAAAGTGTTGTGTGAAAAAAAGTTTTGAGAAAAGTTGTGAGCAAGCAATTAAGAGTAACTTATCCACTAAAATCTTTCTTATTCTTTTCCTTCTCCTTTAGAGATAGTACTATCTATACCATTAGTTGGTAGATAGCCCTATCTATTAGATATGAAGGGACATGCGTAGGGTCATCGTATGGTTATCGAAGGCAACAAGTAAGGATACTTTAGAAATTGTATAGAAGGGACTATCATCATTTTTTAGGTAACTCGAAGGGACTAGATCATTTTGTAGGAAGCTCGAAGGGACTAGATCATTTTGTAGGCAGCTCGAAGGGTCATCAAGGGATTATGATCTTTATTCGAAAGGGACATGATGATTTGATCTATGGTATTTTGCTAAAGTATCCCCACTTTCGAGGGATGTGACCAATATCATAAGGCAACAATAGAGGTTATCCTAGAGGTGCAAGTGTGCGAAGTGTATTGATTCAATTATTTATCTTCAATATTAGGGTTTTCTAGATTATTTTTAGTCTTGCCATGCAAACCCTAGTTACTAGCAGTTAAATAAGTACAGAAAAATAAAGTGCGGAATGTAAAGTCCTAAGCTATTACATGGCTTTGGTAGAGGTACATAAGTATAAAACTTCACGAGAAAGTAAACCTACACTATTACATCCTGTGAGCAGTTACATAATTAGGAAAAAAAAGCGAGAAAAGAAATCTAAGCTATTACAATTAAAGAATGCAACCTATACAATTTTCTATGAAAATTAAATAGCAAGAAGAAAGAAAATAGAAAAAGAATGTGAAAATTTTTTATGATTTTTTTTGTAGAAAATAATTTAAGTTAATAATAGTAACTAAAACCTAAATCCTAATTTATTTTAATGTTAAGAAAAAAGCCAATTTATTTTACTAGTAAATAAAAAATATAAGAAAAAAATTAATTATTAAATAAAACCCTAATCCTAATTTGTTAGTTATTAAGAAAAAATATTAAGTTAGTTAATTGTTAATTAAAAAATAACTAAGGAATAATTAAGAAAGAAAATAAAAATTTAGGTTAGAAAAATAGGGTAAAAAAACTGCCCGGGGTGGGTGTTGAGCCCACGCCCCTTGGCTTCACAAATTGCACTGCTTGCCATTAGGCCAAACACTTGTTGATGTTTGAGAAATATGAATTAGTTAACATATATAAAATATGTGCGTTATTTTGAAAAATAACAAAAAATAATTGTAAGACGCAGGGATCGAACCCACGCCCTTCACGTTACATGCCTCTGTCTCAACCAATTATGATGCGCTTCATTTCTGTTATTAAAATATAACCAAACAAATATATAATAAATCAAGTGAACCAGGGAAGCGCCAGAGCCCTAGCTCAGGTCATCTTCTCTAGTGAGACGATTTTCAAACCTGCAAAATAACATGTGTTAGACCATAAAAAGGACCATATCCCCCTAATTCGACCCTTGCGAATCCAATGGTTATGTTTGTTTGGCCTGAAAACACTTGTATCATGAGTTTTGAAGAAGACATCTCAAACTTCCCTAGCCATGGAAAAACATGATTCTCAAGTTAGAGCTTCTGTTTTATGATTCAAACATGTTCTAAGTAACAACATGAACTCATTTGGGCAGTTAATAAACATTAACAATGCATGAAATTAATTATATCAATGTTTGAAAGAAAAGGAAATCGAAGAAGATGAGTATACTTCTTTCAAGCATCAATGGCCATGACTTTTGACCTATTTATACCCTTAGATACCTCAGGAATGATTTGTAATGCATGGCTTGGACTAAAAGTGGTTGGATCTTTGGTGTTGCCTTTGCCCTAATTTTGATATAAATTGAAATTTTTTGAGAGGGTGTTCTTGAGGAAATCTCGTGTGTCCCTTGGTTTGAATGTGTTCTCTATTTATAATGGAAGATTTAGGTCAATAAAAGTGGAATCAATCTTTTGTATTTCTTTATAAAATCTTTGATTAAAGTTTTGCATGAAATCTTTCTTTTTTAGGCAAATCATATACACTTCAATGTTACATGTTTTTTGCAAGTTGTCACTAGCTTTTTAGATTTATGATTTGATTCAAAAATGGATCTTCATGCCTTGATTCATTCACTTGGTATTTTATTTGATTTATTTTTCTTTTAATTGAATAAAATCAAAAATAAAAGAAATAAAAACCAAAAAAATAAATGAATGGATTTAGGAGTCTATTATAAGGTCGGGAACACGTTTGGACCTTAAAAGATAGGCCTATTAGCCCAAAAATTCAAATTTTATTAATTTGGATTTCATGCATTTTCTCAAAATTTTCCAACTTGCACAAATCATATCTCACTCAATTTTTGTCATATGAAGGTGATCTTGGAATCTTTGGGAAAGCTCAAGATATCCCCTACAATCTTCATGTTGGTAATTTTTTCATTTGAAGCCTTTATCTTGATGTAAATTTCTTTGACAAAAAGTGTCTTTTTGTTGACTTTTAAAATGACCTGTAATGTTTTTGCCCATATCTCTCAAATGATGCATTTTTTGCCTTGAGCTTAGAGAGACGAAGTTGTAGAGAGTTAAATTTCCTTCAAAGCGAGCGTTGGTTGAGAAATTTTTTAGGAAGTATGTTAAAGTTACGCTTGGTCAAAGTTCAGTTGACTTCTCCTTAAGAAACCCTAATTTAGTAACTTTTGACTTTTGATGAATCTTAAGTTTTCTTGATGAATCATGATCAACCCTTGATCAAATGATGAATGTGACTTCAAAATGTTGATGTTGACCAAAAATCTTGAAGTTTGATTGTAAATTGGTCAAAGTTTAGTTTTTGCCCAATATAGTTGATTTTCAATCATCTGACTAACTGATTGAGCAAACTTGTGCTGCGAGGCTTGGAATTTGGCATGAGGATTCTTTGAGACATATGAGAAACCTTGAAATCCATTGAGTCATTAGAAGTCCAATTTTCCTTGAGAGAATTAAAACCCTAGTTGTAGGTCAACTGCTTAGGAGGAGGGTTTGTCTGATCAATTCTTGAGTAGTCTTGAGCAATTGAGAACCTTAGGAGCACGGGGAGACCTATTGAAATAATTTGTCTTGAATAATGGGAGGAAAAAATTTGGGGTACAACAACTTCCCCTGTTCAATCTTCTTAAACCTGAAGAGTTAGATTGGCATGCTCGCCATTCATGATCTGAAGGTGAAAGAGGATTGAACACTTAAGTGCCCAGAAATTTGCATTTACATGTGCACAAAGTAACAATGTTAGTTGATTATATTTCTTGAATGGGCTTAAAGATGCCATTTGGAGAGGTGATTGAGTGTTGTTGGAGATGGGCTTATAGATGCCATCCAAAGTAATTATTGATAGGAGTATCAGAATGAGTCTACACTTGACTTTATCTGAAGAATACTTTTCAGAATGAATCTATCCGATCCTTTGAGGGAAATGTTTTTCAGAATGACTCTCTGAAGGAAATGCTTTTCAGAATGATGCTTTGAAGGAACTGCTCGTCAGATTTAGTCTCTGAGGGAAATGCTCATCAGAATAAATCTTTGAGGGAGGTGCTTTTTAGAATAAACCTCTGAAGGAAATGCTCGTCAGAATGAATCTCTGAGTCCTTTTTAGAATAAATCTCTAAAGGAAGTGTTTTTCAGAATAAATATCTGAAGGAAGTGATTTTTTGAATGAATCTCTAAAGGAAATGCTTTTCAGAATAAATCTCTGAGGGAGGTGCTTTTCAGAATAAATCTCTAAAGGAAGTGCTCATCAGAACCAGGCTCTGAAGGAAATTATCGTTACATTTAGTTTATGAGGGGAATGCTTTTCAGAATGGATCTCTGAAGGAAATCATCTGGTCATGTAGATAGTCGCTTTGTCCTATTTCAGGGACTGCTCTATAACTTGTCTATAGATGGCTGATAATATTAGTCTGTTCGGGAACTTAACTTGAAAAGACAAAGTTAGTTTTATGCAATGACATGATGTATGAAATTCATTGTGTAATGATGCTCTCAAAATGAATGAGAATACTATATGTGTTTCGTATACATATGCTATGTTATACTACAAATGATGTATGGGTGCAATATTTCACTGGAACGTATCGGTAACTTTTTGTAACATCTTTGGCTGGGGAAAATAAATCCCTGACTGTTGTTGGCGATGAAGACAGTAGTTTATCAACTTTTTTAGAACGTCTTTGCTGGGGATTCCCGCTTTCTGTTTGAGGACACTCCGCTGGGGACATTCGACTTCTGCTTGGGGATAGAAGAATTCTAGGAAAATTTGTCATTCATCGTTCTTTTGAAGGATTTGATTCTTACGTACCCTGACTGAGGACAAAAGAGATGGATAATCCTCTGATGTGTTGTCTGACCAAGTTTCATATATGATTATCAACTCTTTTAGGGAGGAAAAAGTTGAATTACATCTGACCAGGGAAGAGAATCTTGTTGGAGAATTACAATATCGGAGAAATAAACTCCGTTGGGGAAATAAACCCTGTAGACTGCGTTGAGGAAATAATATCTGATGGGGATCAGGATTTCATAGGATGTGCTAAGGAAGTTTCCACCGTATGTTGGGGAAATGATAAAACTTCCTTATTCGCTAGGGGGCCTACTAGGGAAGATGATCATGTCGAGTTATCCATCAAGGATATAGAGTTGAACCGCTGGAAGATGCCCCAATTTCTGTCTGATTGCATATAAGATTTTCTGGGGAATATATCTTTGTTGGGGATGAGCTTGTGAAGATATCTCTGTAGAGATAGTTTCGTGGAGATTGCTCTTTGGAGATTTGTGGATGACTTGAACATTATCCCAACTCCTAGAGACTTTAGTAAATGTTAATCCTGTTTTTATGCATATATTTTGTGAATAATAATCATCTTCAAATGCATATGTTCATTCAATGTAATCATTGGACGTTTTTGCAAACAAAAAAGAGAAAGTAAAACAATTTTGAAATTTGAAATCTAATTGCATTGATTCTGAAAGTTTGTCTATAAGCAGGCAATTTTATACAAAGAGACAAAAATCCTAATAAGAGGAAATCACCGTAAGAATGAAGAAAGGGTACAATGAAAAACATGGAAAAGCACCTATGTGGAAACGATCTCATCAAGTTTACACTCTGCTATTGCCCCTATGTCTTCAAGCATCTCATCACTTGCTGTTGGAAGAAGATGACTGAATTGTTATGTACCTTTTCAACTTGAATCTAGTAATGAAGTTGGCTGTAAGTAGATGGGTGATCTAACGGGACATAATCACACGCTTTAATCCCTAACTTTTGCCTGGACCTCCCTTTCGGGTTTTCAGTCCATCGAGATATCATTTTTTGCCCAAGCCTCCTTTTTAGGTTTTTGACTTGCCGGATGTACAATTTTTTATATATATCCCTAATTTTTTCCCAAATCCTTTTTGTTTGCCTAGATTCCCTTACTTTTGCATAGGCCTGTGAACCTAGCGGGTCTCTTTTATGCATAGTATTTTTTGACTATGTCCGCGTTCATAGGGTGTGGAAAATCTTCACTGTCCATGGTAGTAAGTATCATAGCACCACCATAAAATATCTTTTTGATCACAAATGGCCCTTCGTATGTGGGAGTCCATTTGCCCATGGGATCACCTTGTGGTAGGATAATACACTTTATTACCAAATCACCAGCCTGGTATACCCGATGTTTGACTTTCCTGTTAAAGGCTTTGATCATGCGTTTCTGATACATCAGACCTTGACAAACAGCCGCAAGCCTTTTTTCATCGATCAAATTTATTTGGTCCAGTCGAGTCTGAGTCCATTCGTCTTCATCTAAACTTGTATCTTCAATAATCCTTCGGGAAGGAATCTGGACTTCAACAAGTTTGATGTACATGCTGAAGTGCAATAACCATGAAGAGCAAATGGTAACATCTCATGCCAATCGTTGTATGTCACTGTCATCTTCTGCAATATCTTCTTGATATTCTTGTTGGAGGCTTCCATGGCACAATTCATCTTTGGTCGATACAGAGAAGAATTATGATGCTTAATCCTGAACTGTGTGCAGAGTTCCGTGATCATAGTATTGTTAAGATTGGTACCATTATCTGTGATGATCCTTACAGGGATGCCATACCGACAGATAAGGTGGTATTTAATGAACTGAGCCATGATATTCTTGGTAACGAAAGCAAACGAGGCTACTTCAACCCACTTCGTGAAGTAATCAATAGAGACCAGGATGAAATGATGCCCATTGGAAGCAGTAAGCTTAATCTCTCCAATCATATCTGTTGTACCCCAAAATTTCCCTCTCATATTTTTCCAATATTTTCCTCTTGCATAGTTGGTCACAAACCTTGGCCTGAAGAAAAGGAAATTTTTCAAATGATGTTTCTGAGTTTCCTTCGATTGGCCTGTTTCCAAGTTCCTTTCGATTGGCCTGTTAATGAGGCTCTTCGATTGGCAACTACAAGGTGCCTTTCTATTGGAACCTACTAAGTTATGTTCGATTAGCATCTCCAAAATGCTCTTCGACTACCATCTATATAGCGTCCTTCGATTGCCACCTATATAGCGCTCTTCGATTACCATCTATATAGCGTCCTTTGATTGGCATCTGCAAAAAACCTTTCGATTGGCCTCATGACAAGCCTTTCGACGGGAATTGTGTCAAGGCCTTTCGATTGGCATGGCAAAGGACTCTTTGTTTGATATTCCAACAAATACCCTTCGATTGGTACTTGGATAAGGACCCTTCGAAGGACTCCTTCCAGGCCATTCGAAAGAGGCTATCAAGAGGGCACTCGGAGAATATGTCCAGGCCAGAGTCTTGCCTTGTTGGGTCATAATACCACAAGAGCTGATTCGATTAGAGACTTCTCATCAAAAAGGCAGGAAATCAAAGAAAAGGGTGATCCAATCAAAGGAGCTTTAGTACTGAAGCTGACACAATTCGAAGTCAGGACCATCAAGGGGAGCAAGGTTATAATGAGGAAAGTCCTGATTTGTTCGAATTAAAGTAAGGCTGGCAAGGAAGGAATTCGAAGGAATGAAGTTGGGACTTGGTCCAAAATAAGCCAAAAAGCCCATAATTGAAAGAAGATTGAAATAGGCTGGCAAACCAAAGAAAACGCATGGGAAAGAACACAAAGACTTGGCCATTTTAGAAACAAAAGATGCAAGATAAATCAAATATTTTTCACCCAATCTTCAAGATTTAGTTCAATTTTGTTAACCTAATTCCTTCTACTATATATACACAACGAACCCTGATTAAAAAAGAAGGAATCTTTGGCCGTGTAGAACACCAAAACTGCTCATAATTTTTGACAGAAAGTGTGGAATGAGTTTTTCTCTAGAGGGAGATTCAAGGCATTTCAAAGATTGCAATCCCTTCCTAGGCGTATTTGGGAGCTATATGGACAACTCCCACGCATCAACACATCAAGAAACGATATATATATATAGGTATCATAGTTTGCCATGGTTCTTGAAATTGATTTTTTAAATGTATGCATGATCAATGATTTTTAAATACATATTCATGTTTGTATGATTATTTAGAACATATCTGCATGATTAATTAAATGTTTTGATGCATATTTGATTGAATACCATGGTTAGGGTTTCAAGGTTATTTTTAGGGTCTTTTATTTCAGGAAAAATCAAGACAAACGATGAGTATCATTGTACTCACGAGACTAAACCCAATTGATTTTCATATTTGGTTTGAATTTATATTGCGTAATTATGATTTTTGAGATATGAAGGTTTATAGTTACAGCGTCTGCCTGTAGGTAAAACCCTTTGCCTAAATCGACAGTCTCAACGAAGAAGATGATTGTGTGTCAAAACCTGGTTGGGTAGTTTGAATGGCGTGCGTTTTTATTACAACCACTGACTTTTCATCACATATAGTATATGTTGCTTGTTTATATTAATGATTGAATAACTCGCTCAGTGGCAAAGGGGAAGGGTTTTCAGCGTGTGTGTAGGAGGTCATGGGTTTGATTCCTGCCTTCTACATGTTATTTTCCTAACAATCCTTTGCAGATCCCATGTTACCCTTCCAAGCGCGCACATCATAGGCCCCCAGATCCTCATCCTTGGATCAATCAACGCCTGGATCCAATGCTCCCAATGAAGCTCCCCATCGTGAACATTCTTGGGACAACCAAATTGAATCATACGCAGCTATGGGCCAACTGGATTGGGCTTTGAACAGAAATTCAGCTAGCACCCTCTAATTTGGGTTTACACCCCTCAGGCTTACTCTTTTTCCATTTTAATTTTGTTTTAATTAAATTAGTTTATTAACTTTTCTTAAATTAATTTTTCTATAAAATCGTAATAATCAACATAAAAAAAATAGGATTTAGTATTTTTTTCAATGAATTAATTTTTGTAAGTAAATTAATTTCATCAATTTTAATTTATTTCATTAATTAAAATTAATTAGAAAAACTAGGTCAAAACTTCAAATCTTTTTCACAAAAAAATCTCAAAGATATTTTCAAAGATCAAATTAAGTTTTTTAGGGTTTCAAAGTTATTTTAATTTTTTATTCTCACGCGTAATTATTTTTTCCGTACGATTAATTTTATTATCAATTATGTAACTGCGCCCAGTTTGTAATAGGTTAATTACGGTCTTATTTCTGCACTTTATTTTTTCAGTCAAATTTCTTATGTATCTACACTAAAGCCTTGTAACAGCTTAGGGCCTCTATTTCTTGCTTTTACGTTTTATATTATGTATATAATTGTTAACAACCTAGGCGTGTATGCTCAATTAATCAATAAATCACTTAATTCAAGATAAATATATCTGAAAAAGCACACTTTTGCACACTTGCACCCCTAGGGTATTACCTCACTTGGTTGCCTTTGGAAACAATGGTCATGTCCCCCGATCGTAGGGATACTCTTAGCAAGACCCTTAGTTTAAAGTCATCATAAAGATCATAGTCCCTAAATGTCCCTCGAGTTGCCTACGAGAAATGTTCTTATGATGATAGTCCATTCGAAATGCTAAGGTATCCTTACATGTTTCCTTCAATGACCATTACGTCCCTTTTGATATTCCCTCAACATCCAACGACTAGGGTTACCTACTCACTAATAGTAGTATAACACGGTCTAAAGGATAGGAGGAAAAGAACAATCTTTTTTCGAGTAGGTAGATAGATGTTACCTACTTGCTCAAACAATCCTTTTTACACACTTTCAAACACTTTTCAAACAAAAGTTTTCAAAACACTTTAACACACTCTTGAGGACTGATACAAGAGTTACCATAAAGTGAATCGCTGTACTAAGGCATTTTCAAAGCTTTTCAAAACACACAAACACAAGCAATTTTAGAAAATGAGCAAGTACCTAAGAGCCCTTGGAAAACCACAGATGGAAAGGGTGATAACACCTTCCCTTTCCATAATCTACCCCCTTACTCGGAAATCATGAAAAAAGGTCTTTTTCTGTTTTTTTCACCCTTTCCTTTTGGATAAAAGAAAAGTCGGTGGTGACTCTTGCTTACCATGACATTTGCAAATACAAAATGCAAAACCAGTATTAACAGTCGGTTCTACCACTGTATCATAGAACTGGCGACTCTGCTGGGGAATATTATAAAGTGGGGTTAACCTTAGGATCTAGATCATTTTTAATTGCTTTCCTTGTTTGCTTTTATTTCTTTACTTTTAAAGGTTTGTTCGAGTATACTTGTAAAGATCCTATACCAGGATCTGGGACACTTTTTAGGTAAATAACAATAGATTGTGGAGACTGTACGATGTAGACCGATATGGTTAAAGAGATAGTTGTGTTAGTGTGACACTTTGGTTGGTATCGGTATCCCTTGTGTTGAATCGAGGAGAATATGGGGCCACCGCATGGTGTCGTGAAGCACTAAAGAACCTTAGAACCTTAGTTGAACAAACTTGGCCATTAGAAAGTAGTGAGATAGCCATTCTCGGTGTAAAGCTGGGAATTGATTGATACTCGATACTACACTCATTGAGATCATACTTTTGGGATGTTTCGGTCGCAAGAAAATATTGCTAAGCTGAAATAGTACCGATAAACAAAGATCAGTGATATTGAGACTCCTTAGAACCTGATTACTATTTCTAGGATAGGTTTGAAACCAACTAAACTTCAAGAGGTTATTTACCTATAAACCCAATGCAAGCCTAAACCTAAGGTCTTGTGTGCTTTGCTTGTGTGTGATTAATTTTCTTAAACATGACATCATGCATCATAAACATTCATTCTTCGTTATACTAACCACTTCAAGGATTAGGGGAATTTATCTTTGTTCTGTTTTACAGATCATGGCTCCCGGTCGTAGAAATACCATCCGAATCAGCTTTGTGAGAATACCTCTTCAACTCAAAGAGCTAGTATCCAGGGTTTCTGAGACTTCTTCATTCACCAAGAACTATGGTCGACTCCTCAATCTGGTTACCTCAGGTTTTGACGAGAAGATGATGAATGTGCTCTTTCAGTTCTTTGACCCTAAGCATCATTGCTTCACCTTTCCAGACTATCAGTTGGTACCCACCATGGAAGAGGTCTCTCAAATATTGGGCATACCTATTCTGGATTGGTTTCCTTTCACCGGCTTGGAAGAAGCTCCAAAGCCATAGGTCATTGCAGCAACTTTACACCTGAAACGATCCAACGTTGTAACCAACTGGGAAATAAGAAGCGGGGTTAAGGGTTTTCTAGCCAAGTTCCTAATAGAGAAGGATCAGCTGATTTGGGATGATTTAGACTTCCAGGCTTTTGAGGAGGTCTTGGCCCTTCTCACCTATGGGTTAGTATTGTTCCATAATCCGGACTTACTCATAGATATGAACATTGTCAAGGTCTTCCTTTCTCGCAACCATGTGCCCACTTTACTCGGAGATATCTTGCATACCTTCCACACTCGTACCACCAAGAAAAGAGGGATCCTTATGTGCTGCGTGCCATTGCTTTTGAGGTGGTTTATTTCTCACCTCCCTAAAATAGTACTGAAGAATGAAGAGGGTCTGGGTTGGTCACAAAGGATAATGTCACATTCTCACACCGATATTCTCTGCTATTCCCGATCTACGGGAGATATTTCTATTATTGACCACTGCGGGGAATTCCCTAACGTCCCACTACTTGGAATTAGGGGAGGCATAACCTATAATCCTTCTCTGGCTCTGCAATAATTTGGTTACGCTCGAAGGGATGGTCCTCACGAGATGCTCATCTAGGGCATTGTGTTTAACTATGAATATAATGTTCAAGGGTATCGCCAGAGGTTTATACGAGCTTGGGTCATGGTAAACAGATTTGACGTCAAGACTTTGGGGCCAAAGACTTCCATTCCTATGGAACCTTATCTCCAATGGGTACATGCTCGTGCTCAGAATCTTATGATGCCATATGTAGCCATCTTACCAGTGATTGTGGAGCCCATTACTGAAGGGGATATTCCCTATACGGTTCTTCATCCTGACATGCCCACTGCTCTTGAGGAATTACAAAGATCCTGTATTCAACTGAAGAAATAGAGGGATACCTTTAGAGACCATTTCTATTCCCATGAGAGGAAGGTTTTAAAGATCACGAAGCAACTTCATGAGGAAAGAATCCTCAATGTCTACCTCGGCGCAAAGAGGAAGAGCCCATGGGAAACCTAATTTTGTTTTAAGTTTTTTCTTGAACCTTCAATTGAAATTCCTAAAAGGAAATTGTATTTTGAATTCTACTAATAAAATATTTGTTTCTTTTTGGTTCGCAAATTTAAATTCCCCGAAATCCTTGAAATCATTTCATACACATATCATACATATCATTGCATAAACAGGTGTCAAAGCAGGTTTCTCATCCTCTTCGCTGTTTATTTCAGCCATGGCTCTCGAATAAACTGTGAAGGACTTACAGACTCAGAATGAACAATTCTAATCGATGATCATGGCTCTAGCTAAAGGGCAGGAGGAACTGAAAGCCCAGATTGTTAAAGACAAGACCAAGAAGCCAAGAAGGACAGTGGGTGTGGTAAATTTGGGAAGAATATTCAAGGGATCGTTGAAGCAAATGGTTGATCTGACCTCTTCATCCAAGTAAGGAGAGAACCACGAGGTTGAGACAAGAGAGGAAGACCCTAGTCTGGGGGAATTTGATAATGATACTGATTACAATGAAGAGCAGTATCCTTCACCTGACGAAAAGTACAAACAACTGGAAGAGCGTCTGAGTGCAATGGAGATTCAGAAAGTGCCTGGGTTGGAATTTGAAGAGCTGGGTTTGGTGTCTGGGATTTTTATTCTGCCAAAGTTCAAGGAACCAGTGTTTGCTAAGTATGATGGGGTTTCGTGTCCCAAGATGCACCTCTGATCTTATGTGAGGAAGATACAACATCACACTGCTGACAGAGACTTGTGGGTCAATTTCTTTTAGGATAGTCTATCTAGAACTCTGCTAGATTGGTTCTATCAGCTGGAGAGGGCTAACATCCATAATTGGGAAGACCTGAATGCTGCTTTCTATAAGCAATATTAGTATAACACAGACCTTTCTCCTACCCGTACTCAACTCCAAAATATGGCTATGGCTTCGAGCGAGGGCTTCAAAGACTATGCTCAGAAGTGGAGGGACTTAGAAGGAAGAGTCCAGCCTCCCCTGTCTGATAAGGAGTTAATGGATATGTTTCTGGGAACCCTGTCTGGTCCATTCTTTAATCACCTGATTGGAAGCTCTTCAGTCGGCTTCACTGAATTAATTCTGATAGGAGAACGAGTGGAAGTTGGAAATAAAAGTGGTAAGATCCAAAAGGAAGCATCCTCAAGTGTTGTAAGGAAGCCATTTGCTGGGAAGAAAGAGTAGTACGGTGTACAATCAAAAGAATCAGGACAGAACCGAACTTCGTCCAATGGTAGGGGCTGTCATGATCCCTAAGCTTGCACCCACTCAACAGAGGAGTAATCAGCAGAGAACAGAAAAGCCGGTAAGACAGTTCACCCGGATAAATATGACTTTATTCCAAGTTTTTCCTCATTTGTTGAAATCTAATCTGGTAACCCTGCGGGAAGCACCAAAGAATCCCAACACTACCTCTCCCCGCTACAATCCAAATGCTCGTTGTGCTTATCATTCGGAAAGTCCAGGTTATGATACATACGACTGCTGGGCTTTGAAAAACAGGGTATAAGACCTTATTGAGGTGAAGGAAATTGAGTTTGACGCCCCCGAAATTCCAAATGTTATCACCGCTACTATGCCCAAGCATGGCCGTGGTGTTAACGCTATTGAAAATGATATGTTTGTTACTACTATTGAAGAGCTTGTTACTTCTCTCTTGACCGTCAAGTGGAACTTGTTAAAGGTTGGTTTATTTTCGGGCTGTGGTGAAGGTTGCCACTTCTGTTTATCTCTACCGACTGGTTGTCATTTGTTGAACGTAGGTGTTCAACGCCTGATGGATGATAGAGAGATTTTGATTGAGAGGAATCTCATCTAGACTATTTCTTGCAGAGATGTTTCAATAATAACCATTTTCGCCAATCCTCCCAGGGTCTCCACCAAAAGACCCGTCAGGATTACATATACTCCAGAGGTTACTCCCCTGATAATTACTAGGCCAGGTCCAATCCCATACTCCTCAGACAAAACTGTTCCTTGGAACTATGGGGGTGACGTCTACTACCACGGTGTCAAGCAAGATTGGCTGGCTGCTGAAGACTAGGTTTCTGAGAATGTTGATCCCGACATTGTCAACATTGTGGGAACCAGAAAAATAACCAGAAGTGGAAGAGTGCTCTCCCCTGAGATTTCTCCTCCAAAAGCTGTTACTGGTCTTGTGATCATTCTTACTTTCATTCTCGTTGATACTACTACTACAATCCCCGTGATTACCCCTGTTGACACCCCTATCACCGAGCCGACTGAGACTCGGGGCAAAGACATATTGGTTGATCTTGTCCAGACCAAGGCGCATTCAATATCTATCCTAGAGGCTTCCAAGCAAGAAATGGAATAAATTTTGAAAATTATCAAGAAGAGCGACTACAACGTGGTCAAACAGCTGGGGAAGACCCCTTCAAAGATCTCTATGCTAGCCTTGTTGTTGTGTTTTGAAGCTCATGGGAAGGCTCTGGTGATGTTCTTGAAAACTGCCCATGTGCCCCGGGAAACCTCTGCTGACCAATTTGAAGACTGTGTGGCTAGTTTGACGGTTGACAACGGTTTGGGCTTTTCTGATGCTGATTTGAATCCTAGAGGGAGGAAGCACAATGATGCGTTGCATGTCTCTGTCGAATTCAAGGGCACCACTTTGGCCCATGTCCTTGTAGATATTGGTTCATCATTAAATGTGCTGCCTAAGAACACTTTGGATAGACTAGACTATGAAGGTTTGACTTTGAAGCCCAGCAATATTGTAGTGAGGGCTTTTGACGGTTCAAAGAGAATGGTGCACGGGGAATTGGACGTCCCCATCAAGGTTGGTTATCAGACTTTTGGCTCTACATTCTATGTGATGGATATCAAGCCATCTTATTCTTGTTTGTTGGGATGCCCTTGGATACATGGGGCTGGAGCTGTCATATCCATTCTACATCAGATGATGAAATACCCGGGCAAAGGTAAAATTGTCACTATACACGGCGAAGAAGAATACATGGTCAGTCACCTGAATTCCTTCAGATATGTGGAAATGGATGGTGAGTTCATCGATACTTCGTGCATGAATTTCGAAGAGATACCTCAGACTCTGGCTGAAACTAAAATTGTTACATATGTGCCAAAGATCACCAGGCCTCCCTTGAAGATGGCTTCTCTCAAGGATGCAAAAGCGGTTGTCGAAGAAGGTGCTCAAAGGGTTGTTCGACGTGCTCGTGCTGGAAGACATCCCCTACGCATTAGCAATCATGGGGTCAACGCTTTAGAAGACGGAGACAGTGACAATGACATGGATAGCTGGATCTTCCCTACTACCAACGGTGGACTCAGTAACTGGACGGAAAAGGATTTTGTACCGATTACTTTTGTTCAGAAGTAATTATCTTTCTTGTTTTTTGGATATGTAATAAAAAATATAACTTTATGGACATGTGTCTTACCCGAGGCACATCGATTTATTTGTGAGGGTTATCATGTTTCACTTTCATATGGCATCAACAAAGCATTTGACTTTTATGCATACAAATTTTGTGCTCTCAGTTTTTCATTTCTACTTTTACTTTGTCTATACGGCTATGCTCTTACACACACTCACGTATCACACTGTAGATCCATATCCACTCTGGATCCCATTGATAACAGTTATGCTATTTCCAGTTATAACCTAGAAAATCAGATCAACGAAGTCGAGGACTAAGGTGAGGAAGATTGTGAGGTACCTAGAGAACTTGCTTGACTGTTACATCAGGAAGAGAGGGCTATACAGCCTCATGAAGATCCAGTTGAAACAATAAACTTGGGCATAGAGGTAGACAGAAAAGAGGTCAAGATTGGCTCAAATCTGGGGCTTAATGTCAAACAACGGTTGATACAAATGTTGCATGATTATGTCGAGATCCTCGCCTGGTCATATGAAGACATGCCAGGGTTGGATACGGATATTGTGGTTCACCGTTTTCCAACTAAAGAATATTTCCCTCCGGTAAAGCAGAAGGTCCGTCGCATGCGCCCTAGAATGTCACAGAATATCAAAGCAAAGGTTATGAAGAAATTCAACATTGGTTTCTTAGCCATCACCTCTTATTCCCAATGGGTGGCCAACGTAGTTCCGGTACCTAAAAAAGATGGCAAGGTACGTATGTGTGTGGACTACAGAGATTTGAATAGGGCGAACCCCAAGGTTGACTTTCCGCTCCCCCATATCGACGTTCTGGTAGACAATACTGCGTAGCACAAGATCTTTTCCTTCATGGATGGTTTCTCTGGTTACAATCAGATCAAATTGGCACCCGAAGACATGGAGAAGATAACCTTCGTCACGCAATGGGGCACTTTCTGCTACAGAGTGATGCCGTTTGGATTAAAGAATGCTGGAGTAACCTATTAGCGAGCCATGGTCTCCTTATTTCATGACATGATTCACCATGAGATAGAGGTATATGTGGATGACATGATAGCTAGGTCTCAAATCGAGGAAGAGCACCTTGATCATTTACAAAATTTGTTTGATAGGTTGAAGACGTACAAGCTAAGGTTGAATCCAAACAAGTGCACCTTCGGGGTAAGGTCTGGTAAATTGCTGGGTTTTATTGTCAGCGACAAGGGCATTCAGGTAGACCCTGGAAAAGTAAATCCTACACAAGAGATTTCGGCTCCTCGCACTGAGAAGGAGGTTAGAGGTTTTTTGGGACGACTAAATTACATTACCAGTTTCATTTCCCATTTAACCGCTACTTGTGAGCCAATCTTCAAGTTCCCGAAGAATGATCAACTGGTAAAATGGAATGACGAATTCCAGACTGCCTTCGAAAGAATCAAGGAAAGCCTTCAAGAACCACCAATTCTGATGCCTTAGATTGAAGGAAGACCTTTGATAATGTACTTAACATTGTTAGATAATTTAATGGGGTGTGTGATGGGGAAGCATGACGAGTATGGTCGAAAAGAGCATGTAATATACTACCTTAGAAAAAAGTTTACCGACTGTGAAACAAGATACTCACTGCTCGAGAAAACTTGCCGCGCTTTGGCATGGGCTGCATGCCGACTGAGACAGTATATGTTGACCCACACTACTTTGCTGATATCTAAGACGGATCCAATAAAGTACATCTTCGAGAAGCCCACACTCTCCGAAAGAATAGCAATATGGAAAATGATCTTGACCGAATATGATATCTAATACACGACCCAGAAACCAATCAAGGGAAGTGTACTAGCTGATCATTTAACTCATCAGGCTGTGGATGACTACTAGTCCATGAATTTTGAGTTTCTGAAAGAGAATATTATGCTAGTGACTGACTATGAAGAACTTGGACCGGATAAAGGATCTGAAGAAGGATCCTGATGGATTATGGTTTTTGACAGAGCCTAGAATGCACTCGGCAATGGCATTGGTGTTGTAATTATATCTCCTGAAGGCTGTCATATTCCTTTCACCGCCATATTATGTTTTAATTGTACCAACAACATGGTGGAGTATGAAGCGTGCATCATGGGTCTCTAAGCTGCTATTGACCCGAGGATCAAGTTCTTGAGCGTTTTCGGGGATTCAGCTCTGGTAATAAGTCATATCAAAGGAGAGTGGGATACGAAGCACCCGAATCTCATCCCGTACAAAGAGCATGTGTTGTCATTGCTTCCACACTTTGAAGAGGTCACATTTGAACATTTTCCATGAGAAGAGAATCAATTAGAGGATGCGCTAGCTACCATGTCATCTATGTTTAAGGTCAAGTGGGATAATGAGGCTCCTCGGATCACTATTGAGAGGTTAGATGAACCAGCATACTGCTACGAGGTTGACACTAAAGAAGTAGCAGATAAACCTTGGTTCTATGAAGTGAAAAGGTATCTCGAGGCTCAAGAATATCTCGAGGGGGCATCTGTTAATGATAAGAAGTTTCTGAGAAGGTTCGCCGTAAAGTTCATCCTCAGTAATGGAATCCTCTACAAGCGCAACCACGACTCTAATTTACTTGGGTGCATAGACAAGAGCGAAGCATAGAGGATTATGACAGATCTACACGAAGGTACCTTTAGAATCCATTCGAGTGGACATACCATGGCTAAAAAGATCCTACGGGCAGGATATTATTGGTCCACTATGGGAGCAGACTGCTATCAGCATTCCCGAACTTGTCACAAATGCTAGATCTATGCTAATAAGGTGCATGTACCTTCGGTTCCTTTGAATGTGTTTACGAATCCTTATCCCTTTGCAATATGGGGTATTGACATGATCGGGGAGATTAGACCCACCGCTTCCAATGGGCATCGCTTCATCCTGGTAGCCATTGATTATTTCACGAAGTGGGTTGAAGCTGCCTCTTTTGCTACTGTTAACAAGAAAATTTTGGCGCAGTTTATCAAGCATAACCTGATTTGTTGGTACGGTGTGCCAGAGAGAATCATCACTGACAATGGTACGAATCTCAATAATACGATGGTCATCGAACTATGTAAATAGTTCAAGATCCAGCACCATGATTCTTCCCCTTACCGGCCGAAGATGAATGGCGTTGTAGAGGCTGCTAATAAGAACATTAAGAAGATCATACAGAAGATGACAGTGACATACAAAGACTGGCATGAGATGTTACCATTTTCTCTTCATGGGTACCGCACCTCCGCACGAACATCAACAGGGGCAACACCCTACTCTCTGGTATATGGCATGGAGGTTGTCCTGCCTATTGAGGTCAAGATCCCTTCTTTGAAAATCATGAAGGATGCTGGTTTGAATGAAGACGATTGGATCCAGACTCGAATTGATCAACTGAATTTGATTGATGAAAAAAGACTTATTGTTGTCTGTCATGGTCAAATGTATCAAAAACGGATGATCAAGGCATTCAACAGAAAGGTCAGACGCCAAGTGTATCAAGTCGGGGATCTAGGGATCAAGCGCATCATACTTCCGCAAGGTGATCCCAGGGGAAAATGGACTCCCACATACGAAGGTCCATTTGTGATCAAAAGCATATTTTTTGGTGGAGCCGTGATTCTGACCACCATGGATGGTGACGATCTTCCCCACCCTGTTAATGCGGATATAGTGAAAAGATACTACGCATGAATAAAGACCCGCTAGGTTGATCGGCCTAGGAAAAAATAAGGGCATCTCGGCGAACCAAAAGGGTTCGGGTGAAAAATAGGGATGAAAACAAAAAAATATTTGTACACCCGACAAGTCGAAAACCTGAAAAGGCGGCTTGGGCAAAAAAGGGTATCCCAGTGGACTGAAAACCCAAAAGGACAGTCCAGGCAAGAGTTAGGGATTTGAAGCGTATCACTATGTCCCATTGGATCATCTTGCGACAAGATTTCAGTATCAACTATCAAGCTCAAACGACACCGATCAATCGAGTCAGCTTCGGACAAGTAGCAAAGTGATGAGATGCTATGAGACATAGTGGCAATAGCAGAATTGAAACTCAACGGGATTATTACACATAGCTATTTTTCTTCTCTTTGTACATTATTTTTTATAGTCTTCACTCTCACGGCGGTGTTCTCGTACTAGAACGGCAGCCTCTTTGTACACAACGCCTGTTATAGGCAGACTTCAGAACATAATACAAGTCATTTTTACAAAACCATTTGTTTTTTCTTTTTATGTTTTGTTTTGCAAAAACATCCAATGATTTATTCTTGACATATGCATTTGAATATGATTTCTATTCATAAATATTTTCATAAGAAACAGAAAGACAGTTGCTCATGACTTAAGGAACGGGGCATCATCTAAAAAAACAATTTGTAATTCTGACAATTACTCCTTCTAGCAGGTACAGGGGCAGGGACAGCTTGAGGCGAAGTCACCAGTACACGCGACCCTGTGACATATATGTTCCCCACAAAGTAGAGGCAAGCAAAAGTTTTGGCATCTACTTCCCCAAATAGGAGTTACTTTCCCCAGCAAAGTTCCTTCGGAGAGCTGATATCTGTATTCCCCAGCCGAATTTTATAAACACAAGGGTTTATAAAGCTTTCTCCCGAGAAGAGTTTATTTCTCTGACTGCGGAACCTCCTCCCGAGTAGAGTTTGTTTCTCTGAATGCGGAACTCAATCCTCAACAGATTTTATTCCTCACTCTACAGAAGTTCATCCCCCAGCAGAGTTTATTTCTCCGAATCGGCAAAATCTTCCAGCAAGGCATCACCTCTCGCAAACAGAGTTATTCCCCCGTAGAGTTATTCTCAGGCAGAGTCTCTCCCCGGCATAATATTCGCAAATAGAAAGGAGTAAATTCCCAGCATAGTCATCTCCATTTACCATCCCTAGCGGAAATGAAGAATTCAGCTTCCTAATGCTCTTCAGCAGCAGTCTGGGATTTATTTTCCCCAACTAAAATTACCGTAATAACATCCCATATTCATACGTCATGGCATGCGCATACATATTGTATATGGCACAATATCATTTATTTTGAGAACATTATCATAATGCATTTCATACATCATGACATTGCATACGACTAAATATTTACCTTTCATGACATGACATTTCCTCAGAAAGATGTCCCCACAAGATTTTTCGTAGGTTAGACAGGTCGACACTAAGATTTCTCTGATTACCATTCCAGTGGAAGATGTACCAAGACTTTCGTCTGGGTCAGTTGAATCGCAACTAAGATTCTCCTGATTACTATTCCAGTCAAAGTTAACTTAAGATTTTCCCTGGGTCAGACAGGTCGACACTAAGATCTCACTGATTACCATTCCAGTGGAAGATGTACCAAGACTTTCGTCTAGGTCAGTTGAATCGCTATTAAGATTCTCCTGATTAATATGCCAGTCAAAGTTAACACAAGATTTTCCCTGGGTCAGATAGGTCAACACTAAGATCTCTCTGATTACCATTCCAATGGAATATGTACCAAGAGATTCGTCTGGGTCAGTTGAATCACTACTAAGATTCTCTGGATTATTATGCCAGTCAAAGTTAACCTAAGATTTTCCCTGGTTCAGATAGCTCGACACTAAGATCTCTCTGATTACCATTCCAGTGGAAGATGTACTAAGACTTTCATCTGGGTTAGTTGAATCGCTACTAAGATTCTCCTGATTACTATGCCAGTCAAAGTTAACACAATAGTTTCCCTGGGTCAGATAGGTCGACACTAAGATCTCTCTGATTACCATTCCAGTGGAAGATCTACTAAGACTTTCATCTGGGTCAGTTGAATCGCTACTAAGATTCTCCTGATTACTATGCCAGTTAAAGTTAACCTAAGATTTTCTATGGATCAGCCAGATTGACACTAAGATCTCTCTAATTACTATGCCAGTAGAAGATATTCCAAGACTTTTGTCTGGGTCAATTGAGTCGCTACTAAGATTCTCCTGATTACCATGCCAGTCAAAGTTAACCTAAGTTTTTCTCTAGATCAGCTAGATCGACACTAAGATCTCTCTGATTACTATGCTAGTAGAAGATATTCCAAGACATTCGTCTGGGTCAGTTGAATCGCTACTAAGATTCTCCTGATTACTATGCCAGTAAAAAGTTAATTCAAGGCCTTCCCCCGGTTTAATCAAATCGATACTAGGATTTCTATCCCAACTGAAAACAATCCAAGACCTTTCTCTGGTCCAGTCAAATTGATACTAAGATTTCTATTCCAGTTAAAGAAGCTATGAAGCCCGAAAATTGACCAGATAATAGTCAATCAACAATTTAAGACACTGTGAAGCCTGGATCCTGACCAAATAACAGTCTAATCTCATCTCCCCAGTAAGTCGCTGTGAATCCTAGAGCACGCCCAGATAACAGTCAGCCTTATTATCTCCAGTAAGTCACTGTGAAGCCTGGAGCACGACCAGATAGCAGTTCACTTCCATATCTTCAATCAAATGATGACTCCCCAATAGAGTAATGGACAACTGAAGCTCCTAAAACTCCATGTTTCAAAATAGAGACCAACATTCCTCAGTGGAGTCCTCTCTAACAGCAAGAGCAGGAATTCCCACAAAGGGATATCTCATGAAAATATCATTGTTCTGGATGGCATCTTTAAGCCCATCTCCGATGACTCTCTGTCACATTCCGATGGCATATTTAAGCCCATCCCCGGTGATCTTTCGTCATCTTTTCCAAATGGAATATATAAGCTCATTCCCAATACTATCTACACAGTCAAGTTTCATCTTAGACGAGTGCAAATTTCTGGGCACTTTAGTGTTCAATTATCTTCCACCTTCCGATCACGAAAGGCAGACCAGCCAATCTAGATCCTTAGGTTTAAGAAGATTGAATAGGGGAAACTGTTGTACCCCAAAATTTTCCCTCTCATATTTTTCCAAGATTTCCCTCTTGTATAGGTGGTCACAAACCTTGGTCTGAAGACAAGGAAATTTTTCAAATGATGTATCTAAGTTTCCTTCGATTGGCCTGTTTCCAAGTTCCCTTCGATTGGCCTGTTAATGAGGCTCTTCGATTGGCAACTACGAGGCGCCTTTCGATTGGCAGCTACTAAGTGTTGTTCGATTAGCATCTCCAAAATGCTCTTCGATTACCATCTATATAGCGTCCTTCGATTGCCACCTATATAGTGCTCTTTGATTACCATCTACATAGCGTCCTTCAGTTGGCATCTGCAAAAAGCCTTTCGATTGGCCTCATGAAAAGCCTTTTGATGGGCATTGTGTCAAGAACTTTCGATTGGCATAGCAAAGGACTCTTCGTTTGATATTCCAACAAATACCCTTTGATTGGTACTTGGACAAGGACCCTTTGAAGGACTCCCTCCAGGCCATTTGAAAGAGGCCATCAAAAGTGCACTCTGAAAATATGTCCAGGCCAGAGTCTTGCCTTGTTGGGTCACAATGCCACAAGAGCTGATTCGACTAGAGACTTCTCTTCAAAAAGGCAGGAAATCGAAGCAAAGGGTGATCCAATCGAAGGAGCTTTAGTACTGAAGCTGGCACAATTTGAAGTCAGGACCATCAAGGGGAGCAAGGTTCTAATGAGGAAATTCCTGATTAGTTTGAATTAAAGTAAGGCTGGAAAGGAAGGAATTTGAAGGAATGAAGCTGGGACTTGGTCCAAAACATGCCAGAAAGCCCATAATTGAAAGAAGATTGAAACAGGCTGGCATACCAAAGAAAATGCGTGGGAAAGAACCCAAAGACTTGGCCATTTTAGAAACAAAAGATGCAAGATAAATCAAATCTTTTTCACTCAATCTTTAATATTCAATTCAATTTTGTTAACCTAATTCCTTCTACTATATATGCACAACAAACCCTGATCAAAAAAGAAGGAATTTTTGGCCGTGTAGAACACCAAGACAGCTCAGAATTTTTGACAAAAAGTGTGGAATGATTTTTGCTCTAGAGGGAGATTCAAGGAGTTTCAAAGACTGCAATCCCTTCCTAGGCGTATTTGGGAGCTATCTGGACCACTCCCATGTATCAACACATGAAGAAACGATATATACAGGTATCACAGTTTGCCATGGTTCTTGAAATTGATTTTTGAAATATATGCATGATCAATGATTTTTAACTACATATTCATGTTTGTATAATTATTTAGAACATACTTGCATGATTAATTATATTTTTTGATGCATATTTGATTGAATACCATGGTTAGGGTTTCAAAGTTATTTTTAGGGTCTTTTATTTCAAGAAAAATCAGGACAAACGATGAGTACCATTGTACTCACGAGACTAAACCCAATTGATCTTTATATTTGGTTTGAATTTATATTGCGTAATTATGATTTTTGAGATATGCAGGTTTATAGTTACAATGTCTGCTTGTAGGTAAAACACTTTTCCTAAAACGACATTCTCAACGAAGAAGATGACTGCGTGTCAAAACCTGGTTGGGTAGTTTGAATGGAGCACGTTTTTATTACAACCACTTACTAATCATCACATATAGCATATGTTACTTGTTTATATTAATGATTGAATAACTGACTCAGTGGTAAAGGGGAAGGCTTTTCAGCGCGCGTGTGTATGAGGTCATGGGTTCGATTCCTGCCTTGTACATGTTATTTTTCCTAACAATCCTTTGCATATCCCATGTTACCCTTCGAAGCGCGCACATCATAGGCCCTCATATCCTCATCCTTGGATCAATCAATGCCTGGATCCAATGCTCCCAATGAAGCTCCCCATCGTGAACATTCTTGGGACAACCAAATTGAATCATACGCAGCTATGGGCCAACTGGATTGGGCTTTGAACAGAAATTCAGCTAGCACCCTCTAATTTGGGTTTACACCCCTCAGGCTTACTCTTTTTCCCTTTTAATTTTGTTTTATTTAAATCAGTTTATTTACTTTGCTTAAATTAATTTTTCCATAAAATCATAAAAATCAACATCACAAAAAATAGGATTTAGTATTTCTTTAAATTAACTAATTTTTTTAAGTCAATTAATTTCATCAATTTTAATTTATTTCATTAATAAAAATTAATTAGAAAAACTAGGTCAAAACTTCAAATCTTTTTCACAAAAAAATCTCAAAGATATTTTCAAAGATCAAATTAGGTTTTTTAGGGTTTCAAAGTTATTTTAATTTTTTATTCTCACCCGTAATTATTTTTTCCGTACGATTAATTTTATTATCAATTATGTAACTGCGCCCAGTTTGTAATAGGTTAATTACGGTCTTATTTCTGCACTTTATTTTTTCAGTCAAATTTCTTATGTATCTACACCAAAGCCTTGTAACAGCTTAGGGCCTCTATTTCTTGCTTTTACGTTTTATACTTTGTATATAATTGTTAACAACCTAGGCGTGTATGCTCAATTAATCAATAGATCACTAAATTCAAGATAAATATATCTGAAAAAGAACACGTTTGCACACTTGCACCCCTAGGGTATTACCTCACTTGGTTGCCTTCGGAAACAATGGTCATGTCCCTCGAGCGTAGGGATACTCTTAGCAAAGGCGCTCAGTTTAAAGTCATCATAAAGATCATAGTCCCTAAATGTCCCTCAAGTTGCCAACGAGAAATAATCTTATGATGATAGTCCCTTCAAAATGCTAAGGTATCCTTACATGTTGACTTCAATGACCATTACGTCCCTTTTGATAGTCCCTCAACATCCAACGACTAGGGTAACCTACTCACTAATAGTAGGATAACACGGTCTAAAGGATAGGAGGAAAAGAAAAGTCTTTTTTCGAGTAGGTAGATAGTTGTTAGGTACTTGCTCAAACAATCCTTTTTACACACTTTCAAACACTTTTCAAAAAAAAGTTTTCAAAACACTTTATCACACTCTTAAGGACTGATACAAGAGTTACCATAAAGTGAATCTCGGCACTAAGGCATTTTCAAAGCTTTTCAAAACACACAAGCACAAGCAATTTTAGAAAATGAGCAAGTACCTAAGAGCCCGTGGAAAACCACGGATGGAAAGGGTGCTAACACCTTCCCTTTCCATAATCTACCCCCTTACTCGGAAATCTCGAAAAAATTTCTTTTTCTGTTCTTTTCACCCTTTCCTTTTGGATAAAAGAAATGTCGGTGGCAACTCTTGCTTACCGCGACATTTGCGAATGTAAAACGTAAAACCAGTATTAACAGTCGGTTCTGCCACCGTATCACAATATCAATGCCCCACATTGCAAACGGCCAAGGATAAGTCAAGACATTCAAAGGAACCGAAGGCACATTTACTTTGTCAGCATAAATATGGCATTTGTGGCAAGTTCTGGAATGCCGATGGCCATCTGTTTCCATAGTAGACCAATAATAACCTGCTCTCAGAATCTTCTTAGCCATTATATTCCCTTTGGAGTAAGTACCAAAGACTCCTTCATGCATATCTTCCATAATTTTTTCAGCTTCCTTCTTGTCTACACAACAAAGCAAAGTCGAATCTGGTTGCGCTTGTACATGATTTTGTTACTCATAAAGAACTTGGTATAGAACCTCCTTAGAAATTTCTTGTCATTGATAGATGTTCCTTCCGGGTATTCTCGAGTTTTGAGGTATCTTTTTTACTTCGTGGTACAAAGGCTTTTCTTCTACACCACCAGTATCAACTTCGTAGCAATGCGCCTGTTCGTCTAGTCTCTCAATAATAATTCGAGGAGCTTCATTATACCATCTGACTTTGAACGTAGATGACATGGTAGCTAATACATCTGAAAATTGATTCTCCTCTCGTGGAATATGTTCAAAAGTGATTTACTCGAAGTACGAAACTAATGTCAACACATGCTCTCAATAAAGAATTTGATTTGGATGCTTGGTATACCATTCTTCCTTAATATGACTGATCACTAGGGATGAGTCCCCATATGCATTCAAGAATTTAATTCTCATATTGATGGCAACTTTGATACCCATGATACATGCTACTTACTCGGCCATGTTGTTGGTATAGTCAACCTGGCGGTGAAGGGTGTATGGAAACCCCTAAGATAGATAATCATAACATTGATTCCATTACCAAGCACGTTGGAAGCTCTGCCACAATCATAGTCCATCAGGATCCCGATTTAGGTCCTTCATACGGTTCAGGTTCTTCATAATCAGTAACTAGCATAATATTCTCATATGGGAACTCAAAATTCATAGACTGATAGTCATCTACAACTTCATGAGCCAAATGATCTTCCAGTACATTTCCTTTGATTTCCTTATGAGTAGTATACTGAATGTCATATTCTGTCAAGACCATTTTCCATCTTGCTATTCTTCCAGAGATAGCGGGCTTCTCGAATAAGTATTTTATTAGATCCATCTTAGAGATCAACAAAGTAGTGTGAGTCAACATATGATGTCTTAGTCGACGAGTAGCCCTTGCCAAAACGCAACAAGTTTTCTTGAGCAGTGAGTATCTTGTTTCACATTCGGTAAACTTTTTCCTAAGGTAGTATATTGCATGCTTATTTCGACATGACTCATCATGTTGCCCCAATACACACCCCCATTAAGTTCTCTAATACTGTCAGGTACATAATCAAAGTCTTTCCTTCAATCAGTGGCATCAGAATTGGAGGTTCCTGGAGGTACTCCTTGATTTTGTTGAAGGATATCTGACAATCGTCGTTCCACTTCAGTACTTGATCTTTCTTCAACAACTTGAAGACTGGCTCACACATAGCAGTCGAATGGGAAATAAATCTAGAAATGTAGTTCAATCGTCCCAGGAAACCTCTAAATTCGTTCTCAGTATGGAGCGCTGGAATTTCTTGAATAGCTTTAACCTTGGTAGGATCAACTTCAAGACCTTTACCATTGATGAAGAAACTTAGGAATTTACCAGATCTTACCCCAAAGGTGCACTTGTTTGGATTCAACCTCAACTTGTATTTCTTCAACCTTTCAAATAGCTTGTGCAGGTGGTCGAGATGTTCTTCTTAAGTCTGAGACCTGGCTATCATATCATCAATGTAAACCTCTATCTCGTGATGGATCATGTCATGGAACAAAGCTACCACAACACGCTGATATGTTGCGTCGAAGTTCTTTAAACCAAAAGGCATAACTTTGTAACAGAAAGTTCCCCACTGTGTGACAAAGGTAGTCTTCTCCATGTCTTCAGGTGCCATATGGATTTGATTATAACCAGAGAAACCATCCATGAAGGAAAATCTTTATGCTGAGCGGTGTTATCAACTAGAACATCAATATGCTGAAGCAGAAAGTCATCTTTGGGGATTGGCTTGTTCAAATACATGTAGTCTATACACATACACACCTTGTCATCCTTCTTAGATACTGGCACCACATTTGCAACCCACTGAGGATAGGAAGTAACAGCTAAGAAACAGCATTGAACTTATTCATAACCTTAGCTTTGATCTTTTCAGACATCTCATGACGCATACGATGAACCTTCTATTTTATAGGAGGACAACCTCCCTTCATCAGTAGATGGTGAACCACAATGTCAGTATCTAGCCCTGGCATGTCTTCGTACAACCAAGCAAAGATCTCAACATAGTCATGCAACATCTAGATTAATCTCTTTTTGACATTGTCTTCTAGGTTGGCACCTACCTTGACTTCTTTCTTGTCCTCTTTAGTACACAAGTTCACAATCTTGAATGGCTCTTCATGCGGTTGTATGACTCTTTCTTCCTGCATTAACAACATAGCATGCTCTCTAGGTACTTCACATTCTTCTTCACCTTCGTCCTCGGCTTGGTAGATTGGATTTTCGAAGTCATAATTAACAATAACATAATTGTTATCAATGGGATCCAGGGTGAATATGGATCTGCAATTTGTTGTGTGGGTATGTGTAAGAACACATAGATATTTTAAAGGTAATAAAGTAAAACAAATACAAAGAGCACAAAATTTGAATGCAAACGTCCAATGATTTATTAAATGAAAATATGCGGGTGAAAAATGACAACCCTAACAAATGGATCGTTGTGACCCGAGTAAGGCATAGGGTTTAAAGTTATTGTTTAAATTACATAACCAAAAACTTGAAAGCATGAAAATAGAAAATAACATTTACTCTTGACTAAAGGAGATTGGTATAAAGTCTTCAGCCTTCCAATTGTTGAGCCCATTGTCGGTAGTAGGGAAAACCCAACTGTCTATGTCACAGTTGATATCAGTGTTTTCCATAGAGTTGACTTGATTTTTGTAAACTCCATTATTGTTGATGGGGAATGATGGTCTCCTAGAATTAGCACGAGCATGACAAACAACCCTCTGAGTCTCTAAGGTGAAACCTAAACCAAATTATCAAACTTGTAAGGGATGTTAGGAAGCTGACCCTAAACAGTGCCACCACCTTCTTCTACCATAGCCTTAGCGTCTTTCAGAGAAGCCATTCTTGGTGGAATCCTGGTAACCTTAGGAACGATAGGAGTAGCTTTGTCAACAAGGGTTGTCTGAGGAATAACTTCAAAGGTCTCGTAAGGAGTCTCGAAGAATTCACCATCCATATCAACATACTTGAAGGATTTCAAATGGCTCACCATGTATTCTTCTTTGCCTCAAACTGTAACAATTTGTCCTTTTATGAAATACTTCAACTTTTGGTGTAAAGTAGAAGTAACAGCGCCTGTCCCATGAATCTAAAGGCGTCCAAGCAAACAAGAATAGGCTGGACGAATGTCCATCACATAGAAAGTAGAGTCCAATATCGGCAAACCCACTTTGATTGGAAGATCAACCTCTCCATGCACCATTCTCCTTGAACCATCAAAATCGCTTACCACAATGTCACTGGGTTTTAGCACAATCCCTTCACAATCAAGTTTGTCTAAAGCATCTTTTGGAAATACATTTAATGAGGAACCTGTGTCCACCAATACATGGGGTAAGTTAGTGCCCCTACACTCAATAGAGATATGCAGGGCCTTATTATGGTTCCTTCCCGTAGGAGTTAAGTCACTGCCAGAAAAGCCTAGCCCATTATCGGTTGTTAGGCTAGCAACATAATTTCCAAACTGATCGACAGAGATTTCCTGTGGTACATGAGCAGATTTCAGGAACTTTACCAGAGCCTGAGCATGGGCTTCAGAGCACAACAACAGAGATATCATAGATATTTTGGAGGGGGTCTACCCCAATTGTTCAACGATCTTATAGTCAATCTTTTGAATAATTTCCATTAATTCTTCTATCTCTTGCCTGGAGGTATCTTCAACATTAACCTCTTTGGGTGCCTTAGTCTAGGAAGGCTCAGTCATATGTTCTTTACCTCGAGTTTCAATAGTTGATTCAATGGTAGTGATATGAACTAGTATAGTAATGGCTTTTGGAGAGATCTCTAGAGAGAAAACCCTTCCACTTCTGGTAACTATACTATTTCCATCAATATTTCCAGCATTGGGATCAATAATTTCAGTATTTTTATCTTTGACAGTCAACGGTTCTTGCTTTACGCCATGGTAGTAGACATCAGCTTCATAATTCCAAGGGATAGCCTTGCCAGAGGAATATGGAATTGGCCCAGGCGCGGTAATGATTAGAGGAGCAACCCTAGGTTCGGCAGTAATCTTCATAGGACCCTTAGAAGCGATCCTTACAAGAGTACCAAAAATTGCTGACATGTCTTCATGCTTCAGGTCTGTAGACATACTCTCCACAAAAGGGGTATTCTCAAATAGAATTACACAATTATCCATCAAACGTTGAACAACTTCTTTCAGCAGTGCAAAACCATTGGATTGGGACGCACAATAGTTGCTTCTTTCAATGCAACCCATAAATAAACTGGCTTGCAGTAGCTTCTTCTTAACAATCATTAGAGGAGTAGTCAAGTCATTCATAGCAGAAACATAATAAACATCATCAATGGCATTAATTCCCTTGTCGTGATTAGGCATAGGTGCAATGATCACATTAGGAGTCTCGGGAGGATCAAATTCAATCTCCTTAGCATCAATCATGTCTTAGATCTTATTCTTCAGAGTCCAACAATTGTTAGTGTCATGTCTGAGACTGTTGGAGTGATATGCACATCTAACATTGAGATTGTAACGGGGAGAGGAAGTATTAGGATTCTGAGGAGGCTCCTTCAATATGATCATTTCTGCCTTCAACATCTGTTGCAATGCTTGAGACAACGGCATGTTGATTCTTTTGAACCGTCTCTTAGGTGCATCTTGCCTATGCTGATTACTCTATTGTTATTGTAGTGGTACTGGCGCGGGATTAGAGATCAGAACTGCCCCCACAGATTAGTTGTGGTTACTCTTACTACGACCCTTCTAGCCGTATACAATAATGGATTCTTTCTTACCATTATAAGACTTCTTCACATTATTCGAAGATGTAGCCACCTGAATTTTACGGCTTCTGATTCCATTCTCAACATGTTCTCCTGTTAATATTAGTTCAATGAAACCGACAAAGGAACTTCCAAGTATGTGATTATAGAAAGGATCTGTTAGCATGCTCATAAACATGTCAACCAATTCCCTATCGACCAAAGGAGGTTGAACTCTGCCTGCAAGATCCTCCATTTTTGTGCATACTCTTTAAATCCTTCCTCAGAACCCATGGACATACTCTTTAGTTGCATGCGGGTAGGTGCCAAATCAGAATTGTATTGACACTATTTATAGAAAGTTGCAGCCAAATCTTCCCAGGTATGGATATTGGTACCTTCAAGTTGATAATACCATTCTAGTTGTGTTCCAGACGTACTCTCTTGAAAGAAATGCAACCACAATTTCTTGTCAGCAGTATATGGTTGAATTTTCCAAACATATGATCTCAAATGTAGATCCGGGAAACAAAATCCACCATACTTGGCAAAGGTAGGAGTTTTGAACTTAAGAGGAATGACGACTCCTGATACTAAACCCAATTCTTCAAAGTTCAAGTCAGGCACCTTCTGGATATCCATAGCTTTTAGACACTCTTCTAACAACTTATACTTCACGTCAGCAGAGGGATATTGTTCATCCAAATAATCCTCTTCCTCTTCATAAGGAAACTTGTCAGAACCAAGGTTATTTCTTTCAGTTTTAACACTTTTACCATCTTCATCCTGGTTGTCATCTTCGTCCGATGAGATATCAAGATCTTGAGCTCGCTTAACTGGACCTCTGAACCTCCTCCCCATGTTAGGACGCCAATTGGTTTCTTTGTCTTCTTCTTCTTCTTCCCATTGGCGATGAGTGCCTTCAGTTCTTCTTGCCCCTTGGCTAAGTTTAGGAACATCTATTGGAACTGGGCATTCTGAGCCTGGAGATCTTTGACTGTCTATTCAAGAGCCATTTTTTGCCTTAAATAAATAGCAAGAAGATGAGAAAACCTGTCTTGGAAACTTGTTATGTAATGATATGTATAGTATGTAGATGCATATGCAATGTTTTCAAGGACCTCGTGGGATTTAAACTTGTTAATGAAAATAAACAACAACAAAGATTCTTGTTAGTAAGTTCAGATTACAAACGCCTTTTAGGCTTACAATGAAAACAAAAAGAAGGGTAACAAAGGAATAAATTATTACTCAAGTCTCTCATGGACTAAGGCTCTACTCTTTGTGAAGGCGTTTGGTCAGCTCCAATAATTTCTTCTCACTAGCATAGAACTAAGTCACAAAGGTTTCCCTTTCTTCTTTTAGTTGAATCTAAGACTTTTGTAGCTCTTCAAGGTCAGTAGGCATATCTGGATGAAGAACGGTATAAGGAATATATCCTTCGGCAATAGGCTCCACAATTACTGGTAGGATAGAGGTATATGGCATTATAATATTTTAAGCACGAGATCGTACCTATCTGAGGTAAGGCTCCAGAGGGATGGAGTTTTTCTGTCCCAAAGTATTGCTATCAATATTATTTACCATTCCCCAAGCACGTATAAACATTTAACAGTAACCTTGAGGATCATTCTAGTAATCAAATACAATACCCTGGATGAGCATATCATGAGGACCGTCTCTTCGAGCATAACCAAATTAATGTAGATCTAGGGAAGGGTTGTAAGTGATACCTCCCCTTAATGCCAAGGAGTGGCAAATTAGAAAATTCCCCACATCGGTCAATAATAGTGATATCCTCCTGAGATCGGGAACACTAATAGATATCTGAATGAGAGAGTGACATCATCCATTGAGACCACCTCAAACCTTGTTCATTCTCATCACTGATCGGGGAAGGTGCGGAATAAACCACATGGATAGTAAAGGTGTGTGTAATACGGTGGGAGAACTGACTTTTGGTTTTGAGTTTTATCGTAAATGTTGCAGATAGCAAGAGTCGTCACCGACTTTTCTTTTATCCAATAAAGGAAAGGGTGAAAAGAACAAGAAAGACCTTTTAGAATTTACCATGGCCCTTCTGGCCATAGACAACATTGGTCTCCTTCTTATTATTAAACGTCTTCTTTACAACACTAGAAGACGCGGCCACCAAAATCTTTCCGCTCCTGATACCGCTTTCAACTTGTTCTCAAGTCAGGATTAGCTAAGTAAAACCAGATGAAGAACTCCAAATTAAAAGATTAAAGAATGGACCTGTCAGAGTTCCCAAGAACATATAAACTAGCTCCCGGTCAGAGAAGGGATGTTTCACCCTTCAAGCTATGTCTCTCCACTTCTGGGCATATTCTTTGAAACCCTCATTCGAGCCCATAGACATGTTTTGTAATTGCACTCGAGTCGGTGCAAGGTCAGCATTATATTGATACTACTTGTAAAAAGTAGCAGCCAAGTCTTCCTAAGTGTGAATGTTGGTTCCTTCCAGCTAATAGAACCATTCTAATTGCATCCCTGAAAAGCTTTCTTGAAAGAAATGCAACCATAATTTTCTATTGGCAGTATAGGGTTGGATTTTTCGGACATAAGACCGCATATGAAGCTTAGGACAAGACACACCGTCGTATTTGGAAAAGACGGGGGCTTGAACTTGTGAGGGATAATAACCCCCGGAATTAGACCTAGCTCTCCAAAATATAGTCCAGGAACTTTCTGGATTTCCATAGCCTTGAGACGATCTTCCAACTACTTGTACTTATCATCTGCAGGAGGTACTGTTCATCAGAATAGTCTTCATCTTCAGGAATTTTCTCAGAACCCTAGTTATTTCCACCCTCAACCCTGACACTTCTACCACCCTTCTCTTGAATATCGTCTTAATCAGAGGAGATACAAACAGCTTGAACCGGTTGAGCAGGCCCTTTGAATCTTCTCCCCATATTGAAGAGAGCAATTGGCTTCTAAGTCTTCTTTTTCTTGGTGATGAGCTCCATCATATCTTTTTATCCTCGCGCTAAGTTCAGGAGGGTCTCTTGGAATTGAGATTTCTGAGCTTGGAGTTCCTTCACAGTCTATTCTAGAGCCATCTTTTACTAAAATAAACAACAAGGATGATGAGAAAACCTGTATTGCAAAACCTGTTATGTAATGATGCATGATATGTATATGCAATGTTTTCAAGGACCTTATGAGATTTACATTTATTAACCAAAAGGAAACAGAAACAAAGGTTTTTATTAGTAAGTTTTTGTTGACATATGCGTTAATACTCTACTCCTCGTGATGTTTCTTCATCAGCTCCAACACTTTCTTCTCACTTGCATAGAATTTAGTCTCAAAGGTGTCCCATTCTTCCTTGAGTCGTATCCAGGACTTCTGCAATTCTTCAAGGTCAGTAGGCATGTCTGGATGAAAGAAGCTGTGAGAAACGCCTCCTTCGATAATAGGCTCTATGATTACTGATAGGACAGCAGGATATGGCATCACAAGGTCTTGAGCACAAGCTTGTATCCATTTGAGTGTAGCGGTAGAAATGTTGAGACTAAGCCATTGGATTGACTTGACTCACAAAGATCAAAGTAAAAAATCGTCATCATGCTTTATTGTTTCCATAGGAATGGGAAAAGAGTGAATATCCCAACAATAAGGGGAGAGTCTAAGTTTGGGGGTTGGTTATGCAAAGGGAAGGTATTAGGGGGGGGGGGGGGAATCTAAGGTTGTAATAATTTTTTACAAAATATGAATAATTTCTAACTTTCTCATTTCTCAATCAAATCCAAAAGTATGAAAACCAAACATTCTTGATATTTCATGAGGATTTCAAATATGTAATTAGTTTTAACTAAAAATCAAAGATAAGCAAGAATTATGGTTGATACCAAAAACGAACCCTAACGGTTCAGAGGCCAAATTCTCATCACATAGTCAATTAAAATGCAATTAAAGGACATGGATAGTTTCGGTAACATGATGTCTACATTTTATCTTCAGAAAGTATATGCTAATGATGCTTGTATCAAGATTTCAAAATTTGAGAAAACTCATCTCTTGATGAAAAATTCAATGCCCTTTACACGATTTACAGAAGAAATGTGATGCTTTCTTTAGCTTCCTGGGACCTTGGTGAGTGTGTTACAACCTTTACTTTGTCGAGAAAGTGTATGGACCGGTATACTCAAGTCAAGTTACAAAGTTAGATTTTGAAAATGGTGGATGTTAATAATAGAGTTACAGTGGCAAAATAGGTGTTTTGATCACATATGCATGATGATATGAAGTGTGTGGATTATTTGTTTTGAAAAAATTGCAAGGGTTGAGAGATTCGAAGATTTGGACTTCAAGGCTAAAAACAAAGTTTTTAAGGCCAATTTAGATTTTGGAAGTTTGAGTGGGTTTGAGGGCTTGTCAATTGGTCTCTTGGTTGCAAATGAACTCACTATTTATAGGTAAAAGGTTTGAGAATCTGAAGTACCCAGATTCTTGAGATAGCAAGTTATGGTTTGGTTCCAATGTAAATGGAAATTGATGTAAAAATGGTGGTTCCCATGGAGAGGTACAAGTGTGCTTTGATATTTTTTAGGTGCAGGGAGGTTGCTTCTTCACTTTAGGATGAAGTGTGATCAGAGGAAACAAATGAGGAGCTTAATGCATTGACTTTTGCAAAAATCTTTCTTTATGTACCACATTGATAAAAGAAATAAGCACAAAGTCTCTAGCCATCCAATTATTGAGTCCACCGCTAGTGGTAGGGAAGATCTAATTGTCCAGGTCACAATGACTAACAACATCTTCTACAGCATTGACCCCGTGGTTGCTGATGTGTAATGGTGGTCCTCCGACGCGAGCACGACAACAACTTTTTCAGCTCCTGAAGTGAAACCCAAACCAAATTTGTTAGACTTATAGAGGATGTAAGGTAGTTGGCCCTAAATAGTACACCCACCTTCTTCAACTACAACCTTAGAATATTTTATAGAAGCCATTTTCAATGTAGGTCTGGTAATCTTTGGAACATCGGTAGCAACTTTGGTAACAACAATCGTCTGAGGAACCTCTTCAAAATTCTGTCAGGGGGTCTCAATGAACTCGCCGTCCATCTCGACATATCAAAAAGAGTTCAAATGGCTCACCATATACTCTTCTTCGCCACGAACTGTAACAATCTTTCCATTAATCGGGTGCTTTAACATCTGATGCAAGGTGGAAGTGACAGTGCTGAAACATGAATCCAAGGGCGTCCCAATAAGCAAGAGTGAGACGGGCGAATTTCCATCACATAGAAAGTATAATAGAAAGTCTGGGAACCAACTTTAATAGGAATGTCCACCTCCCCGTGTACCATTCTCTTGGAGCCATCAAAAGCCCTCACCACAATGTAGCGGATGCCTTAAGTGGGAAATTGTTACATATGTTTGCGATGATGGTTAGAGAATTGGAACTGATCGAAAAATTATGAGACATGAGTTTAGTATGTGAAGTGACGCCGCAAAGTGTGATGTTGGGGATGTTGAAGATTAACAATGATTTCTTGGAGAATATTAAAGAGGCTCAAAAGTTAGATGTAAAGTTGGTATACTTGATTCTCAAGAGTAACCAATCCGAGGAAAGTGATTTTAAAGTAGATGCCCAAGGTGTGTTGATATTCCGAGACATAATTCCTATCCTTGATGACGTGGAGATGAAAAATATGATTCTGGAAGAAAGTCATAGAAGTAGTTTGAGTATTCATCCGGGAGCGACTAAAATGTATCACGGCTTGAAGATTTTATTTTGGTGGTCCAGATTGAAACATGATGTGGCACGGTTTGTGTATGTGTGATACGGTGGCAGAACCGACTGTTAATACTGGTTTGCATTTTTTGTTTGCAAATGTCGCAGTAAGCAAGAGTCGCCACCGACTTTTATTTTATCCAACTGGAAAGGAGAAAAAGCATAGAAAAATTCCTTTTTCGATATTTTGAGTACGGGGGGTAGATTATAGAAAGGGGAGGTATTAGCACCCTTTCTATCCGTGGTTTTCCACGGGCTCTTAGGTACTTGCTCATCATTTAAAAATTGCTTGTGTGTGTTTGTTTTGAAAAGTTTTTTGTTTTACTTCGTTTTAACCCTTGTATCAGTCCTCAAGAGTGTTACGAAGTGTTTTTTGAAAACTTTGTTTGAAAAAGTGTATGGTGTGAAAAGTTTATTATGAGAAAGTACCTACTAGCATCTACCTACTCGAAAAAAAGAATGATTATGTTCTTGTTTCCTTTAGACAACGCTATCCCACTATTAATGAGTAGGTAGCACCGTCGTTGGAATTGTAAGGGTCAATTCGAAGGGGACGTACAATCACTAAAGCAACGTTAGGACATCTTAGTAATAACCCTAATGTCTTAAGATCATATTCGAGGCAACATTTCTGAGGCAACCTTTCTTAATGGGACTTTTGATCTTTGTTTAGACAAGAGAGCAACCACTAAAACACCCTATACTTAATGATTGTTTACCGAAGGAAACCGAAGTGAGAGTATACCCTAAGAGTGCGCATGTGCGAGTGATTTGATTTCAGTTATTATCTTTGCACATTTAGGGTTTGCTAACCATTTTAAAATTAACATACATTCTTGTCATGCAATCCTATTATCATACATCTAACAGTTAATATTTGCGAAAATTAAAATGCAGAAAATAAAACTACTCTATTATAAGGATTCGGGGAAGGGGATTAATTACATAGCCAAAAACCCATAAAACGATAAAAAGAAAAATCCTAATTAAACTATTACATCCCATGAATAGTTACATTAATATTGTAAAAATAAATAAATGCGCGCGATGAAACGAGAATGAGAGAAAATTAGGGTTTTGACCCCGTCTAAACTTAATTGAAAGAAAAATCACTTTTTGTTGTTTTTTGATTATTTTAAGAAAATAAGGTTTTAATGAATAAATATAAACCTAGTTACTAATTAATTTTAAATTAAGAAAAATAATTAATTTGACCTATTTTTGTATTTTTTCTATTTTAAGAAATGAAAATAAAAATTAAATCAAACAAACCCTAATTTCTAATTTGTTTTAATTTATTTACAACAAAAGTTATAATTACCCTAAGATTAAATTAAACTAATTATTAAATTAAATTTGATAAAAATAAAAGCTAAATCTAATTTGATGAAAATTGATTTTATGAGTTTTTTGTAAAAAAGAATTAATTTTTGTTAGAGAATAATTAATCAAAATAAATTAAATAAAGAAAAAGTATAGAAAGAAAAAGAATATGGGCCTGGTGTCAAAGTAGAAAGGGAGTGTCAATAGCAGTTTCTGAGCCCAATAAGCCTGGGTCCACGTTGACTCTCATGATCCAATGTTGCACGTTTGACTAGGCCTATGGTAGACCTTCATGTGCCAAGCGTTAGATTTGGCTTGTTGGACATCTGGTTGGCTGATCATTGACGACGTATGGTGAACCCCTTACCTGTAAACATGCTTGATTATACAAGAAAAAACATTATGAAATAATATGGGGGACCTGGGGATCGAACCCAGGCCCTTTGGCTTTTACAAACACCTGGTGACCAACTGTGCTAGCGCGTTTTGTTGTACAAAAGATAAAAACAATGATTATATTGAAAAACACAAAATGACAATTTTCCAGCGCGCGAAATTTAAATGGGTCAGTCAAGGGGTGCCACACCACCCTTCTTCTTCCTCCCTCCGTTGGCAAAAGTCCAGGACTTTTACCTACGGTTTTCTGGGCGTAGGTATAAGCCTGCGTTTCTCCAAAATCCACTGTGCGCATGATAAATCAATTCCAGTGGTACCAATCAACTCGTGGCAACCTCATGAGAATCATGGTACCACTCTTCATGGGCAATCGTCCCTGCAATCAAAACCCCTAAAAATGAAACCTAAACCATAATCATGGAAAATCTTTGTATGGCTAACAAAAACACAATTGAATATTATCATTAGCTTGCAAATGTTTCAATGAACAAGAATATGTAAAGAATTCATGCTACAAATGCCATAATCGTGAGATTGAATTTCAAGAAAGTATCAATGTCGTGAGATACTTACAATGCATTTTTGGGCACGAACGCACTTGTTAATGATTGGGATAGAATCCTTAGATGTCCAGCAAGTGAATGGTGTTCTTGGAATGGCTTGAAAGCGCCTGGAACTATGAAATCAGATTGCCACTTTTCTTAAGTTTTTGCAAGTTTTTCCTCAGCTTCTCACGCCTCTAATCCTTATCCTTTTGGTCTGCCAATGTTCTATATGTACTCTTGAGTGAATTAGGTTTACAAATTTGCTTCAAATCTTCTCCAATAATGATCATTGATCATGATTTGATTCTCATGTAAATCTTTCCAAATCAAGCCAAAATCCAATCTTTTTGTGTACAAACAAGCCTTGCACGATTTGATCTCATTGCCAGCTATTCATGGACCTGAAATATGCATAAAATCTCAAGGTTTAAATGATTTTTGATATTTCCATTATTTATTATTGTTTTTATTTGATTTAAATGAAATAAAATCAAAATAAATGATAAAAGTAACAGAATGACAAGTGGCAGGGCTAATGAGTCGTGGACCATGCTACAGTTTCAGTGCAAGCATAAAAAGTTAGGCTCATTTAGCAAAAAAATGCAATTTTAGGCATATTTGACTTTTGGCAATTTTGCAAAAATGGTCAACTTTGACAAGGCATATCTCTTTCAATTTTGACCCTAGAGATGTGTTCTTGGACTTTTTAGAAAGCTCAAGATGTCCTATAAGCAACCCTTTTTTTCTAATCTCAATTGAGTCTTCCATGTTCATGTATGAAGCTTTGACAAAAAAGGTGTTTTTGTTGACTTTTCAAAATGACCTATAATGTCCAAATTTATATCTTCTTGCGAGTGCATTTTTTGAACTTGGGAGCTGAATATGAATTGTAGGGAATCACATCCTATTCAAAATGAGCTTTGGATGGATCATTTATGATAAAGTATGAGAAAATTATGCATGGTCAAATTTGAGTTGACTTTTCCTTTAAAACCCTAATTTGGCAATTTTTGGGTTTTGATGAATTGTGAGCAATCCTTGAGGAATCATGATCAACCCTTGATCAAATGATGAATAATACTTCAAAATGAGAATGTTGATCAAAAATCTTGAAGTTTGACTGTATGTGGGCCACAGTTGACTTTAACCCTAGCACAGTCGATTTTCAGGCTTTTGAGCAATTGACTGAGCAAACTTCCTCTGCAAGGCTTGAAACTTGACATGGATGATCTTGAGAAAATATTAGAACAATGGTGAGAATTTGAGACCCTTTGGACTCAAACATCTTGATGCAAACTGAAACTCTAATTTGAGATAGAATGCCTTAGGAGAGAGTTTGTCTGGTCAACCATTGGACTATCTTGAGCAATTTGAGGACCTCACTTGACATGTATTGAGAAATATGGGAGGGAAAATTTTTGGGGTACAACAGTATGCGTGTTTTATTTTCAAAAATCGAAATTTGAGCATCTGAAACATGCGGGATTATTAGAACTGTTAGATGTTCCAGAGTGGACGTGGGATAACATATTAATGGAATTTGTGACGGGGCTGCCGAATACTCCAAGAGGACATGATACAATTTGTGTGATTGTTAATAGACTAACAAAATCAGCTCCTTTCATCCTGATTAATATCAGTTTTCCTATGCCTAAGTTGGCAGAGATTTATATCCGCGTGATTATAAAGCTACACGGTGTTCCGTCAAGTGTTGTATCTGATAGAGATCCGTGATTAAGTTATGATTTTTGGAAGAGCTTACAAGATGCATTGGGTTCTAAGATGAGGTTGTGTTCTGCGTATCAGCCACAGACAGATGGACAGATAGAGAGAAATATTCAGTCGTTAGAGGATTTGTTGAGAGCTTGTGTTCTTGTGCAGGGAGGTACATGGGATAGTTATCTTCCACTTATTGAGTTAACTTATAACAATAATTTTCGTTCTAGTATTGGTATGGCACCTTTCAAAGCATTGTATGGTCGGAGGTGAAGAACGCCTTTGTGTTGGTATAAATCTGGTGAAAGTGTGGTGCTCGAACCTGAAATTATGCGAGAGACTACGGAAAAAGTTAATTCAAGAAAAGATGAAGACTTCACACAATAGGAAAAATAGTTACCATGATGGAGACTATGTATTCTTGAGAGTATCTCCGGTAACCGGTGTAGGTCGTGCTTTGAAGTCAAGAAAGCTGACTCCTCAATTTATTGGTCCGTATCAAACTTTAGAAAAAGTTGGGACTATTGCGTATAGAGTGGCCTTGCCACCTAATCTGTCGAATCTGCATGATGTGTTCCATGTTTCGCAATTCCAAAAGTATATTTCTAATCCATCTCATGTAATTTCGATGGATGATGTGAAAGTGAGGGATAACCTCATCGTTGAGACCGCGCCTATGAGAATTGAAAATCGGGAAATGAATAAACTAAGAAGCAAGGAAATTTCTCTAGTGAAGGTAGTCTGGGGAGAAGCTTCCAGTGAGAATGTGACATGGGAATTGGAGATTAAAATGCAGGAATCGTATCCGGATATGTTTACATCAGGAAAATTTTCGAGGACGAAAATATTCTAAATAGGGGAGACTTCTAACGCCCCAAATATTAAATTAATTTTTTAATTATGTGGTCGTAAATCATTTGATGCAATATGTGATTTTGTGTTATTATATATGGGGTAGTATTTGGTTTAAGTCGCATTGAGGAGTATTGGAGATTTAATAGTTTATTAGAAATTATGGAATTCAGAGATAATTATTAGAATTATTAGTGAGTTGGAAAATTAGTAAATAATTATCTAATTTTTATTTAATTAAATAAATAGAGATAAATTAGTGAAAGAATGTTAAGGGAATTTGTGTAAAGTTAGATGTGATAGTGAGGTTAAAGTGGGAATAACATATTAGGGGTCCTAAAGGAAAATAAGACTTAAGAGAACTTGGGGATTTTGTATTCTCATTGTACGATCGTGAAAAATTTAGAGAACCAAAGAAAGGAATGAAAGCTAGGGCACGAGGCACCATTGTTGGAGCTTAGAGAACCTTTAATCCAAAGGTAAGGATGGGGTTCCGACTTTCTAAGGGATAGTATAATGATAGGTATATGGGGATATTGATTGTTGTGGTTGTTTGGTGTATTGTTTTGTTCAGGAAACTGATTCTTGAGTTCTCCATATTTTGTTCATGGGATGTTTGCTTATTGATGAAATTTTGTTGCAATTGTGTGTATAATTGATGAAATTGATGATGTAAACTGAGTTGGATTGCTATGAATTATTTGTGAGTAATTGGTATGCTTGAAAGACATTTTTCTAATTGAATTAATGGGAATTGGGGTTTTAAAACTATGATTTTCGTAGCAGGAAAAACACTAGATTTTTGACTTTGTACGCAGTGTAACCGGGTACAACATATGGGTAACTAGTTACCTTTGTAATTTTGGGGAAAATTAGGCAAAAATGAAGGTGTAATCGGTTACTACATATATGGTAACCGGTTACCCAACTGGACAGTAGCTTGTATTTTTTAGTTTCAGGGGTGTAGTCGGTTACTCCATATGCAGTAATTGATTACCAGTGAAGTTGACAAAAATTTTTAAAATTTGAAAATTTCATATCTTTTGACTCGGGTGTCTGTTTGACGTTTCGTTTGAACCTACGGGAAGCTGAGAACATTTTATTTCCTATAAAAATAATTTTAAATACAGTGGGTAATTATTTGTGGAGGTCATGCCTTTTTGTGAAATTCTCATTATATGTGTTAATGCGATTATGTGAATTTGTTGTCGTTGATGTGGTGTACTGTTACATGTAAAGGACAACAGGTGGCATGTAATGGTAAGTTGCATTCATGAATGGTTATATAAATGTGGCGTTGTGTTTCCTGTTCGTGTCGCATGCATCTCATGTGGAGGACTTTAGTTCCGTTGTTGTTGTTGGCTCAAATCCTAGATGACATGGATATAAAGAGAGGTGAACATAAATATTCACGTTGTTAATGTTGACTTTAATCCTAGATGGAGTGGATCGGAAGCAAAGTGAACCAAAATTTTCATAATGATGGTGGCTCTGGCCTTAGATGGCGTGGATTCAAGAGTGATATTGGTACCACATACATAGAGTCAGTGTTGTGTCTCATTGCATACCTTGTTGTTAGCATAATGATGTTGTGTATGGTTGTTTATGCATGTTAATTTTGTTTATAATGTGAAGGTGTGAGATGTGGATATAATAACTATGCATGATATATATTTGTATACTTATTATTATACTTTTTTTTATATTGTTGTGATATCTCAACCTTTCTGTTTGAATGTTGCCTCTACATGGGTAACATACAGATAGTCATGAGTAGTTCATTGTTGCGAAGTTAGAAGAGGTTGCTCTTCAGTCTTATATTAGGGTCGGCGTTGTGCTCTGGTACGTAACACTGGATTGGGGAATAGACACTTATTTTATCTTGATTTGTTTTGGTGATTTATTATGAAGTATTTGAAACTCATGGATAATTGATTTATGATTCATGTTGGATTGAAGTTGTTTGATGATGAACCCGAACTATTTTCCGCTGCTTAGTAGAGTTGATTGTTAAAACTATGATATTTGGTTGTTTATCCGAAAGGTGTTACGTATCCCTTTAATTACTTTGAGAAAATTGTGATTATCTTGAGATGATGTAGCATCTTAAATGTCTTTGAAAAAAAAAGATTACTCTGATTTTATGTTATTAATCGTCGTGTTATTTAGGGTGTTACACTCCACCTAGAGTAAAACACTTGTTATGGAGATTGTGTAGGGATTGTCTTCCGACAAGAATGAGAATTTGTCAGCATCATGTTCCCTGTCCTCATATGTGTCAGTTTTGTGAGCATCCAATGGAAGATACTTGGCATGTTTTCTTTGGTTGTGATGCTATTAATCGGTGTTGGCGGGAAGCAGGCTTGTCGCATGTTATAGAGCTAAGATTAGAAGATTTTTATGAGGTAAAGTCTTTGATTTTCGATATTTTCACCCGGGAAGATAGTATGATGGCAGGAATAGTGGCGATAATGATAGAGATGATTTGGAAGAATATAAATAATAAGAATTGGAATAATGAGCAAGAGGACTCTTTAAGACTTGGTTTGCAAGCGTATTGTAGTTGGCATGATCGGTTTACAGCTCAAGAGAGCAGCGTCAGAGATGATAACAACCAAATGCAAACAAGGTGGAGTCCACCGGAGGAGGGTAGGCTGAAATGCAACGTTTATGCAGGCTTTAACATCGCTCGGAAAACCTCAAACAGGGGCTGGTGTGTGAGAAATCACTTGGGTATTTTTGTTTTTGCAGGTTCGGCTTGGGACTTTGTTCTCTATTCGGTTATTGAAGCAGAGGCTTTGGCACTCAAAGAGGCCCTTCTTGGTGTTATACCGTTACTTTCGAGAGTGACTCCCAAAGAGTGGTCCAAGCTATTTGGTCAAATCGTTCTGGTACTTCGAAGTTTAGTTTTATTATTTCTTCTATTAAGAATTTAGTACAATATTACTCTAACTTTGAGGTAAAGTTTGTGAAACACCAAGTGAATACGATTGCACATGCTATAGCAAAGGCAACCGATTCTTGAACTAGGCGTAGTTTTATTCACGAGATTCCTCTTTGTATTGAACAATTTCTGGTTAATGATATGAATTAAGTTTCTAGTTGTCAAAAAAATTTTAAATACATTATTGATTTATCACATTTTTTTCATTTGATTAAATATTTTGAATAATGTAAAATTATATCCAATATGTTAATTTGTAAGCTTTATAAGATTTGTGAATGTTTAAAAAATTTGTAAGCTTAATATTGAAAATAAAATAAAATTTTATTTTTAAATAATATATAAAAAAGGTAAAATATTCATTTTGGTCTTTTAACAATACTTTTAGGTTCAGATTAGTCTCTTAAATTTTTTTTCGTGTCATTTTGGTCTTTAAACTTTCAAAACATTTCATTTTAGTCTTTTTATCTAATTAATAACGAATTTAGCGATCGATTTTAAAGTTTTTCAGTCACTAATTAGACAAAAAAAAATTAAAATGAAATATTTTAAAAGTTAAGAGACCAATGTAATACGAAAAAAAATTAAAAAATCAATCTAAACCTAAAAATATAATTAAAAGACTAAAAAGAATATTTTTAAATATCAATATAATAACCACAATAAAAATGTATTTTTGATAAGAATATAAATTTATAGAATTTATTAATAATAAGTGTAATAGAAAAAGTTTGAGTAAGTTATACTTTATATAGAATTTTTAAATCTCAAAAGTTTATTGAATTTGATAATGATAATTATTATTTTTCATAAAAGATATTAGTTCATATATATATATATATATATATATATATATATATATATATATATATATATATATATATATATATATATATATATATATATATATATATATATATATATATATATATATATATATATATATATATATATATATATATATATATATATATATATATATATATATATATATATATATATATATATATATATATATATATATATATATATATATTTTTTTTTTTTTTTTTTTCTTTTTTCATATGATTTAAAATTTTAATAGAAAAAAGTTTATTTTAATTATATCAAATTTATTTTACACTTTAAGACTAATATATAGTTTAATTCATTATTTAATTTTGAATAATACTATGAATTTAGCCTTTAATTTAAAACTCGTATTTTGATCCATTATTACATTACTATAAATAAAAAACATTATTGATTTATTACCTATATTATCATATAATTAAAAATATTATCTATATTTGATTTTGGTTGATTTATTCACTTGCAATTGTTTTTGCATGTTCTACTATTGTGACTATTTTAAATAAAATATATTATCCTTTTATCACTTATACTTTTATTTAATTAAAAATATTAAAGTGAAATCATTACTTATTTTTTAATCTTGTTTATTTATTTTATTGAAATTTTGAAATATTTTTATTTTTTTTCAACTTATATTGTTGTAATCATTTTAAATTATAATACATTATTGATTGATCACATATTTTTTAATTTGATTAAATATATTAAATAATGTAAAACTGTATCCAATATTTTAACTTGGTTTTTTTTTTAAATTTGTAAGAACAATATTTAAAATTTTGTAAGCTTAATATTTAAAATAAATAATATTTTGTTTTTAAATAAAAAATAAATAATAACAAAAAATGGCAATGATTAAAAATTTAGAAAGTATAAAAAAAGTTGTAGAATAAAAAATTTGTCCAATTTAATTAAAGTTTTCTATTAACAAATATAAATATGATTAAAGTTAAAACTTCGTATATATAAAATATAATATATAATATAAATTGACATATTATCTTTTAAATTTATAAAAAAGTTTCTTTATAATGTATAAAATGATATTTCATTTTAAATAGATAGAATATATATATATATATATATATATATATATATATATATATATATATATATATATATATATATATATATATATATATATATATATATATATATATATATATATATATATATATATATATATATATATATATATATATATATATATATATATATATATATATATATATATATATATATATATATACACACGTGTGTGTGTGTATCCTCTTGGTTTATATTGTCTATTTGAGAAGGTTTTATTTTATTTTATTGAAGCATATATCATGATGAAGCTAAGAAACATTTCTCTAATGGTGTGTGTTTTGTTTGCTCTATTGAGTCACACTTACGGATCTCCTACATCTTTTAGCGGTACACCTTTAATAACTTAATTTTATAATTGTTATAGCTTTTGTGATCTTAATATTATTTATAGTTATTTTCAATAAGAGAATATATATAGGCTTCGTTGAAAATCTTGCACAAAATATGCGTCGTTGCACATGTTTAGTTAATGTCAAATGTGGAAAATAGGAAGCAAACTTTTCATACTATGCACTAAAATATATTAATAAAATAAATTAATAAATATAATAGTTTATTTATTATTAATTAAATAATAAATATCTATTCATTATGAACCTAAGATTGTGTTGACGTTTCATTTCGATAGCAATTCTAGCCATTTTAATTCTTTTTTTTTTTTTAAATCTATTTTACAAATTTCTATTTCTATGTTTAACTCATTATAATAAAATTTTAACCAAAAACAATAACTCTTATGGATACAAACAATAAATCATTATTTAATTTCAATTTTTTGGCTAACTTTTATAAATTTAAGGGTAATTTACTTGTATCAATTAAATTTTATCATATAAAATAAAATTTAAAATTATATATTAATCTAAAACTTTAAAATATCAAAATGAAAAATAAAATTTAAAATCACATATTAATCTAAAACTTTAAAAAATCCAAATGAAATCAAGAAAATAATATATAATTTTATTTTTGAGTAATAAAATATTGGTATGTTAAGTGTGAGAAATAATTCTCACGTTGGATGAAAAATAGGATGTTGAACTTTTTTAAGTGAGAAAAGACATAAACCTAATGTCTTAAGAATTTAGGGGTAATATGTAAGATTTAGTTTTATGTGGTACAATTTTATTGATTTAGGTCATTTACTACAAAAAAAAAAAAATTGAAATTTGCGAGAGTAGTGATCCCCTAAAATAACAGAGGGTCGCCAATTCGCAAATCATAAAAATATTTTTTAAAAAGATTAATATTCATAGAATAAACATCAGTAATGATAATTCTATTAATTATATTATTATAATAAAATTAATATAATTAAACATAATAAATATAATAATTAAAATTCAATCAAATATAATTAAAAATTAAAATAAAATTTCATGCAAATTAAAATACATTTTTTAACTTCAAAATAGTTAACATAAATTTTAATACAAATTAAAATAAACATTAAATTTTCAAATTTAAAAATCCTACTTTTGTTCATTTTGTTCTTCTCCTTGCTCTTCTTCTTCAACAATTCCCCTGTATCTACTAGTTTCTCTAAATTTACTATCGGAATTTTGTGAAGTAAAAAATTGATCAAATCTTTGTCCTCATTTGCAATCTTCATTTGCAATCCGCATTGCTTCTTGATACTCTTGTGTTTGCCTCTCATTTCTTCCCGCAACTCTGTTTCTCTTCTCTGCATTTCTTAATACATCTCTAATTGTTTTTCTTCTTCATCTCTTCATATTCTGTATTTCTTACTGGCTACGTGGAATATTGCCTCAGTATTTACTAAATTTCTCAGTTTCAAGCATTTCATCAAATAATATATTTACCTATTTATTCTAATTAAACATACTTTTTAAACATATTTTTAATCTTGAAAATATACTTTTTAAAGATATATTTTTTAAAGGAGTATATAAATTCTATTTACCATATTATACCTTCTAAAAAAGAGTTTTTCTCTCTAAAAGTTGCATCTTCATTATATATATTTACTTATTGTCTTAAAAATTAATTAACCATACTTTTAGAGTATTCTTTTATTAAAGAGTATATAAATATATTTATCATATTATATCTTTAAAAAATATTTTCTTTCTTCTTAAAAGTTATATTTATTTATTATTTTTTAAATAAATATTATGATGTTAACTAACACACATAAAAATATATTAAAATATAAACTTATTTTTAATACTAAACATAAATTATATTATTTATAATAAGTAACTTATTTTTAATACTAATTATATTATACTAAAAGAGTATATAAATATAGTTACCATATTATAACTTTGAAAATTAATTTCCTTCTCCCAAATTAATATACTTTCTCAAAATAACAATATAATATATTAATAAACTTAATTTTTTTTAAAGTATTGTTTTCTTAATCTTTCTTATACTATTTTTAAGAAATAAAATAATATTTTAATAATCTCTGTTTTTTAAAAATAAAATTGTTTAGGATATAATGTTTTTAATAATAATTTTTTTAATAATATTGTTTTATAATGTTTTTAATTCTGTTTTTCTTTACATATAATTAATATTTTTATTCCAATTTTTATTTAAATATATATTTTAGTGTATTTATTATAGATTTATAAAAATGTTTTTTAATGTTTTAATTCTGTTTTTTCTTTAAAAATAACCGATATTTTAATTCTGTTTTTTCTTTAAATATATATTTCAATGTATTTATCATAGATTTATAAAACTGTCTTTTTAAAATATTTTAAAAAAATCCGTATTAAAAAACATTCTATTTTTAAACTATATATTTAAATTGTTTTTTAACTACTATTTTTAAATTCTTTTATAATACTATTTTGTAAAATTCTAATACTTCACAAAATTATTTTTAAAAAGCAAAAAAAAAATTACTATGTTATTTATTCTATTTTTATATAAATAAATTATAAAAAATTTAATTTAATTTTCTAATTATTTTTAAACAGTTAATAAACAATATTTCACAAAAATATTTCACAACAATTATATCACAACAATCCATTTCAATAAATAAACAGAACATAATTTTTTTTAGATGTACCTTGAAGACGAAATCTTTAAATTTGAATTTCTTAGTAGCTTTAGATGATAACAATAAAACTGGAAATTAAAAGTCAACAAATTAAAATTATTAATAAATATGTTATATAAACGAAATAATATAAATTAGACATAAATCAAAAATAAAATTACCTTAAATATATGAATTTTTAGATGAAGATTTGAAGATGGAGATGGAGTATTGATAGTTTTATTGAAATAAAAGAATAATGTGGATAAGAGGTTGCTGTAATTTTATTGAGAGAGAGGGAAAATGTGTACAAGAACAGATGCGGAAAGAAGGAAAACGAAGGAGATATATAAAGAAATTGGCGAGGGGATACCCTTGGCAAATCCAACGGTTACTAATTCGCAGGGGCCGCCCCTCGCAAATTGCAACTTCTTTTCTCAACGCAGACTACACGCCTGCATACGAAGCGGTGAGTTGACTATACAACAGAACAATTAGCGAGGGGATTCACAATGCAATTAAAACATTCTGATTTGGCTAAGGGTTTGTCCTTGAAATTACAAATGACTTTCTGACAGCCTGGATACTAGTGGCAATTTGCGAGGGGTTACTCCACGTAATTGCTACAATCTAACTTTGTGATGTTATACCTCTCGCTAAATGTAAAGCGGGTAAACCAAAATTCAAAATTTTCTCTTCAAAAATAGCGACGGCCATCCCCACGCCTTTTTTTATTTTGTTTTCTGATTTGTAGTTTGTGAGGGGTATATCCCCAAACAACGTTTGAATTTAGTGAGGGGTATAACACCTCAGACTTACCCCTGACTAATATCATTTTTTCTTGTAGTGATTAAAGATAAATTATCCCTAATTTTATAAGGGTTAATCTAAGCCTCACCTTACTTTAATGTCTTAGAGTGTTTTTGATTTATTAAAAAATAGGAGATGAAACAAGACAACTTTTTTGTACATGTTTGATGTCAAAATTTATCATAAGATTGACAAAATATATTTCAAGGGATAGGAAATAAACATGAATTCTTGTCCCTCACTATATCATGGGATAAAAAAAATTTTCTTCTCATTATTTAATATTTTGATTAATAAATATCAATATTTTATATATCAATAAAAAATACTATAGTCAAAATTAAATTATTTAAGACATAGATATATCAAACAAAATAGACACAAAAAATTGTCCAGTACATCGACTATCAAACACAATACAATATTAAAAATTGTATTGTATTGTACCCTTAAGATAATTTATATTTTAATAAACATATTAATTTAATTCGTACAAATTTAAAAATTTAAACATATTAGTAATTAATAATAATAATATAATCATATAACACTATTAATAATAATTTAATTGCATTTAACTGTGTTTTATAAATCATATTCTTTCATATATTGCTTTATATTTAATTAATGACTTCTCGCCACAAGTAGGGGTGACCATGAATAGGGTATAGAGAGAGTACTATATTATTCGTCTCTATACCCACAATTTGAAAAAATCTTCATATCTGAGTCCATACCTGCATGGGCACCCACATTTGTACTCGTACCCGTACCCTATGAGTAGCTAAGTACCTATACCCATAACCACTTACCCGTATTTCTAATAAAAAATGATCAGTCATTTATAATTTATCATGTCATTTTAAATTTTTAACAACAATTATATTAAAACACGTACAAGTTTATAGTTTAGTTAAGAAATAAACAAACACTTATATTAAAATGTGTACAAGTTTAACGTTGATGTATTTAATACAATTTCTTAACATACATGTGCATATAATAATAAAAATAAAAATAAAAATAAAAATATATTAATATATATATATATATATATATATATATATATATATATATATATATATATATATATATATATATATATATATATATATATATATATATATATATATATATATATATATATATATATATATATATATATATATATATATATATATATATATATATATATATATATATATATATATATATAGTGCGGGTATGGGACAAGTGATCGCTCATGTTTTTGGCAAACAATAGCCTCTTAATTAAAGATTACTTGCATGATCGACTACATGAATCTTAGACTTAGTGTTAAGTTTGATATGATTTTGGTGTTTGACGTCGGTAAGAAGTGAAATCTAAGTGTAATACGCAAACAAATAAAATTGTAAGATAAAGACAAAAACATATAAAACAAGACTTTGAAACTTAAAGATGTAAATTGCTTTGAATTAAAAATGGACGCATGCATACATTTTATAGAACTCACTCGTTTCTCTCAGACGCTAGTACTTTATGTGTTTTCCTTATAATGTTACAAAATGCGACCTCTAAAATAAATCCAAAAACTAGCTTAAATAGCTAAACAAATGTAACCGTTTGACCGTTACTAAACATCCACGTTTTGAGTTCGTGTGGAACTGCCTTTGAAACCTCCCATGTTCTGTTGACAACCGTCGATAGTAACTACTTCATTGTCAACCGCTAATGTTTTCTACCTTTATTGACCCGACCTCAAACCCTAACATGCTATTTTGGCCAAGTCCCTAAAATCTTTCTAAACCACCTGTGTCAATATCTCTTATCCAGCTGTTGGCGGCATCGACGTTGCTCCTCATTTGATGGTAATCTTTGACTTGTAACCCTATTTCTTTAGTTGAAATTGCTGGCTAACAAATTGCCCCCCAGAATGTCAATTTCGACGGAGATTACCTCGACTGAGAATTTTGGCATTTTCTTTCTTCTAAATTTTTGACTACCTGTATATTCAACTGGCGACATGTGTCATAATGGCCACTCTTTGCGCCACTATTCCCAAAGACATTTAATCATTTCTCATTATTCCTCTTAGTTCCTATGACATGGGATTTCAACAAACCCCACCAACTCTTCCACTTCTAAAATTTGCAACAATGATACTTTCACAAGTGAACGCCGCTCATAAATAACCCTTCAGGCTCATGGTTCTCTTTTCTTCTTCTTCCTTTCGTGAACTTAACCTTCTGCATACTTTTCGCAATCACGAAAAACCTTTGTTTGATTTTTCGTTTCTTCTCTACAATGACATCCTCTTCATTAACCCAAGTTAACACTGGTAACAATCATGTAGCTTTTGTTCTTACTAAAGAAGAAGGCTTACACGATATTCCTCAACCACCTTCTACTGATGCATTCAAGGTAGTAAACTGGAAAAAATAAATGTGCATATCTTGCATGGTAGATGAGAAAGTTTTTGCTTTCCATGGACCATAATCAAATGAAATATCTCATCCCGAAAAGGTTCACAAATACTTTCCTTGTTTTTCTCCTACTTCACCACCTGCTTACGAAAAACACCCTCTCGACATTAAGTTCATGAATCACACAAAAATCTTTCGATCCATGCCTACTCCTTGTAACAAAGATTGGTTGGTGTGGCTCAACAAAGTACAAGTGAAAAAGGAAACACAATAGAAAAAAGATGGCATTTTCGACGCCATCCAACTATTGATAACTACTCATAAGGTAAACCATAATATGGTTCTCGTGTCGATTTTCTTATGGGAAGGTTCTAAAAACACCTTTTAACTTCCTTGTGGGATGAATACTCCCACTTTGTTCGATGTGGCTTCCATTACGAGTCTTTCACCTTTAGGTGACACCTTCAACTCCATGTTGGCGACCAATTTTGAGTTCGACTTTAGTTGACCCAGTCTCAAATATTACCTCAAAGGTCATCATGTCAAGAATAGCACAGATGTCAACGACATTGAACATATTGCCTTTTTAACATGTTGAGGCTCTCATACTACATGTTTTTCCAGGTTCCCTTCAAGTAGATAAAGGCTACATCAACCTAGCCATTCAAATTCATGAAGGTCGAGCGATCTCTTTTGGTAAGTTATTATTGGTATTTTTATAACAATCCCTGGGTCTTACCTCCCTTAAAGTTAGCCTTCTCCCTAAAACACATTAAAGACTCCTTCTTTCTGGTCCTCTATGGTTATTACTACATTGGATCAATGCCACTTTTGAATATCGTGTGGGTTACCCTATTTCTGAAGCTCTTATGCGTTTTCCTGGTAGTCGACCCATGAAGGAATTTGACTTGCATTAACTGAAGGTATAGAAAACGAAATAAACGGGGGGGGGGGGGGGGGGGGGGGTTGAATTGTGTTCATAGAAAACATTACCCAATAAAATTCTAAGCACTCAAATGTAATAGAAATAAAGATAATGAAGATATAGGACACAAGTATTTTATCTAGGTTCTCTGTTAACTAGGATACTCTTGTCCACCCTTGCAAGGATGATATCGCCTTATCAAAGGACTTAATCTATTATAACTAAACTGATTACAATTTCACGAGAAACCTATAATGACTACCATCCAATGACACGTTCAGGGATCCAAACTAGATATAATGTTCATTGACTAGATAATAATTAAAGTAGATATGCAACGAGAATTTAAATCACATAGATTAAATTAAACAAAAATAAAGGTAATAAAGGTAGAGAAAATTTAAACAGAAAAGGTAACTAACATAGGAAGCATGATTCATTTATATTAAAGAAAAATACACACAATAAAACAACTTAGAACACTAGACACAAGGAAATAACACAGTTGGCACCTAGCTATTCATCTTCCAGAATAACACATCTTTCATCAGTGAGCGCTATATCGGGTCTCATTCTAATCCTGCGAACAATACCAATTATTTCTTCTTTGAAGAGTAGTTTAGTTAGAACTAGTCCATAAGAAATAGAGAATTTAGTAAGAGATCTTGAAGAGGTTACAGAATCCTTCAGATGATTGAATATAGTTTAGGGAAGATTGATTTTGACAGGATTCAACAAGTAGTAGAAAAAGATCTGATCTTCGTGAACTAGAGAGTTCTTAGCAAAATCATGAGGACAGAAGTTTGTCAAGATTAGACGAAACCAGACTTTAGCTAGGGGTGGAAGAGTTTCTGGTTTGGTGGATTCATATTTAACAGAGGTGTTGAAGAGTGAGGGGAGTTTACTACAAATTGATGGATGAACTTGTTCTATGGTGATCCCGAAATTTGGACATTTGATTGTTTCAGAAATATCAGAGAGAGTTATGGTAAAAAGTAGGCAAAAAATGATGGAGTTAATGCAACTACTGTTGCTTCTTATTAAGGTATATAGCCATAAGTTTTTCAATAAATTTGGATATATATATATATATATATATATATATATATATATATATATATATATATATATATATATATATGACAATGAAGAAATTCATAGTGTGATCGGTGGAAATAGAACTGACTGTTTTGGAATGCTGGTTCGCGAAATGTCGCGGTAAGCAAGAGTCTCCACCGTCTTTTATTTTCTCCAACAAGGAAAGGACAAAAGCACATAAAAATTCCTTTTCGAGATGTCTCTCGGTTCGGGAGGTAGATTATAGAAAGGGAAGGTGTTAGCATCCTTTCTAGCTGTGGTTATCCACGGGCTCTTAGGTACTTGCTCACTATGTTTTCAAAAAATGTTTGCTTTTCTTGTGTTTGTGGGTTTTGAAAAAGTTTGTTTGAAAACTTCGTTTTAACTCTTGTATCAGTCCTCAAGAGTGTATGAAGTGTTTGTTTGAAAACTTTTGTTTGAAAGTGTAAGTGCGAAAAGTTGTTTTATTTTGAAAAGAGCAAGTACCTGAGAACCTCTACCTACTCAAAAGAAATTAAGTTGTGTAAATGTCCTTTAGACAGTACTATCCCACTATTGAGAAGTAGGCAGCACCGTCGTTGGAGTTATTCGGGTCAATTCGATTATATGGGACATGTGGTCACTAAAGCAATAGTAGGAAGCCTTAGCGGTAACCCTAATGTCCTAGATCCTTTTTTATCCAAGGCAACCGTTTCGCGGCAACTGGATCTTTTAGACAGGAGGGCGACCTCTAAAACACCCTATACTCAATGACCACGTCGAGGCAACCAAGTGAGGCGTACCCTAAGAGTGGCATGTGCGAGTGTGTCAGGATTCAATTATGTTTGCACATGTCATGGTGAGCTACGTTTTGATTTTAATTTCAGGCAAGTCTTGTCATGCATAGTTAACAGTTAATAATTTGCGGAAAATAAATTGCGGAAAGTAAATCTACGCTATTACAAGGCGTCGGGTATTTACATCGCCAAAAACATAACCCTTGAAAAGTAAATGCGAGAAAATAAAGAAAGCGATAAAAAGGGTCATAATTACGCTATTACATCCTCGGAACAATTACATGAATAATGATCAAAAATATTATGCGCGAAAAAGAATTGAATCGGAGAAAGTCCTTAGGGTTTTGACCCTTTTTGAGAAAAGAATGAATTTTGGTCCTTTTTGCATTTAATTAAACCTAATTCTAATTAATTAATAAATATTTTTGAGTTTTTTATGTTTTAATGAAAATAAAATAAAAAAGGAAAACATGGTTAAAAGTTGTCAAAACCTAATTCTACATGGATTTTATTTATTGTGAAAATAATTACAATTAACCTAATTAATTACATTTATTTACAAAAATAATAAATAAAAGGGTTAAATTAATAATAATAATTATTATTATATTTTTTAGGTTTTCTGAATTTATTATGAAAATAGTTAATTTATGAGGTAATTAAATAATAATTATAATAATAATTATAATTAATAAAATAATTAATTAGAAATTAAAATAGAAAAGAAAAAGAATAAAGAAACCAGGGGGTGATGGGCCATCTTTGGGGGTTTGTTAGTAATCTTCAAGCCCATTAAGCTCTCCAGCCTGTTTGACTTTAATGATTGTCTACGCTAGGGTTGACCAGGAGCACCATGGTCATCATCTCATGGCCATCAGATCTGTATTTGTGGCCACTTGGCGCGTTGTTGTGTGGGGTACATGGTAGAACGCCTTTGGAAGCCTGCATGAGAATATGTAAGAAAAAAATAATAGAAGAGTTTTGGGGGACCTGGGAATCGAACCCAGGTCCCAATGATCACCAGCCAGCGCACCTAACCACTCCACCATTTGCTTGCTTTTGATAATATAATAACAATCAAATATAATATATACAAATTAATGCATATGCTGAAAAACAAACAAAAAAGCGCGCTCTTTTGAATTGTCCACTCAGAGGCTTACACATCCTTCGTCTTCTTCGTTGTGCCTGTAAAAAACAAATAGATAGCGGGGGTTTTTAACCCCCACAACCTACAGTGACCAAAAATAGCGATTAGCTCTACAGTTTACATAAATATTTCGCGATGGTGCCACTGTGTTCGTCTGGTCTCAACGATTTCAACCATAGGTCTCTCAAGGCTTGATTTTTCCTGTACTGTAAATACCCAATTTTAGAGTTCAAGAACCCTAGAATTCATCAATGGTAACTTTCGATTCTGTGCATTATAATCCAATTAACTAATACCATTAGCTTTATATGAATTCAAGCAATACAAAACAATGACAAAATCATGTTAAATATGTATGAATCATGAGTTACGATTATGAAAATAATATGCAAACCCGTGAGACTGTTCTGGAGGATTTCTTGAGCTTTAACGCTTGGTTTTGAGTGCTACACGTTCCTCACACTCCCAACAATGTGTTTGAATCCACAAAAGTCCTTGAATTGGCCTGGAATATAGAAAACAGTTTTGAGTTTTCTTGGATTTTTTTGAATGTGGTTATGGCTTTTCTGCAGAGATTTCACGTGTGCATGAATAGGGTTCACTTGTGTATTTATAGAGGAAGAGAATTAGGTCAAAATCTTGCAAATAAATCCATGGAATGATGGTTTGAATATTTGATTGAAAATCAAATATTTTTTAATCTTTTTGATTGGAAAAACTTGCTAAATTTGGAGATTTTGATATCCTTGATTGATACACGAAATTGCCAGCATATCTTGAGCTTGTTTGCTTCATAAAAAGATTGAAAAATTAAATCTTTGTATTTCCTACAATTTAAATTAATTAAATTAATTAAAATTGATTAAAAATCCAATTAATTAATAAAAAATAAGAAAATAAATTCAATGAAGCTTGATGGGTCGTTCATAAGCCATGGATAAAGATTCAAGAAGAAATTTGAGGCCCATTAGCAAAAACAAGGTGTTTTGAGCAAAGTTGACTTTTGCAAATTCACAAAAATTTCCCAACTTCTCCAATGCATATCTTGCTCAATTTTGATCATATGAACATGTTCTTGGACATTTTGGAAAGTTCTTGAAGTCCTCTAACCAATTACTTTGGTCCCATGTCATTTGGATTTACCAATCTCAAGTTATGATCTTTTACTTAAAATGCATTTTTGTTGACTTTTGAATTTGACCTATAATGTAGAAATTGATAACTTTTTGTGAGATCATTTCTTGGACTTGGAATGTGAAGATGAATTGTAGGAAATTACATACCCTTCAAAATGAGAATTGGATGGGATTTTTCTGATGAACCATGAAAAAGTTATGCCTTGGTCAAGATACAGTTGACTTTTCTGCTGTCCAAAAATAGTAACTTTTTGCATCTTGATGATTTTTGAGCCATGCTTGTGGAATCATGATCAAGACTTGATCAAATGATGATTGTGACCTAAAAATAAGATGTTGACCAAAAATTCTGACTTTTGACTGCAAAATGACCATTTTGCCCTTGCAGTTGACTGTAGGGCAAATAGGGCTTTTGACTGTGCAAGTTGACCCTGTGAGTCTTGAGACTTGTCATGTAGATGCTTGAGAATGTATATAGACCTATGAGACTTGATTGAGCCATTAAAAACCATCAATTCCTTGAATGAAACAAAACCCTAATTTTGACTGGCTTAGGAGGCATTTGGACTGTGCAACCTTTAAGAAATCTTGAACCATTTGAAGATGATTCTTGACAAACCTTGAAGAATATGGGAGGGAAAATTTTGGGGTACAACAGTTGCCCCTGTTCAATCTTCTTAGACCTGAGGATGTAGATTGGCTTTCGGGCCTTTCGTGATCCGAAGGTGAAAGATGATTGAACACTAGAGTGCCCAGAAATTTGCACTCGCATAGTATAGTATCAGCAATGTGATGTCGGGAATGGGCTTACAGATGCCATTTGGAGAGAAGATGGATAGGGAGATGGGCTTATAGATGCCATCTGGAGATTGTTGGTAGAAGTGGATGGGCTTATAGATGCCATCTGGAGATTGTTGGTAGAAGTGGATGGGCTTATAGATGCCATCTGGAGATTGTCTGTTGATTGTAATTTTATAAGTTGAAAGAGGGAACCTGTGTAGGATTGCCTGATGATGAGTCCGTGTGAAACTGCATCTCGGAAGGAAGGAAACCTGTGTAGGGTTGACTGATGACGTGTCCGTGTGAAACTGCATCTTGGAAGGAAGGAAACCTGTGTAGGGTTGACTGATGATGAGCCTGTATGAAACTGCATCTTGGAAGGAAGGAAACCTGTGTAGGGTTGACTGATGACGAGTCCGTGTAAAACTTCATCTTTGGAAGGAGAGAACCTGTGTAGGGTTTCTTGGTGACGAGTCCGTGTAAAACTGCGTCTGGAGTTGAGAGAACCTGTGTAGGGTTTCTTGGTGACGAGTCCGTGTAAAACTGCGTCTGGAGTTGAGAAGGGACCGGTTTAAGGTTACTTCAGGATGAGTTCGTGTAAAACTTCTGGAGGAACCGGGGTAAGGTTACTTTGGGATAAGTTCGTGTAAAACTTCTGGATGAATCGGGGTAAGGTTACTTCAGGATAAGTTCGTGTAAAACTTCTGGATGAACCAGGGTAAGGTTACTTGAGATAAGTTCGTGTAAAACTTCTGGATGAACCGGGGTAAGGTTATTTGAGATAAGTTCGTGTGAAACTTCAGGAGGAACCGGGGTAAGGTTACTTGATGATGAGTCCATGTGAGACTGCATCTTGGAAGGAGGAGGAACCGGTGAAGGGTCACCTGAGGATGAGTCCGTGTAAGGCTTCATCTTGGAATTGGGAAGGAACTGGTGTAGGGTTACTTTGAGGATGAGTCCGTGTAAAACTTCCTCTGTAGTTGAGAAGGAACCGGTGTAGCGTTTCCTAATGATGAGTCCGTGTAAAACTTCATCTGAAAGAGAAGGAACCGGTGTAGGGTTGCTTGGTGATGAGTCCGTGTAAAACTTCATCTGGAAAATAGAAGGAACCGGTGTAGGGTTTCCTGTTGATGAGCCCGTGTAAAACTTCATCTGAAATTGAGAAGGAATCAGTGTAGGGTTACTTTGATGATGATCAAGTAGATAACTGTCCTGTCTGGTTTCAGGTATTAACCTACAATCAGTCGTCTACAGAATTTTCCTGGCTTGTTACAGGTATTAATCTGGGACTTGGAAAGGTTGATGGTAGCCATCTTTTGATTGACCTTTTTCCTGAAAAGGCAAAACATTAGCTGTATGCAATATCATGATGCATGAACTGCATGATGTCAAGATGTTCTCAAGAATAAATGAGATTTGTGTTGTATGATACGTATGCATGTATCATGATGTATGACAATGTGATGTTTATGAATGTATCTTCGTCTGGGAAAATAAATCCTTGACGAATGCCGGGAGCTTGTTAAATCCTGGGCTGATGTTTGAAGAGTAGAGTTCTTCGTTTCCGTTGGGGATGATGAACGAAGATGATTGCAAGCATAAACCAGTAGGAGAAGATGACTACGTTGGGGAATAATCCTGGTGAAGATATTACTCTGCAGGGAATTACTCTGTGGGGGAGAGATACTTCACTGAGATTTTAATGATAACTGCGTTGGGGAATCTGTTGATAAGCCATGTTGGGGATTTTGAAGAACTCCGCTGGGGATAGGAAGAACTTTGCCGAGGACGATCTTTCTGTTGTAGTTTGCTGAGGATAACCCAGTTAGACTCTGGTGGGGGATGACCTCCTGAATATGGCTGGGGAGAGGTTTTTGTACTCTGCAGGGGACAAGCTTCCAGAATCTACTGGGGAGATGATTCAACTCTCCTGGGGATACCTTTTGGACTGTACTGGGAAAATGGCTCCACTGGGGTGTCTGTATTCCGCCGGGGAACAATCTTATATTTCTGTCGAGGAATATCAAAACTGCCGGGGATGCTTGCTGAGGAATATCTGTATACTCTGCTAGGGAATATCAAGATCTTCTGGGGGTACCCAACTTCCTTTTAGGGCTGACAGTAGACCAACTCTGCTCGGGGAGAGTATTGCTGACTTACTGGGGATAATGTGCCTTTTTAGGGCTGATGGTAGACCAACTCTGCTCGGGGGAGATTATTGTTGACTTGTCTTACTCTGCGGGGAGCGAAGGTATCTTGGTCATATTCTTCAGCTGAACTTACCTTGGTACCTTGGTGGACAAAGCATTTTGTACAGTTTGGACAATTCTTATTGCCCCAGTTTCTGCGGGAGAAGAAGGCCTATGAGGTGCTTGATAACTGCCGATTGACAAATCTTCTTCTGGTAGGAAAGTAACGAGATGACGGGACATAGTCATACACTTTGATCCCTAATTTTTGCCTGGACTGCCCTTTCGGGTTTTCAGTCCACCGGGATACCCATTTTTGCCCAAGCCGCCTTTTCAGGTTTTCGACTTGCCGGGTGTACAGATTTTTTTCATTTTCATCCCTTATTTTTGCCCGAACCCTTTTGGTTCGCCGGGAAGCCCTTATTTTTGCCTAGGCCAGTCAACCTAGCGGGTCTTTGATTATGCGTAGTATTTTTTCGACTATGTCCATGCTCTCAGGATGTAGAGAGTTGTCGCTGTCATTAGTATAATGTTGCCATATTACCAGAAGATCTTCGTTGATCATGCAAGACTCGTTGCTGGAATTCACGTCCAATGCCCCAAGTGATTCAGACGGAGATTTGCCCCTGGCTGTTTGGCATTTTGAGAGATTCCTTGAATCTTGACTGGACTGCCCCAGATGATGGACAATGCTCATGTCGTGCCCCTGGTTGGAAGCGTTTTTTCCGCTTGGTGTGATTCCCTTTTTATTGAAAAGGTTTTTGTTCACTAGATATTCATCGTGCGAATTTCTCTGCTGTTTGAACAAATAGTCATATGAAAACAATGTTATTTTAAAAATGCAAAGCTCATGTCTGTCTTGAAGTTTTTGAAAATGTAGTTTTTAATAAAACAAGTGAATTTTTGTAAAATGTGATGTCAACTCAGGATTTTACAGCAAGTCCTACAGGAGTCAGGATACCTTTCGTAACAGTATGCTTTCAAACTAACCCATGCTTCAGCTAGGACTTTTAAGGGTTATAACGTGGCCTGGTTCACGGTTTAAGAAACAAAGGATAAAGGCTCAAATTTTATTTGTACCCACCCGTTCTTCGTGATGTTCTTCGATCCTAAACTCAGCTAATCGTGCATTAGATCTTGTTTGAGTCTTTGCTCTGATATTCCGGTGACGGTTCGGATACTGAAAGTTTATTTTGAATAGGCAGTCATTTTGTTGAGAGTCTGTAGGACCTCTTTCTTTTTGATTTCATTATCCCTGTTTTTTTCCTGAACTGTTTCTTTTTTATGATTACAGTCAGCGGGATGCCCCAGTTTTATAAGTCTCCTTCATAGGTTTTGACTTATTGGGCTTTTGTTTTTGAAAGATAACGACTGCCTGTCTTTATGATTATTCGGAACCATCATTGTCTTTTTTTTGGGAGGACTCCTTTGATGCCATTTATTGTGCACCGGGATCAACTGAGAAAACTACCCTGCCCCAGGTTATGATTAAGGGTTTTAATTTGTGAAAAGAAAAAAAACTCTAACTTCTTTGGCTCAAAGGGGGTTGACAAGGGATTATCTTCCTTATAACTCCATTGTTTAGGATTTGAATCAATGCCTGTACCTCATCAGCGGGGTCTGTTCAAAAGCATACTGTAAAGATCGTGGTATCGTTTTCGTCATCCTCCCTCAAAAGGCTTAGAATTTTTAATCGAGAGTTGAACATCACAACAAAGAAATATGAAGCAATTTTAAGCATAGTGAAAACAATTAATTCAAAACAGACACGTGTAATGCATTAATGAAATAAAAGAGTTTGACATGATAATTGTTTAAATGAGCAAAGAAAAAATACAGCTTCAGAATTCAAATGAACAAAAATCTCTCAATCCTAGCCATGTTTTGGCAAGGGAGCAGTGATCACATTGGGAGTCTCAGAAGGCTCGAATTCGATATCCTTAGCGTCAATCATATTCTGGATCTTGTATTTCAGCGCCCAACAATCATCAGTATCGTGCCCCGGGCTACCGGAATGGTAGGCGCACCTTGCATCTGGATTGTAGTTTGGAGAAGAAGTCTTAGGGTTCGCAGGAGGGTTTATCACCGCAATCAGATTCATCTTCAACATGTGTTGCAGTGCTTGTGACAATGGCATGTTGATGTTGGTGAACTGTCTTTTAGGCTCGTCTGGCCTTCACTGATTTCCCTTTTGCGGTTGTCGGTGTGACGCAGAACCAGAGATTATGACTGCCCCTACATGTTGGTCACGACGACTCTTTTGACTGTACGCAATATTGGACTCTTTCTTCCCACTGTAAGGCTTTTTATGAGCATCAGAAGGTGCAGCTTCTGGAATCTTCCCACCTTTGATGCCAGCTTCAATTCTTTCCCCAGTCAAGATAAGGTTTGTAAACCTGGCTGAAGAGTTTCCAATCAAATGGTTAAAGAATGGACCAGACAGGGTCCCCAGAAACATATCAACAAGTTCACGGTCAGTTAAAGGTGGCTGCACCCTTCCAGCAAGGTCTCTCCACTTTTGAGCATACTCTTTAAATCCTTCACCCGTCCCTAGTGACATACCCTGGAGTTGGGTACGCGTAGGAGCAAGGTCGGAATTATACTGATACTGCTTATAGAACGCAGTAGCCAAATCTTCCCAGTTACGGATACTGGCCCCATCCAAATGATAGAACCATTCGAGTTGAGTCCCTGAAAGACTATCCTGGAAGAAATGGATCCACAAATTCTTGTCAGCGGTATAAGGTTGGATCTTCCTTACATACGATTGGAGGTGCAGCTTAGGACAGGAAGCTCCGTCGTACTTGGAAAAGGCAGGTGCCTTGAACTTATGGGGAATCACCACCCCAGAGGATAAGCCTAGGTCTCCAAAGTCCAACCCGGGAACCTTCTGTATTTCCATGGCGCTCAAACGGTCTTCCATCTGTTTGTACTTATCCTCAGCAGGAGGGTATTGTTCTTCATCATAATCCGTCTCGTTGTCGGAGACCACAGGACTAGGAACCCTTCTCTCTTGTGGACTGTCTTTGCCTACAGATGAGGTAGTCGGCTCAACCTCATTCTGTAATCCATTCCCAAATCTGCGTCTAGTGTTGAACAAGACGGTCCTCTTCTTCTTCTTCTTCCTTTCCTTCAGAATCAGAGTCTTCAAATCCTGTTGACCCTGGGCTAGGCTCATAACCAACTCTTGGAACTGGGCATTCTGGGCCTGGAGGGCCTTGATCGCTTGTTCAGTAGAAGGTTCAGAAGACATGATGATTGCTGAAATAAACAGCGAAGAAGATAAGTGACCTGTAAAAGGGTACCTGTAATGCAATGATATGTATGATATGCATGCAATGTTTTCAAGGATCTCGCGGGGCAAACAGAGAAACTTGTTAGAATTTGAATCTCGGTAGCTTGATTGAAGGAACTTCATGTTGTTGAGAGTCCTTCTTCAAGAGTCAAAGCTCACCATATCGAGTGGGTCATAGCCCCTGACTCAAGGTATCATGTTTTGATCTCCAAACAACCTTGGCTAGAGGAAAATAAATCCCATTTGCCCCTTGCTAGACAGTTGGTTCATCATGACCTACATCACAAACCTTAGAGATCCTTGAAATGGGTTAGTCCTTATGCAGGATGTATGCAATGTTATGATGGTATGATGTTATGCTATGCGTGGAGTGATGTAAGTAAACCCTGTTATAAGCCCAGATTAAGGACTGTAAACAAAACCTGCAAGGAACTCATGTTGTCAGATAACAAGAATGTGCAAGTAGTTCAAGTTTGAAGGAACACAAGTCACACAAAAGAGCCCTTAGATTTCAGGCCGGCATGAAATTTAGGTACTACCCTCTTTCAGTTTCAGTTGGTTAAGACCTTTCCTAAAAATAGTAACCGGGTTCTAAGGAGCTCAATATCATTGGATTGTTTTCTATGTTCATTGTTTTGATTTAGCCACTTAACTGGCGACCAAAATATTCCAAGAAAACAACCCTTAATGAGTGTAGTATCGAGTATCTACCAACTTCAGACTGCACCAAAGTCGGTCATCTCACTACCCCTAAAGAGGCCAGGATGGTCAAGTAAGGTTCTTAAGGTCAGTTGATGCTTCACGACACCACGCGGCGGCCCTGTACTCTCCTTGAATTGACTCAAGGGTTACCGGTACTCACCAAAGTGCCACATCAATGTAGCAACTGCTTCAACCGTGTAGGTATACCGCGCACAGTTCCCTCACAGTTTGTTGCTACTTCTAAAAGGGTATCCCCAGATTCGGGTTAGGACCTATGAAACTCCGATGCAAACCCACAATTTTAAAGCAAACAAGGCATGCAAATGAAAACATAAGTGATCTAATCCTAAGGTACACCTCACTTATTAATTTCCCCAGCAGAGTCGCCAGTTCTGTGATCGGTGGAAATAGAATTGACTGTTTTGGAATGCTGGTTCGCGAAATGTCGCGGTAATCAAGAGTCGCCACCGTCTTTTATTTTCTCCAACAAGGAAAGGACAAAAGCATAGCAAAATTCCTTTTCGATATGTCTCTCGGTTCGGGAGGTAGATTATAGAAAGGGAAGGTGTTATCACCCTTTCTATCTGTGGTTATCCACGGGCTCTTAGGTACTTGCTCACTATGTTTTCAAAAAATGTTTGCTTTTCTTGTGTTTGTGGGTTTTGAAAAAGTTTGTTTGAAAACTTCGTTTTAACTCTTGTATCAGTCCTCAAGAGTGTATGAAGTGTTTGTTTGAAAACTTTTGTTTGAAAGTGTAAGTGCGAAAAGTTGTTTTATTTTGAAAAGAGCAAGTACCTGAGAACCTCTACCTACTCAAAAGAAATTAAGCTGTGTAAATGTCCTTTAGACAATACTATCCCACTATTGAGAAGTAGGCAGCACCGTCGTTGGAGTTATTCGGGTCAATTCGATTATATGGGACATGTGGTCACTAAAGCAATAGTAGGAAGCCTTAGCGGTAACCCTAATGTCCTAGATCCTTTTTTATCCGAGGCAACCATTTCGCGGCAACTGGATCTTTTAGACAGGAGGACGACCTCTAAAACATCCTACACTCAATGACCACGTCGAGGCAACCAAGTGAGGCGTACCCTAAGAGTGGCATGTACGAGTGTATCAGGATTCAATTATGTTTGCACATGTCATGGTGAGCTACGTTTTGATTTTAATTTCAGGCAAGTCTTGTCATGCATAGTTAACAGTTAATAATTTGTGGAAAATAAATTGTGGAAAGTAAATCTACGCTATTACAAGGCGTCGGGTATTTACATCGCCAAAAACATAACCCTTGAAAAGTAAATGCGAGAAAATAAAGAAAGCGATAAAAAGGGTCCTAATTACGCTATTACATCTTCGGAACAATTACATGAATAATGATCAAAAATATTATGCGCGAAAAAGAATTGAATCGGAGAAAGTCCTTAGGGTTTTGACCCTTTTTGAGAAAAGAATGAATTTTGGTCCTTTTTGCATTTAATTAAACCTAATTCTAATTAATTAATAAATATTTATGAGTTTTTTATGTTTTAATGAAAATAAAATAAAAAAGGAAAACATGGTTAAAAGTTGTCAAAACCTAATTCTACATGGATTTTATTTATTGTGAAAATAATTACAATTAACCTAATTAAAACAACTAAATTAATTAATTACATTTATTTACAAAAATAATAAATAAAAGGGTGAAATTAATAATAATAATAATAATAATAATAATAATAATAATTATATTTTTTAGGTTTTCTGAATTTATTATGAAAATAGTTAATTTATGAGGTAATTAAATAATAATAATAATAATAATTATAATTAATAAAATAATTAAATAGAAATTAAAATAGAAAAGAAAAAGAATAAAGAAACCAGGGGGTGATGGGCCAGCTTTGGGGGTTTGTTAGCAATCTTCAAGCCCATTAAGCTCTCCAGCCTGTTTGACTTTAATGATTGTCTATGCTAGGGTTGACCAGGAGCACCATGGTCATCATCTCATGGCCATCAGATCTGTGGTTGTGGCCACTTGGCGCGTTGTTGTGTGGGGTACATGGTAGAACGCCTTTGGAAGCCTGCATGAGAATATGTAAGAAAAAATAATAGAAGAGTTTTGGGGGACCTGGGAATCGAACCCAAGTCCCAATGATCACCAGCCAGCGCACCTAACCACACCACCATTTGCTTGCTTTTGATAATATAATAACAATCAAATATAATATATACAAATTAATGCATATGCTGAAAAACAAACAAAAACGTGCGCTCTTTTGAATTGCCCACTCAGAGGCTTACACGTCGTTCGTCTTCTTCGCTGTGCCTGTAAAAAAGAAATAGATAGCGGGGGTTTTTAACCCCCACAACCTACAGTGACCAAAAATAGCGATTAGCTCTACAGTTTACATAAATATTTCGCGATGGTGCCACTGTGTGCGTCTGGTCTCAACGATTTCAACCATAGGTCTCTCAAGGCTTGATTTTTCCTATAATGTAAATCCCCAATTTTAGAGTTCAAGAACCCTAGAATTCATCAATGGTAACTTTCGATTCTGTGCATTATAATCCAATTAACTAATACCATTAGCTTTATATGAATTCAAGCAATATAAAACAATGACAAAATCATGTTAAATATGTATGAATCATGAGTTACGATTATGAAAATAATATGCAAACCGTGAGACTGTTCTGGAGGATTTCTTAAGCTTTAACGCTTGGTTTTGAGTGCTACACGTTCCTCACACTCCCAGCAACGTGTTTGAATCCACAAAAGTCCTTGAATTGGCATGGAATATAGAAAACAGTTTTGAGTTTTCTTGGATTTGTTTGAATGTGGTTATGGCTTTTCTGCAGAGATTTCACGTGTGCATGAATAGGGTTCACTTGTGTATTTATAGAGGAAGAGAATTAGGTCAAAATCTTGCAAAGAAATCCATAAAATGATGGTTTGAATATTTGATTGAAAATCAAATATTTTTGAATCTTTTTGATTGGAAAAACTTGCTAAATTTGGAGATTTTGATATCCTTGATTGGTACACGAAATTGCCAGCATATCTTGAGCTTGTTTGCTTCACAAAAAGATTGAAAAATCAAATCTTTGTATTTCCTACAATTTAAATTAATTAAATGAATTAAAATTTATTAAAAATCCAATTAATTAATAAAAAATAAGAAAATAAATTCAATGAAGCTTGATGGGTCGTTCATAAGCCATGGATAAAGTTTCAAGAAGAAATTTGAGGCCCATTAGCAAAAACAAGGTGTTTTGAGCAAAGTTGACTTTTGCAAATTCACAAAAATTTCCCAACTTCTCCAATGCATATCTTGCTCAATTTTGATCATATGAACATGTTCTTGGACATTTTGGAAAGTTCTTGAAGTCCTCTAACCAATTACTTTGGTCCCATGTCATTTGGATTTACCAATCTCAAGTTATGATCTTTGACTTAAAATGGATTTTTGTTGACTTTTGAATTTGACCTATAATGTAGAAATTGATAACTTTTTGTGAGAGCATTTATTGGACTTGGAATGTGAAGATGAATTGTAGGAAATTACATACCCTTCAAAATGAGCATTGGATGGGATTTTTCTGATGAACCATGAAAAAGTTATGCCTTGGTCAAGATACAGTTGACTTTTCTACTGTCCAAAAATAGTAACTTTTTGCATCTTGATGATTTTTGAGCCATGCTTGTGGAATCATGATCAAGACTTGATCAAATGATGATTGTGACCTCAAAATAAGATGTTGACCAAAAATTCTGACTTTTGACTGCAAAATGACCATTTTGCCCTTGCAGTTGACTGTAGGGCAAATAGGGCTTTTGAATGTGCAAGTTGACCCTTTGAGTCTTGAGACTTGTCATGTAGATGCTTGAGAATGTATATAGACCTATGAGACTTGATTGAGCCATTAAAAACCACCAATTCCTTGAAAGAAACAAAACACTAATTTTGACTGGCTTATGAGGCATTTGGACTGTGCAACCTTTGAGAAATCTTGAACCATTTGAAGATGATTCTTGACAAACCTTGAAGAATATGGGAGGGCAAATTTTGGGGTACAACACATAGTATCTTGTCCAGTTTTGCACATGTTGGCCAAGTAACTAGTGAAGATTTCCATATTTGAGTTGAGCTCATTTGAGTTGTTTTTCATTGATGACTTCTAAAAGATTGCTATCACCAAGGAAGGTTTGTAGAGACATGATGAGAAAGGGAAGATGAGGGAATATATTTTTGAAAGAAGGAGATGATGAATATATTTAAGGAAGGAGATGAATATATAGATAGAGTGTGTGACTAACTAGACAGATGACAAGGTAGAGAGGCGTATCATGTAAGACCGTGGTTCAATTAGATTTGTTTTTAATTAAATAATTAGATAATGTGAATGACATGTTGTTGGGGACTAGATACCTTAGAATCATGAGAGTTGAGGTTTTAGGGGTGTATGTCTAAATGTGTAGAGACATGGGGGTGTGTAGTATAATATGGATTTTTATTACTATTATATTATAATATTAGGATTATTATTATTTTATAATAATAATTAAATAATTACTTAATTGGGATATTTATTTTAATATTGGGACATATTAGAGTGAGAAGAAGAGAAAGAGAGTCAGTACATAGAAACAGAGAAAGAGAAGCGTAGAAGTGAGAAGAGGAGAAAGCACTAGGAAGCTAAGGCAGGAAAGTTCATCAGTAGGAATCAAGAATCATAACCAATATAAGGTAAGGGGGATTCTAACTCTATAAGAGTTTTTCTAATGATGGGGTATGGTGGTGTTTAGGTTCCATGGTTGTATGCTTTTGATTTCTCCCTATTTGGTTGTTTTGGGGTTTTACCCTTTGATGATTGATTTTGATGCATTGTGTGTACCATTGATGTTTGATATATGTGGTAATTGATGTATGATGATAGGGGATGATAATCTGGGGTTTGATTGTGCATTATCACATGAAGTTCGTTTTTTTAGAATTTAGCCAAAAGGGTTTTCGCAGTGCTTTTTTTTTGAATCTGTAAAATTGTTTTTCACAGGGTGCAATCGATTTGTAGAGCAGGTGCAATCGATTGCACAATTCAATTTTGGTGAATTTTTCTTCTATTTCAGTAAGCAATCTATTTGCAGTACAGATCAATCGATTTTCACTGCTTAAAAACGTGATTTTTGGCCTCTGGAAGAAGGTGCAATCGATTTTCATGTTAGTGCAATCGATTGCTCATTGTTTGATAGCATTTTTTAAAACATGAAAACTCCATAACTTTCGACTCGGATGTCTGTTTGATGCGCCGTTTGGATCGTTGAAAAGCTAAAAATATTTTCTACATTGTGGTAAGAATTTTGATTATAGTAGACTAATTTTTTATTGGAAGAATTCTGATGTCTGCGTATGTTGTATGTGTTGTAATGCAAAATGTTGCGATTGAATGTATTAGTGTAGTATAAACAATGTACAGAGGATTTTGCATGATGTATTGCATGATAATGATGATGACGATGGCCTGTATTGGAGAAAGATGGCATGTGTTGGCGAGACATTGATAAGTATGAACAATCAATGTAAATTAAGTTGTTTCATGTCAGTGTCGCATGCATTCTTTAAAGATGGCCTATATTGGTGAAAGATGGCCTGTATTGGTGCTGTTGCCCCAAGTTGGCATTTATTAAGTTGAGGGTTTTTCCCTATTGGTACCACATACATAGTGTCAGTATTATCCTCATTGCATTACATTGTTATTAGTAATCGATGGTTTGACTATTAAATGAATTTCTAATTCCGTTATGATGGATGTTTGTGTTGTTTGTTGCAAATAATTATATTGATGTGTTTCATAGTATGATGAACGATAAAAAGGTGTGAGATAAATATTTATAATGATGTATACTTGAATTACTATATGTTCCTTATTATGCTTCCTCTTATATTGTTATGATATCTCACCCTTTCTATTTGAATGTTGCCTCTACGTGGGTAACATGCAGATGATCCGAAATAGCTCGAGGTCGTGGTTAGCTGAAGAGTTTTGTACCCCAATTTTTGCCCCTAAGATCCCTTCATCATACCATGTTGATTCAATCACAACAAGATCACACTATGATTTTTGGTTCTTCTCCCTAACATTTAGCTTTGCTCTTTTGAGGAGTTACCAAGCACCTTGACTTATTTTCTTTTGTGATCATGAATATTTTGCTTTGATTTTATTTCTAATTAATAAAATTCATTGTTGGTTTGTCTTACTTAATGTAGGTAAAGGCAATGAGGTTTAGCAAGTTGCTTCATGGGTTCATGAGTTTATTTCCATGCCCTAGTCAATAAATCTCGAGGAATTCAAATCTCACCATTGAAGTTGTTTTGGAAGAAATGGCATGACAAGGCTTATTTTGGTTCAACATATTTCAAAGTTATCAAAATTGATTCAAAAGTACAAGAGGTTGAGGGAAGAAGTTGTCATGATTGGACAAGGTGTTGTTCCTATTGGTCACAAGAGCACATTTCTCTCAAATTTCAAGACATGGAAGTGGTTTTGGTGGCTATGAGTCCTCATATTCATCCTCAACAACTTATATTCACAAAGAAAGAATATTGGCACAAGAAGTTTGTTCAAACTTGTCAAAGTTCCTCAAAGCATTCTCTTGATCGAGAGGCTAGGGTTTTGAACTTCAAAGGAGAATATATTGCTCACCTTTTGGTATTTTTGAGTGATTCCAAAGACATCTTACTCTTGAAAGAGTTACCAATAAATTACTTCAAAAGTTCCAAAGAATTTTCATGTGGAAGGAACTTGGTGAAGAAGAAAGATTACAAGTCATCCAGATGAACCCACAATTTTCCATATGTGACTTCAAATGGTCATAACTTGGTCAATTTTTATCACCTTGAGTCTATTCTTTTTCCATGATGATCTTAAAGATGTGTACTTTATGCCTTATTTTATGTGCAAAGTGAGAAAATGGACGGAAGTTTCCTTAAGAATGCAAAAGATTATAGGTCATTTCATGATTTTTAGCCAACTTCAACAAGTCATAACTTGTTCAATATTTTGATGTTTTGAGTGGTTCAAATTTCAAAATGTCATTTAAGAGGTCTACTTCATTCCTTATTTTTTGGTCAAGAGCAAATTCCAAGTGGAAGGCCATGTTTGGATACAAAATATTATAGTTCATTTTGGAAGAAGAATTTGAAATATTTCTAAGTATGGAAAGTCAACTCTTTTTCTTCAACTTTGACTCCATGTAACTTTCATCTCAAGCATCCATTTGATTCCATTATTTTTTCATTGCAAAGCTGGTAACCTCATCTTTCCAAAGCATCAAGAATTATGACCTAAGACCCCTTGGGTTGGAAATGACATGGATTTGAATTTGGTAACTTGAAACTAAAGTTTCATCACAAGTCAGATTTTGAAGTCTTTGTTTTGGCTTCTAATCACAAGTTTTCCACGCGTTTTTGTTTCTAAACATTATTAGCAACTTCCCAAAAGTGTTTAGCATCATGAAATGCACGATTTAGCCGAGTTTTGATCAAGATTGAGTCACACTTTCTTCATGATGCAGACCCACACGAATTCCCTCCAAAACGCATCATTCACTCTTTCTTTTGATCCCATTCACTTCCCTATAAATAGAGGGTCATCCCCCATCCATTTTTCCAAGCTTAGAGAGCCAAGAATACCCTGCCAAAACCTCACACGAACCCATTTTTTTTAATTCAGTTTCTGAAATTTAAGCTTCCTTTTCCAAAATTCTTTGCGCATTCATCATCCTTGAGCATCATACAAACTCTCCAGCACTTAAACCAATCAAAACGACCCATAATTCAAGCTACAGAAGTCCAGTTTCAGAGCTTTTTACTTGAACTTCGGAAAGGTAGAATTCTCCACCATTTGGATCCAACTGAAGCACTAATCTGTTCTACTCCTTTGTCTGATTCTAATGTTGCTTACAATTTTTAAATCCATTGGGAATTGAGAGAGAAATATCAAATTGAAGGTGCTCGCTATTTTCTGGGTTTTTGATTCATATCTCTCTCCATACCTTATATAAATTTGGCGCGATGGTTGTGTTAGAATCGTCTTGAAGAGACAAGTTCAATGATGCTAGCCTAGGATCCTAATTTTTCCATTTGAAGGATCTCACAACATCCCCATTTCAGGGTGTCTGGAGGTTGAAGACGATGACATGTCTCATCTCAGCCAATGATAGTGTGCCAAACGTTTTAATTTCATTGGTTGCCCTTTTTCTGACCACATGTGTGTTTCACTAAGGTCTATATCAAGAACAGCGCGTCTGGTCCATTGGATTAGCTTACTAACGCGTTTTGACTATGATCTGATGGTCCACATCTTTTTGGTTTTATTTTATTTTATGATTTTATATTTTTATTGATTAAATTTTCAAAAATTCATAACTCTTTTATTTTTTATCCAAAAATTATGAAAAAAATTCACAAAAATACTTTGAATTATTTATGGTCTCATGAATATTTTTTCACTTTTTTATTTTGATATTTGGTTTTTTTTATATTTTTTTTGTATTATCTTCTTTCTTTTAATTACTTAAAAAATACTTTCTGACATTTTTTAATTCTGAAAAAATTCATAAATATCATTTTGCATATTTTTGACTTTCTGAAAATTTTATGGAATTTTATGTTGAGGTTTACTATTTTTTTTACCTATTTTATGTTTGTTTGAACAATTTTAAATAGTTTAACAATAGTTACTGACTTTTAAAAATTACCAATTTTTTTATAAAAATATGTGGATCCATTTCTGATTTTTCTATGGCCCTATTTTTCATTTCTTGATTAATTTGAACATAATTGATATTTTCCCCATTATTTTCTATTTTTAAACATTTTTTGTGTATATATTAAATATAATATTATTTTGTGATTATTTTCTGGCTAATCTTGGGTTAGGTTTTGCATCATGAACTTTATTAACATCATTGGATCCATGGTGTTGAGTTTAACTCCACAAAAAAATGGATGAATGAATTTAATAATAGTTTGATTAAAATTTAATTCAAATGTGGTTTGTATATTCTTTTTTACCCTAATCCTCTTCATCTCATCCCCTTCTTATTGCACTAAGTGTTATTGGAGCATGATCTCTATATCATGTCTCAAAACAAATGGTGCATAGATTGCTATTGACCGACCTCAAAATAGGTGCGACTTCTATATAAGTCTACTTACGATTGCTTAACATAGCGCTAAATTTTGTCCCGATTCGAATAAATGATCATTCATGGCCTAAACTTATGATTGCAAGCCCAAGTATGTTAATTTAATCTCTTTGATCCAATAACTTTGAGATTCATTGTGTGGAGGGTTTGGTTCTACCAATCCTCTAATGGATCTACAACACCTTTGGTCAACACAGATCAATTAAACATCATTGATCATTAAATGGTACTTGTGAGAATTCCAAATGGATGATATACTTGACAAAAAGCAAATGCAACTTGTTGTGTGGAGGCTTTGGTTCTACCAATCCTCTAATGAGTTCCAAATGCAAGTTTCAAGATGGTCATCCAACTAACCACTAATTATTGACTTGTTTTATCTTATGCTTTTATTCTTTTTTATGCTTTATTTACTATTTATTTTTTATCATTTACATTTCATGCCATTTTCATCTTTGCTCATTTGTGCATTTATTTTCTTGCCATTTTTACTTTGCTCACTTGAGCTTTTATTTTCTTTCCTTAAGTTACTTAATAATTAACATAAACCCTAAAAAACTCTTAATGGTACTTGGACTATTTGGTTACTATCCTTGGCATTATTGAGCATGGGACTTTTTCTTCGACTTAGGATTAGAAACCTTGGCCTATCTTGGAGACCTTGTGATCTTATCTAATTATCTTTGTCTGGAGTTCTTGAGGTTTACCTCAAGACATTGGGTTGCTTGTTTTCTTTTGTGTGCAGGTTTTTATGATTACATTCTCTCTTTGTAATCTGGAATTCACCCGTATACAGCCGTTACTCTGTCCAATTTTTGTTGGGACTTAATACACTTGAAGTTTGGTTCTCTCAGGAGGTCTAGTATCTTTGCTTGCTTGGTTTCAATCCAAAGAACGGTAATTTTATCTTGATTCATAATGTCAAGTATTCGCTTCTTGTTGGTTAGATGATTCTTCTCCTTAGCTTTTACCTTATGCTTTAATTTCAAAAATCTTCTCCCTCCTTTTGAAAACTCTTCTTGTTTCTAAACTCGAACCACTTTCATAATAAACTTGGACTTATGTCCATGCATTTTCAAAATATTTTCATAAACAAACTTCAATCAATTTAATAATACCTTGACATTTTTTTGTGAAAAGACTAAAAGTCAATCAATCTCATTTCAAACTATTTTTCCACTTTGGCTTCTACTTTAAAACTTTTCTCAAAATATTGGACTCTTGTCAATCCTTGTAGTGATGCAACAACTATACTTCTACAAAATATAGTGAAGTGAGATATTTTCCACTTGGGTGTTGAGTGAGACATTGTTAATTTTAAAATCCAAACCGTATCCTCCACTTTGAGATGATGCAAATTCTCCTTTCTCATGATTGTGGGTAGTAAGTATGTTTTCCACACGGACAATGACGATGATATCTTATCTCTTAAAATTAACCAACACACTTGTGTTTAAAATTTTTAAAAGAGGAACTACATTTACCCTGATCCCCTATTGCACGAAAGGTGGTACGTAGGCACTAAAGATTCGAAACCCCGACGGGTGCAAAACTCATAAAAAATATTTCTCTTCTCACCTCCACCATTTATTTCTATACAACACATTTTTATAGCCAAAATATACAGATTTTTCAAATATGTTCCTGCGGAGTACCGTAGATGTTTAGGGTGCTAATACCTTCCCTTTGCATAACCAACCCCCTTACCTTGAATATTTCCCCCTCTTTTTGGGTTATTCGCTCTTTTCCCATTCCTTTGGAAATAATAAAGCACGGTGGCGATTTTTATTTTTGATTTGTATAAAGTCTATTCAATCCAATGGCTTAGTCTTGAACATTTCTACCGCTACAAAAAATGTCGACTTCACTGGGGAAAGATTGACCTCTTGCTGGTCCATCCTTAAGTTGGTTGAGCCTATCTTTGTTTATATCTGTATATGTGCTATTGTTGTTTATGTGTTATATTTTGTATATATGTTTGTTTTGATTTTCCTGGTTTTCAGGGTGCTTGGTGATTACTCATAAGTCCTATACCCGGACTTGGGCAAACTTTATGATAGGACGGGCGGTATAGTCATGTTAACTTTGAGGGAGTAATCCCGAAAAAGGAGGCATGAGATCCCCCACTCAGTGGAGGCCCCTTTGACTGTAGTATCGTTTACCGAGTAATCAGGAAGACGTACTGCTTTCGACCTGGGAGCCTGCTGAAACTGAGGACCGTAGAATACCAAACCCATCTTGGCCTTTTAGGTGTAGTGCGGAAGCTATGACTGAGTAATCCGGAAATAGTTGTCACGCGATACTACGCTCGGACGAGTCTTTCTTGAGAATATTACTAATTACCGAGTTAATCGGGAAGTTGGCAATATTCGAAGGAAGGATGTAGACTATGGGAACCTCTAGAACCTTGTTCGGCAAGTGATAACTTTTAGACCAACACCTTATGGGTAGTACCTTCGACCTCATGCTCGTGACGTTGAACCCATGAAACCTATATGTGTGATCTTGTGTGTGATTGTTGCATCATGCATCCATGCACTCATAAGCATCTTTTGAAGAAAACAATATTTCAAGGGATTTAAAGGTTGACTATTTGTGAATATCTCAGGTACTTTTAACCATGGATTCTGGAATGAGAAAGACAGGGAAATACAGTTTCAAGGATCCCAAGATAGATGAGTTGGTCAGTCTAATTCCAGAGATCTAGTTTTCTGCAGACTTTAGGAAGAAGTATGGATCCATTATTCCTCTCATGAAGCTGAAGATGAAGGAGGGTATTCTCTCGACCTTGGTCCAGTTCTATGATCTGATGTATCACTACTTTACTTTTCCCGATTACCAATTGATGCCTACTGTGATACGGTGGGAGAACTGACTAGTGTTTTGCGTTCGTATTCGCACTTGTGCGGTTAGCAAGAGTCGCCACCGACTTTTTATTTTATCCTAAAGGAAAGGTTAAAAAAAGCACAGCAAAAACCTTTTGAGATATTTCGTGGGTTCGGGGGGTAGATTATGAAAAGGGAAGGTATTAGCACCCTTTTCATCCATGGTTATCCATGGGCTCTTAGTTACTTGGTTTTTTAGATCACTTGCCTTGTTTTTCGATTGCTTTGAAAATGGTGTGTGTGTGGGTGCTTTTTGAAAATGTTTTAGAAAAAGATGCCTTGTTTTAGGCAACTAATGTATTTGACTCGTGTTTGAGTGTTTTACAAAAGTGTGAATCTTTTCGAAAAGATGTTTTCAAATGTTTTTGAGAGTTTGTTTGAGAGTGTTGTGGATTGTGGTTTTTGAAAAGAAGGCAAGTGTTTTTGCAAGTTTGATCTCAAGTAACTAAGAGTTATGTCTACCTTATTGTACTCAAAGGTTTTTGTCATGTTTTAACCCCTTTTAACAATTTTGTTCCACCATTGAAATTGATGGGCAATCTTGCGTTTAGGAAGTTTATTCGGGACGGGCACGGGTCATCGCATAGACCACGAATGCAATGATGCCAAGTGTCTTTGGCAATTTGTTTTGAAGGGACTATGATCATTCCGTTTAGGCAACTTTCGAAAGCGTCATCGAGGGACTTATGATCATTTGATTTTGTTTTGCCAAAGACATTCAACGTGCAAGCATGGCCCATTTTGGAAGGCAACATGTGGGATTACCCTAGGGGGTGCAAGTGTGATGGTGTATTGATTACATGCATTTGTCTTGTATTAGGTTATCTAGCGTTTGATTTTATGTACATACAAACCCTAGGTCTAACCATGGTATAATTGAAAACTGTAAATTGCGGAATATAAATCTACGCTATTACAAAATAATGTCCGGGAGTGGGGGTATAAATGTACAAGGGGATGAGACTTATAGTACCCAATAATTTACAACCAAATCGAATGTGCGATCAAAATGAATATCAAATATACAAATATAAGATAGAGTGTGTATAGGGCAATATATTGTGTAAGTGCAAATGTATATGTATTGTGTAAATGTAAATATGTACAAGTGCGAAATGTGAAGTTGAGCCGCATTAGGGTTTTGACCTAGATATACGTTTTAATCTGTATTTTGATTTATATGTTAATTATGTACAAAAGAATGTTAACTAAAAAAAGTTTAATTTTAATTACGTATAATATGTACAAACATGTTTTAATTAAAAGAGGTATTTTCAATTTAATTATGTACAAAAAGTATTTGGTTATTTTATATGCAAATGTGTATTAAGAAAATATTTTCAAATTTAACTTATATGATATGTACAAATATATTTCAAAAAAATGTTTTTTTAGTTAATTGTGTATAAAAGTATTTAGATTAAGTTAGTATGTTTAATAATATTAAGAAATAAATTGTATATGTTTTAGAAACAATGAAATAATTGAGTTAGTATATAAAAAAGTAAATATTGTTTTTTATTATAAAAATGAAAAGAGTTAGTGTTTTATAAAATAAGATTAGTATTAGAAAATGAGGTGATTTCTTGTTGGGCTTCAGAGGAGATTAACAGCGGGTCTGGCCCAAGGTTTTGAAACAGAATTAGGGTTAGGCCATTGGTTCAGTTGGGAACGAAATTAGGGTTCGTCAGCAGCGGCGCGTTCGTGGTATTCGTCTTCTCCGATTAGCAATTTCTGAGCATTTGATTGTCTCCGGCCACCAGCATCATCCTCACGCTCTCTTCCCTCCAAGACAAGAATTCCACGTCCCTTGAAACAAGGTTGGTTCCAAACGTTTTATATTTTCCTCTTCCTTTCTGATTCGCGTAGAATTTATTCTGAGCTCTTTATTTTTCGTTTTATGAGGTGAAGGGGAAGAAGATTGCTACCTGATTTTAGGAGATGGAGGAGAGGCGGAGAGCGAGATGTTGAGGAGGCCGGAGCGGTGAAGCTTGATGCTTGCTTTTGATGCCTTCCTGGTAACTTCGTTCCTTGTTTATGATTAAGGTTTTGATGATGATGCTCGATTTTTCCTGAAAAACCTTTCTTGAAATTCACTTTTTATCTTCTTCTTCCACAATGCGTTGCCTTGGATTGTTGCCTGTGTATGATATGTCTGAGTATTTGCTCGTGTGCTCGCCTATGATGAAGCTTGCTTCTGAGGCTCTTTGAACTGCCTTTTGAGATTGCTACTGAGTTCACTTTGAATTGCTTCTTTCTTCTTCTTCTTGAGAGACTATGTGCTTGTTTGTGAGCTTGATGCTATGTGACTTGAGATATTCAGCTTCACAGGGTTGTAGGCTTGGGTTGGTTTTGGTTATGGTTATCACTGATGCTTAGGCTTGAGGTTGTTCAGGTTATGGTATTGGTTTGAGACTTTAGCTTGTATGTGCTTGGTTCAGTATGTTATGGTGAGGCAAGTTTGGACATGAGGTTGGTATGTTTAGCATGACGGTTGAGGCTTGAAATGTGTTATCAGGTTTGTGGGTTTAGCATGAAGGTTGAGGCTTGAAACATGTTAGGTTCAGATGATGGTTATGATTTTTTGTTTTTGATAAACTCAGTATGTTTGTGCTATGGGTTTTGGGATATGAGAGGATGTTGGTTTTTGAGACAACTCAGTTTTTTGCAAGTTTATGTTGTGTTTTTTGTCATTTTGCTTCAGCTTGTATATATCTCTTTTATCCTCTGAACTGCTATATTGGCTGATGTGTATTGTGGTGAGGCAGAGTTAAGTGCTTGATGCAGCTACCTAGTTGTGTTTGCCTTGACAGTTTTTTTTATACTTCTCTCCTCTCTCACCTTACTTCTGTCTATTCTGAGTTGCCTAAACTGTGTTAGCTATTTTCTTTTCTATATTCACTCTTCTACTGTCTGCTGTGCACTGCCTTGTATTTTGCTGAGTTGGCTTTTGACTTTGGTATATCTCTCTTTGAATTGCCTGCTGAACTGTCTTGGCCTTGCCTATGCTTGCTTTGTACTGGCTTTTGACTTCTGCCCTGTTGCTACTGAACTGTCTTGTATATTTCCTTTTCTATTTCAACTTCTACTGTCTGCTGTACTGAGCTTGTGGACTTGTAGACTTGTATATCTTTTTCTGCTGTCTTCCTTACTGTCTTGGCCTGCTGCTGAACTGCTATGCCTAACCTGAACTACTTTATCTCTCTTTACTCTCTCTCCAAAGTACAGTTTGAAAATTTTATATGATTTTTGTTTGTACTTTTCTGAAGGGGCCCTAGATGGGAAGTGATGATTCTAGATTGCTTGCATTTTACATTTTACATCTTCATCTCTTTTGACAGTTTATGTGTGCTGACTTCCTTTTCCTTGATATCTTGGCTAAATCTTTTCATGACAGCTTGGGTACTTGTGACTTTCTTTGAGTGGACTTTGGGCATTTTAACAGTAGCCTTGGCTTTTGGATAGAAATTTTGGATTTGAACTTTTTCAGTTTGGATTGGATTTTGAATCTTGAATTTCTATGCAGCTTGAATTTGTAACTTATGCATTTTTTGACATTTGCATTTCATGAAGTAAAAATAATCTTCCCTCTCTGTGAACCGGGAGAAATCCCGTGATTTGCAGAGAGGGCAACTGATCCCAGTCAGTGGCCCCTAATGATGAGCAACTTTTTTACTGTCTTTTAATTAAATGTTTTCTGACTTTTCTTGTTTCTTTTTGCAGATGAAAGACGGAATGCCGGAGCGGAGTGAAGAACGAAGAGTATTTAGAAAATAGGATAGTTTTTCATTCTATTATAATGTTTAAATTAAATGTAAATTATTGTTTGTAACAACAATTTGTAAATAATTTAAATATCAATAAAAATTCAAATTATCCAATTAATTCTAATTTTCTTTATTGCTTATTTATTTATTTAAAATTCTTAGAATTAAAACAATTGAAAAATAAATTCAATCATTTAATTTCAGAATAATAAATAACTAAAATAAAACAACATTGGTCCAATAAACCTGTCTTATCCCACATCCAAAGCAAAGCAGTAATTAACTTAAATGGACTGATCAAATGCAAAAGTACTGTGAATTCAAAACTGCATCTTGTATCTGACTGGCCCAATCAAAACGTACTGAATTCAAAACCAATGTCTCTTTTGCTGATTAAACCAAGATAACGCGAATTTTAATCTGAATCTTGAAATAAACCGCAAAGTGCTGTGGAATTTAAATTCTTCTGAGAATATGCCCATGAAACCCTAATTCCTGATTAAATGCCAAATCACGCTCGCTTGATCAAAATTGAACCAAAAAATTAACCAAACCCTAAGCCCACTGTATGAAACAAATCAGAGTTCCGAAAATCAGTAAAAACCCTAGTTTTGCTTGACTGTCAAGAAAGGTCCGCTTGTCCGATTCTTGAGTCAGTTTGAGAAGTCAGGAAATGTTTGAAGCCGAGATTTCTTGGGGAAAAGCGCGAGGGCAAATTTTGGGGTACAACAGTTGCCCCTGTTCAATCTTCTTTGACCTGAAGAGTTAGATTGGCAAGTTTGCCTTTCGCGACTTGAAGGTAAAAGGAGATTGGACACTAATGTGCCCAGAAAATTTGCGCTCGTCGATGTGACGGTGGAGGTGAATGGGCTTAAAGATGCCATTTGGTGATGGGCTTAAATATGCCACCTGGTGCGAAAGAATTTGTCGGGGGATGGGCTTATAGATGCCATCTGAGAATGGGCTTACAGATGCCACTTGGTGATGGGCTTAAAGATGCCACCTGGTGCGAAAGAATTTGTCGGGGGATGGGCTTATAGATGCCATCTGAGAATGGGCTTACAGATGCCACTTGGTGATGGGCTTAAAGATGCCACCTGGTGCGAAAGAATTTGTCGGGGGATGGGCTTATAGATGCCATCTGAGAATGGGCTTACAGATGCCACTTGGTGATGTTGAACTGTACGTCAATGGTAAGTGGACAAATATCAGAAGGGCATCCATGTTTTGGAACATCTCTGAATTGGGGTCTGAACAATTAACAGATTGATGTCCGTGTCTGGAGAATCTGTAAACTATTTGAGATTGAATAGGCAATAGAGCAGCATCCGTTGTTGGGACACGTCTGTAAGCTATTTTCAAAAATTGAGAAAAGTCTGAATCAGTCGGTAGATTGACATCCGTTGTTGGGAAGAATCCGTAAACTATTTTCAGACGCTTTGAATGAGAATCTGAACAAGTGATAGGTTAACATCCGTTTACTTAGAGAACCCGTGAACTGTTTTCAGAAATCTTGAAGTTGAAGAAGAACCGGTGTAGGGTTTCTGCTGATGCGTCTGAATGAATCTGGAATAAGTATCAAAATGTTGCTGTGTCCGGGTCATATCTGAACCATTTTCGGATGAACCTCAGGAGATGATCTGTGTCTGTCGACTGATCTTACCTGAAGAGGCAAAGGGTTAGCTGCATGCAATGTTATGATGCATGATGCAATACATGTGGCATTAATGTTTATGATATGAATGTAATGAATGCGCATGTAGGCTGATGAGCTAATCCTGCCAAGGATACGTGAATCCGAGATGGCTGAGGATAAAAGCGTCTTGACTGCTGCCGGAGAAAATAAATCCTGGGCTGTTGCCGGGGAAGAGAATTCCTGATGACCTCTATTGGGGAGTTCCAAACTAGTAGACTCATGCCCGGGAGACCAGATTGAGAGTTTTCGGTTTGATGGGAGGTAACCCTGGGGACTTCACCGGGGAACTCAAAAATTGCTTCCTTAAAGCTCTGTGGGAAGAAGGTTTGAAAGTCTGACACCGCTGGGGATAGGGAAAATTCCGGCGAGTGCGATCTTCCGTAGTTGTTAGCTTTGAGAAGAATCTGAACAAGCGATAGGTTAACATCCGTTTACTTGGAGAACCCGTGAACTGTTTTCAGAAGTCTCGAAGTTGAATTAGCAATAGAGCAGCATCCGTTGTTGGGAAGCGTCCGTACACTAAATTCGAAGGTTGCATCTGAACAAGCTGATAGATTAACATCCGTTACTTGGGAAAAATCTACGAACTGTTTCAGAAGTCTTGAAGAGGAACCGGTGTAGGGTTTCCTGATGATGAGCTTTGTGTAAAACTGCATCGGGTTTGAACACTTTTGACATCCGAATGCCCCAAGTGGTGATGTAGATAAAATCTTGGTTTATTACAGGTGTTGGTCTACAATCGGTCGTTCACAGATGTTTCCTGGGTTGTTGCAGGTGTTGATCTGGAATTCTTCAGACATGCCCTGGCTGGATACAGGAATCGAATCTGGAAAGGTGATAGTTGATAGATATGCCCTGGCTGGATACAGGAATCGAATCTTCAAACTCTTCAGACATGCCCTGGCTAGATACAGGAGTCGAGTCTGGAAATAGTCGTCAACAGACATGCCCTGGCTGGATACAGGAGTCGAATCTGGAGATGTTGTAGTTGATTTGTTGAATACTTTTGACATTCGAATGCCCCAAGCGGTGATGAATGAGTCTTGAATCAGATTACCCTGCATATTGAGAGATTTCTTGAAATCTTGACTGGACTGCCCCAGGTTAATTGAATTGTGCTATGTCATGCCCCTTGTTGATAGGAAATTTGATGGAAGTGTTATCCTCTTGAAGTGATTTTGACTTGCTGAGAGAGTTTTCGTTCCTCCGAACAATCGCTGTATGAACTTCTTCGCTGTCAAACAAAAGGGTCAAATGCAGGCAGCGATATTCGAATAATGCAAAGTTTATGTTTGTCTTTGAAATTTTGAAAAATGCGTTTTTAGCGGAAACTTTTCATGAGACAAGTTAACACGAGATTTAGAGCAAAGCCCTACAGGAGTCAGGATACCTTTTGTAACAGTATGCTTTCGAACTAACCCATGCTTCAATTAGGACTTTTGGAGGGTTGTAACGTGGCCTGGTTCACGGTTTAAGAAACAAAGGATAAAGGCTCAAAGCATGCTTGTACCCACCCGCTCCTCGTGATGTTCTTCAACCTAAGCTCAGTTAATAGTGTGTCGCACTCTGTTTTGAGTTTGGAACGACTTTTGGGCGATGGTTCGCTAGTTTGAATTTTGGGGAGACAGTCATCTTCTCCTTTTCCTTTTTCAACACTTTTCGTGTTGTTGAGGGTTTTGTAATGACCTCACTATTTTGATTTTGGTTTGTTATCCCTAACTTTTGCCTGACTGTTACCGTTTTCGGGATTACTGTCAGCGGGATGCCCCAGCTTTCTTAAGCCTCCTTTATAGGTTTTGGCTCAGTGGGCTTTTCTCTTTTGAGAGATTGACTGTCTATGTGATAGGGAACCACCCTGGTCTTTTGATTCCGAAGGAATGCTTTCTCTTTTTTCGATGTCGTTCGTTGTATTGCGAACCGAGAGTTTGCGACTTCAATGCGCGTTTTCTTTTGAATTAACTGAGATACTACCCTGCCCCGGGTTTATATCAAAGGTTTCGATTGTTTAGAACGGGAAACTCCTACTTCTTTGGCTCGAAGGGGTTGACTAGGGATTAACTTCCTTATAACTCCAGTGTTTGGGAATTGAAAGAAATGCCTGTACATCATCAGCCAGGTCCGTTCAAAAACATACTGTATAAGATCACGGTATTGTTTCGTCATCCTCCCTCTAAAGGCTTGCAGCCTTTTATCAAGAGTCAAATATCATAAAGAAAAGCATAAGAATAGTGAAACGAATGGATGAATTCAAGACAAACATATGCAATGCATTAATGAAAACAGAGTTTAACATCAACAAATAATTGTTTTGACAGTAAAAGAAATTACAACTTTGAAAAATTCAAAAAGAAGCAAAAGTCTTTCAGCTTCGAGCCTCGTCACTTCAAGCGGAGATCCTCTCAACGGAAGATCTTCATCTCGCCGTCTGGCATGAATTTCAGCACCCCAATGTCGATCAGATCTTGAATCTTGTTCTTCAAGGCCCAACAGTCGTTGGTACTGTGCCCCGGGCTGCAGGAGTGGTAAACACAAAATGCGTCGGGATTAAAGTGAGGAGAGGCGATATTGGGCTTCTGAGGAGGGTCCTTTATAGTAAGCAAATTGACCTCCAACAGGCGCTTCAGTATGAAGAATGATGGTATTTCAGTCTCCGTAAACTGTCTTCCCGGCTTTTCTTGTTTACGCCGATTGCCCCGTTGATGCTGGCGAGGTTGTTGATGGGTCTGTGACCCTGAAGCTAGCAAAGGAGCTTTCCCCTTGTCTTCTCGAGTGGATGGAGGCTGAGCGGTGACTTGCTCTTCGACCTCAGATGTTTGCCCCAGTTGGTTGTTTGGAAGCAGTTGGCAGACCAGAACTCTGAGTTCCTCTTGTCTTTGAGATAGGTCTTGGATAAGAGCCATCTGGCCCACCAAATATCCCATCATTTGGGTCCTCAGTGTTGTCAGATCAAACTGCAGCTCCGCAATCTGATCATTCCTGGCATTGTTGGAATTCCCCAAGCCGTTGGTGAGGAGAGCTTTCATCTCCTCTTGCCCCAGAGACAAATTCATGAACATCTCTTGCAGCTGAGCAGTCTGGTCTTGGATGTCTTTGACAGACCGTTCTAGAGCCATCTCTTGCTGAAATAAACAGCAGGAGAGTAAGGAAACCTGAAAAAGGAAAGATTGTCAAAATGCAATGCATGATATGCGGATGCATGTTTTCAAGGATCTCTTGGGGTAAACACAAGAAAAATGTTAGAGGTTGAACTCTGCTCTTGGATTGGAGATCTCTGTACCGGTGGACGTCTTTCCACGAGAACCAAGCTCACCATGTCGAGTGGGTCATAGCCACTGATTCAAGTTGTTGCTCTTGAACTTTGATTGGAGAACTTTGCGTCGTTGGATGTCTTTCCACGAGAATCAAGCTCATCATGTCCAGTGGGTCATAGCCACTGATTCAAGTTGTTGTACTTGAACTTTGACTGGATTGGTTATAGGAGAGACCTCTCGCCCCTTGATAGATGTCTGGTTCAACGTAACCCTGCATCAAAAGAACCCTCGAGCTCCTTGAAATGGTTATTGAAAATGCTAAAATGCTATGGTATGATGTCATGATGTTATGTACATGTATGCATAAGCAAGCAAGTGTATATACAGGCAAACAATATTCACACAAAGCACACAAAGCCTTAGGTTTAGACTTGCATGAGGTTCAGGTACTACCCTCTTTCAGTTTATTGGTTAAAACCTGTCCTATCAAAAGTAACCGGGTTCTAGAGGTCCCAATGTCACTGGATTGCTTTCATTGTTCATCGTTTCGATTTAGCCACTGACTGGCGATCAAAATATCCCAAGAAAACAACCCTCAATTGAGTGTAGTATCGAGTATCAACCGACTTCGGAGTACACCAAAGTAGTCATCTCACTACCCTAAAAGGCCAAGATGGTTCAATTAAGGTTCCTAAGGTCTGTTGATGCTTTACGACACCATATGGAGGCCCCGTACTCTCCTTGATTGACTCAAGGGTTACCGGTACACACCAAAGTGCCACATCAACGTAGCAGACTGCTTCAACCATGTCGGTATACCCCGCACAGTTCCCTCACAGCCTTGTTGCTACCTAAAAGGGTTTCCCCAGATCCGGGTTAGGATCTATAAAACTCCGATACAATGCCCACAAATGTAAAAGCAAACAAAGCAATCAATTGAAAACAAAAGTGATCTAAACCCTAAGGTAACCCCACTTTAAATTTCCCCAGCAGAGTCGCCAGTTCTGTGATACGGTGGGAGAACTGACTAGTGTTTTGCGTTCGTATTCGCACTTGTGCGGTTAGCAAGAGTCGCCACCGACTTTTTATTTTATCCTAAAGGAAAGGTTAAAAAAAGCACAGCAAAAACCTTTTGAGATATTTCGTGGGTTCGGGGGGTAGATTATGAAAAGGGAAGGTATTAGCACCCTTTTCATCCATGGTTATCCATGGGCTCTTAGTTACTTGGTTTTTTAGATCACTTGCCTTGTTTTTCGATTGCTTTGAAAATGGTGTGTGTGTGGGTGCTTTTTGAAAATGTTTTAGAAAAAGATGCCTTGTTTTAGGCAACTAATGTATTTGACTCGTGTTTGAGTGTTTTACAAAAGTGTGAATCTTTTCGAAAAGATGTTTTCAAATGTTTTTGAGAGTTTGTTTGAGAGTGTTGTGGATTGTGGTTTTTGAAAAGAAGGCAAGTGTTTTTGCAAGTTTGATCTCAAGTAACTAAGAGTTATGTCTACCTTATTGTACTCAAAGGTTTTTGTCATGTTTTAACCCCTTTTAACAATTTTGTTCCACCATTGAAATTGATGGGCAATCTTGCGTTTAGGAAGTTTATTCGGGACGGGCACGGGTCATCGCATAGACCACGAATGCAATGATGCCAAGTGTCTTTGGCAATTTGTTTTGAAGGGACTATGATCATTCCGTTTAGGCAACTTTCGAAAGCGTCATCGAGGGACTTATGATCATTTGATTTTGTTTTGCCAAAGACATTCAACGTGCAAGCATGGCCCATTTTGGAAGGCAACATGTGGGATTACCCTAGGGGGTGCAAGTGTGATGGTGTATTGATTACATGCATTTGTCTTGTATTAGGTTATCTAGCGTTTGATTTTATGTACATACAAACCCTAGGTCTAACCATGGTATAATTGAAAACTGTAAATTGCGGAATATAAATCTACGCTATTACAAAATAATGTCCGGGAGTGGGGGTATAAATGTACAAGGGGATGAGACTTATAGTACCCAATAATTTACAACCAAATCGAATGTGCGATCAAAATGAATATCAAATATACAAATATAAGATAGAGTGTGTATAGGGCAATATATTGTGTAAGTGCAAATGTATATGTATTGTGTAAATGTAAATATGTACAAGTGCGAAATGTGAAGTTGAGCCGCATTAGGGTTTTGACCTAGATATACGTTTTAATCTGTATTTTGATTTATATGTTAATTATGTACAAAAGAATGTTAACTAAAAAAAGTTTAATTTTAATTACGTATAATATGTACAAACATGTTTTAATTAAAAGAGGTATTTTCAATTTAATTATGTACAAAAAGTATTTGGTTATTTTATATGCAAATGTGTATTAAGAAAATATTTTCAAATTTAACTTATATGATATGTACAAATATATTTCAAAAAAATGTTTTTTTAGTTAATTGTGTATAAAAGTATTTAGATTAAGTTAGTATGTTTAATAATATTAAGAAATAAATTGTATATGTTTTAGAAACAATGAAATAATTGAGTTAGTATATAAAAAAGTAAATATTGTTTTTTATTATAAAAATGAAAAGAGTTAGTGTTTTATAAAATAAGATTAGTATTAGAAAATGAGGTGATTTCTTGTTGGGCTTCAGAGGAGATTAACAGCGGGTCTGGCCCAAGGTTTTGAAACAGAATTAGGGTTAGGCCATTGGTTCAGTTGGGAACGAAATTAGGGTTCGTCAGCAGCGGCGCGTTCGTGGTATTCGTCTTCTCCGATTAGCAATTTCTGAGCATTTGATTGTCTCCGGCCACCAGCATCATCCTCACGCTCTCTTCCCTCCAAGACAAGAATTCCACGTCCCTTGAAACAAGGTTGGTTCCAAACGTTTTATATTTTCCTCTTCCTTTCTGATTCGCGTAGAATTTATTCTGAGCTCTTTATTTTTCGTTTTATGAGGTGAAGGGGAAGAAGATTGCTACCTGATTTTAGGAGATGGAGGAGAGGCGGAGAGCGAGATGTTGAGGAGGCCGGAGCGGTGAAGCTTGATGCTTGCTTTTGATGCCTTCCTGGTAACTTCGTTCCTTGTTTATGATTAAGGTTTTGATGATGATGCTCGATTTTTCCTGAAAAACCTTTCTTGAAATTCACTTTTTATCTTCTTCTTCCACAATGCGTTGCCTTGGATTGTTGCCTGTGTATGATATGTCTGAGTATTTGCTCGTGTGCTCGCCTATGATGAAGCTTGCTTCTGAGGCTCTTTGAACTGCCTTTTGAGATTGCTACTGAGTTCACTTTGAATTGCTTCTTTCTTCTTCTTCTTGAGAGACTATGTGCTTGTTTGTGAGCTTGATGCTATGTGACTTGAGATATTCAGCTTCACAGGGTTGTAGGCTTGGGTTGGTTTTGGTTATGGTTATCACTGATGCTTAGGCTTGAGGTTGTTCAGGTTATGGTATTGGTTTGAGACTTTAGCTTGTATGTGCTTGGTTCAGTATGTTATGGTGAGGCAAGTTTGGACATGAGGTTGGTATGTTTAGCATGACGGTTGAGGCTTGAAATGTGTTATCAGGTTTGTGGGTTTAGCATGAAGGTTGAGGCTTGAAACATGTTAGGTTCAGATGATGGTTATGATTTTTTGTTTTTGATAAACTCAGTATGTTTGTGCTATGGGTTTTGGGATATGAGAGGATGTTGGTTTTTGAGACAACTCAGTTTTTTGCAAGTTTATGTTGTGTTTTTTGTCATTTTGCTTCAGCTTGTATATATCTCTTTTATCCTCTGAACTGCTATATTGGCTGATGTGTATTGTGGTGAGGCAGAGTTAAGTGCTTGATGCAGCTACCTAGTTGTGTTTGCCTTGACAGTTTTTTTTATACTTCTCTCCTCTCTCACCTTACTTCTGTCTATTCTGAGTTGCCTAAACTGTGTTAGCTATTTTCTTTTCTATATTCACTCTTCTACTGTCTGCTGTGCACTGCCTTGTATTTTGCTGAGTTGGCTTTTGACTTTGGTATATCTCTCTTTGAATTGCCTGCTGAACTGTCTTGGCCTTGCCTATGCTTGCTTTGTACTGGCTTTTGACTTCTGCCCTGTTGCTACTGAACTGTCTTGTATATTTCCTTTTCTATTTCAACTTCTACTGTCTGCTGTACTGAGCTTGTGGACTTGTAGACTTGTATATCTTTTTCTGCTGTCTTCCTTACTGTCTTGGCCTGCTGCTGAACTGCTATGCCTAACCTGAACTACTTTATCTCTCTTTACTCTCTCTCCAAAGTACAGTTTGAAAATTTTATATGATTTTTGTTTGTACTTTTCTGAAGGGGCCCTAGATGGGAAGTGATGATTCTAGATTGCTTGCATTTTACATTTTACATCTTCATCTCTTTTGACAGTTTATGTGTGCTGACTTCCTTTTCCTTGATATCTTGGCTAAATCTTTTCATGACAGCTTGGGTACTTGTGACTTTCTTTGAGTGGACTTTGGGCATTTTGACAGTAGCCTTGGCTTTTGGATAGAAATTTTGGATTTGAACTTTTTCAGTTTGGATTGGATTTTGAATCTTGAATTTCTATGCAGCTTGAATTTGTAACTTATGCATTTTTTGACATTTGCATTTCATGAAGTAAAAATAATCTTCCCTCTCTGTGAACCGGGAGAAATCCCGTGATTTGCAGAGAGGGCAACTGATCCCAGTCAGTGGCCCCTAATGATGAGCAACTTTTTTACTGTCTTTTAATTAAATGTTTTCTGACTTTTCTTGTTTCTTTTTGCAGATGAAAGACGGAATGCCGGAGCGGAGTGAAGAACGAAGAGTGTTTAGAAAATAGGATAGTTTTTCATTCTATTATAATGTTTAAATTAAATGTAAATTATTGTTTGTAACAACAATTTGTAAATAATTTAAATATCAATAAAAATTCAAATTATCCAATTAATTCTAATTTTCTTTATTGCTTATTTATTTATTTAAAATTCTTAGAATTAAAACAATTGAAAAATAAATTCAATCATTTAATTTCAGAATAATAAATAACTAAAATAAAACAACATTGGTCCAATAAACCTGTCTTATCCCACATCCAAAGCAAAGCAGTAATTAACTTAAATGGACTGATCAAATGCAAAAGTACTGTGAATTCAAAACTGCATCTTGTATCTGACTGGCCCAATCAAAACGTACTGAATTCAAAACCAATGTCTCTTTTGCTGATTAAACCAAGATAACGCGAATTTTAATCTGAATCTTGAAATAAACCGCAAAGTGCTGTGGAATTTAAATTCTTCTGAGAATATGCCCATGAAACCCTAATTCCTGATTAAATGCCAAATCACGCTCGCTTGATCAAAATTGAACCAAAAAATTAACCAAACCCTAAGCCCACTGTATGAAACAAATCAGAGTTCCGAAAATCAGTAAAAACCCTAGTTTTGCTTGACTGTCAAGAAAGGTCCGCTTGTCCGATTCTTGAGTCAGTTTGAGAAGTCAGGAAATGTTTGAAGCCGAGATTTCTTGGGGAAAAGCGCGAGGGCAAATTTTGGGGTACAACACCTACACTAGAGGAGTATTCTTATCTATTGGATTTACCCGTTACCGATCGTGTTCCTTTTACTGGTTTGGAGGGTGAGCCAAAACCACATAAGATTGCTGCTTTGATTCATCTGGGGAAGTCTGAGGTGGAAGCCCATATGACTACTAAAGAAGGGATTAGAGGATTACCACCTCAGTTCTTATTGGAGAAAGCTCGTTACTTTGCCAGGATGAAAAGTATGGTTGCTTTTGAAGCCATATTTGCTTTACTTGCTTACGGATTGTTCTTATTTCCTAATATGGGCAAGTTTGTCGACATTAACGCTATCAGGATTTTCATGATTGGAAACCTAGTTCCTACACTGTTGGATGATGATTATTACTCTGTTCATCTTCAGAGTTCTTATCATGGGGGAATGATTATTTGTTGCACGCCTTTGTTGTACCGGTGGTTCATCTCTCATATGCCTCAGTCTGATGCTTTATGGGATGTCAAGAAGGAACCACGTTGGGCTCCTAAGATCATGGCACTTACTCACTCGGATATTGATTGGTATCATCGAGCTTATCAGGATGCGGAGATTATTGACATTTGTGGTAGTTTCCCTAATGTACCTCTTCTTGGTACAAAGGGAGGAATTAACTATAACCCTGTTCTTGCACGGTGACAACTTGGTTATCCGATGAGGGATAGACTGAATAGTATTCATTTGAGTAGTTTCTTTCTGAAGGAAGGAGAAGACCATAGGGAAGCTAGGGAGCAGATTACGAAGGCCTGACATCACATTCATAAGAAGAGTATGAAGGATTTGGTACCTAGGGGTGCTATTTCTTTGGAGCCATATCTTTAGTGGGTTTGATCAAGAGCCATTCAGTTGAAGATGCCGTATACTCGGGAGACACCCATTCCTGATCTATTTGTGAAGACCACTCCTCCCTTGTTAGATGATCTAGAAGAGCTGCAACTCGCTTTGGTTAGGATGCAACAAGAAAGGGATGCTTGGAAGAACAAGTTCCAAACTTTAGAGAGTTCCTACAGAGCAGACTTGAAGGATAAAGTCGATTTGATCGAGACCCTTGAGAGTCGAGCGATAGAGTCTATGGAGAGACAAGGGGATTTATTTTCCCCTAAGCGTCAAACATGTGCTGATTACTCACTTCCTGATGCAGATGATTGGAAGGAGGTTTCCATCAGACATGTGGAAGAAAACCAGAGGTTGAGGGCTCAGATTGTCAGGCTCACAGGGAAGCGCCAGCGTACAGATTGATCTCCATCAGTTATTTTTCTCAGGATTTTAGATTGTATTTTCATCTTGTGCTTGGGATCATTGAAACTTGTAATCCATTTTGAAGTTACTATAATAAAAAATTTCAGTATTTCAAATGCGTTATTATTTTGATGTTTGCAATATGCCTATAAATCTTAAATCCCTTGAAATATTAAATAATGAAGTAAAAATAATCATGTGCATTGCATATCATGCATCATATTGCACATATTTCTTGCATTTATTATGCATATCCAGGTGCCTTACCCAACTTTTTACTTTATCCAACTTTTTACTTTATTCAGCAAGCTGACTCATCACTACAACACTCGGGCTAATTTCAAAAAGAAGATGGACAACTTAGAACAGGAGAATCGCGAGCTGCATGAAGAAGTTTCTGCTTTGAAGACCGGCTTGGCCAATTTGACTACTCTGATGGAAGCTTTGGTGGTTGCTCAGAATCAGCCACCGAGTGTTCAACCTCAACCAACAAGGGAAAATACTGAAGTTCCGACTGTTCCTGTGTCTGCTACTCCGGCTGTTGTTCAAAACCGTATGACTCAAGGTTATCCATGGGGAATGCCAGAGAATTTTACACCTGAAGGTTTCAATCCTAGCCCTCAAGATTGGTTTAGATTGTTGTTACTCCGTCACCTCCTGTGGTGCATACTGTTCCTGCTGCACCTCCTTCGATGAATTTGGTTTTGTTTGTTAATGATGATGTGTGTCGTCCTTTCCCTCCACCGAGTGAAGACTTGGGTCTTTATGACAGAATGGATGATTTTCAAGAGAAGTTTGATAGAATGCAAAGAGATATGAAATCTCTTAGGGGAAAAGAGCTATTTGGGCAGAATGTGAATGAGCTATGTTTGGTCCAGAATGTTAAGATACCTGCTAAGTTCAAGGTCCCGGAATTTGAGAAGTATAAGGGCAACACTTGCCCTCGCGCTCACCTGGTAATGTACGTGAGGAGAATGTCTACCCACACTGATAATCAGCGTCTGTTGATTCACTTTTTTCAGGATAGTTTGACCGGCGCAGCATTGCAGTGGTATATGAGTTTAGACAGCGCCAACATCCATACTTTTAATGATTTGGGAGAAGCATTCATCAAACAATACAAGTAAATGTTGACATGGCGCCCAAACGTGACCAACTTAGGGCCATAGTTCAGAAAGACAAAGAATCATTCAAAGAGTATGCGTAGAGATGGCGCGAGGTAGCTGCCCAAGTAATTCCTCCCATGGAAGAGAAAGAAATGACTGATTTTTCTGAAGACGCTTGGCGCTTTCTACTACAAATGGATGGTAGCAAGTGCACCAAGTGATTTTACAGAGATGGTAGGAATGGGTGTCTGCCTAGAAGAGGCTGTAAGAGAAGGTCGTTTGACGAAGAGTGAAGGATCCGAAGGTGTGAAGAAGCCATCTTATGGGTTTACCAAGAAAAAAGAGGGGGACGCAAATGCTGTTATACAAGAGAGGAGGGTAAATGCTCCTAGAAGGAATTATCAGCGTCACCAGCAAGTCTCCTCGGTTACTCCTGTTATGGATGTCGCTCCGACTACCGTTGCTTATCAAAGATTGTCCCAACAGGGGAACCAAGGGAATAATCATAGAAGGGAGAACTATGACACTATCCCCATGAGCTATGCAGAGCTACTACCAACATTAATTTAGAAGAAGTTGGTCCAGACACGACCACCTCCCGCCGTACCATCACCATTGCCTTGTTATTACAAGGAAGACCAAACGTGTGCTTTTCATCAGGGAGCACTAGGGCATAGTGTTGAGAATTGTTATCCTTTGAAGACTGAAGTGCAAAGGTTGGTGAAGTCTGGAATTCTATCTTTCAATGACATGGGACCTAATGTGAAAGATAATCCTCTACCAAGCACGAGGGAGTAAATGCTGTGAATATGGTGGCCGGTTGTCCAGGTGACTTTCATATTTTTGACATTAATCTGGTTAGAGGAGATTTGGTGAAAATGCACGCAGACCTCTGAATTCAGCTATTATACGCATGACCACGCCGGTTGTGCTGTTTGCAGTACAGACATACAGGGTGGCAAGAATATAAAGGCTGATTTATAGGAGATGATGGATGAAGGTTTAATCCATATAATCAGGCCTAGGACAGAGTATGAAGAGGAAGTGGATATGGTTTCTACATGTCCTGGTGAATTCAGAATTTTTGATGTGGAGTATTTGAATGAGGATTTCGTGCAATTTCATGATACCTTTTGTCGTACTGTTGGTCAGGTGGAACACCAATATGGATCTTGCATAGTTTGCTGTCGAGACCCCCGAGAATGTTCTATTGTAAGGGAGGGTGTTCAGTTGTTGTTAGACAATGGAACTATCAAGATCACATGTAAGAGGGATGATTATCATGAGATTGATATGGTTGAAGTTTGTTTAATGGAAGAAGAGTCAAAGGAAGAGTATGCCTCCGCAGATGAGTATTTCTCTTCAGACGAAGATTTGTTTCCCAGAAATGACTTTTTGATGGCCGATTGTGTTGAGGAAGGGGTAAACATTATTGTGCCTTGTTTTGGTGCACCCGCTCATCTTGAAGTGGAGTACCATAGCAAACTAGTTGTTACCCTGTTGGTAATTAGTTTGCCATGTCCTATTCCCTACAAATCAGATAAGGTTGTGCCTTACAAATACAACGCTACAATCTTAGAAGATGGGGTGGAAGTTCCCATCCAGCCAATGCCTGATGTTGGAAATATAGCTGAAAATAGCAGGGTGACCCGTAGCGGTCGTGTGTTTACGTCGGTTGTTCGAAGATATGTTGTTGCTGGAAAGAAAATTGCTGAGAATGATGAGCCTAAGAAGGCTAAAGGAGAGACTAGTGGAGCTACATTAGAGAAAGAACTGAATGATACCTTGAAGATAATTAAGATGAGCGACTATAAAATTGTAGATCATCTATTGCAGACTCCTTCAAAGATATCTATCCTAGCTTTATTGATGAACTCCTCTGCTCATAAAGAATCACTGATGAGAGTACTAGACCAAGCTTTTGTGGAGAGCGACATGCCATTAGATCAATTCAGCAGCGTAATTGGAAACATTACATCATGTAATAACTTAAGTTTCTGCGATGATGAATTACCAGATGAAGGGAGGAATCACAACCTGGCCCTCCATATATCTATGAACTGCAATAATGATTCGCTGTCCAATGTGCTAATTGATAATGGATCTGCGTTGAATGTTATACCGAGGAGTACTCTCATGAAGTTAAAGTATCAAGGAGCACCTATGCGCCCGAGTGGCATCATTGTGAAGGATTTTGATGGGTCGAGGAAATCTGTCATCGGTGAAGTGGACTTACCCATCCATATAGGATCACATTTGTTCCTGATAACCTTCCAGGTCATGGACATTATTCCCGAATATAGTTGTTTTCTAGGACGGCCATGGATACACGAAGTAGGGGCTGTCACTTCAACTGTGCATCAGAAGCTAAAGTTTATGTGTGAAGGGAAGGTAGTGATCATAAATAAGGAGCAATCATTGTTGATATCCCATCTATGCTCTTTCAGTATTGTAGAAGCGGATGAGGCTGCTGTTAGAACCCAGTTCCAAGCCCTATCCATTGACAACATAAGGAGAAATGAGAATTCCGAGGTTTTGCTGAAGGATGCACATCAGGTTATGCGCAATGGTCATAATACAGTTTGGGGACGACTTGTGGATCCACCTGTGAACAAGACCAAAACTGGTTTAGGTTTCTCTTCGAAGATTGGCAAAGGAGAAAGTTTGAAGTCAAAATCTACTGTGAACAGTTATCAGGATGTTTTCCGCAGCGGAGGCTACCTCCATCCAATTGATTCTGGAATTAATGTTGTTGAAGAGGATGAAGCGGAGCAGGAAGTACCGAATTATGTGACGCATGAAGTCAGAGTTAAGAACTGGGTCACCATTGATGTTCCTTCTTTCATACATGTTTCAAATTAATTTGTTTTGTTAATCTGTTTCTTTCTTTTGAAAAGCTTTCGCTCTGCCCAAGGTGGAAGTATTAATGTTGAAGGGCTTATCTGTTTGCTATGACTTTTAAGATCATTAATAAAAGTTGTCTTTGCTTCCCAAATTATGTCTTTGTCTTCTGCCTTTTCTTGGAAAATGGTAATCAGAAAAAAACCTTTCAAAATAAATAATAACTGGAAATTAATCTGCATGATCACTTGTTATATGTGTCGGTTTCTAAAAGCAATCATAAATCATATGTGCAAATTAATTAAAAAACCCGTTGAATACAATGACCCTGCACCCTCTCCCAACTTTAAATGTCCTGTATTTGGGGATGAAGAAGAAGATTATGATGAGATTCTAGAAGAGGTCTCACGGTTGCTTGAGCACGAGGAAAATACCATTCAGCCATATAAAGAGCCTTTGGAAGTGATTAATTTGGGTTCAGAAGAGGATCCGAAGGAAGTCAAGATTGGAGCATCGTTACATCCCGATGTAAAGAGTGGGTTGATTGAGTTGTTGAAAGAGTATGTGGATATTTTTTCTTGGTCTTATCAAGATATGCCTGGTCTAGATACAGATATTGTCGAGCATCGTTTGCCGTTGAAGCCAGAGTGTCTGCCAGTTAAACAAAAGTTGAGAAGAACCCACCCAGATATGGCAGTAAAGATCAAAGAGGAGGTCCTAAAGCAGATTAATGCTGGTTTTCTTGTGACGTCAGTGTATCCTCAATGGATTTCCAATATTTTCCCAGTACCAAAAAAAGACGGAAAATTCCGCATGTGCGTAGATTACAGAGATCTAAATAAAGCTAGTCCAAAAGATGATTTTCCATTGCCTCACATCAACATGTTAGTGGACAGCACAACAAAATTCAAAGTATTCTCGTTCATGGACGGATTTTCCGGATATAATCAAATAAGAATGGCTCCAGAGGACATGGAAAAAACAACATTTATCACACCCTGGGGAACACTCTGTTACAGAGTGATGCCCTTCGGGTTGAATAACGTTGGTGCAACGTGCCAGAGGGCTATGACAACCCTATTTCATGATCTGATGCATAAATAAATAGAAGTATATGTTGATGATATGATTGCCAAATCCCAGACTGAAGAAGGGCATATAGAAGATTTGTTGAAGTTGTTTCAGTGTTTGAGGAAGTATCGTCTCCGCTAGAATCCAAATAAATGCACCTTCGGTGTTTGATCAGGGAAATTGTTGGGTTTCATTGTTATCCAGAAAGGAATCAAAGTTGACCCTGATAAAGTCAAAGAAATTCAAGAAATGCCAGCACCAAGAACTGAAAAGCAAGTCAGAGGTTTCCTCGAGCGTTTGAATTATATTTCCAGATTTATTTCCCACATGACTGCAACATGTGAACCGATCTTTGAGTTGTTAAAGAAAGATCAAGGTTGTGTGTGGACAGATGACTTCCAAAGGGAATTTGAGAGTATTAAAGAATATCTGCTTGAACCTCCTATCTTGCTCCCTCCCGTAGAAGGAAGACTGTTGATTATGTATCTAACAGTGTTAGATAAATCCATGGGTTGTATTCTGGGACAACAGGATGAAACAAGGAAGAAGGAGTTTGCCATTTATTATCTCAGCAAAAAGTTCACTGCTTGTGAGTCGCGGTATTCCATGCTAGAAAAGATATGTTGTGCTTTTGCCTGGGTGGCAAAGCGTTTGCGGCAGTATATGTTAAATCATACCACTTGGTTGATCTCCAAAATGGATCCAATCAAGTACATTTTTGAAAAGCCTGCTCTTACCGGGAGAATTTCCCGCTGGAAGATGTTGTTATCTGAATATGATATCGACTACCGCACTCAAAAGGCTATTAAAAGTAGTGTGTTGGCAGATTACCTTGCTCACCAACCGGTGGAAGATCATCAGTCTGCAGAATATGAATTCCCCGATGAGGATGTGATGTTGCTAAAGGTGAAATATTGTGATAAACCATTGCCTGAGTAAGGCCCTGACCCTGATCTCGTTGGAGTATGATATTTGATGGAGCTGTGAATGCTTATGGTAAAGTAATTGGTGATGTGATTATCACTCCTCATGGATCGCACATTCCTTTTACTGCAAGGTTAACATTCAATTGCACTAATAATGTGGCAGAATACGAGGCTTGCATCATGGGTCTTGAGGAAGCTATTGATCTCAGAATCAAAATTCTAGATGTGTATGATGATTTAGCTTTGGTAATAAATCAGATCAAAGGAGAATGGGACACTCGTCACCTTGGCTTGATCCCTTACAAAGATTATGCTAGAAGATTATTACCCTTCTTCAATAAAGTTGAATTCCATCACATCCCTAGAAATGAAAATCAAATGGAAGATGCTCTGGTAACTTTGGCTTCCATGTATCAAGTGAATACTTGGAATGATATACCCCGAATCACAGTTCGACGGCTGGATAGGCCCGCTCACGTGTTTACGACAGAGGAGGTAACTGATGAAAAACCTTGGTATTATGATATCAAGCATTTTCTTCAGACTCAGGAGTACCCGATTGGTGCGTCGAGGAAAGATAGAAAGACACTGAGAAGATTGGCAGGCAGTTTCTTGCTCAATGAAAATGTGTTATACAAGAGAAATTATGACATGGTCTTGCTCAGATGCGTGGATAGACACGAAGCAGACATGTTGATGCATGAGATTCATGAAGGTTCATTTGGCACTCATGCTAATGGACATTCGATGGCTAAAAAGATGCTAAGGGCAGGTTATTATTGGTTGACAATGGAATCTGACTGTTACACATTTGCAAAGAAGTGCCATAAAATCCAGGTTTATGCAGATAAGGTCCATGTGCCTCCGACACTTCTCAATGTGATTTCCTCCCCATGGCCTTTCTCTATGTGGGGTATAGACATGATCGAGATGATAGAACCCAAAGCTTCGAATGGGAACCATTTTGTCTTGGTAGTAATTGATTACTTCACCAAATGGGTAGAGGTTGCTTCATATGCCCATGTTATCAAACATGTGGTTGTGCGTTTCATCAAAAATAATCTTATATGTCGGTATTGTGTGCCGAGTAGAATCATCACCGACAATGGCTAAAATTTGAACAACAAGATGATGACAAAACTATGCGAAGAATTCAAGATTATCCATCACAATTCATCTCCATACAAGCCAAAGATGAATGGGGATGTTGAAGCTGCTAATAAGAATATCAAGAGAATTATCCAGAAAATGGTTGTTACTTACAAGGATTGGCATGAAATGCTCCCCTTTGCTCTGCATGGATATCAAACATCTGTTCACACTTCAATAGGAGCAACCCCATTCTCCCTGGTGTATAGAATGGAAGTTGCACTCCCTGTCGAGGTAGAGACTCCCTCGTTGCGTGTGATAATGAAAACCAAATTGACAGAGGCTGAATGGGTCCATAATAGGTTTTACTAGTGGAGTTTGATTGACGAAAAGAGAATGACAACTTTATGTCATGGGTAGTTATATCAGAGAAGAATGAAGAAAGCTTTTGATAAAAAGGTCAAACCTTGTGAATTCAGAGAAGCAACCTCGTGCTCAGGAAGATTATGTCTTTCAACACTGATTCTAGGGGAAAGTGGACTCTCAATTTTTAAGGCCCGTATGTTGTTAAGAAAGCCTTCTCTGGTGGTGAATTAATTCTTGAAACTATGGATGGTGAGGAGTTCCCACGTCCCATGAATGCTGATGCAGTCAAGAAATACTTCGCCTAAAGAAATAAAAGAACAGCTCGCTAAGTTGAAAACCCGAAAGGGCGACTTAGGCAAAAAGGAGCGTCTCGGTAGGCCGAAAACCCGAAAAGGAGGTCTAGGAAAAAATTAGAGACATAAATAGAATAAATTTCCCGCTAAGTTGAAAACCCATAAGGGAAGCTTAGGAAAAAGTTAGGGATTTTTCTTGGCAAGTAACTACGTCAGACAAGACTTGATCGTTGAAGCAACAATCTTCTCGGATCCTCACCATACTTCAACAAAAGGTGCTGCTCAGGATTTCAAAAGTTGTTAGGGGGAATAGTGGTCATTGTATCTCAATGTATCTTTTCCATTATGTATTACCATTTCCCAAACTTTGTAATCATCCATGGAGTCTCGCCATTCACAGACTACCATTCTATTAATGAAATTCGAGCTTTTACCCAATTCTTTGTGTTCTTATTTTATTTAGCTTGCAAAGACTCCATTTATTACTGATAATAACTTTCAAAGCAAAAAGATTAAAAAACAAAATTGATTTTTCAAAAAAAAAGAAAAAAGAGATTTTTACAATTTACTTTTATTTTGAGATTTGTGATGACACAATGACAACAAAAATGGTGATCCCAGGAATGAACAAACTTCGGTTGTTTTGAGAAGTTTTATTTCCCTCATGAAGGTTATCTCAGGTGATTTTGCTGGTATGTGCGCGATCTTTGTGTGTTTCTCCGATAGTTAAAGACGATACCAATTGGTGTAAGGTGCAATATTGGGTTTGTGATCCCATTGTCTCCAGTCAGGTCTTGGTTCATGTTTGATTTTGGGTTTGCATGGTCAGAGGCCTCTGTCCCAGATTCTCTAGCGAAGTCTTCCCTCATATGATGAAAGGGTTTATTCCCTTGGTGTGCTGAGATGTCGCTCTTTTTGCAATATAGGCACTAATGTTGACTTCTAGATTTCCCGGGAAGGCTATCCCAGGGCATCTGTTGTTGGAATAAGTTTTCATGATGTAAATTTCAATCTGCATTTTCCCCAGGGAGGTAGGCTTGAATTCCCCAGTGAGGTTTGGTTGTTTCAGCGTCAGTCTGCTTTATTTGAGGCTGGTATTGCAATCTCCAGTAGGCATGTTGCTTTTGGAAAACTGTTTCCCCGATGAAGCCGGAAGAAGGATGATCTATCTCGGTATCTATTTAATTATTCTACCTCCGAATTATGTTTCTCTTTAGTAAGTTTAAAGGCAGGAAATATGTTTGGTTTCCGTAGTTGGCTTTTACCTTTCTTGGAATGATCTTTCTTGTTGAAGTTTATCCAAGTGTTGTTAGTACCCGAGGTGGTTTTGTTTGTTTGTTCCTACTGATTGTGTGTCTATTTTACCAGCATATGCACGATAGCACTCATACATTCATTCATACATCCTGCATGGCTAAGATTCACAAATCATTGTTCATTGACATTGTGTTCTGACCTTCCTGCAACGCTCCTTGCTTAGATGGATTTGGTTTTCCCTCTTGAGTTTATTTCTCAAAGGATGTATCTTTGTTGACCGTCTTGCTCCAGTTTATTTCTGATTTGGATCAATGGTTGCATAACAATATCATTTACTTTGGATTTCTGAAAACATTGAGTTTTAGTTTGTGCATTTATTTTGCACGAGAAGACTTTATCTCCTTAGTAGGAATATCATGGAATTTTCTCGGGAAGTCATATTTATTTCCCCAGAAAGTCATTTCTTTTGCAATTCTCCATGAAAACAAGTAACAAGTCTCTTTATTTGAGACAATTTATGTTTGATCCTTTCCAGGAAGATTTCCTTGGTTAAAGAAGAAGTTGAGACTCGTTCTAGGTGAAACACCAGAATTTTGGGAAAACTTGATATATTTTCTATTTCTACCTTCAGTGAACGTTGGTAGACCATCAGCAGTGAACGCCGGTGTTTATTATATTTTTTCTATCTTCAGTGAACGTTGATAGTTCATCGTCAGTGAACAGTGGTGATATGATATATTTTCTCTTTCTACCTTCAGTGAACGTTGGTAGAACATTGGCAGTGAACATCGGTGTTTATTATCTTTTGCTATCTTCAGTGAACATTGATAGTTCATCGTCAGTGAATGGCGATGATATGATATATCTTATCTTTCTACCTTCAGTGAACATTGGTAGGATATCGGCAGTGAACGTCGGTGTTTATCATCTTTTTTCTATCTTCAGTGAACATTGATAGTTCATCGTCAGTGAACGACGGTGATATGATATATTTTCTCTTTCTACCTTCAGTGAACATTGGTAGGACATCGGAAGTGAACGTCAGTGTTTATTATCTTTTTTGCTATCTTTAGTGAACGTTGATAGTTCATCGTCAGTGAATGGCGGTGATATGATATTTTTTATCTTTATACCTTCAGTCAACGTTGGTAGAACATCGGCAGTGAACGTCGGTGTTTATTATCTTTTGCTATCTTCAGTGAATGTTGATAGTTCATCGTCAGTGAACGGTGGTGATATGATATATTTTCTCTTTCTACCTTTAGTGAACGTTGGTAGGATATCGACAGTGAACGTCGGTGTTTATTATCTCTTTTGCTATCTTCAGTGAATGTTGATAGTTCATCGTCAGTGAACGGTGGTGATATGATATATTTTCTCTTTCTACCTTCAGTGAATGTTGGTAGGACATCGGCAGTGAACGTCGGTGTTTATTATCTTTTTTGCTATCTTCAGTGAACATTGATAGTTCATCGTCAGTGAATGGCAGTGATATGATATATTTTCTCTTTCTACCTTCAGTGAACGTTGGTAGAACATCGACATTAAACGTCGATGTTTGTTATCTTCCTCTCTGATTCAGTTCTTTTGGTCCACCAATAATCTATTTTCCTGTTGGGGTTTCCCCTTTGTTTCTTTATTTTTGTTGCATCCCCGGTGATACTTTGCGTCTCTTTGGTACTATTCATATGCATTCATATGCATAAGCATTTACATGGCATCTTAAGGCCAAAAATAGGGTTTGTTCTATATTTAAGTATCTTCGATCACGTTGACACGAAGATTTTCAACCTTCGTATCTCCGAATAGAAGAAACTTAAATAAGGGAAGCTGTTGTACCCCAATTTTTGCCCAGAAGATCCCTTCATCATTCCATGTTGATTCAATCACAACAAGATCACACTAGGATTTTTGGTTCTTCTCCCTACCATTTAGCTTTGCTCTTTTGAGGAGTTACCAAGCACCTTGACTTGTTTTCTTTTGTGATCATGAATATTTTACTTTAATTTTCTTTCTATTAATAAAATGCAATGTTGGTTTGTCTTACTTAATGTAGGTAAAGGCAATGCGATTTAGCAAGTTGCTTCATGGGTTCATGAGTTTATTTCCATGCCCTAGTCAATAAATCTTGAGGAATTCAAACCTCACCATTGAAGTTGTTTTGGAAGAAATGGCATGAAAAGGCATATTTTGGTTCAACATATTTGAAAGTTATCAAAATTGATTCAAAAGTATAAGAGGTTGAGGGAAGAAGTTGTCATGATTGGACAAGGTCTTGTTGTTATTGGTCACAAGAGCACATTTCTCTCAAATTTCAAGATATGGAAGTGGTTTTGGTGGATATGAGTCCTCATCATCATCCTCAACAACTTCTATTCACAAATAAAGAATATTGGCACAAGAAGTTTGTTCAAACTTGTCAAAGTTCCTCAAAGCATTCTCTTGATCTAGAGGCTAGGGTTTTGAACTTCAAATGAGCATATCTTTCTCACCTTTTGGTATTTTTGAGTGATTCCAAAGATATCTTTCTCTTCAAATATTTACCAATAAATCACTTCAAAAGTTCCAAGGAATTTTCATGTGGAAGGAACTTGGTGAAGAAGAAAGATTACAAGTCATCCAGATGAACCCTCAATTTTCCAAATGTGACTTCAAATTGTAATAACTTGGTCAATTTTTATCACCTTGAGTCCATTATTTTTCCATGATGATCTTAAAGATCTGTACTTCATGCCTTCTTTTATGTGAAAAGGGAGAAAATGGACTGAAGTTGCCTTAAGAATGCAAAAGATTATAGGTCATTTCATGATTTTTGGCCAACTTTAACAAGTCATAACTTGCTCAATCTTTGGAGATTTTTAGTGTTTCAAATTTCAAAATGTCATTCAAGAAGTCTACTTCATTCCATATTTTTTGGTCAAGAGCAAATTCTAAGTGAAAGGCCATGTTTGGATACAAAAGATTATAGGTCATTTTGGAAGAAGAATTTAAAATATTTCTAAGTATGGAAAGTCAACTCTTTTTCTTCAACTTTGACTCCTTGTAAATTTCAGCTCAAGCATCCATTTGATTCCATTCTTTTTCCATTGCAAACTTGTAACCTCATATTTCTAAAGCATCAAGAATTATGACCTAAGACCCCTTGGGTTGGAAATGCCATGGATTTGAATTTGGTAACTTGAAACTAAAGTTTCATCACAAGTCAGATTTTGAAATCTTTGTTTTGGCTTTTAATCACAAGTTTTCCATGCGTTTTTGTTTCTAAACATGATTAGCAACTTCCCAAAAGCGTTTAGCATTATGAAACGCACGATTTAGCTGAGTTTTGATCAAGATTGAGTCACGCTTTCTTCATGATGCAGACCCACACGAATTCCCTCCAAAACGTATCATTCACTCTTTCTTTTGATCCCATTCACTTCCCTATAAATAGAGGGTCATCCCCCATCCATTTTTCCAAGCTTAGAGAGCCAAGAATACCATGCCAAAACTTCACACGAACCCACTTTTTTTTAATTCAGTTTCTGAAGTTTAAGCTTCCTTTTCAAAAATTCTTTGTGCATTCATCATCCTTGAGCATCATACAAACTCTCCAACACTTAAACCAATCAAAACGACCCATAATTCAAGCTACAGAAGTCCAATTTCAGAGCTTTTTACTTGAACTTCGAAAAGGTGGAATTCTCCACCATTTGGATCCAAAACAAGCACTAATCTATTATACTCCTTTGTCTGATTCTAATGCTGCTTACAATTTTTAAATCTATTAAGAATTGAGAGAGAAATCTCAAATTGAAGGTGCTTGCTATTTTCTGGGTTTTTGATTCATCTCTCTCTCCATACCTTATATAAATTTGACGCGATGGTTGTGTTAGAATCGTCTTGAAGAGACGAGTTCAATGATGCTAGCCTGGGATCCTAATTTTTCCATTTGAAGAATCTCACAAAATCCCCATTGCAGGGTGTCTGGAGGTTGAAGACGATGACATGTCTCATCTCAGCCAATGATAGTGTGCCAAACGTTTTAATTTCATTGGTTGCCCTTTTTCTGATCACATGTGTGTTTCACTAAGGTCCATATCAAGCACAGCGCATCTGGTCCATTGGATTAGCTTACTAACGCATTTTGACTATGATCTGATGGTCCACATCTTTTTGGTTTTATTTTATTTTCTGATTTTATATTTTTATTGATTAAATTTTCAAAAATTCATAACTCTTTTATTTTTTATCCAAAAATTATGAAAAAACTCACAAAAATACTTTGAATTATTTCTGATCTTATAATATTTTTTCACTTTTTTATTTTGACATTTGGTATTTTTTATATTTTTTGTATTATTTGCTTTCTTTTAATTACTTAAAAAATACTTTCTGACATTTTTTAATTCTGAAAAAATTCATAAATATTATTTTGCATATTTTTGACTTTCTAAAAATTTTATGGAATTTTATGTTGAGGTTTACTATTTTTTTAACCTATTTTATGTTTGTTTGAACAATTTTAAATAGTTTAAAAATAGTTTCTGACTTTTAAAAATTACCAAATTTTTTATATAAATATGTGGATCCATTTCTGATTTTTCTTTGGCCTTATTTTTCATTTCTTGATCAATTTGAACATAATTAATATTTTCCCCATTATTTTCTATTTTTAAACATTTTTTATGTATATATTAAATATAATATTATTTTGTGATTATTTTCTGGCTAATCTTAGGTTAGGTTTTGGATGATGAACTTTATTAACATCATTGGATCCATGGTATTGAGTTTAACTCCATAAAAAAATAGATGAATGATTTTAATAATAGTTTGATTAAAATTTAATTTAAATGTGGTTTGTATATTCTTTTTTACCCTAATCCTCTTCATCTCATCCCCTTCTTATTGCACTAAGTCTTGTTGGAGCATGATCTCTATATCATGTCTCAAAATAAATGGTGCATAGATTGCTATTGACCGTCCTTAAAATAGGTGTGACTTCTATATAAGTCCACTTACGATTGCTTAACATAGCGCTAAATTTTGTCTCGATTCGAATAAATGATCATTCGTGGCCCAGACTTATGATTGCAAGCCCAAGTAAGTTAATTTGATCTCTTTGATCCAATAACTTTGAGATTCATTTTCTGGAGGCTTTGGTTCTACCAATCCTCTAATGGATCTACAACACCTTTGGTCAACGCAGATCACTTAAACATCATTGATCATTAAAAGGTACTTGTGAGAATTCCAAATGGATGACATACTTGACAAAAAGCAAATGCAACTTGTTGTGTGGAGGCTTTGTTTCTACCAATCCTCTAATGAGTTCCAAATGCAAGTTTCAAGATGGTCATCCAACTAACCACTAATTATTGACTTGTTTTTATCTTATGCTTTTATTCTTTTTTATGCTTTATGTACTATTTATTTTTTAGCATTTACATTTCATGCCATTTTCATCTTTGCTCATTTGAGGATTTATTTTCTTGCCATTTTTAATTTGCTCACTTGAGCTTTTCTTTTCTTTCCTTAAGATACTTAATAATCAACATAAATCCTAAAAAACTCTTAATGATACTTAGACCATTTGGTTACTATCCTTGGCATTATGGAACATGGGACTTTTTCTTGGACTTAGGATTAAAAACCTTGGCATATCTTGGAGACCTTGTGATCTTATCTGATTATCTTTGTATGGAGTTCTTGAGGTTTACCTCAAGACATTGGGTTGCTTGTTTGATTTTGTGTGCAGATTTTTGTGATTACATTCTCTGTTTGTAATCTGGAATTCACCCGTATACAACCGTTACTCTGCCCAATTTTTGTGAAGACTTAATACACTTGAAGTTTGGTTCTAACAGGAGGTCTAGTATCTTTGCTTGTTTGGTTCCAGTCCAAAGAATGGGAATTCTATCTTGACTTATAATGTCAAGTATTCGCTTCTTGTTGGTTAGATGATTCTTCTCCTTAGCTTTTACCTTATGCTTTAGGATAGTCTCTTCTTCTTCTCCCATCTTCTTTAATTTCAAAAATATTCTCCCTCATTTTGAAAACTCTTCTTGTTTCTAAGATTGAACCACTTTCATAATAAAATTGGACTTATGTCCATGCATTTTCAAAATATTTTCATAAACAAACTTCAATCAATTTAATAATACCTTGACATTTTTTTTGTTAGAAGACTAAAAGTCAATCAATCACATTTCAAACCATTTTGCCACTTTGGCTTCTACTTTAAAACTTTTCTCAAAATATTAGACTCTTGTCAATCCTTGTAGTGATGCAACAACTATACTTCTATAAAATGTAGTGAAGTGAGATATTTTCCACTTGGGTGTTGAGTGAGGCATTGTTAATTTTAAAATCCAAGCCATATCCACCACTTTGAGATGATGCAAATTCTCCTTTCTCATGATTGTGGGTAGTAAGTATGTTTTCCACACGGACAATGACAATGATGTCTTATCTCTTAAAATCAACCACATCCTTGTGTTTAAAATTTTTAAAAGAGGAACTATGTGTACCCTGATCCCCTATTGCACGAAAGGTGGTATGTAGGCACTAAAGGTTCGCAACCGCGACGGGTGCAAAAATCATAAAATATATTTCTCTTCTCACTTCTACCATCTATTTCTATACAACACATTTTTATAGCCAAAATATACAGATTTTTCAAAGAGGTTCTTGTGGAGTACCGTAGATGTTTAGGGTGCTAATACCTTCCCTTTGCATAACCAACCCGTTTACCTTGAATCTTTCCCCCTCTTTTTGAGTTATTCGCTCTTAACCCATTCCTTTGGAAACAATAAAGCGCGGTGGCAATTTTTATTTTTGATTTGTATAAAGTATAGTCAATCCAATGGCTTAGTCTTGAACATTTCTACCGCTACAAAGAGTTCCTTCAGTTCTGTGTAGATTGAGTCGGTGTCTTCTCTGATACGTAACACTTAGGGGTTTCACGTTTGTTTTATTTCGTTGGAGTGAACTTTGCACTACTCCATTATTTGAGTTTAATTTATGACTATGCTGAATTTTGAAAGATGATAGTTATGACTCTGGTTGGAGAATTGAGATGATTCTTTATTGATGTTTTCCGTTGCGAATAAATGAAATGAGGTTTAAGACTTTTGAACATATGACTTGTGTTGCGTATCTTATTTATGAGCATGTATTATGTATGAAGCATGTGGCATCCTATTTTGATGTTGTATTTTAGAAATTAATTTACTCTTATTTTTATATAAATTACTGACGGGGAAATAGGGTGTTACAATTGGTATCATAGCAGATAGGTCCGTCCGGCCCAGTTGTTGAGTCAATGTAGTGTGACACTTGAATATTATCGACATGTTGTTCCTTAGTACGCGACATGTGTGTGGAATATTGTTGGTGCTTTCTTGTTTTTCTAAACACTTGTTTGCAGGAGTAGGATTGGAAAAAAAATGGGGGAGAAGCTAGTGCTTCTCTGAGATGGTTCAGGTGTGAACAATTGTTTCAGTGTGTTGTGATTTTCATAAGTGCAAATGTTGATGAGACTCTGTTGTTTTTCCAATTTTAAAGGAATTAACGAATTCAAGATTTATATCTAGCGGTTAGTCGAAGGGTCCTTGAGAGAGAATGGTCAGGTACCCGTGTTGTTCGCATATCCAGAAGTGGAGGGAAATGTTATGGCTAATGGTGTGCCAATTATGGGTGAGTCTTAATGTTTTATTGGGAAGAATTGCAACTTGTCATTAGAGTGAGATGTTGGATTAACTTGATGTTATCCTTGGGGTGGACTGGTTGGAGTTAAACCAAGGGACTGCGAATTATTTTGATGAGTTGATGCATATTCTTATGCCGGGAGATATTTGTTAAATAAGTAGGATAACTCCTAGAAGGTGAAGCTAATATGGTCATAATGTTTCAACACTGCATGTTGATTTTGAAGTTGTCAGTGTTGAGTTACCATTGTGTGTGTCGTTGTTGTCCTGAGTAATGGTGGAGTGATGAATTGCTATGAATTTTATGTTGGAATGATGTATGTGATTGTTGATTGTCATTGATATTGTTGAGGTGTTGTGAATCACGAGTCAGATTTGGAACTCGAAGATATGAGTAGATTTGTAAAAAGGAATGGAGAATTGGTATTTTGGAAAACGGAATTTTTGGCAAATTAATGTGCCTCTTGAGTTATAAGAAGAATGGGGTTTTAGAAAAGTGTTGGAATGGGTTTTGTACATAGAGAATCGTGAAAAAATTCTTGTGTACAGTAAGAAATGGATTGGAATTATGGTGCAATCGATTGCACAGTTAAAAATATGTGGAAAACTGCTTCTGTACAGGGTGCAATCGATTGTTGTTTTGGTGCAATCGACTGCAGTGCTGGATATCATTTTTATAAAAACTTCATAAATTCATAACTTGAGTTCTAGACGTCTGATTTTGAGTTCCGTTTGAAGTGCTAGAAAACTAATGTGATAAACTTTGTTTTAAAAATGGTTCTAGAACCTGGAAGTAATTTAATTGTCACGAGGGGCGGAGTTTACTGTTGATCTTGTCCTTGGTACCAGACTTGTTTCTATGGCACCATACAAGATGTCAGCTTCAGAGTTAGATGAATTGAAGAAGCAATTAGAAGAATGGTTGGAAGATAAATTTTTGAGACCAAGTGTATCACTTGGGGAGCTCTGATGTTATTAGTTAAGAAGAAAGAAGGTACTACAACATTGTGTGTAGATTACCGATAATTTATTTTGGTAACGATTAAGATTAAATGTCCACTACAGATGGATTGAATATTTGATGGACCGGCTGGTAGACGAGTATGTATTCAAGGCTAATCGAATTGAGGTTGGACTACCTTCAATTTCGGGTGAAGGGGGAGGATAGTTAGATAATATCTCTTAGAACTCAGTGAAGGCATTATGAATATTGGATTGGTTTGTTGCGGTGTTTATTGAGGAAATATCTACGTTAGAATATAGGCATGTTGAACGTTGCGATTTGAATTTTTGTGTCGAGAGGGGGGAAACTTTATGCTAAGTTTCCAAGGTGTAAATTATGGTTTGAGGAGATGATTTTTCTTGAGCATTCTATTTCAGGTGATGGTATCAGTGAATCCATCCAAAGTAAATTCATTTCTACATTGAGAGGCTCTGAAGTTGGTTATGGAGACTAGAATTTTTTTTTTACATAACTTATTACTATTGCAGTTCGTTTGAGACGAGCTCAAGGATGATATGTTGTTAATGAATTAGATATTGGTATTAATAAGGATGTGAAGGTATTGGAGCAAACACTTAGAAGTGCAAATTATGCCAATTGAGAATGTTTTGAGTGTAGAGTTCTTTGAGGAAGAGAGAAAGTTAGATGGTAGAGTGGATTGCACTTTGTTGATAATATAATATTAATATGTGTCAAGAAAATTTTGGAAGTTCTATCAGCAACCGGGATGTGGAAATGGTGTTATTGTGATTGCGATTAGAAAGAGATCCAAATATGAAGTTATATGAATCATCGAGGCTATAAGGCTAAAGGAGAGACTAAGGATTTATTGATGTTATTAAAGCCCTTTACTTGGGTGAATACTTCATTTGAAGCGAAATGACTTGGATTGTACTTGGTGTAGTAGCAATTCTGATATTGGGAGAATATTTAACAATTGTTTTATACCACGAGTATGTATAAGAGAATATGTGATGGATTTTTGGGCGTTTATGTATCATTGACGAGGTTGAAAAAAAGGAAATTAAGAAAATATTTGTATGTCTTAGAGATGATTGTTGAACATTATGCTTAAGTAACTTTGGCACAAGATAAAGGACACTATTGTAGTTGAGTAACGATGATTTATGCAAACAATATGGTTATCAGCTACCTATTGACAAATTGAGGAACTGATCACCCTTAATCTCTTGTTGATAGTAGATGGGATTGTATTAGATGGGATAGACTTGTCTTACTAGCTTGATAGTGAGTAAAGTGGACTTACTTTTTATCGAGAGGATAATTATTCACCATTTTGTGTGAACCTAATATAAAAGTGGCTGTGAAAGAGTTAAAAATTATTGAGTTGTACGATGACTTGAGTTGGTATGTGAGTTAACGCTGCAGAGTGGAAGGTTGAGAATATCTAAAGTGAACAATGACTTCCTGGTGGATATTAAAGAGATTCAGAAACTACATGTGAAACTTATAGATCTGATAGTTCATGGAGATCAAAATGATGATAGTGATTGTAAATTAGATGAATCGGAGTGGCGCAGCTGAAGTGTGATGTGGCGTAGTTCATTATGCGTGTGTGACTTGTTAGGAGTTAACGGTAAACATCAGAATCCTACGGGGATGATGCAAACCATTGGACATTTCAGAATGGAATTGTTAGGTGAAAGGTTGATATATTTTTCGTGTTGTTGTCATCGTAATAGAGGTATTGATTTGCATAATCTACTAGTGGAACGTAGCCTTATGGAACTAAAGTTGTGTGTTAATGTTGTCGGTAAATTTTTGTGTTTATGTTCTTATGACGATATTGTGTGATGGAATAATAGAGACGTTGTTTATGTCCTGAGACTCTATGTTCTTAGTCTATGTTGTTATTTTGTTTCCTATGGCAGGGACTCGAGGGTGAGCATACCTTCCTTATGAAGAGAAATTAGAGAAGTTTTACCAATAGTGACACAGAGGATCTCGTTGTGTTCCGGTCCAAGCGTAAACAAAAACATAAAGTAATAGATCATGTATTCTGGGGTGATGAGACAAGGAGGAAATTAACATATGCATTCATAACTCGGTAGTAATGCATATTATTGGATTTTTGTGGTTAACGATATGGAAGGTTGGATAGTAGTATTTGGAAGGTTTCCAAACATGATGTGGAAGTTGGAAGGAAGGATGCGAGAGTCGTATCCGGAGTTGTTAGTATCAAGTGGATTTTCGAGGACGAAAATATTCTAAATAGGGGAGAGTTGTAACACCTCGATTTAATTAGAATTGTTTTTAATTAAATAATTAGATAATGTCATATGACATTTTGTTAGGGACTAGATACCTTAGAATTATGAGAGTTGAGGTTTTAGGGGTGTATGGCTAAATGTGTAGAGACATGAGGGTGTGTAATATAATATAGATTTTTATTACTATTATATTATAATATTAGGATTATTATTATTTTATAATAATAATTAAATAATTACTTAATGGGGATAGTTATTTTAATATTGGGATATATTAGAGTGAGAAGAAGATAAAGCGAGTCAGTACGTAGAAACAAAGAAAGAGAAGCGTAGAAGTGAGAAGAGGAGAAAGCACTAGGAAGCTAAGGCAGGAAAGTTCATCAGTAGGAATCAAGAATCATAACCAATATAAGGTAAGGGGGATTCTAACTCTATAAGAGTTTTTCTAATGATGGGGTATGGTGGTGTTTAGGTTCCATGGTTGTATGCTTTTGATTTCTCCCTATTTGGTTGTTTTGGGGTTTTACCCTTTGATGATTGATTTTGATGCATTGTGTGTACCATTGATGTTTGATATATGTGGTAATTGATGTATGATGATAGGGGATGATAATCTGGGGTTTGATTGTGCATTATCACATGAAGTTCGTTATTTTAGAATTTAGCCAAAAGGGTTTTCGCACTGCTATTTTTCTGAATCCGTAAAACTGTTTTTCACAGGGTTCAATCGATTTACAGTGCAGGTGCAATCGATTGCACAGTTTAATTTTGGTGAATTTTTCTTCTATTTCAGTAAGAAATCGATTTGCACTACAGAGCCATTGATTCGTGCTGCTTAAAAACATGATTTTTGGCCTCTGGAACAAGGTGCAATCGATTTGCATGTTAGTGCAATCGATTGCTCATTGTTTGATAGCATTTTTTAAAACTCGAAATCTCCATAATCTTTGACTCGGTTGCCTGTTTGACGCGCCGTTTGGATCGCTGGAAAGATAAAAATATTTTCTACAATGTGGTAATAATTTTGATGAAAGTAGACTAATATTTAATTGGAATAATTCTTATGTGTGCGTATGTTGTATGTGTTGTAATGCAAAATGTTACAATTGAATGTATCAGTGTTGTATAAACAATGTACGAAGGATTTTGCATGATGTATTGCATGATAATGATGATGCTGATGGCCTGTATTGGTGAAAGATGGACTGTATTGGCGAGCCATTGATATGTATGAACAATAAATTTAAATTAAGTTGTTGCATGTCAGTGTCGCATGCATTCATTATAGATGGCATGCATTGGCGCAAGATGGCCTGTATTGGAGAAAGAGGGTCTGTATTGGCGTTGTTTCCCCAAGTTGGCATTTATAAAGTTGAGGGTTTTTCCCTGTTGGTACCATATGCATAGAGTCAGTATCATCCTCATTGCATTACATTGTTATTAGTAATCGATAGTTTGATTATTAAACGAATTTCTAATAATGTTACGATGGATGTTTGTTGCATATAATAATATTGACGTGTTTCACAGTATGATGAACGATAAAAAGGTGTGAGATAAAGATGTATAATGATGTGTACTTCAATTACTATCTGTTCATTATTATGCTTCCTCTTATATTGTTATGATATCTCACCCTTTGTGTGAATGTTGCCTCTACGTGGGTAACGTGTAGATGATCTGAAGTAGTTTGAGGTCGTGGTTAGCTGAAGAGTTCCTTCAGTTCTATGTAGATTGAGTCGGTGTCTGCTCTGATACGTAACACTTGGGGGTTTCACGTTTGTTTTATTTCGTTGGAGTGAACTTTACACTACTCCATTGTTTGAGTTTAATTTATGACTATTCTGAATTTTGAAATATGATAATTATGATTTTGGTTGGAGAATTGAGATGATTCTTTATTGATGTTTTCCATTGCGAATAAAATAAAGGAGGTTTAAGACTTTTGAACATATGAATTATGTTACATATCTTATTTAATGAGCATGTATTATGTATGAAGCATGTGGCATCCTATTTTGATGTTGTATTTTATAAATTAATTTAATCGGATTTTTATATTTAATTGTAAAAGCAAGCTTCTCAAATGCACTTTTGTTTTGATGAAGACAAACCATGATTGACAAAGAAGGAAAATATTTTTGACTCAACTAAAAGCATCTGCGAATAAAGTCTGCAGTTCAAGTACTTAGAAAAATTTCAAGGTATAATGATAATACTTACTTTGAACTTAAGACATAGATGCTCAATGGTCAAAAGAAATATTTTTTATTGTCTAAACCTTTACTAAAGTTTTTCTAAGCTAAAAATCATTTTTTACTTGAGTGAAATCGATTTTCATATTAGTGCAATCGATTGCATGCTTCAATTTTTCAAATCTTTTGCTATTGTTTCTAAGTGTAATCGATTTGCATGTTTATGCAATCGATTGCACTGAATCAATTTTTGCTACTGACTTCACATGTAATCGATTTACACTCTTGTGTAATCGATTGCACACTCAAAACTTTTGAAATTCTAGCTGTTGAAACCCCGTGCAACCGATTTACACAAAGGGTGAAATCGGTTGCATGCTGCATGATTTTGAAAAACAACAGCTTTACACATGCCTGTTCATAACACCATTTCATGGAAACCTTTCACTCAATCTTGGTAATTGTTCATGATACATCTCCAGAACTTTATGCTGTTTCAAAAAGGTGCTCTGAACATATAAATACTCATTTTCAAAATCATTTCAACACCTCTTCCAAAATATATTTTCTGAATTTTCAAATATCAAACTCAAGTTTTTCTTCACTTTCATACACAAAGTTTTCCTGCACACTTTCACATATTGTTAACCAGAAAACTTTAAGCATTATATATCTTGAGTCATTGTATACTATTATCATTGGAAGAGAAGATCAATTCATTTGATAAAATCACTCATAGTGATTATTACACTACAAACTCACTCAAATCAAATATTGCTATATAGTTTCTTATTTTTCAGGATTGTTGAAAATAAGTTCAAGTGAGTTTAAAATCTTGTTTTTCCAGGATTGTTGGATACAAGTAAGGTTACCTTCAATGGATTGTTCTCATTGTTGACATAGTGAAAATCCAAGAGGATTGTTCTTGGTCCAAGAGGATTGTTCTTGGTGGTTTTATTGCTTAGAGTCTTGTATAGAAGGGCTAGGGTGTCATGTCTAGAGATCTAACAATAAGGAAATCTCTTTCATGTTGAAAGGGGACTGGAGTACTCTCGGACTGTGAGGGGAACCAAGATACATCTTTGTTTTCTTTACTTTTCTGCATTTACCACTTTCATCACTAGTCATAAACCAGAAAAAAAAGAAACACGTTTGTAAACTCATGCACTAAACCAGAATTTTTTAAAGTACCTAATTCACCCCCCTCTTAGGCGCACTCTTATACTTACAATTGGTATCAGAGCAGGTTATAAGGGACCTGCTCTTAAAAGATCCAGAATGGCTTCCGCAAATCAAAATCCCGTTTTTAGAGATGGTGGTAGTAATAACAAGTCTCCTCTATTTTGTGGTGAATATTTTGACTTCTAGAAAATACCCATGAAGGCACATCTAGAAGCATAAGGAGAAGAAACATGGGATGCCAACGAGAATGGTCCATTTATTCCTATAATGGTAATCAATGGTGGTGGCTCATCAAAGCCTAAAGCTGCACGGGACGAAGATGATAAGGAGAAGGTTCTCTATGATAAAAAGGAAATAAATCTTCTTCAAGATGCACTTAGCATGGATGAATTCTTCCGTGTATCGGAATACAAAAAGACAAAAGAAATATGGGATACCTTGGTAGAAACTCATGAAGGAACCACTGAAGTTAAAACATCGAGATTAAATACTTTGAGTCAAGAATACGAACTATTCAGAATGCAGCCCCGAGAATCAATCCTCGACTTGCAGAAAAGATTTGTAAACTTGACAAATCATTTGAAAGCACCCGGTAAGACATTAACTAATGATGAACTTAATATTAAAGTTCTTAGATCTTTATCCAGGGAATGGCAACCAAAAGTGACAGCAATATCCGAGAAGAAGAACTTATCCATAATGACTTCCGCCACTTTGTTCGGAAAACTTCAAGAATATGAGACAGAACTTGCAAGACTTGAAAAGCATGAAATACAAGTAAAAGATTCAAAAGACATTTCTTTAAATACAAGGATAAAAAATCATGATAGCAATCAAGAGGATGAATCCACTAGTTGTGAAGATGATGATATCATCAGGAAGATTGAAAAGGTTCTACGAAAAGAAAGAAAAAGGGAAGCACCAACAAGGAAGGTTATATGCTTTGAATGTGGAGAAAAGGGACATGTTAAAAGTGAATTTCCTACACTTGAAAATAAGAAGAAATATTTCAATATAAATAAAGATAAGAAGTCAAAGAAAGCCTATATAGCATGGGAAAGTTCATCTTCCGATTCCGAAAATAATCAACGTGTTAATCTTGCATTGATGACCTCACACCATTCCGATAGTAAAGATGATGAGGTTAGTAATGAATTTTATCTTTTTGATAGTGATGCACAAGGTGCTATAGATGAACTATTAAATAAATGCAAAATTATGTACAAAACTATTTCATCTCAAAAGAAACAAATTTCATCTTTAGAAGAAAAATGTGAGTCTATGGAAAAGGACCTCAAAGATGAAAAACAAAAATTTAGTGAGCAAAAACAGAATTTTGTATGCAAAAATTGTGAATAACTCTCTTTCCAAATTGTCCAATTAAAAAGAGTTATTTAAAGATATGAAAAAGGTCAAATTGGATTGAAAGGTGTTCTTAGCCAACAAAGATATTCCAATGATAAAAGTGGACTTGGATATTCAAAGTTTTCAAAACCAAGTTCTAATAAAACTATCTTTGTTAAGGCTAGTGATCAATCATCCAAAGAGAAAGTGAATAAACCTAAAGTAGTTCATCAATATCCTAAAAAGTAAAACATTTCCTAAGAAGAAATCTTACCCTTCTAGATATATAAGTAACTTTGAACCTACTTGTTTTTATTGTGGTATTATTGGCCATACACCTAATGCTTGCTATGTTAGAAACTTTAGTGTAACAAGTGGGCATTATGTGTGGGTTAAGAAGGGAACTAACTATGATGGACCCAAATCACATTGGGTACCAAATCAAACTTAATTTGTTTTGTAGGTTTTCTTGAGGACCACTTTAAATCTATGATGTTTTGATAAGTGGTGGCTCTAAGCATTTGATGGAAGCCATACACTAACTTTCAAATCTAGTTCAAGCCCAAGGATTATCTCACATATGGGAAATACCTTAAAGGAAGAATTCTTGGCATTGGCAAAGTTGATACACTAACTTTAATATCCATTGAAGATGTACTTTATGTTGAAGAACAAAAGACAACTTCTAAGTACAAGTCAACTTTGTGACAAAGGCTTCAACAACATGTTCTTAAAAGATGAATGATTTATGAAGTCCCTCTTGAGGTGAAACTCATTTCCCAAAGAATGATGCAAATTCTCTATGATTCAAGGGAGAATTTTGATCAAGAGGGAGTTATCAAAGATAGGGGGAGCATCCACATAAGAGTTTCTCATTCTTTCTAAAAGATTCGAGCATATTCAACATTATGTTTTGATGAAGATAACTACTATGTGCATTTATCAAAGGATGAGAAAAAGCATCATGAAGCAATATGGCTATGGTTAAGTTTTCAATATTACTACATATATTTTGTCCATTTTTATTGTATCTTTCCCTTTTTTTTCATAATGTAAAAGGGGGAGAAGGATGTGGTACTTTATGCTTGTATATTTCCTTCTCTTAAATTTTTAAGGTACTCTTCAACCAATATGAACAAATTCAAAGGATTCCAACCTTCTCATACAAAGGGGGAGTTATGCATCTTAGGGGGAGAAGCTCTTTCCGGAAATTACAACGCATCAAGCAAGATCGTTTGTCATCATCAAAAATGAGGAGAATGTAAAAGAAAGCTTCTCAAATGCACTTTTGTTTTGATGAAGACAAACCATGATTGAAAAAGAAGGCAAATATTTTTGACTAAGCTAAAAGTATCTGTGAATAAAGTCTCCAGTTCAAGCACTTAGCAAAATTTCAAGATATAATAATAATACTTACTTTGAACTTAAGACATAGATGCTCAATGGTCAAAAGATATATTTTATATTGTCCAAACCTTTACTCAAGTTTTTCTAAGCTAAAAATCATTTTTTACTTGAGTGCAGTCGATTTTCATATTAGTGCAATCCATTGCATGCTTCAATTTTTCAAATCTTTTGCTACTGTTTCTAAGTGTAATCGATTTTCATGTTTATGCAATCGATTGCACTCAATCAATTTTTGCTACTGACTTCACATGTAATCGATTTACACTCTTGTGTAATCGATTGCACACTCAAAACTTTTGAAATTCTAGCTATTGAAACCTCGTGCAACCGATTTACACAAAGGGTGAAATCGATTGCATGTTGCACGATTTTGAAAAACAACAGCTTTACACATGCCTGTTCATAACACCATTTCATGGAAACCTTTCACTCAATCTTGGTAATTGTTCATGATATATCTCCAGAACTTTATGCTGTTTCAAAAAGGTGCTATGAACATATAAATACTCATTTTCAAAATCATTTCAACACCTCTTCCAAAATATATTTTCTGAATTTTCAAATATCAAACTCAAGCTTTTCTTCACTTTCATACACAAAGTTTTTACGCACACTTTCACATATTGTTAACCAGAAAACTTTGAGTATTATATAACTTGAGTCACTATATACTATTATCATTGGAAGAGAAGATCAATTCATTTGATAAAATCACTCATATTGATTATTATACTACAAACTCACTCAAATCAAATATTGCTATATACTTGCTTATTTTTCAGGATTGTTGAAAATAAGTTCAAGTGATTTTAAAATCTTTTTTTTACATGATTGTTAGATACAAGTAAGGTCACCTTGAGAGGATTGTTCTCATTATTGAAATAGTGAAAATCCAAGAGGATTGTTCTTGGTCCAAGAGGATTGTTCTTGGTGGTTTTATTGGTTAGAGTCTTGAATAGAAGGACTAGGGTGTCTTGTCTAGAGATCTAACAATAAGGAAATCTCTTTCATGTTGAAAGGGGACTGGAGTACTCTCGGACTGTGAGGGGAACCAGGATACATCTTTGTGTTCTTTACTTTTCTGCATTTACCGCTTTCATCACTAGTCATAAACTAGAAAAGAAAGAAACACGTTTGTAAACTCATGCACTAAACTAGAATTTTTTAAAGTACCTAATTCACCCCCCCTCTTAGGCGCACTCTTATACTTACATAAATTACCGACCGAAAAATAAGGTGTTACATATCACACATAAGATTATGATGTGATAGCTTAGGACATAATACTTAACATCAAGAAAGAGTGCATCGGGTTTAAAGGATTATTCTGACATTGGGAACAACCAAAAGATTTTGAAAGAGACAAGAGATTTTTGTTTTGTTCAAAGTTTTGTTATTCATATTCAGAGATTTTTAATTTATAGAGTATTTCTTGTTAGGATTTGATCAGTGGACACTTATAATTAATTACTTTAGCTTGGATTACTTTGACTCTTGTTAGAGTTTTTATTTTGTTTAAATCTTTTTGAGAGCATGTCTATTTGTTTTTGTTTTTTAATATTTTAGTTTTAAGATATATTAGTTATTTCCAATTAAATAATAAATTGACATAATTTTATCATTTATCCATGGGGGAAATATAAACATGATTTAGATAAACAAGACAACACAGAAATCACCCAAGAAACTCTAATAATACAAAAATCAAACAAGACTACAGGAACTTCACATCTTTCCTTCTCAAGAACATCGTCAGTCCATTATGACGAATTACTTCAACAATCCCTGCACTAAAGAAGAGAGCGGAGAGGAATTTTCCATAAGGGATAAAAGAAAGATAGAGATTTCTGGAGGCAGCAATCGAGTTCTTGAGAAATTTGAAAATGGTTTAGGGCAGATTTATCCTAACGTGATGCATGAGACAATTAATCAGAACTCTATCTTCATTTGAAAAAATATACATATTTATTCCTCTAGGCTGAAAATTTGTCACAAGAAGTTGAAACAACGTGGCAGCGGTAGGAAGGAGATTTTCAGGATTGTTTGGTTAATACATCTCAGAGGGATCATGAATGAGTCTGACATTTTCTTGGAGAGAGGGAGTGTTTTGAATTGCTTTAACAGTGGAACTTGCTTGAGTACACCCTATTACAGCAACAACTGATGTTGGAGTGATGGTGATAGGTTTGCTAAAAATAGTTGAGGATATGGACACACCATTAGCATAAGCATACAACAAAAACTCATGAATCAAATGAGGGTAGATGGGTCAATGCAACATGGAAATGTAGCAAGACCATCCTTGGAGAGTGAAGCTTTGAATGAGACCAAACTCAGCCCTACTGAATCGAGGACGAAGTTACTAGATGACTTCCAAAAGGTCTTTGAGACCTTGAAAAGTTATTACAGCCATTGGAAGAGTGATAGAGATTTTGTATGAGAGAGAGAGAGAGAGAGAGAGAGAGAGAGAGAGAGAGAGAGAGAGAGAGAGAGAGAGAGAGAGAGAGAGAGAGAGAGAGAGAGAGAGAGAGAGAGAGACTAACAAAGAAAGATCTAGCTGGGGATTTAAGTAGATGAGAAGGAAGTGTAACTGACTGGAAAAAATATGAGCAGATGGAAAAAGGATGAAACTGAACGATTTGAGAAACAGATAGGTAGATAGAGACATGAAACTAGCAACTCAATAAATGAAAATTATGAGGAATGGTATATTTAACATTTTCCAAGACAAGTAATAAAAGACATACAAATGCCTAGTAGGAGTAGGTATAGACGCACAAAAAGGAGAATTTTGTAGGAGGGGGAGAATACTACTTAGAGTTAGGTTATTCAATTTAGTTACTAAATTTTTGTTAATAATTGTTAGACCATTTCTTTTAGTTTTTTAATTTTTATGAATATTTCTTAAAGATTTATTTAAACTTTTCAAGACTTCTAAAGAAAAGAAAAGCAAATAAACAGTTAGTTGAGGCTGAGAATGGGTTTAGAGGACGAGTTTATATAGACAAAGTAATATTAACAAGTTGAGAAAACTAAAAGATATTGAACAAAATCTTATATTTATGATAATTTAAACAAGTAATCTTTCCTGAGTAGGACATCTTCTAACTGGTAGAAGTATCTATCAGAACTTTGTTTAGAAAGTGTGTAAATACTAACTTGAGACTTTGTTAACGAGCTCGTTTATGCACAACCCTTAGCAAGAGTTTCTTTTTGTATATTCAGATTCCATTCTTTATGTTGAGATGCTTCTTTCAAATAAAGCGAGTGCCATCACGAACACTAAACCCAGAAACATTTCTTCAGAAGGTGAAGTCTTCGAATAATCCCCTTGTAGACATTAGAGGCTTCTTAAAGAGCATCTTTTGATTCTTCACTTCTTGTTCTTTAATAGAAGCTTTGCTTGCTTTAGGAGGTATAGCCTCTGATATTCTCCCAATCCTATTTATACTTTTGAGAGATGTGTTAGTCCCTTCAGAGTACTTAATGAATCTTCTTGGGATAAAGTTGAGTTGATCCTTTGTTGTTGATGGAGAGCTTCTATTGAATGAGAACATAAATTCCCTTTCCATCAGGTACTTGAACCTTCAGATATAAACTTGCATAAAATTTTCTATGAAGTCATGGAACATGACATTCATTTCCCTTTGATTGGTTACTCTAGAATTCTTTAAATCGAAAGTCATCACAACCCATTCATGTGTTCGTAACGCCCCAGGACACCTAAATGTTGTTTTAGGTATGTCCTAATCTGCTATGAAAATCTGGTTATACCAAGAATATCCATCAAGCATACTCAAGTTTTCAAAGCCTCCGACTGAATCGACTAGAATTTCTTCCACTAGCATCGAATAATCGTCAATAGGAGTTGCGTTATTTAAATCTGTAAAAGCATTACACACTCGAATAGTTCCATTTTTCTTAATGAAATGAAGAATATTCGCTAAATATTCGACGTATCTTGGAGTTTATGAACTTTCTTTTAAGCAGTCTTTCAATCTCTTGCTTAATTTTCAATGTGATTTCTAGGGAGAATCTTCGAGGATACTACTTGACTTGCTTTTTTCCTGGTTGAATGGGAAAACGATGTTCCACCATGCTTCAACTTAAACCAGGAATTTTGCGATAATCCCAAGCAAAAAAATTTATGTATTATTTCAATAGCTTAATCAACTTAACCTTCATCTCAGACCCAACTTTTATACTAATGTAATTTGGTATTTATGTTACTCCATCTCCCAGATCCACTTCTTCCAAAGGGTCTTAGGCTTGCACTTTCTGCACTGAATTCAATGGGTATTTTTAGAACCCCAAAGGCTTATTATCATAAATATAATCTAGCCTCCGGCTTTCTAAAGCTATTGTTTGGCCATATTGGCCTTCTTCTTGATTTTTTATTTTAGCTTCGACATCCACATTTTACAAATTCTCAGTCTCTAAAGCCAATTTTATTTTGATTTCATCCAAATAGGCTGAAATCTGAGCCAGACTTTCTGACTCACTAGTCATTTTCGTCGACCATAAGCAACCCCATAGGTGGATTTGACTCCTCGATAACCCTTTCTTCAGTGTCTCAGATGAATCCATGATCAGGATCCAAACTTAGAAAATTATTTTCATTTTCTTTAGGAGCGTAAACTTCATCATAACAAGCCCCACATTTTCCAAGGGTTTTTCGAAAGACTTCTTTCCACCTTTATTCTCATCAACATTGTAATAACTCTGATATGCCTCAACATTTTCTATGATGCCATATTTTCTCCAAATGAATATCCTTTGATGTATGGTTCATGTTACTGCACCTATCCCATGAATCCATTAACGACCTAATAATAAATTGAATTTTTCCTTGGAATTTCTCACCATGAATAATGTCAATTTGGTGGTAATACCAACAACTCGACCTGGATAATGCCTAATATGATATTGGTTTTCCCTTTGTAGTTAGATAAAATAATATTGTATGGTCAAAGATTTGCACCACACTTCCCCATTTTATTAAAAAAGCGTGGGTCATCAAATTCACAACTGCCCCCCATCGACAAACACTTTGTTCACTATCATGCCATCCACTTTTTCCCTTATGAATAAACGCTTGAGGTGATACATCATTCATGGCCTTGGTTTTTCAAACACAACTTTTTGTGCCTCGACTAATCCACTATTCATCATATAGTAACATAATGGTTTTTCATCACATGCTTTGTCTGGCACATAATCTTCCTCATTTTTAGATACTCCTGACACTCTGTCGTAATCTGTGCGTAATACCGACACAATGCAACAGTTAATGGTGAAGTCTTCACCATGGTCATCATCAACCATTACATCTTCGAGCAGAAGGTTATACCCGACTTCCTCTTCTTCCTCTTCATCTTCAGGCATGCGAGTGTATTTTGTGCTTCTTGTTGCCACTATATCTTTATTTGCTAGAAGAGCTACTCTCATAGCCAACCTCTGATTTTTCTATGATCTTCTATTTCTCACTTAGTATCCCCTTTGAATAATACCTTTTCTGTTTTGGAGCTTCGACATATTTTTCAGCTTCCATAGGTTTCACAACTTCGACAGATTTCACCGCTTCAACATTCTTAGTAGTCTCAACGGGCTTCAGCTGTGATGTTGAGGCCTCTTTTACAACCTTCTTATTTATCTGGTAAAGCCTCCATTTCATTCTAGTCATCAGGTTTTTTCCTTTATGTTCAGAAGAAACCTGATATCCCTTGGATTCCACCCTTTTTTCCTCAACTTCGGCCTCTTGATCAATTACCTTTCACTTTGGCCTCTTTCCCCCTTTTTGATTCATCGGTTCTAGGCATGGCAACTGGGCGGGTCAGGGACGGTTTTTTCCTCCCCCAAACCCAAACCCAATTCCCAAAACAATCATTGTTCCCCGCCCAAAACCTAAACGAGGATGGAGAATTAAAACCCAAACTCGTCCAAAACGGGTTCGGGTATCCCCGTCCCACCATTATACATTTAGTAAAATCCATTTTTTTAATAGAAATATTTATTTTTTCCAAAATCAAATTACATTATAAACAATAAAATAAAACAATCTCAAAAAATTTCTTACATACATCTTAATTATTTTAAAAAATAAATACAAATCAAATTATCAAAACATTGACTACAAATTTAATATTCCAAATTACCAAATAGAAATAATAATGTACATAATGAAATAAACGAGGCAGATTCAGGGACAGGTTCAGGGTGGGTACTAGTGTCCCCTTTACCTGACTCGTCCACATACTTTATAATGGGGAAAAACCCAAACTTGAACCCATACCCAATCAAAGCGGGGTTTTCCTGTCAACTTTGGGGCAGGTTCGAGTGGATACCTACGGGTATGGATTTTGTTGCCATGCCTAACTGGTTCCACCCATTTCTATTGTTTTTTTTACGTAGGACGAAAGGTTTTTGGTCGAGGTTGCTAGAATAGCCTTCGATACTCTTCATTACATCGAGGGATTCCCCTCTCGTCGAACAAAAATCGCGGGATCAGAAACTCCTCTTCCTTAGAGCATTTTTCATAACAGCTTCATATTTTTCAACCTCTTTTTCGTCATACACTGCATTGCATCTTGGGCACAATTAGGCTTTGGATCCTTTTACTCTGCATTTTTCTTGAAAATTAACCAAATCCTCATCATCAAGAGGATAGTCTGCTTATAGATCATCCTCGACTTTCATGCTTAATCCCTCAATAGTTTTGACCATCATAACCTCCATATCGAAGCCCTCGGTAGCTTTGACCATCATGTAATCTAAAGGCTCAACATACAAAGCCTCTTCGACTTTCAAAGGGTTAGTGTCGACCTTTATTTTCAGCTTTTTGTCAAATCGAATCCTGCCTTCTTTTAATGCCTTCTGTACCAAACACTTGAAAAGGACACATTGAGATGTTTTATGACCAAGAAAATTATGAAACTTACAAAATCCCCTTTTTTCTTTTGTTCTAAAGGGGGATTTTTCAGGCCTCGAGGCACAATAATTTGACCATCAATTACTAATAAATCAAATATTTCATCACACTTAGTTATATCAGAAGTATGAGTTTTTGTGATGGCTTTGCCATTTTTCTCATTTTCAACGGGATTCTTCCAGTTTGATAGTCTCAAAGGTTTACAAGCACATGGAGGTCCTGGCTGAAGTTCAGCCACATTAACCTCAGTTTCTTCGACAAAATCGTTATCATATGAAAAACACTCCTCAGTTGCTACGTAAACAACTTTCCTTTTCTTGTGGAATTTATTAATTTTGGTTTTTAATCCTTTGAATTATCAATTTGGCAAACTCTATTTTCTATATGTGCCATATCCCTGAGATATTCAGTATCTAACTTCTTTCTAATAGAATAGCCTAAACCTATTGCGATCATTTCGACTAACTCACGCTCAAGGACTTGTGCAAAACATCTCTCCTTAAGAAGCCTAAACCTATTAAGATAAACATGAATCAAATCATAAGCTTTTTGTTTCACACTGGCCAATTTCTCTTAGGATTATTTTCGACCATCCCATATAAAATTGCTCATTGAACAATCTCTACATCTAAGTCCAAGTGTGAACAAAATGTGGAGGAAGCATTGTAAACCAAGTGAACACATTATTTGTGGGGGAATTTAGGAAATAATTTATTTTCAAATCCTCGTTATTCTCTATATCAACGACATTAATTTGATACCTAGGAATATGTTCGACTGTTGACTCATCGATGTAACCAACAAATTTAGTAAATTTTGGAACCTTCCATCCCCTGGGAAATTCTATATGTAAAACAAAATTTGGTAATGGTGAAGAATAGGTAGGCCAGTGGAAACCAGTATTCATACCATTTCGAATCATTTTGTAAAGTAATCAATGGCAATGAGAATGAAGTGATGTCTGTTATAGGCAGTAGGCTTGATCTCTCCAATCATGTTAATGCCCCATATTGCGAATGGCCATGGAGCAGTCATGAAATTCAAAGGTACTGGAGGCACATGAACTTTATCAGCATAAGTTTGGCACTTATGACAAGTTCTCGAGTGGTGGTGACAGTCAGTTTCCATAGTTGACCAATAGTAACCAACTCTCAAAATCTTTTTAGCCATAGTATGCCCACTGGAGTGAGTACCGAAGACACCTTCATGCATATCCTGCATAATTTCCTATGCTTCCTTCTTGTCCACACAACGAAGCAGAGTTGAATCATGATTGCGCTTGTATAAAATCCCATTACCCAGGAAGAACTTAGCCGAGAACCTCCGTAGGAACTTCTTGTCATTGATGGATTCCCCTTCAGGGTATTCTTGAGCTTCAAAGTACTTTTTTACTTCATGGAATCATGGTTTTTCCTCAACTCCATCAGTGTCAATTTCATAGCAGTGCACAGGTTTGTCGAATCTTTCAATGTTAATTCTAGGAGCCTCGTTGTCCCATCTGACCTTGAACAAAGATGACATGGTAGCTAATGCGTCTGCCAATTGATTCTCTTCTCTTGGTATATGTTCAAAGGTAATCTCTTTGAAATAGGGGATCAAGGTTAATGCATGATCTTTATAAGGAATGAGATTCAGGTATTTTGTATCCCATTCTCCCTTGACTTGACTGATTACCAAGGCTGAGTCTCCATATACACTTAAGAAACTTAATTCTCAGGTGAATAGCAGCTTTAAGACCCATGACGCACGCTTTGTATTCAACCATATTTTTGGTGCAGTTAAATCATAGTCTGGCGGTGAAAGGAGTATTGCAACCTGCGGGGGAGATGATCGTAGCATCGCTTCCATTTCCAATTGCATTGGAAGCTCCATCGAAAAACATAGTCCATCAGGATCCTGGCTCAGGTCCTTCATGCGGTCCAGGTTCTAAAATAATCTATTACTAGCATAATGTTCTCGTCCGGAAATTCAAAGTTCATAGACTGATAGTCGTCTATGGCCTGATGCGCCAAATGGTTGGCCAATACACTTCCTTTGATTGCTTTTTGAGTGGTGTACTAGATGTCATATTCTATTAAGACCATTTGCCATCGGGCTATCCTTCCAGAGAGATTTGGCTTCTCGAATATGTACTTGATAGGATCCATTTCAGAGATCAATAAAGTAGCTTGGGTCAACATATACTATCTTAGTCGGCTAGCAGCCCATGCCAAAGCGCAAAAAGTTTTCACTAGCATTGAATATCTTATTTCACAGTCGGTAAAATTTTTTCTAAGGTAGTATAATGCATGCTCTTTTCGACCAGACTCGTCATGCTGCCCCAATACACACCCCATTGAGTTCTCTAGCACTGTTAAATACATGATTAGAGGTTGTCCTTCAACTGGTGGCATAAGAATATGAGGTTCTTGTAGTTAATCCTTAATTTTATCAAAGGATATTTGACAGTCATCTTTCCATTTTACTACTTGATCTTTCTTCAGTAGCTTGAAGATTGGCTCACAAGTAGAAGTTAGATAAGAAAAGAAACGAGCAATGTAATTCAGTCAGTCTAAGAAACCTCTGACTTCTTTCTCTGTATGGGGAATCAAAATTTATTGAATTGCCTTAAATTTTGCAGGATCAACCTCAAGACCTTTACCACTGACTACAAAATCCAGGAGTTTACCGAACCTTACCCCAAAGATTCACTTGTTCGGGTTTAACCTCAGCTTATACTTCCTCAGTCTTTCAAACAGTTTATGCAGATGATCAAGATGTTCTTCTTCAGTTTGTGACCTTTCTATCATGTTATCGATGTAGACTTCTATCTCGTGATGAATCATGTCACGAAATAAAGCTAACATGGCACGCTGATAGGCTGCCCCGACGTTCTTCAACCGAAAAGGTTTAACCTTGTAACAGAAAGTGCCCCACCTTGTGACAAAGGTAGTTTTCTCCATGTCTTCAGGCGCCATCTTGATCTGATTATAACCTGAGAAGTCATCCATAAAGGAAAATACCTTGTGCTGAGCGTTGTTGTCGACCAAAATATTGATATGTGGTATCGAGAAGTCATCTTTGGGGGTTTCCCTGCTCAGGTCCCTGTAATCTACGCACATACATACCTTGCCGTATTTCTTTGGTACCAGAACAACATTAGCAACCCATTAAGGATATGACGTCATTGCTAAGAACCATGCGTTGAATTACTTTATAACCTTGACTTTGATCTTTTCTAACATTTTAGGATGCATGCGATAAACCTTCTGCTTAATCGGTGCACAACCCTCTTTCATCGGTAGACGGTGAACCACAATATTAGTATCAAGCCATGGCATGTCTTTGTATGACCAAGAAAATATTTCAACATATTCATGTAACATCTGGATTAGTTTTCTCTTGACGTTTCTCTCTAAGTTGTTGCCGATCTTGACCCCTTTCTTGTCTGTCTCGGTACCCATGTTTACAACTTCGACCGACTCTTCATGTGGTTGAACAAACTTTTCTTCTTCTACCAAGAGCCTATCAAGTTCTCCAAGTATTTCATAATCGTCCTCACCTTTGTCCTCGGCTAGGTAGATCAGATTTTGGAAGTCATATGTGGCAATAGCAGAATTGTTATCAATGAGATCCTGAGTTGATGAGGATCTACAATGTAGTGTATGGGTGTGTGTAAGAACACATAACCATTTGAAAATGGAATAAGATAAAGAAAGACAAAGATCAAAAAAATTTCATGCAAAACATCTAATTTTTTATTGAATGAGCAATGTTTATGAATTATCAACCGTTTAACTAATGACCCATTATGCCCCGGGTAAGACACAATGTTTAAAGTCATTGTTTATTACATAGCCAAAAAACTTTGAAAACAATAAGACAAGAATATAGCTATTACTCATGACTAAAGGAGATGGGAAAGATGTATTCTTCCTTCCAACTATCAAGTCCTTCACCCATGTTAGGCAATATCCAGCTGCTGAAATCACAATCACTGTCTGCATCCTCTATAGCATTAACTCAATTGTTGCTAATAGGAATGGAGGTCTTCCAGGCCGAGGGCGATAACAAGCCCTCTGAACTTCTTTATTGGGAGGTCCACTTCTCTATGCACTATTCTTTTGGACCCGTCGAAGGCTCGAACCATGATATGCTGGGCTTCAACACAACCCTTTCACAATCTAGTCGGTCGAGAGTGCCCTTTGGCAGAACATTCAGGGAAGATCCTATATCAATTAACACATGGGCCAACGTAGTGCCCCTGTATTCAATTGAGACATACAGGGTCCTATTGTGATTTCTCCCCTCCGGAGTCAAGTCAACATCAGAGAAACCCAAACTATTATTAGTTGTCAGACTAGTCACGTAGCTTCCAAATTGATCAGACGAAACCTCTTACGGTACATGGGAAGTCTTCAAGAATTTAGCAGAGATAACATGGAGATTTTAGACTGGGTTTACCCCAGTTGTTCCACAATATTATAATCACTTCTGCGAATGATCTTTAAAACCTATTCCAAATCTTATTCAAGGTATCTTTGGTCGTAGCTTCTTTAGGTGCCTCCATCGGGAAGGCTCTATCACTGGCTTTTTACCCCGAGCCTTAGAAGTTGCCTTGGTGGCTGTGACTTGAACAGACATAGAGATTTCCGGAAATAAAATCCTTCTGCTTCTTGTAATTTTGCTTGTCCCCGCAAAATTGGTAATGCTGGGATCAACCTCTTCACCATCTTCATCGGACAACTCTTGTTTAACGCCATGGTAATAGATGTCAGAGCCATAATTCTAAGGAATAGCCTTCTCCGAGGAATATGGGATAGGCCCGGGTTTTGTAATAACCAAAGGAGTAGCTTTCAGATTGGCGGTAATCGTTATAGGACCATTGAAAGGGATCCTGAATGGAGTACTAGAGATAATAGACAAATATTGGCACACATTCTCAATAGACGGAACTTTTTCAATCAAAATCATGTGCTCATCCATTAGGTGTTGAATACCTTCCTTCAACAACCCGCAACCGTTGGGTTGGACCATACAATAATAACACCCTTCAACACAGCCTAAAAATAAATCGGCATGTAACAGATTCTTCTTAATTGTAGAGATGGGAGTAACCACATTATTTGGAGAGGTAATGTACAACACATATTCAACAACACTTATTCCCTTGGCATACTTGGGAATAGGTGTGGTAATCGCATTTGGAGTCTCCGGAGGATCAAACATAATTTCCTTATTATCGATAAAGTCCCGAATCTTTCTCTTTATGGCCCAACAATTTTTGGTGTCATGACCAGGACTATTTGAATTATAAGCACACATCGCGTTTGGATTATATTTTGGAGAGGAGGTGTTAGGATTCTAAGGAGGATTCCGTAGTGAAATAAGTTCAGCCTTCAACAAATGTTGTAACGCCTGAGATAAAGGCATGCCAATTTTAGTAAACTTCCTCGGAGGAGCATCTAGCATTCATCGGTTACCTTGTTGTTGTTGTTGAACAGGCGTCAGATTGGAAATTAATACTGCTCCCACAGACTGATGGCAGTTACTTTCACTACAGCTCTTCTGGCCATAGAAAATATTGACTTCCTTTTTACCTCCAAATGGGTTCTTCACAGCATTAGAAGATGTAGCCATCAGGATCTTCCCACTCTTGATACCGCTTTCAATTATTTCCCTAGTCAAAATCAACTTTGTAAAACCAGACGAAGAGCTTCCGATCAATAGATTAAAGAACGGGCCTGTCAGATTTCCCATGAACATATCCGCCATTTCCCAATCAGTCAAGGGAGGTTGCACCCTTCCAACCAAGTCTCTCCATTTTTGTGCATATTCCTTGAACCCTTCATTAAAGCCCATGGACATATTCTGCAGTTGCACTCAAGTTGGTGCCAAGTCAGTGTTGTATTGATACTGCTTATAGAAACAACAGTCAAGTCTTCCCATGTATGAATATTGTTTCCCTCCAACTGATAGAACCATTCCAGTTGAGTTCCAGCCAAACTTTCTTGGAAGAAATGGACCCATAACTTCTGATCAGCAGTATGAGGCTGTATCTTTCGAACATACAACCTCAAATGGAGTTTATGACAAGAGACCTTATCGTACTTAGCAAAGACAAGGACCTTGAACATAGGTGGGTTGACCACCCCTGGAACCAGACCTAATTCACCAAAATCCAATCCAGAAACCTTCTAGATTTCCATATCCTTGAGTCTATCCTCCAACTGCTTATATTTGTCATCTGCAGAAGGATACTGGTCTTCGTCTTCAAGAGTATTATCATAACCCTGATTGTTCTTGGCTTCATTCTTGATGCTTCTAACATCTTCATCATGGTTGTTATCTTCTTCAGAGGAGACATCTTTTACTTGGATGGGTTGATCATGACCTTTGAACCTTCTCCCCATATTAAGGACAACACCCGACTTCTTGGTCTTCTTTTTCTTGGCGACGAGCACCAACAACTCTTTCTGTCCCTGTTCCAGATTCATGAGAGTCTCTTGGAATTGTGCATGTTGAGCCTGGAGATTCTTAACAGTTTGTTCGAGAGCCATTTTTCTGCTGAAATAAATAGCGAGAAAATGAGAAACCTGTATGACAAACCTGTTATGAAATGGTGCATGATATGTAAATGCAATGATTTCAAGGACCTTAGGAGATTTAAATTTGCTAACCAAGAGGAAACAAAAACAAAGATTTTATTAGTGAATTCAAATTACAATGGCCTTTTAGGCTTACAATAAAGTCTCAAAGAGACAACAAAATGAACTCCTAGACTCAAGTTTCCCATAGACGCTTTCTCTTTGTATTGATGTATGCATTAAGACTCAGCTCCTCGTGGAGTTTCTTGGTAAGCTCTAACACTTTCTTCTCACTTGCATAGAATTGAGTCTCAAAGGTGTCTCGTTCTTCTTTGAGCTGAATCCAGGACTTCTGCAACTCTTCAAGGTCAGTAGGAATGTCTGTATAGAGGATTGTGCAAGGAAAGTCTCCTTCGACAACAAGCTCCATGATCATTGGTAAGATAGCTGGATATGGCATCATAAGGTTTTGAGCGCGAGCTCATACCGATTTGAGATAAGGCTCCATAGGTATGGAATTATTCTACCCTAAATCCTTACTATCAATCTTGCTTACCATTCCCCAAGCATGTATAAACCTCCAACGATAGCCTTGAATATCATTTTCATAATCAAACACAATAACCTGGATAAGTGCATCATGAGGACCATCTCTTCGAGCGTAACCAAATTGACGTAGAGCCAAAGAAGGGTTATAAGTAATACCTAACATAAAGCTAAGGAGTAGAAAATTAGGGAATTTCCTGCAGCGATCAATGATAATGATATCCTCGTGAAATCGGGAGCACCAGTGGATATCTGTTTGAGAAAGTGACATTATTCTTTGCGACCACCTCAAACCTTGTTCATTCTTCATTACTGAATGGGGAAGGTGCGAAATAAACCACCTGGATAGTAGAGGTATACAACACATGATATTTCCTCTCCTCTTCATAGTACGAGTGTGAAGAGAATGCAGAATGTCTCCACACAAGGTAGGCACAAGATTACTAGCGAGAAAAATCTTGATGGTGTTTACATCTATGAGTTGGTATGGATTAGGGAATAATACCATCAGATAGATTAGAAGAGCCAAGATATCCTCAAAATCTTGGAAACTCATAGCATCTAGGAATAGTTGAGCCTTCTCGATCAGAAATTTAGCCAAAAAACTTTTGACTCTGCTTCTTGTTTGCCAATTGGATATAATGTCGGACCGCTTCAGATGTAAGGCTGCTGCAATAACTTCTGGTTTCAGAGCTTTCTCTAAACAAGTGAAGGGCATCTGATCAAGAATAGGTAATCCTAATAATTGAGAGAACTCCTCCATAATGGGTACCAACTGATAATTGAGAAAGGTGAAGCAGTGATGTGCAGTGTCAAAGAACTAGAATAGGACACTCATCATATCTTCACCAAAACCTAGATTAAACAAACTGAGTAGTCGACCATGCCTCTTGATAAATGAAGAAATTTTGGGAATCCTTGAGACTAACTCTTTAAGTTGAGGAGGTACTCTTATAAAGTTAACTCGGATAGTGCTTCTGCGAGAGGAGGCCATAGTCTGTAAAATATAACAAAGGTAAATTCCCTGGTCCTTGAAATGGTTAGCAACAATGAAATGATATGAATGTTATGATGCATGATGTTATGTTCGAACAATTTAATCATACACAAGAAAAACATAGAAGGCCTTAGGTTAAAGCTTGCATAGAGTTATAGGTAATTACCTTCTTGAAGTTTTAGTTGGCTCAACATGTCCTAAAAGAAAGTAATCAGGTTCTAGAAGCCTCAATATCACTGATCTTTCTCTCAGGCATTATTTCAGCACAAGCATCTGATTTGTGACCGAAATATCCCGAGCGTCCGACCTCAATGAGTGTATCATCGAGTATCAACCAACTTCAGTCTACACTAAAGATGGCTATCTCGACACCTTATAATGGCTAAGTTGTGCCAACTAAGGTTCTACAGTCAGTTAGTGCTTTATGACACCACGCGGTAGCCCAACATTCTCCTTGACTTAACTCAAGGGACACCGTTGCCAACCAATTTATCGCACTAACATAACTATCGCTTAAACCGTATCGGTGTATGCCATACAATTTTCACGATCTATTGCTACTTACCTAAAATTCCCCAGATCCGGGTATATGATATTTACAAGAATAACCCAAATAGTCCTTTAAGAATAAATCTGGAAAGTCAAACAATGAAAGTATTTAAATGTGAATCATCTCTAAGGTAACCCCACTTTTATTCTTCCCCAGTAGAGTCACCAGTTCTGTCATACGGTGGGAGAACTGACTTTTGGTTTTGCATTATATCACAAATGTAGCAAATAGCAAGAGTCGCCACCGACTTTTCTTTTATCCAATAAAGGAAAGGTGAAAAGAACAGGAACGACATTTCGAGAATTTTTATGAGTAAGGGGGGTAGGTTATGAAAAGGTAAAGTATTAGCACCATTTTCATCTGTAATTATCTACGGGCTCTTAGTTGCTACCTCTCTTTGAAAATTATTTTGAAAAATATGCCTTAGTGCGACGAACTTTATAATGATTCTCGTATCGTTGAGAATGCATACAAAGTGTTTTGTCTTTGAAAATATTTAGAAAAGAGAGTGTATGTGTAAGAAATTGTTTTATTTTGTGAGCAAGCAACTATAAGTTGTCTACCTACTCAAAAGGTCTTTGTTCTTTACCTCTTTTCCTTTAGATAGTGATATCCTACCATTAGTTAGTAGGTAGCCCTATCATTGGATGTTTTGAGGGACAGACACGGGTCATCATACATTCACGAAAATAACTCGTAGGACACTTTAGAAATCATCCTAAGGTACTAAGATCGTTTACCGAGGCAACATCGAAGTTTCATTGAGATACTACAATCTTTTAACCAAAGGATCTTTTCTAAAACATCTCACGTTCGAGAGACGTGACTGTTGTTTTCCGATGGCAACAAGTGGGGGTACCTTAGAGGTGCGCGTGTGTGAAGTGTATTATGTTTTAGTTATTTTTATCTTGGATGTTAGGTTTTCTAATGTTTGCTTTTAAGTCTTACCATGCAATCCTATTAAGTTAGCATTTAAATATATACAAGCATTTATACAAGAGTGCGGAAAGTAAAAATGCGGGAAATTGAATCAATGTTATTACAGTGCTTCGGGGATGGGGAGTACAAAACCTCAAATGGGGGAAAAGGTAAAGATACCCTAAATTTAACTATTACATTCTTTCGACAGTTACAAAATTAAATAAATGTGAAAGATAAATCAAATGTGGGGAGATGGTGAAAGGAAGAGAAATTAAGAAACCTAAAACTTCTAAGATCAGAAAATGTTTTTGGTGTTTTTATTTAGAAAAAATATTTAATGATAACTAAAGTCTAATTCTAATTAAATTTTAATTAAAATAAATTTAAAGTGATTAAATAATTAATTAAAATTAACAAAAATTAATTTAATTAATAAAAACTTAAATCTAATGTTTTTATGATTTTCTGATTTTTTGTTATTTAAAATAAAGCTGATTAAAAGGGAAAATATTAATTTGAAACAAAAATAATTTTAAAAAAATCCCAGGCCCAATAACAAGAGGGCCCAGGCGCCTGAAGATCTAGTGGGGTGAGCTTTTTTGGGGTGCACCATGGAGCATAGCTTATCACCAGTGTTAGATATGATTGGATGGTGTTGATTGAGGGAGTGCATGGAAAGCGCGCTGAATCGTTTACACAGGATCTGAAATGAGAAACAGGGAAAAAGAAAATGTCTCACACCTGACTCAAACCCAGGACCAGGTGTATGAGAGTCTTATGTGCAAGTGTGTTGCCACTGGGGTGGCGTGTTCATCTGGTATATTAGTCAAAACAAATAAATATAATTCAAAGTAAGTGCTAATATCAGCCAATAAAATACACGTGTGCACAACTGGGCACCTGGGATTTGAATGTAAGAATCACCACATAGCCTGATGCCACGCAAGCGCTCCGGCGAGTCTGACCACCCCTTACGGTGGTCAACTCCTTCTTCTCCGATGGCCCTTAATTTCAAAACCTATAAAACAAAGAGAATTAAAGCCCCAAATTACCCCTAACCCCCATGTTGTACCCCAAAGTTTGCCCTCTCATTTTCATCAACATTTCTCATCACAAGGCTCTTGGAACTCAAGATCAAGCTAGGGTTTGCTCTGCTTAAGACACCTCCTTACACTTTTGACCGAAATTAGGGTTTGAGTTTGCACAAGGATTTGTTGACCTATAATGCCCAAAGTGACTTTCATACTTCATGTTGGACTCACAAGTTTGTCCATACCAAGTTTCAAGCCTTGAATCAAATTTTTGCCTAGTCAATTGGAGTCAATTGGACAATTGACCTATAAATCAACTATATTGGGGAAAAAGTCAACTATGGCCAATTTACAGTCAAACCTCGTGAATTTTGACCCACATCAACATTATGAACTCATATGAACCATTTAATCAAGTTTGGATCACAATTCCACAAGAAATTTGATCAGATCACCAAAAGGGCAAAATGGTCATTTTTAGGGTTTTGACTGTACAAAGGCAATTTTTGACTGTTTGACCTAGCCACTGGTAAATTAAGCTCAACCATGGACTCAAGGACTCAATTACATCATCTTGACTTATTCAACAAGTTCAAAAGATCTCAAATTCATGAGATTGACAGATGAATTTTTCAGTCAACTGATCAAAATTTGACTGTACATTGAAAAGTCAAACTTTGACTTTTTGGTCAAAATCAAGTGCCAAGGGTCATTTTTCATCAAGAGGTGTAAAATTATGAAACTTGTTCATCAAGAAACCCAAAATTGCAAATTAGGGTTTGAAATGGAAAAAATTTCATAACTTAGAATTTTTCTAAGTTATGAAATTTTCTTAATTTTTCCTAACTTTGACCCACATTTTCACCATGATGCAAATGGATTCAAACAAAACTTAAAACATGAAAGTTGTAGTCCTCCACAAATTCTAAAACATTGATTTACAAAGTTTTCTCAAAAGAAGCTTGGATCTCAAGTTATGATTTTTGGAACAAGGGTCCCTAAAATTTTTACTTAGAGAAATTTAGTTTAGGCAGGATTTTGACCCATCTTCTTGGCCATTTTTCACATAGTTACACTTAGAGTCTCAAGTTGAATTTCAAATATGGATTATAGTACATGTTTCAAGCTTTCCAAATTGTCCAAGAACTCCTCAAAAACATTTGTCGTTAGGGAGAATCGAATGCTTGAAGTTGGCAAAAACTCACTTTGTAACCATGGCCAATACATGTTCATACAAGTTGCAAAATCTGACCAAACTAGCTTTGTACTTAATTAAAGGTCTCTAAACCCTTAAACCTTCAAAAATTGAATGCAAATACATTAGTTAGAGGCATTGTTCTGATCAAGGAAGCATTATACAATGAATAAATCCATTTTGGGCATAAAGGTAGCACTTCCATTTACATAAAGCATGCTTTATGTCAAATTGCTTATCTTGAGCCAAGGACCCAATCTTTTGCAGCAAACAAAGTTCACTAATATCAGGAAATTGGTACCAACTCTTAGAAGACCCTAAGCTAGATTGTACAAGCCTTTGTATTGTCAATTCTCACTTTTACTTCAAAAACAAGAAACCTTGCAAAAGGTCAACAACTTGCACATTTGATATAACCAAGCTTTGCAAGCATTCCAAACAAGTTATTCACATTACACTAAGCCAGAAACACGAGCTAGCAACCTCTCAAACACCCTTGTACACCAAAAACTCCATTTTCTGCCAAAACAGGGCAGGATCTGCAAATCACAAGCCAACTCACAATCCACTCGTGCGTGTTGCTTGCAATAAGTTCCAACACACTCCATACTACATACCTAAACTATCCCAACCAATCCCAAGTCACTGTAACTCTATTTACACACATCACCATTTTTGCTTTGAAGCTTTGCAGGTTGAGTTCTATAGAGACATCCAGGCCTTTTCAAAGCAAGCTAAGCATTGGGAAAGGTCCAGGGAACATCAAGCAAGCTCAAAAGAACCTCAGGCCTCACTGAAAGCTGCTGCATTGCCATACTCGTGTCCAACTGAAACAGGTATTTTGCAACTTCCTATCTCTCTATTCAGGAATCATTAGGCTTAGGTTTGTGAATGAAAAATGTAGTACTCATAGCCCTTAAGCTGTACATATGTTCAGTTTTCATTTATATTAAACGTGCTAAGAGAATTTCATCCATGAACATGCTGAAAAAACTAGGTCAGATTTTATGGCCAGAGAAATTCTCTCTGGTCTTTGAGAGTTAGATCAAGTTTTTTATATGGTTAGAATCGTGGTTTAATGCTCTACAAGTTTCATGTTTTGAGTTTTGGCAAAAGATCACGTTTCCAGGAGTTAGCAGTTTGTACAGGACAAGCGCGCATTTTTGTCACAAGGAAGAAGATGAAGTGGTGGGCTGGGCTTGGCCTGCTTGCTTCTAACACCCCCCATTTTCAGTTTCACACCCCCTGACCCAATTTCTTGTATTTTTATTATTTTTGCATTTTAATTTCATTTCTGACTTTATTGTTTTATTTCCAAATATAAAAAATGCTCCAAAAATATTTTCATAATTTTTTACATTTATTTGACATTTTATTTTATTTTGTCTAATATAGAAAACATATTAAAAACTTTTTTATATTATTAAGACTTGAAAAATAATGTAAATAATACTCTTATTTTTATTTCTTATTTTTATTCACACTGAAAATATTTTCTTGAATATATTTTATTTTTCTACATATTTTATTTTATTTTATACATACTTAATATATATATATATATATATATATATATATATATATATATATATATATATATATATATATATATATATATATATATATATATATATATATATATATATATATATATATATATATATATATATATATATATATATATATATATATATATATATATATATATATATATATATATATATATATATATATATATATATATATATATATATATATATATATATATATATATATATATATATATATATATATATATATATATATATATATATATATATATATATATATATATATATATATATATATATTTATTTTATAAAAAAAACATAGAATAAAAATACAAAAAAAGTATATTTCTAATTTTATTATTATTTTATACTAAAAAACACTTTTTTCAATATATTTTTATTTTTGTACATATTAATATATTTTTGTATATAAATAATATATAATATTATTTTCTTAAGGAAAATTAGGGTTTACCCCTTAATTAATTAAAATCAACTTTTTTTATTTTAATTCTTTACACCTTTTTCACATTAAAAAATGCTTTACATACATAAACAAATAAAAACTTCTTTTTTGCATAATACATTTTATTCTATATTTATTTATTTTATTTATTTAAATAATTGTACATTTAAATATTATGCATTGTAAATTCAATTTGGCTGTAATAGTAATCTAAGGTTTATATTTCTTGCAAAATAATCCCCTATTCAAAATTGTACCCCCCTCCCATAATCATCTTGTAATAGCTTAGAATTTAAATTCTCGCACTTTTACGCTTTCAATTATGCCATGATTAGAGAATTAGGGTTTGTATGCAAAATCAAAAACAACAAATAGTTTGACCTAATCAAAGACAAAAATGCATGAAAAACAAACACAATGCACACTTTCACCCCTAGGGTTTCAATCCACTTGTTGGCTTCAAAAATGGGCCATGGTATGCATGTTAAGTACTTTGGCAAAACAAAAACAAAACAAAAGATCATAGTCCCTCGATGACGCTATCTTGGTTGCCTAAACAAAAATTATCAAGTCCCTCAAGAAAATTTCCAAAGATACTTGACACAATTGCTATCATGGTCTATACGATGACCCGCGCCTGTCCCGTTTAACATCCTAACACAAGGTTGTTCACCAAATACAATGGTGAAACAACACTGGTAAAAGGGTTAAAAACATAAGAAAGATCTTTGAGTAAAATAGGGTAGATAACTCTTAGTTACTTGATCAAAAGCTTGCAAAAACATTCTTGCTATTTTCAAACACACCTCACAACATAATTTCAAAACCAACCTTCAAACATTGAAAACTTTTCAAAAGACAAAAACTCCTTTGTATACATTCAAACAAGAATCATTACAAAGGTTGCCACAATGATGGCCTCTTTTCAAAACATCTTTCAAAACCACACACAAAGCACCATTTCAAACAATTGAAGAGCACCATTTCAAACAATTGAAAAGCAAAGCAAGTGATCTAAACAAGTAACTAAGAGCCCATGGAAAACCATGGATGAAAAGGGTGCTAATACCTTCCCTTTTCATAATTTACTCCCCGAACCCAAGAAAACATCTCAAAGGTCTTTCCTGTGCTTTTTGGCCTTCCCTTAGGATAAAATTAAAATTCGGTGGCGACTCTTGCTAAACCGAAACATTTGCAAACACAAACGTAAAACCTCAAGTCAGTTCTCCCACTGTATCACAGGACTGGAGACTCTGCTGGGGACTAACTTTAAAAGTGGAGTAACCTTAGGGTTTAGATCACCTTTGCATGCTTATCTCGATTGCTTTGATTTCTTTACATTTGGTTCTCTTGTTTGGGCTTGAAATCCTCTACCCGTATTTGGGAAACATTCATAGGTAAATAGCAATACGTTGTGGAAACCGTGCAGGGTATACCGACATGGTTGAAGCAATAGCTATATTAGTGCGACATATTTGTGAGTACCGGTAGCCTTTGAGTCAATCAAAGAGAATACGGGGCCGCTGAGTGATGTCATGAAGCACTAATGAACTCTTAGAACCTTACTTGACCATCTTGGCCTTTTTTAGGGGTAGTGAGATGATCGGCTTTGGTACAGTCCGAAGTTGGTAGATACTCGATACTGCACTCATTGAGGGTTATTTTCTTGGAATATTTTTGTCGCCAGTTAAGTGGCTAAACCAAAACAATGAACACAGAAAATAATCCAGTGATATTGAGCTCCTTAGAACTCGGTTACTATTTATAGGACAGGTTTGAGCCAACTAACTTCAAGAAGGTACTTACCTATGAAATCTCATGCAAGCCTAAAACTAGGATCTTGTGTGACTTGTTTGTACATATGTTTGTGCATACATCATGAACATCATAAAGCATCATATGCATCCACTAACCATTTCAAGGGTTCGGATCTTCATCTTTGTTCTTGTTTTGTAGGTCATGGAATCTCTTCGCAGGAAAACAATACAAGTCAACCTTGTGAGAATCCCTCCTCAACTCAAGGAGCTTATTTCCAAGATTCCAGAGAACTCTCCTTTCAGTGAAAGATAATGGTAGACTTCTCAGCTTGGTCAACTCCAACATTGAAGAAGACATGGTGAAAGTTCTCTTTCATTTCTTTGACCCCCTACAACACTGTTTCACGTTCCCAGATTACCAACTAGTACCTACTTTGGAGGAATTTTCTCAACTCTTGAGAATTCCTATTCTTCATCAACTACCCTACAACGGTACGGAAAAAGAACCAAAGCCTGAAGATGTTGCTCAAACCTTACACTTGCAACCATCTGATATCAAAGGACATTGGGAAACCAGAAGTGGTGTCAAGGGTTTCTTGGCAAAGTTTCTGTTTGAGAAGGCACATGACTGCTGGAATTCTCTAGATCTACAAACCTTTGAGGAGATTATAGCACTACTCATCTATGGGTTGGTCTTGTTCCCAAACCCTGATCAACTTATAGATGTGCATGCTGTCAAGATTTTCATGTCTCGGAATCCTGTGCCTATATTGCTTGGGGACATCCTACACTCATTTTACACACGAACAATGAGGAAAATAGGTGTTCTCATGTGTTGTACTCCTCTTCTAGAAAGGTGGTTTATTTATCACCTTCCACAATCAGTTTTGAAGAATGAGCACGGTTTAAGGTGGTCACAACGATTGATGACCCTCACACATCCTGATGTACATTGGTGTTCTCGGTCCAGAGAAAATGTCATCATCATTGATCGTTGTGGGGAATTCCCTAATGTCCCACTACTTGGAATTAGGGGAGGCATTACCTACAACCCTTGTCTAGCTTTGAGACAGTTTAGATATGCTCAGAGGGATGGCTCTCATGACATGCTGATCCCTGACTTGGTTTTTGACTTCGACAACGATGCTCAAGGACTTCGACAAAGGTTCATAAGAGCTTGGAGGATGCCCAACAAAGTGGATAGTAAGACACTGGGGCACAAGAATTCCATCCCCCTTGAGCCTTACCTCAAGTGGGTACGAACCCGCGCCCAGAGTCTTATGATGCCATACCCTCACATTCTCCCCATGATCAAAGAGCCTGTTATAGAAGGAGAGGTTCCATACACCCTCCTACATCCAGACATGCCAACATCATTGGAAGAATTGCAAAAGAGTTGGATCCAACTCAAAGAAGAACTAAATACTTTTGAAGCCAGCTTATATGCCAGTGAGAAGAAAGTTTTGTAGCTTACCCACCGACCTCGTGAAGAGGAGACTCTCAACACTTACATCACACCAAAGAGGATGCGCAATGTCTTTTTACATTAAGAATTTTGTAATATTTTGCCCATTGGGCATTTATGTACTAACAAATTTCTTCTTAATATGACGTGTGTTCTTTTTGTTTGCAACAAATTTGAATTTCTAAATCCTTGAATGCATTACATGAATAACATATCATTCATCATATGCATAAACAGGTCTTCACACCAGGTTTCCTTATCTTTCTGTTGTTTATTTCAGCAAGATGGATTTGGAGCAGACGGTTAAGGATCTGCAAGTACAGAATTCGCAATTCCAGCAACTCCTCGTGACCTTAGCAAAGGGTCAAGAGGACCTTAAAGCACTGTTGGAGAAACATAAAGAGAAAAAGAAGAAAAGACCTGGTGTAGTCATTATGGGAAGAAGGTTTGAAAACAATGCTAGAAAAGTTCTCGAATTCCCCTCGACGTCTGATGAAGGGGCTGGTAAAGGAAAAGGAACTGCGATGCCTTCTGAATCTGAAGTTGAAGAGGAAGAAGAGGAAGAGGATGAAGATTACTCCGAACAGCAATATCCCCTGGCGGATGATAAATTTAAAAATCTTGAGGATCGGTTGGCAGTCATGGAGCTGCAAAGGGTACCTGGTTTAGATTTCGAAGAACTAGGGTTGGTCGATGGGATCGTCATTCCTCCGAAGTTCAAAGTTCCTACATTTGCTAAGTATGACGGTCTGTCGTCTCCGAAGATGCATCTGAGATCCTACGTCAGAAAGATCCAACCCCACTCATCTGATAAGGATCTTTGGGTCCACTTTTTTCAAGACAGTTTGTCAGGCACACAATTGGACTGGTTCTATCAACTCGAGAGATCGGAGGTTCATAACTGGGAAGACTTGGCTGCTTCTTTCTATCAACAATACCAATACAATGCTGATTTAGCGCCTACTCGTACTCAACTACAGAGTATGGGTATGACTTCTAATGAAGGATTTAAAGAGTATGCCCAGAAGTGGCGTGATCTGGCTGGAAGGGTGCAGCCCCAATTGTCGGATAGAGAGCTGGTAGACATGTTTTTAGGGACCCTATCTAGCCCTTTCTTCAATCATTTAATCAGGAGTTCCTCCGCGGGATTCACCGAACTAATTCTGACCGGTGAAAGGGTCGAGGATGTCATTAAAAGTGGTAAGATCCAGAAAGATGCCTCCGCGTCCACTGCTATTAAGAAGACCTTCCCGACTAAGAAGGAAGTTTCTGCTATTCACAAACAGAGAAACCAAGGAAGAATCGAGCGCCGACCAACGGTGGGGGCTGTGATGATCCAAAACTATTCAAATGATCAACCTCGCGGCAATCATCCAAGATCTAATCAGCAAAGGGTAGAAAGGCCACAACGGCAGTTCACCCGAATTAACATGACACCGGCTCAAGTACTCCCTCATTTGCTAAAGCTGAATCTTACCAATTTGAAGAAAGCGCCGAAGAACCCTAATACCTCTTCTCCATATTATCACTCCAATGCAAAATGTGTGTACCACTCTGACAGTGTAGGGCATGATACCAATAACTGTTGGGCGCTTAAAAACAAGATCCAAGACCTGATAGACACCAAGGAGGTAGAGTTTGATGCTCCTGAAAAACCCAACATGATATCCGCACCAATGCCCAAGCACGGTCATAATGTTCATGTCGTTGTGGAAGACCTTTATATTACCAATGTTGTTGACCTTTTGACTTTGTTACCAGTGATTAAAGTGAATTTGATGAGAGCCGGGATATTCCCAGGCTGTGGAAAAGACTGTTACTTTTGTTTAAACATACGAACTGACTGCCCAATGTTGAAATCAGGCATCCAACGCCTGATGGATACCCAAGAGATACTCTTTCAAAAGACTCCTGTTGATACCTTCACTCCTGTTACTCCTGCTACCTTTGTTACTTCAACCAATGACATTGCAATAATAACCATCTCCGACAATCTTCCCAAGGCTTGCAAAAGGCCTGTCAAGATTACGCCTGATCCTAAGTTTGTGCCGTTGAAAATCACCATGTTGGGGCCTGTCCTGTATAAATCTAAGAAGACGATACCATGGAACTACGGAGGAGAAATCTTCTATCATGGTATCAAACAGATTGAATCAATCCAAGAGAATTCTGATGATGAAACCCCTGATATAGGGAATATTGCGGGAACGAGCAAGATAACTCGCAGCGGAAGGATCTTCTCTCCGGAGATTGCTCCTCCACGAGCAGTCTTCGGACCCTCGAAAGCTTCTGTGCCTGTCAAGCCATCTGTGCAAATCCGGATAATTGAAGAATTGGATACTCCTGAAGTTAGACCCTCTGTTGATACTACCGATAAGGGTAAGGGGATACTAGAAGCGCCTATCAGGATGAAGGCTTAGACTGTGGTAATCCCCGAAACCACCTAGAAAGAAATGGAAGAAATCTTAAAGATAATCAAAAAGAGCGACTACGATGTCGTGGAGCAGCTAGGGCATACCCCTTCAAAAAATTCCATGTTTGATCTCCTACTCTGCTCTGAGACTCATGCTAAGGCCTTAATCAAATTTCTAAAGACGGCCCACGTGCCTCAAGAAACTTCGGCTGACCAGTTTCAAGAGTGCGTGGCCAGCCTTACTGCTGATAATTGTCTTGGTTTTTCCGATGCTGATTTGACCCCCAAGGGAAGGAAGCACACTGATGCACTTCACGTCTCAGTAGAATGCAGGGGAACCACCCTTGCCCATGTCCTAGTTGATACTGGTTCATCTTTGAATGTGCTGCCGAAAAAGGCGTTGGATAGATTGGACTGCGAAGGATTGACCCTCAAGCCCAGTAACATCGTTGTTAGAGCCTTCGACGGTTCTAAGAGGATGGTTCATGGAGAAGTGGACATTCCTATCAAAGTGGGCACTGAGACCTTCAACTCTACCTTTTATGTGATGGATATTCGTCCTTCATATTCGTGTTTGTTGGGAAGGACATGGATCCACTATGATGGGGAAGTTACCTCCTCTTTACACCAAATGCTAAAGTATCCTGTTCAGGGTAAGATTATAACGGTTCACGGTGAGGAAGAGTACATGATAAGTCACCTCAACTCCTTCCGCTATGTGGAGTTGGATGGCGAATTCATAGAAACGCCTTTCCAACATTTTGAGGAAGTTTCTCCTGAAGTCGCAGTTGCAAAAACAATGATTGATGTGCCTATCGTTTCCAAGCATGTGTCTAGGATGGCATCTCTCAAGGATGCAGAGGCTGTAATCAAAGAAGGAAGGAGTACAGTGTGGGGGAAACTGCCTGATTTTCCTCACAAGATGGACAAGTTTGGACTAGGTTTTACTGCTGCTGGCCAGAAAGTTGTGCGTCGCTCCCGGGCTGGAGGACCACCCTTTAAAATCACTCACCGTGGAATTAATTCCTTAGAAGATGATGATGAAGAAGACAACTTTGAAGATTGGATCTTTCCAACCGTCGAAGGAGGATTAAGCAACTGGGAAGCGAAAGACTTTGTTCCCATCACTTTTATCAACCAGTCATTTATCTTTGAACAATTTCCTATTTTGGTCTGTAATAATTAAACAATTCATACACTATTTTCACCTTATGCATGGCCCGGGGCATATAGGTCCATTTGTAAGGGCTTGATTTTCTTCATTATCATATGCCATGTTTAATGAATCATTGGACGTTTTCATCTATAAACTGTTGTGTTCATTTTCTTTCCTTTTACATTTTGTTTTGTTTAAGGATGGCTATCCCTTACACACACCCACACTCACAAAATGCAGGTACCCATCCACTCTGGATTCCATGGGTGGCTATTCTGCTTTAGCCTTCGGTGACTCTGAAGATTTGGTCAATCATGCCGAGTACGAAGGTGATGAAGACTGTGAAGTGCCTTGAGAGTTAGCCAGACTTTTGCAACAAGAAGAAAGGGCTATTCTGCCCCATGAAGAGTTGCTAGAGAACATCAACTTGGGAACAGAGGAAGACAAGAAAGAGGTTAAGGTGGGTGCCAACCTGGAACCAGGTGTCAAAGAGCGCTTAGTGCAGTTGTTGAACGAATATGTTGATATCTTTGCCTGGTCATATGAAGACATGCCAGGATTAGACACAGATATCGTGGTTCACCGTCTCCCTACAAGAGAAGACTGTCCACCGATCAAACAAAAGGTCCACCGAATGAGGCCCGACATGTCTGAGAAGATCAAAGCTGAGGTAATGAAGCAATTCAATGCTGGCTTTCTGGCTGTTACTTCCTATCCACAATAGGTTGCTAACATTGTGCCCGTGCCTAAAAAGGACGGAAAAGTAAGAATGTGTGTAGACTACAGGGATTTGAACAGGGCTAGCCCTAAAGACGATTTTCCACTGCCACACATCGACATCTTGGTTGACAACACAGCTCAACACAAGGTATTTTCCTTCATGGATGGATTCTCGAGATACAACCAGATCAAAATGGCCCCCGAAGACATGGAGAAGACTACTTTTGTTATGCAGTGGGGTACCTTCTGCTACAAAGTGATGCCATTCGGACTGAAGAATGTCGGGGAAACATATCAACGCGCCATGGTAGCTTTATTTCATGACATGATACATCATGAGATTGAAGTTTACGTAGACGACATGATAGCCCGATCACAGACAGAAGAAGAACACCTTGATCATCTATAAAAGCTGTTTGTCAGGTTAAAGGAGTATAAGCTCAGACTGAACCCAAGCAAGTGCACTTTTGGAGTCAGGTCTGGTAAACTTTTTGGATTTATTGTCAGCAACAAAGGCATTGAGGTTGATCCAGCTAAAGTAAAAGCCATACAAGAAATGCTTGCCCCCCGCACTGAAAAGGAGGTTAGAGGTTTCTTGGGACGCTTAAACTATATTGCGAGGTTCATATCTCACCTAACATCTACCTGTGAGCCAATCTTCAAGCTGTTGAAGAAAGATCAGGTGGTTGAATGGAACAATGATTGTCAAGTTGCTTTTGATAAGATCAAGGAGTATTTGCTGGAACCTCCTATCTTGATGCCACCCGTCGAAGGAAGGTCGTTAATCATGTATCTGACTGTTTTGGATAATTCAATGGGGTGCGTACTGGGCCAACATGACGATTTTGGCCGAAAAGAGCATGCCATTTATTACCTTAGCAAAAAGTTTACCGACTGTGAGACTCGCTACTCGCTGCTCGAGAAAACTTGTTGCGCTTTGGTATGGGCTGCTCGCTGGCTAAGGCAATATATGTTGACTCATACCATTTTGCTGATTTCCAAAATGGATCTGATCAAGTACATCTTCGAGAAGCCTGCTTTATCTGGAAGAATCGTTAGATGGCAAATGATCCTGACTGAGTATGATATCCAGTATACTACCCAAAAAGCTATAAAGGGGAGCGTACTCATTGACCATCTAGCTCATCAAGCCGTCGAAGATTACCAATCTATGAGATTCGACTTCCCTGACGAGGACATCATGACATTGGACAACATTGAAGGTAACGGACCGTATGACGGACCTGAACAAGGATCCCGATGGACCCTGTACTTTGATGGTGCTTCAAATGCACGTGGCAACGGTATCGATGCGGTACTCATTTCTCCGGAAGGTTGCCATACACCCTTCACTGCTCGACTTTGCTTCAGCTGTACCAACAACATGGCTGAATATGAAGCTTGTATCTTTGGTCTCAAGGCTGCTATAGACTTGAGAATCAAATCTTTGGTCGTATTTGGGGACTCGGCTTTAGTTATCAGTCAAGTCAAAGGAGAATGGGATACTAAACATCTTAATCTTATCCCATACAAAGAACATGTCCTGACATTGCTGCCTCATTTCGAACAGATTACCTTCGAGCATTTTCCGCGAGAAGAAAATCAGCTAGCAGATGCTCTAGATACAATGTCTTCTATGTTTAAACTCAACTGGGATAACGAGGCTCCCCAAATCACCATCGAGCGAATGGACGAACCTGCGCACTGTCATGAGATTAATACCGAAGAAGTAGTGGAACAACCCTGGTTTCATGAAATCAAAAGGTATCTCCAGACTCGAGAATACCCTGAAGGAGCTTCCGTCAATGACAAAAAGTTCTTAAGGAGATTTGCTGCCAATTTCTTCCTGAGCAATGGTATCCTTTATAAGCGTAGCCATGATCGTGTTCTACTTCGTTGTGTGGACAAGGTTGAAGCAGAGTTGATCATGACCGAAATATATAGTGGCACCTTTGGCACCCACTTAAGTGGACATACGATGGCTAAGAAGATTCTAAGGGCGGGCTACTACTGGTCTACCATGGAAGCTGATTGTCATCAACATTCCCGTACTTGTCACAAATGCCAAGTCTATGCTGACAAGGTACATATTCCTCCTGTTCCTCTCAACGTGCTAACAGCTCCTTGGCCATTCGCAATGTGGGGAATCGACATGATTGGAGAGATCAAGCCTACAGCATCCAACAAACATTGCTTCATCCTGGTGGCTATTAATTACTTCACTAAGTGGGTCGAAGCAGCTTCCTACGCCTGTTACAAAGAATGTGGTTCCCCGCTTCATTAAGCAGAACCTCATATGCCGGTATGGTATCCCTGACAGAATTATTACGGATAACGGTACAAATTTGAACAACACTATTATCACCGCTTTGTGCGAGCAATTCAAGATTTATCATCACAATTCATCTCCCTATCGGCCAAAGATGAACGGTGTTGTTGAAGCCGTGAATAAAAATATCAAAAAGATCATTCAAAAGATGATAGTCACCTACAAGGACTGGCATGAGATGTTGTCGTTTGCTCTACATGGATATCGTACCACGGCACGTACTTCAACAGGGGTAACCCCATTTTCTTTGGTATATGGCATGGAAGTTGTTTTACCTATGGAAGTTCAGATCCCTTCCTTAAGGATTATGAAGGATGCTGGTTTGAGTGAAGACGATTGGATTCAGACCCGACTTGATCCACATAATCTGATCAACGAGAAACGACTTACTGCTGTTTGTCATGGTCAGACATATCAAAAACGGATGATCAAGGATTT